>CM052717.1:15625113-15698906 GCA_028551405.1 Uromys caudimaculatus | reverse complement strand
AGAAGAATAAGAAGAGGGGGAGGGGGAGGGGAGGGGGAGGGAGAGGAAGAGGAAGAGAGAGGAAGAAGAAGAAGAAGAAGAAGACAAGAAGGAAAAAAGAAAAGAAAAAGAACTAAAGACAACAATATAATCAGAAACACTAGTCATTCCAATTAAACTTTTGGCCAAATAGTAACAAAACCACCAAATACACCACCCCCAGAGGCTCCCTGAATAGCCAGCACAGACCATCTCAGATTGGGAGCAAACCCAGTGGGGGTGCTGTGCTTCCTGACTGCACCTCTGCCCCCCTGCAGTGGCCTGGCCTCCTGCCTCTGGTGGTGGTCTATAGTCTTATGGATAGACTCACTCTTTGTATGAGGTTTTGAGGTTTCTAACCTGCTTGGAAAACGGTGATGAGAGACAATTTTTCTCTCTACACTTTCTCAGTGAGTATGTCAGGGTGGTTTGTTCTGCCTCTTGTTGGGAGCACACGTTCCCTCCTTACCTACAAAGTCCCTAGTGTTTTCACTATGGGAAACTTCCTCAGAGATCCAGGGGAAAGCAAGCCCTCTCTGCATCAAATGGCCTGATCCACGAGGCATTATTCCTTCAACCGTTAGCTCTTCCAGTCCCTCAGTAAGGCTGCGTGAGACACCTTGGAACAAGGTGTCACAGATCTCCCCAGTTTCGGTTTCTTTCTAAGCACTGCCTGCTCTATCTTTAACCCCCCCAGAGGAGTTGATGGTGATTTTATTTTGAGACTGAGACAATGGACGCAAAGAACTCAGCATGCCTGGGCTCTGCTCTCTCTGCTCCAGATTCTTCGATGCCTACTGACTCTCTTCTAACTCTAAGGAGGATGAATGTCCAGGTGCCACACAAAAGAAGATATACCAAAGCAAGCCCGAATCACTATGTTGGGTGCTTGCTTTTTTGGGGCGAGCCAAGCAATGTGACTAGCAGAAAACTACTCCCTACCCCCCCCCCCCCATCTCTCTCGGGGATCCCTGCTTTCATTCTTGTGGACTCACATTAAAGATGAATCTTGCCTGGAATGTTAAATCTCCCCACAAGGATATTTCAGCCTCTCCTGCATACCAGCAAGGTCTCTGGCACCTTCTCGCTCGGCAAATGTGCTCAGAGTAAGGATGGAGAGGCTCATAAAACTAAACTAAGGACCGTTTTAAAAGCGAGGGCACTTGTGCAGATCCCAAGCCGGGGGTGTCATTGCGTTAAGCCCTAGACAAATGTAAGAGAAGGAAGATTCAGATTTCCTTTTCTGAAGTTTGCCAGGGTCTGAAAGATGCATAAGCCAAGCTCCATCTTCCTGTAATGACTTTTATTATGACACAACACACCCTGGGGACCTATATCTTTCTCCTACCTTGCTTGCCTGCAGCCTATAAAGGTATGGGAAAATCAGGAGACTATACAGGCAAGTGAGATGTATGTAGTCAAGCCAGTGGCTGGAAGGAACATGGCAAAGCTGGGATTGTTGGCAGTGATATAGATGTACATGTTCCCCCTTAGGCCTCCAAAGAACAGCTCACATGCAAAGGAGAGGCCACTGGGCATGGTGGGGAACTCTGAGCTTCTTCCTGAACCTGCCGGTGGTGGTGACCCTTGACAGGTCGATTGAACAAAGAGGCTTGGGAATCTGAAGCCATGCCCCTCTGATCTCAGGTTGGCATGTGGGGACCACCAAAATCAAGGGAGCAAGTAGCCCATGGTGAGATGCCACTAGAAGCCACAGCCTGTGGTATGCTGTCAAGCACTTCCTGGGAAGTGGTCAGAAATGATGTCCCAAATCTGTAGCTTGTATTGCTATTTAAAACCCATTTAAAACCCTCAGGCTCTCATGTCTCTGAAAAGATAATGTTGTCTCCCACGTTGAGACTCATCGGGTAGCAGAGCTCAGAGCAGAGACTGGACCAGGATCTCCATGCATGCACCCTGCCATGGGCTACTGTAAAGCACGCATTTCAGGAGTCTACCTAGATGTCAGGTGTTAAGACCTTATTGCTTCCTGGATTTTTCTTTGAAGTCCTTCCTATTATTATTGTTGTATTACTTCAATTTTAGCTAATACAGAAGGAGAAAATTGCACATATATTGAGAGTCCATGTAATGTTTTGATATCTGTATATATTCTGCAGTGGTGATATTAAATTAAACACATACAGCTCCTCGAGTATGCATACTTTATAGATGGAAGAGTCAAAATATTGAAAGAGGCCAGCATCCTTTTGTCTAGCCTTTCAAAATATATAATGCACACTACACAGGCACCCAACCATGTCGGAATATCAGAGAACCTCTTCATCCTGCCTGGCAGTAACTAGAACCCATGACCAGGCTCTCCCCATCCCTCCATCTTCCCCACTGTCTCCATTCTGGTGACGGCCATTTCACGATCAATCTCTAAGGGTAGGATTGGGAGGTGCTGTCTCTCTGTGCCTGACCCACAGTGCACACAGCACAACGGTCTCTGCTTCCACCCATACTGAAATGTTCTTGTTCTTTGCACAGCAGAACGGTATGGCGGTATTCCACAGTGTGTGTGTCATGTGCTTGTTTTAGCCATCCGTTGATGGCAACTCATTTCTATTTCTTGACTGCTTCACTCTCATTTCTGTTTGCTGTGATTAAAAAACATACCATGATAGAAAAACAACTTCAAGGGAGAAAAGGCACAGATTACAGCCCAGCACTATGGGGAAGTCAAGGCAGGAGTTCAGCTATGCCCCATGCCCCATCTAAGTCGAGAGCAAAGAGAAAATAAATGAATGCATGCTTCCTGCCCAGTTCCATCCTTATCAGCTCAGAACCCCAACTGAAGCAATCCCAGGACAGACCGACCGCACACAGAGTTAAACAGTCCCCTCTTTTTAAATCTTTGAGGGCCCTCCACTGTTTCCAAGGACAGCTGAACTAATTTACATCTCCATTACATGGGGCACCGATTCCCTCCTCCCCGAAATTGTTAACATTTGCTCTAGTTTGTTTTGGTCATTCAGAATGGAGGGAAGTGTTCTGTAATACTGCGGGTTTGATTTGCAGTTCCCAGACCCCGTTCCTTTTTAAATGCCCAGCACACAGCCTCATCGTCAGCGAGGCACTGTGAGATGATTCCTACACGGAAGGCACAAGGAAAACATCCACACAGCATCCTCTCTATCCTGGCGGTTCCCAGCCGTTATACCTTCCCATAAGGGGCTAATGCAGATGCCCCGCCCCTTCCCCAGGAGCTCCCTTCCTTTTCCTGCCTGGAATTCCTTCCTGGGGAGGCCTTAGTTTCCACAGTCTGATGTCTAACCAGGAACTTAACTCTACAAGTGAAAAAAACATTGTTTTAACAAAAGTAAATACCAAGAAACCATTAATAGGTGTATGGGCGGGCAGGGGGGACATGGGAACAGATGGATAGCAAAGATTCAAGGGGAAATATTTGGTCAAAGCAATGACTCACGCTTGTATTGCAGAGTCCTGATATTTTCTTCCAAACCCATGTTAAAAAATGTTGACAGCTGCTACAGGAATGCGCTTCAAATTCCCTCCCGATATTGTAATTTCCCCACTTTCTATAATTCCTCTGCTTTCGTTTGCGTTTTGCTTTCTACCCAAATAAGACAGTTCTCCGTGTTGAGGGTGGGGCCCTTCGCTCTCAAGAGCGGGCCAAGATCAAGCTGCAGAGAGGGCTCTTGGGTGAAATGGCAGCCAGCAGCAATCTCCCTCGCGGGACCTGGAAAGCCTAGTGTGGTGAGGAAGGAGGCTGAATGGGAAATGAGATGGAGACTGGTGAGGGGGCGGGGCTATCCCGGTAAGAGGTGAGGCCCCGGCCAGGAGAGGTGCACTGGGCGGTGGGCGGACACTGCGCTGGCGGAGATTGGCAGGGGAGTGGGCGGAGGCTGTGTGGCAGGGCCAGCCCTTCCCTTTAAGAGCCAGTCACAAGGTGAGGTTGGTTCCTGGAGGAGGCAACTGGGGAAACTTGAGGTGAGCCTGGGTCACAGAGCAGCATCCTTAGTGGATGTCCGGGACAGCTGGAGTGCAGCCACGATGAGAGCCAAGTCTGGGCGCTGAAATGCCTGCCTATGCCTCTTGAGACACACTTGAAAGTTCAGAGTGTATCTTTAGGGCTACCTTGCACTCCGAAGGGTCCCAAGGAGTTGAGACAGGTTCAAACCATTGCCAACATCAATCCCCAGGGAGAAAGCATGGTCTGAAGATGAGAAAGCCATAGACCACCCTGGGGACAGCTGGGTGGAAGCTGACACAAGCTGACTATTTAAAACCTTTACTACGGTTTCCCGATCCAGACTCACTCTGATTTCTTCTTACAATATACTTGTGTGTGTGTGTGTATGTGTGTGTGTGTGTGTGTGTGTGTGTGTGTGTGTGTGTGTGTGTGTGTGTGTGTATGAAAGGGACTAAATACAAGGCTCTAAAAGGGTCCCCCTTCATTCTCATCCTTCCCCCAGTAAACCCCCTCCAGGTGAGTGAACGTGGCTTTCTGGAGCTGGGTACCACTGGGATGGGAGGACTGACTTAAACATTCCGTTCATTTCCTTAGTTTGTTTATTTATTCACTCATTCATTCATTTATTTATTTAGGTTTTTGAGACAGGGTTTCACCATGTGGCTCTGACTGTCCTGGAACTAGCTTGTAAACCAGGGTGGCTTTGAACTCAGAGATATGGCTGCCTCTGTCTTCCAAGTGCTGGAATTAAAGACATGCTCCACCAGGACCTGTCTGCTTACCCTAATTTCTATAAACAAAGCCTGTGAAACACGGGCCCAGAGCAAGGAGGGGAAGGACTGTGGAAGGGTATGTCATCAAACCGGTGGCAATACTAGATCCTGTCTGAGCTGTGTACAGGACAGATCCAGGGTTTAATCTCTCAGCGGCTGAATCTTCATCTGAAAACCACAGGTAATCCACGCCACGTGCCTGAGACTTCCTCCTACAGGACCCACAAGCACGGAAGCACACATCTTCTGTGCTTGCTGCTGTCAGTATGTCCCATGCCTGGCCACGTCAACCCTCTGCTTCTGTTACCTCTGGCCCTGATCTGCTTCATAAGGTCAGGGTTGAAGGCCAGACAGAGATGGATTACAGGCCTTTCTCCCAAGCTTCCCGGAACAGCAGGGGCTCTGGCAACACACTGCTCTGAACTCTTCCTGACTTCACCTTCCCAGATGAGCAGAGCAGCGCTCCATCTTAAACGCTTTCAGCTGGCCTCAGAACTCTATGTTTTGATGAGAAGGAAATTTCGAGATCAGCTGACTGCAGCCAGGGTCATTGTGAAATGCTGGCATTCCATCTGCCTGTCCTTTTTCCAAGGTGACACCCTGTTGGGGGTTCTAATGGAGCCCCCCCAGGTCCAGCCACCTCTCTGTCTTGTGCATCTGCTAGAAACTTTACATTAACTCATCCAAAGATTCATCAGGACAAAAGACAGACCCAGCCCTTCTGCTATCAAGACCTTTGCAGACATTTTCTTGATCTTAGTCCAGGGTCAGTAGAGAGACAGGAGACAGTGGCTTCTGGGGCCAACAGTATTCACCTCTCCAGTGTCCCTTTGGGATTCACATGTCCCTCTGTCTGATTGTAGAATATCTCCCTCTGCCAGGCACCCTACACAGATGACCATTCTTCTGTGGACCTGTTTGCTGTCAGTCAAGTGCCCATGTTTGTCTTTCCCCCAGAACCTGCTGTATGTGGAAGCTGCACTGAGCTTGCAGATGTGACCAGCAGTCATGCTCATTCTTTTGACCCAAAAATGAGCCTTAGGATTTCAGAATCTATCTTTGTTCTGTTTTGTTTGTTTGTGTTTTTAACTTATTCTCATTAGGGCTGGCGCAGTGGCTAAGAACATCTACTGATCTTCCAGGGGATTCAGAGTCTGTTCCCAGCACTGATATCAGGAGGCTCACAACCACCTGTAACTCCAGTTCCGGGGTAGACACCTACTGCTATGGTTCCTGAGTTCTATAGGCATCTTCATCTGTGTGCCCATACCTACACACACACACACACACACACACACACACACACACATAATTTAAAATAATAAAAAAAAAATCCTTAAAAATTGTTCTCATCGGTAGGTACTCGTTACCAAGATGAATATCAGAGTTTACAACCATCTGAGTTCTTTTTGCCAGCTTCCACTCACCATCCACACAGGGCCAACCACTCCCAGGGGTTATGTCCCTGAAATTTTTTGTATCTGGCAAAACCAAGGCCAGTGAGCATAGAAGCTCATAAAAACCAAATGTCAGAGAAAATAAAAGCAATAGTATCAAGGATGTTTGATTAAAGCAGCCATGGTTAGGAGGAGCCTGTTTCAGAAAGGTAATGAATTCTTCAGTCATAATCTTTCTCCTGCATTGTGGCAGATTGATTCTGATTGGGCAGGGGAAGTTCTTTTCCAGATAGAATAATAAACAGGTAGCACTTGATAGGTTCACCGTGTTGTCCCCTGTTTTGAGGTCAAGGGGTTAGCAAATGACTGCACAACCATTTGACCTTCTAGAGAATCACCAAATAGTGGGGCTTCTGCTGTGTTTAGGGCTGCTAGTCTATTCTGGGATAAAGAGCTGGTTCTCTTGACTGCCTTCCAGAGGGAGGTAACCGAGTCTGATGTCCTGATCCTACTCAAGAGTTCTCTTGTATGAAGCACTTTTAATCTTGACCATAAAAAAATGGGCAAACCACAGTGTTGGGCCTGGCACAGGAGCCATGTGAGCAGGGCTAAGGGGCTCTGTCGGGCTGAAGAGGACAGATGGACAGAATGTCAACTTGAGTTTATGCTAATATTTATCATATCATAGCCCCTTTGTCCAAGGGACCTAGTCCTTACCTGTTCTGCTAATGTAACTGACTCCAACAGGATAGCGCAAATGTTTAGGGACACCATGTTATATTGCGAGTATAAATGAGTTATTCTTAATATAAATGTAACAGTGAATTAATCTGGCAGCTGTATTTCTTTACCTTATCCTATTCCCCAATAATCACATAGAAAACCAAGATTTATTTAAAACTGCACCTCAGTAGCTGAGCAGTTAAATGATCTATCTTTACGTTCTATGCTAATCTGGCTACCTCCCAGCCCCACCCCATGATACTTGCATATTATTATTGACCTGGCTCTTTGGCCTTCAGGTTTGTTTCCATGGTCTCTCTCCAGACCTCTTTCCATGGCTCCAATTCCTCCATCTTGCCAGCTGATCTGAATCTTCCTCTCTCCCTCTCTTCTTCCTCTAGTTGGCAGATGACCCACCCTATTCTGTATTCTGCCCAGCCATTGGGTGATCAGCATTTATTGACAAGGCAGAGAAGAAATGGTTAAGAGCTGCTTACACAAACTTGAGATAGGAGACTCTTGGTATAAGCATTACAATGCTGTGTCCAGATTGAAACAAGATAGGACCACAGAGAAATCAGCATTTGAACAACACAAGGGTAAACTTTATACAGTGTATAAAAACATTATGCCCACATCATTTTTCCAGTCTTTGCTTATAGAGAACTCTTCAGAGAAAGTATATAATCTTGTGTTTTATGCCATAATTCTGTCTGAAGTAAGTCAGAAAAGGTCAGGAGAACATTCTTTAATTTTCTACAAATGATTTGAACTCATGCCTTTGTTATCCAACTCTTCTCTCTGAAAATAATTCTACAGCATTCCTAAGTCAGGTCTACAGACATAGGCATGTCAGTGATTCTTTTTGTTCCTAGTAGGAAGCCTGTTGACAGTACTGGGGGTCTACTCATCCCTTGGGCTCCTCTCGAGTAGCACAGAAGGCCATGGCTTCTATCACAGAAATAGCAGCCTCCGAATACAGACTTGGGCTCCAGGTAGCCCTCCAGAAGCCAGCCTTTTGGCCTCCCTTGCTCACAAGTGAAAATTGACTGGGTTGTGACATGTCTTTGCTGCAGAAAACCAGTAGGTATGACTTACAGCAGGAAGCGAAACTAGGATGGAGACTTGCCACGCCTTGGGAGAGATGGTGTGGTGTACACGGTTACCTGAGAGCTGCAGCTGATGGAGATGTTGCCCATGAATTGGAAAAAGGGAAAGCTCTGGAAACGTCTGGAGAAAACAGGCTTTAACTGCCTGAAGTTCTTTTAGAAATTGAGATCAAGCTAGAGAAACCAATCAATTACCTGCTTAAAGAACTTGTTTACTGAAAGCTAGGGCCACCGATAGGGTGTCGGGTCCATAACAGTTGTTCTGGGTTTGGCTTGGTTGAACTCTTTCTGGAGTGAGGCATGCCATGAGCCTGTCTTCATGCGTGCCCACGCTATGTCTCTACTTCGGCCACTGCATCTAGTGTGCCCAGATACTGGGAACTGACCTTCTCCACTGGAGGGTCTTACATGAATATTCATGTTTCAGGTATTCATGAAGCCATTCAGGGGAGACCAACCAGGGCCTGCATATGCAGTCACCTTCCTGTGTCCATTTTATCCTGCCTTTGTGTCTCCTCTTGCTTGGGGCTGTTGCTGAATTATGTAGGCAGCCTCTCCAGCTGAGGCTTCTGGACAAACACGAGGGAGTCTTCATGTCAGATCTTTGAAGGGACTACTGAGCATGGCCACTGACCTTGTGGCTTCCCATGCCAGGAACTATGCCTGTCAACACCTGCTGTTGGCGATAGCCCTCTGAAGTCACACTGTTTGCTGAGATGGCTTCCCTCCTCCTGGTCCAAGTCCCTGAGTGGAATAGCCAATGAACAACTTTGCTCTTGAGGTGACCCTACAGGTGACACGTGGCTAGGAGGATCGGGAGCCTGGGCCTGGCAGAGGTCTGGTCTCCCTCTCCTTCAGCCTCCCTCTGCAATGGGAAACAACTGTGAGTCCCCACCACTTACTGTTTGGGAAGTTGTCTCTGCACATGCTCTAGAACACAGGGGCTTGCTCACACTTCACACTACCAGAGGAAGCCTCTCAGTGACCTGCCCAAGGTGACCAAAACAGGAGGTCACCACTTGGGTGAACTGATTTTGCCATGGCACTCAGATGGACCAACATGCAGACACCCTGCATTTGCAATGCCCTTTTCATCAGAGAGGATGAAGGCTCTGAGTTGGAATGGTAGACTCACATGCCTCCTCCACAGGAAGTGGAGACATCATCACTGCTAATATTCTGATAGATCGATGGAAGTGGGGACATGAAGCATGGTGAGAGGCTTCTGTGTCGTGCATGAGCCCAATGTCATGCACAAAGCACGCCTGCCAGCAAGGCATCTGAGGTCTAGCACGGATATACGTGAGGCAAATGCTCCCAGCATGTGTCAGATTCACTCCAAGAGTGCAGCACACAAGTTCACAGCTCACAGGCCGTGTCCTTGAGAAAATTCTGTTTCTTTCTTACTGAGGAAGCAGATAGAGGCTGCTCATTTCCCCTTACCCCTACAGCCCTGCCCACCTCCCCTCACCCCTGCAGCTCTGCCACACTGTGTGTGGCCCTGTATCTCAATGGCCCCACTATGGCTGTGCTGTCTCCCCACGCCATCCAGACAATAGTCCACCTTGATGGCAGCATGAACGAGTCACTGTGTTGCTGAATGCCTCTAGAGCCCCCACACCACCCCTAGCACCTCCAAACCCCTGCTTCCAGAGTTTTTGAAACTGGGCTCTGCACTTGAAAGGCCCACAACTGGTCGTCTCTTCCCGACACCCCACACACAGCCCTTTGCGAGAACCTCAGCTATGGACTCTACACAGCTTGCGGCTTCCTACATACCTGCGCCTTTCTTCCAAGGTCCCTCACTGCCACACCACACAGTTGGTGAAAGTACTCATTCTCTAGTTTGCAGACTCCCATGGAGCCCTGGGGGTTTTCTGACAGGCATATGCAGGGCTGCATGCTACAGCTGGCTCCCAAAGCCGCCTGAAGCCTCACAAACGAATCCCACAGACAGATCATGATGGAGCAAGACCACAACTTTTAACATTTGTAGGGAAAGAAGGCCAAATTGTCAGGCTGTACAAGGCTCTACCAGCGGGCAAAACCCACAGTTGGGTGTACATGGGTATCAAGCCCGACAGGAGAACCAGGGCCCTCTACAAACTGCCACATATGAAATAATTTTCCATCGAAGCTAAAAGTCCAAAGTACTACCCTCCAAACACTACGAAACCAGGATTGAGGTTTTTTTCCCCTCGGATGATAAATGCGCTGTGAGCAGTGTCAGGCAGCATGTTGGCAGTACACAGAGGATGCTTGGCAGGCAGGCAGCCTTGCTCCTGGGTTCTCTGGGGGCTCCTCGCTAGGACCAGGGAGTGCCTGTCACCAGCACCCTAGGAACGGAGTTTTCCACACCAGCGTTCTCTGGCTCAAGACTTGGCAAGACAGGTGGTTCAGGAGAGGTGAACTGGGTGGTCCCTTAACCTCTCTGTTTTAAAAACAAGAAATTCTGGCAGATGAGGAAAACTGAGATCCCTGTCCGACTCTCACAAGAACTGTCCTGCCGACAATTCTGCTTTTATTTTTGTTCAAACGAAACGCCCAAAGTCTGCCGTGCTTGGACAAGGCCGGCTGAGCCTGGCGTACTGGTTAAACAGGTCATGAGTGTCACCTCCCAGGCATCTGCAGGAGATACAGCTTCCCTTCTTCACAGTGTGCTTTTCTCTACGTGCATCAGCCATGTCCCAAATGGCTGGCATTTCCCAGCACATTCAATGCTCATTGGCTAGCTACACTTTCCAGGTCAACAGTTTCTAAAATGTGCCGAATATCACAAGTGTCCCAATCATCTATGCCATCACTGGGAACCAACTGGAAGGTTGACCCCGATCCCACCATCTCCAGCAGGAAACTCTTTTCTGTCTATTCATCTATCAGTAAACGTATGTTTCCCTAAGACCACCTCTTTGTGAGATTTCCTCTTCCCTTCATGCTCCCAGGCTCCCTGTTTGTTCCTCTGCTGCTCTGCGGATCCTGAACCCCCAGTCTGTGCAGAACTATTCCCTGATTCCAACTATAGCTAACAGGTAGCTGGCCTTTTGCCTCCAGCCTGTCCTTCCTCACACCATCTTGGCATCCCTACACTAATGTAGAAGCCCAAATCCAAACTGCTTAGGAGGGAAAGTACCTAACTATGGCACAAACCGCCTCTGCCCACTGCACTTTCCAGTCTGCACCAGGAAACTTCAGCCAGGCTGGCCTGGGTGAGTCTCAGAGTGTGTGCCCTCTCTTTCCTACCACCTCGCTGTGCTCCCCAGGTCCCACTTAGTTAACCCATCACTTGAGAAAGCTGCTCTCGAGGTTCTCAGGGGAATTCTCCTGCATCCCTGTTTCTTCTGTTCAAAGATGAGCACCACATCCTGGTTTCTTAGTCACGGGGCTAACCAACCCTGGCTCTCCACCTGCCTGCTGGTGGGGGTGGGGGGACTAGGCACTATAGGCAACTTTTATCAAAACCATTGATGCAGATGGCTTCCCTCAGCCTCTTCTATTCATTCGTTTCTTTTTCATTTTGCCTTACAACAATGAGTTTTAGATGTAATGATTCCATATCATTATTTTAGATGACGTCAAGTTCTTTGGGGAAAATTGGTCATATATAAATATGTCATGCGTCCCTCCTTGTATGAGGTAGGCAGAAGGTGCCAAATCAATATTTTCCAGAGGATCATATATTGAGCATGAAAAAATATATTATTTCTAACTGCTGGTTCCATTGTTTAAAGGCAAGTAGTTTGGATAATTTCTATAAAGTGGCTAAGCAAGGAATATTGAAGGTTCTAAGGGAAAACAAAACAAGAAGACCCAGCACTAACTGTTCCATAACTCTAGGTGAAATAGAGAAGCTGGCCCTTGCGTGCAAACAAGTACTGGTTGAAGAACACAAGACTTTTATGTAGATAGTAGAAGTTTGGGTTGATTCAGTAAAATTTAAGGTAACGACCATAATTAATTAGCACATGATAAAATGCATTAGGAACTCAAATTTTAAAGAAAATGTTTAAAATTGTGTATTTTCTACAAGCATTACTCTTGTTAGGGGAGAACTTGTTGATCTTGCATTCATGTCTACATTCCAAGTCGCTCTCTACAAAGAAAGCACTCTGGTCTTTATATCAGGAGGAAGAAAAAAAGGCCAGGACAATGAACAACCTTTGTCCTGTAACTGCTAGTATGTCTGGAGGGAGAAGGAATGGGACATTAGATCAGAGTTGTGGAGCAGAAGTCTCTGAATCATCCAGTGTTCTTTAAGCCACACAATTTCTAAGCCCCGATGTCTGTTAGGTCTGCTTAAAATGTAGAGGAAGCTGAGCCTTGCTAAGAGAAGCCATAAAGCAATGATGTCACTGAGCAGGAAGAAGGCAATGTCAGTGTCAGGAGATGTGGTGGGCATGCCACACTCACACTCTCCTTCTGGTCTCTGGTTCAGCCTGGGAAGAATGGCCCAAAGGGTAAAGGCAGTACTACTTTGAATTCACACCTCTTGTCTCTGGTTAGATGAGCATACAGAGGGGGTGGCCTTGGTTCTTATAACATGATTACAAATTTAAACAGGTAATATGTGATGGTTAATGTAAATTGTTAACTTGATGAGACAGACCTAGGATCACTTAGGAGACAGGCTACTGGGCACACCTATGTGGGATTATTTCTGTAGGTTAACTGAGGCTGGAAGGTCTACCCACTATGGGTAGTACCGTTCCCTGGGCTAGGATCCCGGATTGCATAAAATAGGAAAAAGTGAGCTGAATACAAGTGGTCATCACCATGATGGCACTTTAATTGTCAACCAGAAATAACATAGAATCACCTGGGAAGAGACTCTCCTTGAGGGATTGTCTAGATCAGGTTGGGATGGGTATGTCTGTGGAAGATTGCCTTAATTATGTTAATGGATGGGGGAAGACTCAGACTAATATGGGCAGCACCGTATCTTGGTTTTGGGTTCTGAATCATGTAAGAGTGGAGAAAGTGTTCACTCTCTCTGCTCCTGACTTTGGGTATGACTAGACTCCTCACGGCTCCGCCTTGACTTCCCCACAGTGATGGACTGTGGCCTGGAGTCGCAAGCAGAAGGAACTCCTCCTTTCCCTACAGTAGCTTTTTGCCAGGGTTTTGACCCCAGCAACAGAAGTGAAGCTAGGACGGTTGCTGTCTGCTTCTAGGCTACAGATGCCAAGGTGCAGCTGACTCAAGCTCCTGCTGCAGTGACTTCTCCCCCCCGATGGTTGCACCTTGAACAGTGAGCCAAAATGAACTGTTGCTCTTGTCCAATATTTTAACCACAGTGACAGGAAAGTAAACTAGCCCCGTTTCCTTGTGGTTGTGGTTGTCATTGTTGTTGTTATGGTGGTGGTAGTTTGGTGGTTTGTAATGTCTCACATTTGTTCAGTATGTGTGTATTTTGAAGGAATCCTGGAGCCTGGATTAGTTATGTACACATAGGAGAGGTAAGCATATGTAAACATATGGAACCCAGGAGGGCAATTTCATTTGTCTGTCTCCATAGTGTATCATGAGCCTATGAGAAAGATGGTTTGTTTTGGAGCCCTCAGTCCAAAATGAAGTGGACCTATTGCTTCAGGCTTCTGCTAAGGGCACTGAATGGCAATATGGGGAACCGGAAGCAGGATACACCCCTCCTGAGCTAGGAAGTTAAGAAGCAAGCAGAGAAGAAGGTAGGGCTATGGTCTCCAGGTCCCCATAGAGGGCATGGCCTTAAATACCTAAGGACTCCTACTAGCCCATCCTCCCAAAGTCCCCTACCCTGTTTCCCAAGTAGCTGGGCTCTGGAGCACTAGCCTTCAGAACATAGGCCTACGGGAGGTTTTCTTTTTTTCTTTTTTTCTTTTTTTCTTTTTTTCTTTTTTTCTTTTTTTCTTTTTTTTTATTTTCTTTTTTTCTTTTTTTAGTTTTTTGAAACAGGGTTTCTCTGTAGAGCCCTAGCTGTCCTGGAACTCACTCTGTAGACCAGCCTGGCCTCGAATTCAGAAATCCACCTGCCTCTGCCTCCCAAGTGCTGGGATTAAAGGCGTGCGCCACCACTGCCCGGCTCCTACGGGAGGTTTTCAAAATCTAATTTATCATGGCAGAGCTTCCTCTTGACCAAGAGTGGATACAGAAACATGGCTATCAGCTCCTTTCATCTGTATGGGACCCAAGGAGTCTTCCAGAAAGGCAGAAAAGGGAAGGGAGATGCTGAGGGACTTCCGTGTGATCCCTCTCTCACCCCAGGGCTGGTGAGGCTGTTGAGAGCCCACTGCACAGGGTGATGTCTGCTCCACAGTTAAGGTTACAGTGTAGACAAATGGAAGGGAGCACCTGGACCCAAGATATTTGCTACAAAATAACAAATAAAACACAAAAGTCTTGATTAAATGTAACTTCCACATACTAAAGGATTACAGCATAATTGGTAAATTCTAAAGATGGAACAGAATGAAAATAGCACCAATTCTATCATGGAAAGTCCTAGAGCCACTGGAGCCTCATCAGAGATCATAAGAGGTTCATACCGGTTGCTTGAATCTTCTTCATTTTCTTTCCTCTTTTTTTTCTTTTCTTTTTTTGAGAAGGCCTAGCTATGTACCCCAAGCTGCCCTCATTCTCCTGCCTCTGAGTGCTGGGATTCAGGAATATGCCACCATGCCCAGCTTTAATTTGTATTTCTAAAGTTTATTTCATTGGCAGTGGTGAAGTAAGAGTTCTGGGACAACATTTGGAAATCTTAGGTCAGTGAATGCTGATGGCTGTTGCTCCTGTGAGTTCTTGGTGGTGTGCTGAGCATCATCAAAGCTGTAGCCTCAGGAGTGGGAGATCAGGGGTTGGAACTGAGTCAAGTGTGGAGGATGCTATGATACATATATCAACCGCCTTCCAAAACTCAACGAAGTTTGAGCTTGCAGATACATAGGGCAGGGTGTTGTGGACCTGAAGATATGTAACTGGAGACCAGGGAAGGACAGACCTAGGTAAGCAGCACAAGGTTCCCAAGCTTAGAAAGCAATCCACATTTTACACAAAAGCTAAGATGTAATGAAATGCTCCAACCATTCCTGGGCTTCAGCCTCACCCCATACCTCTAATAAAGGATAAAAACCCACCTATATCATGATTCATAAATGTTTTAAAAACTTCATCCCAAAGCCAAATTATGGGCCCTATGGAGAATACGAGAACTCATTTGTTTTCAATAAATTGTTTCATAATGGGTTTTTTACCAAGCTTCCACATACTTAAGATCATAAATGTATAACTGTCTGTTTAAAATTCTTAACTTCTGCATATAGAAACACAATGAAGTAAAAGATCAAATCCTAGAATCTCTCTCTGTATGGGCAGAAGCCTTGATTTGGTGTTAGCTCTAGCCAAACCCATCTAGACAGTGACTGCAGCCAGAGAAACAACAATCCAATGTTTGACAGACAAAAGCCAATAAGGAAGGTAGACAGACCTCTGCAATTTCCTGGACCAGTGAGACGTCACTGTGTCGCCTGACTGCAGCATCAGCTCTGCCCAGTCTGTGTCCCCGCAAGCCTGGCATTGCACAGCCGTGGACAAATCAAATATCGAGACCCATTGTGCTTACTGGCAAATGATCCTGGCACCAGAAAACGGAATGGATCACACCATACATGCGCTCCAGTTTGAAAAGGATGCTGAGAGTTTAAGGCCTGCATGCAGTTTTGTCTCTCTTTGTCTGCTGTAACAAAGGAATCGGCTACATGCAGAAATGGATACAACAGCCAAGCAAAGATTCCTTTCTTTCCTGCCAGGCCAGTGCCAGTCTGCTCAGCTTTTGAAACAACAGCCTGCCTGTCAATAAGGGTCTGGTATGAGCTGTGTGGTTCCCAGTAGCAAAACCAACACCACCACAAAACTCGCCTGCCTGCGGTCTCACCACAGTGTATGGCAGGCACGATACTTTTCTTCTCCACATCAGGCATACTAGGAAGGTTTTGAAATCTCCATCTCAAATAGAACGGTTTAATTTGATACCATAGTATAGGAAAGGAGGTCTAGGGGGCTGAGGATAAATTTGGTCGTGACTAATGGGTAAGGATATGCTGGGGAATCTATCCTGGAAAAACAACCAAAGATCTTTGCTTGTCTCAGCTCTCATATTCAGCCCCCCCCCCCCGTCTCCTTGCCTGCTATAGTCCATAGGTGTGAGGCATGGTCCAGTGGGAGTGTCTGACCCCAATCATAGCTTGAGACCATTTGAGGCAGCACCTCGATGCCACACCATCCAACACCCTGAGCTGTTGTTCCCACAGAAGAACAAATTCTACATAAGGAAACTTGGGCATCCTGTCCCCATCTCCCTCCTTGCTTCTCTGCTCCATGGGGACATCGTCTTCACGGTGAAATAGAGCTTCTACACAAAAGGGACCTCCAGGTTTGCAAGTACATCTACAGTTTAGGCATGACACCTTCAGCCACCACTGAGGGGCCTTCTGGATGAACCCATGCTGGGAAGACATCTATTAGCTTAGGAAGATGACGTGCCCACCCCTGAATGGAGCATCAAAATGGAAGGATAGAGGTGTTCCCATTAAGCCCACAGGGTTGCAGCAAGGAGAGTAGCAGGATAGGAACAGTGGTTTTCTGAAGAGACAAGTGGGGCATCCAGTCAGGGACACGCCCACATAGACCCACAACATCCCAGGAGAACCTTACAGAAAACACTAGATCCCAAGGCTGGGTCAGATGGTTGGTTCCCAGACAGGCAACAAGGCATATGCGAGACTGTGGGTGTATGATGTCTTTCTCACATAGCTATGAGGAAATCATAGCATGAGTCAATGCACTAACTGCTAGTTTATGCAGACAAGTACAGGATGAATCAAAAGTCATGCCCCATACCACCCAATCTATCTCGAAGCAGCTTAGGAATATCTCTCAACTGGTGCTTAAAGGCATGGATGTGAACATGTTTGCTGCCAAGCTCACTGGTCCTACTGCATAGAAAGTTGTCAGAGGCTGTCCTGGTTCATGCAGGGTGAGTCTCATGGTCCACATCCGCACTCCCTCTTCCTTGCCTCTGTCTAGCACACACCCGCTGTCACCTTGACACATCTACTCCACCTGGCTCCATTTCCTTCTCATCGAAGACTGCCCTTTCTGTCTAAACAACAAATAAATAGGAAAGACGGCAAACACAAGCTGGTAGGAGAAAGGGGCAGAATGAGCCCGCTAACCTGTACTTGGCGTGGGTGGTGTGGTGAGTCCCATCCAGGGTGAAATTATGGGGTGAAATGAGGTGTTCCTCACTGGGAATTGGGAAGAGTCGAAATTAAAGTCTCTAAATTCAAACATCTGTCAACCCTGGGAAATGGTGGTCAATCAATACATATATACATACATAAGTAAACATGTGTGTAGAAAATGGAAAAAAAGTCTATCAATCAGGTTTGATTTTAGAGTTGAAATACCACAGCTGAGAAACAGAACAAGCCCATGTGTCCACATACAATGGAATTTTATCCAGCCACAAAGAAAAATGAAGTGATAGGATTTTTCAGGAAAATACACGGAATTATATATTAAGATAAGATGTGTGTGTGTGTGTGTGTGTGTGTGTGTGTGTGTGTGTGTGTGTGTGTGTGAAAGACATAGGGAAGAAGAGTTGTAGGGGTAGGGCGGGAAGATCTGGGACCATGGAATACATGTGACATGAAAGCAGAAGGTGACATATTTGTGGGGGGAAGAGATCAAGCAAGAAGGGGGAACCCAAACTTCAGGGTTGCTGGAGATGGAGAATGAACACCCCTACTGTAGAAGCAGGGGACATGTCTTCCTAAGTGACCGGGAAAGAGACTTCAATCCTGCTCACTTTAGCTGTCGTGGATTCATGTCTGGTTGATATGTATTTCAAATTTGACTCTTGAGAAAAGACTAATCTCACCATGTCTTTGTTTCCAGGTTTAAAATATACCTAAACGAGAGCATCTGAGTGACAAGCTTGACATAAGTCTGAAAGCCACGTGAATCTTTCTATCCTACCATTTATAGAGCTTCAATCATCTGAAATGGAGCCCCCTGTCCACCAACTATGAAGCATCCTGCAGACATCATAGACTCAGAGCCCCCAAACCAAGTTGGTCTCCAACCTCCTGTATGTCCCAGCAGAGGACTCTCACTCCACATTCCACTGCCGCCAAGTCTCATCACGTCTACCCAAGCATGTCTTGTTCTTTTAAGAATGTAAAACTTAGGTGCCCAATGCCAGTTCCATTGGCCTTGCAATCCCAGGCCTCATCCCATAGGGTCACCTGACTCACGTGGGACCCACCCTCTACTTGCCACCACTTGGAGATGCTCCTACATCCTGGACTCCAGGTACCACAGGCTAGCCACTCAGGCATCTACTCCAGACCTCATTAACTGTTGGATGCTGGACTGACCATTCCACTTGTCCTGTCCTCACACAAGTCAGAGCAGGCTACTCCTCTGCATGTTCCCCAAGAAGCATGTGACTCTGCTCTACACAACCCAAACTGAAACCTCATGTGTTTTAGGCTCTGGAATCTCTCAGTGTTGTGGCCACCATAGCACCACCTGTCATACTTTGGGGTATCAGGAGGGCTGAGTGACTGAGGATGTGCAGTCAGAGGTCCCCAAATTCCCAGGTACTGGAGTGCTGTAGTTCTGGGCACATTTTCTAGCCTGTGGTTAACAGTCTGCCAAGCAACCCAGAGCCACCTTTATACCTTCTATTTTGTGCCTTATCTTCTTCATGTGTAAATTAGTTATTAAACTTGAGAGAGGACTTACTTTGTTTTTATTTTATGTATATAGATTTTTTCCTGAATATACATCTATCAATACTTATGATTTTTGGAGTACCATTTAATAACCTTCCAATATTGAAAGATGTTAACAACTGACAGGCAGAGAAAGTAAATTTAACAGAGGCTAGTCATAATTTACTTGTTTATCACAAAGCTTTATTTTGTCTGGTGTCTTTTATAGATATAAAATCTCCTTTTTTTTAATTTTTGGAAGTAGATTCTTTTCATACAATTCCTCCCAGATCCTCCCCAACTCCCTACCCACACAAATCCGCACCTTTTCTATCTCTCTCATTAGAATACAGACAGACATCTAAAACATAATAATAAAATAACATAAAAAAGAAACAAATGGATATGGGATGAGACAAACCAACAGAAGAAAAAAAAGCCAAAGAAGAAGCACAGACACTCATATTAGCACAGAGACATGTGTTTGCACATACAGAAGTCCCATAGAAACATAACACCAGAAACCATCATATCTATGCAAAAAACCTGTAAACAAAAAGAAAGAAAAATAATGAAAGTAACTCCCAGACAGATCATTATGAGACAAGGAATCTCCACAAATTATCACTGAGTTAGTTTTGTGTTGGCCATTTATGGTTGGGCATAGGGCTGCCTTTAAGTGTGGTTTGTGTATCTAGTGACACTCCGTTGGAGAAAAGTAATTTTTCCTTTGGAAACCATTACCAGTTGGAGATAGCTTCTGGGTTAGGAATGGAGCTCATGTGCACTTATCTTAGAGCTGAGGCCCATCTGGCTAAGACCCACGTAGACCCTTTGCATGCCGCCATGCTGCCACAGTCTCTGTGAGTTCATGTCGGTGTTGATCCTACTGTGTTAGAAAGGACCTCTTTCCTTGGTGTCATCTGTCCCTTCTGGCTCTTACAATCTTCCTCCTCCTCTTCTGCAGGGTTCCCTGAGCCCTGAGGGGAGGCATTCGATAGAGACATTCCATTTAAGACTAAGTGTCCCAAGGTCTCTCACTCTCTGCACATTGTCCTGTTGTGGGTCTCTGTACTTATTTGCATCTCCAACAGGAGAGAGCTCCTCTGATGATGGATGAGGATAAGCAAGACACTGCTCTATGAGTATGCCAGAAAGTCATTAGGAGTCATTTTGTTGCCATGTTCTTTTAGCTGAGTTCAGTATTTAGATCTCCCCTAGGTCCCTGACCTATCTAGTATTGGGTTCTTGGCCACCTGAGCAGTGCCAGGCATGTGTTCCAGCTCATGGAGTAGGCCTTAAATCCAATCAGATAGTGGGTGGTTATGCCCACACTTCTGCCACTAATTTTGACAGCATACCTTGCAGCTAGGTGACCATTGTAGATGGAAGGCTTTGTAGGTGGGTTGGTTTTTGCCTTCTCCTCTGGTAGCATAGAGCACCTTCCAGGACCATGAACACTAGTTAGTAGGAGAGAAAGCTCTAGTTAGACACCAGCTCAGGTTCTCTGAATTCAATGAGTTATGGGTGTCTTCTTCACCGTCAGTTTGTGGAAAGCAACCAAGCTACTCATAATTTAGAATCAATAAGTTGTAATGTTCCATTCAACTCAACTCAAATTAATTGTGTTGTCAATATTTTAATCTCAGAGATCATTCCAAGATGCCGAAAGCTATTTATTAAGGGCTAAGCAACTTAAACCAAATATTGATCACATGTAGCTTGATGTGTCTATTCCAGTTCTTAACAGTTGGAAAGCAGCCAAGGCTATGTAGCTTTCTCAGAGCAGAGTCCCTTAAAGCCTAAAGCTTATAAAAATATTCGTAGAAAGGTTTTTGTACAAAATGGAATCTTGCATTCAGCTTTGGTGGTGGTGGGGGGGGCGCGGCGCAAGGAATTACTTTAGTATTAGAGGGAGAATGCATAATTCAAAGCTATTCATATTAGATTGTCACCCAGGAAACAAATCTCAGGCCCGCCCTGACTCCTAAAGCTGTCGCCCAACTTTCAGGAAGTCTATTGAATTATGGCTTTTTGCAATAAAGCCAGCTACCCCCAAATGATTTTAACACACACAGATGAAAGAGGAGTATTTGGCCTCGTCAGGCAAGGCTGTCCTGAGAGGATCAGAGGAGCTCCCTGTCCTGCTGATTCTGCTGAACTGGGTTAATTGGGAACCCACCATCTCCAGGGAGGCCACGAGTAACATTCTCTTGATTAGTTCTTCTTCTCTTCAGAGCCTGCATTCCTCCCTCACCATAAGCCCCACAGGGAGAGGCCAGGTCTTTATGGGCAAGGAACAGAGCAAATGTTTTAAAGTAATGTTGAGTCAATACGTGGGAGCCTTGGAAAATACTTTTAAAAGAATCCAGTGTCTCAGTCATGGAGAGGTACCCCATTCATTTCTGGGCCTTTCTTTCCCTCCCTGGGACTCCTACTGGGGTGGAAGAAAGAACTGTGTACCATCACAGTCATCCTTCCCTCCCATTGCAGGTTTAAGGCTGTGGTCCATCTGCTCAAAAATGGGTGAAATGGGAATTTCTATGAACAATTTTCCATTGCAGAAGCCACATATACAGAAATGCACTTGCGTGTGTGTGTGTGTGTGTGTGTGTGTGTGTGTGTATGTATGTGCACAATTTAAACATTCCTGCCATGCTTATTCATGTTTTGTTTCAGAAAAATATAATCAGGGCCCAGTGTTTCCTCTGCTAAGTGCTACCTTTAGCTTGGTACAGATGCCTTAAGTTCAGGAAGAGCAGGTCTAGCAGAAAACCCAGCAGGTACAAAGCGCTCAGTCAACACTCGCTAAAGCAGTCAGTGGGTGCTGAGCAGATTAAAATACAAACTCACAAATCTCTTCCTCAGAGGCATGTGTCTCAGGTGGATAGAAGGCATGCAGTAGCAGGGACTCAGGACTGAGCTGGGAAGGAGACATCTGCTCAGTGCAGTTCTATACAAGAGTGGGGGCTTCTACTTGTTCTCTGTCCTCAACAATGAAAAGAAGGACACCAACTAGCAGCAACTAATTGCAACTCATCAACCTCAGAGTCTCACTAGAGATCCTGACCTGGATTCTCGGACTAATGATTCGGAAATCATGTTGAATTAGCCTCAGATAGCAATGCTTTCACCATGAATTTCCCTTGAGCACCTCTTGTCAGCCGTTCCTTCCTTCCTTCCCTTTGCCCCTTCAGAGCAAAACTGAAAGTCATTATCTTGACAACATAGAGAAAAGAAGAAAAAGAAGAAGAAAAAAATCACCTTAACGGTGAAACATTTGATATTTTAATTACTGCTAATTGTGATAAGGCAGAAGAGAAGGTGCCATTCTTTAAATGTGGGAGACAAAGTTTAAATGGTGCCAACGTGTTTAACATGCCAATTATATTTTGACAGTTTAAAGATTCCATCAGTTGGCTGAAGCAGCCGAGTGCCTGGGTTTTCTTGTTACCCTGTCATCAGAAGTGGTGACCTTGTTCTGTGGAGTGGAGTCCTGGAACCAACAGCTGCATAGGATGGACTCACAAAGACCAAAGTCGGTCAAAATCTCCGATTGAACTCATCACTCCTGATTTAAGTACGGATGATTTAAATCTGTGTGCAGACCAGCACACCCTGACTCCTACATGACAATACTGCCACATTAGAATTGGTTATTGGTTTAAAGTCCTAAGGGTTTGGATGTCTCAGGGCTTGAGTAAAGCCCAAGGTTCTGTCATGTCAATGCTTAAAACCTGTAGGAAGTTACTTCATCTCCTAGAGGTCACTTAAATGCCTCCTTCAGGGGGCAAGAGAGAAACCACAGGAAGCACTATGTGGAAAGTGCCTGGCACCCATCAGGTGTTTATAAAATAAACCCCAGATGCCTTCACTTAAAATAGATTTTTTTCATTAAAATGTGATTTGTGGTATTCATTCAGTTTTCAGAAAGTCTCTTCGGAAGAGAACCACACAATCTGAATTTGGGAAAGAGAAAGCAAAACCAGCTATTTGCAACAAAAAGTTTTCCTCTCAAAACACCAGGGAGCAGAGGAAGCTCAAAGAGCTGTTGAGTGAGATAGCAGGGGTCAGAGGTTTTACTTGGGGCAACAACTGTAAATGTAACTTGAGTAAATCATAAGTGCAAAGATTAATAACACATTTCCCTCACACATCTATCCATGTTTATTTCAACATGGCCTCTTGTTCAAGCTTCAAGTTTCACCTAACAGTATGTGCTTACAGGTGGCAACCTGCCCCAGACCCTCTGACAAGCACCATCAGCCACAAAAGCAGTTGATATCACCCACTATGATCTTGGAAGTTTGGTAGCGGCTTGTATTTTTTCTGAATAGCCTAGTAACAGTTTCTTATAGACTCTTAAAAAGCAACTTCAAGAACTAGAGAGTCGGCTCTGTGATTGAGAACACCTGCTGCTCTTCCAGGGGACCCGGAGTTAGATTCCCAGCATTCACATGGTGGCTCTGATGCTCTCTTTCTGGTCTCTTTGGACACTGCATACAGGTGGTGCACAGACATGCTTTCAGGCAATAAGCACACACACAAAATACTAAAGTAATTCTGAAGCAACCTCATCGTCACCAATGCAACGTTTTTGTTTTTGTTTTTGTTTTAGCACAGTTGCATAGAGTGAAAGAATATCTGTTCCCTAATGAGAGATGCAAAGTATCCCAGTGTCCTCATCCCTTCCTGCCACAGGGAGGACTCTGCTTGCTTTAAAGCGCTGATGGGCGTGGGGCAAACCTGGTCTGCATGGCCAACTGAGGACTCTTTGTGGCTCAAGGAAAAGTGGCTTCTAATTGCACAGGAAGGGGCAGGGCCCTGGAGGCCTGCCGTTAGTCATCACTCAGGCAAGTGGGTCTCAAGCTGTGTGGTCCCCACGCCCCAGTTTAGATCAACTGAACCAGGCCAGCTGCACTGTGGTTCATTGACATTTGAAGCAGGAAAAGCTAGTGCTCCGTATTTTAGGGCATGTCCCTTACATTTAGTGGCCAGGAACTTCCACTGGGCTCCTAGGACCATCTGAGTGACCGTGAAGGACAGAGAAGAAAAGCATACTGCCCACAGTGTGGACTGAGGGCCTCCCTCTTAGATCTAAGAGTAAGAAAGACGCTTCCCAGAGGCCTGAGGAACCATGGGGACTCATGGGTCTTTGTCCTGGCAATCCTATGAAGGTTGGTCTTCAGGAGTGGTAGCAGACACAGACTGTCTCTCAGCCCTGTAACCATCACCTCTGGAGGCCTGAGTTGTATCCATCCCAAGTTTGAATGTAGCAACCACCAGCTTTTTGTCCTGTTATCTCTTTATGGTGTAATCTCTCTGTCTCTCTGAGTATCTCTGTGTCTCGGTCTTTTTGTGCATGCGTGTATGTGTGTGCATATGTATACACGCGAACCTACCCATAAAACACTCACCAGCGCAGACACAGTGGAGGCCAGAGGCTAATATCAGGATGTCTTCCTCAAACATCCTCCACTTTACGTTTAGAGACAACGTCCCTCGTTCAACCTGGAGTTCACCATTTTGGCTAGGCCACCAAAGTCCCGCCCCACATTAAGTGGACACTACAGTTCCTCACGCTTGTGCAGTGAGCACTTGACCCAGCTCCCTGGCCCCTTTACGAAATTCTTACAAGTACATTCCCCTAAAAATTAATGATTATAAGAAACGCTTACTTTTCTCAAAAGTCCCTAAATCTTATAGTTATAACTGATTAAAAGAAATGAAGTCATTGTTTGCCAGCTCCTGAGGGATGGCCTTGGGCAGGTTCCGGGTCCCTGCTAGCCCAGGACTGCAGAACATCATTGGTTCTCACCATGTCGGCTTTTGAAAATCGACTTCTCATTTACTTCACAGGCTATGCTTCTTGATTCACAGGGATAAAATACCCTTAAACTCATTGTTCTTTACCAATCTAAATTTCTAGGTCCCGGGTAACCTCAATTCCCAGTGAAAGTTTGGCTACCTATACCCCATCTCATCTTTTAAGATGAACTGGAAATTCCAGTTCTTCATCCACTGCAGACAATGAGGAATCTTCTCAGCTGACCCTGGTGGAGTGAAGCTACAGTTCCTCTGTGAAGGGGTTTGGGTCAGTAGACCCTGAGTCCACTCCTGTACTAGCCCTTTGTTTTGTTTTGTTTTGTTTTGTTTTGTTTTGTTTTGTTTTTCAAGACAGGGTTTCTCTGTGTAGCCCTGGCTGTCCTGGAACTCACTCGGTAGACCAGGTTGGCCTCGAACTCAGAAATCCGCCTGCCTCTGTCTTCCAAGTGCTGGGATTAAAGGCGTGTGCCACCACTGCCCTTTGCAGAAGAGAAATGATCCAAATTATTATGAAGGTGTGGAGTTGTGTCTGGAGTGGTCATGCTAGCTGAGAAGACATGGCCATGGCTGTCCCGGAGCCAGCACTTCATTAAAAGCACATGCTCTTCTTCAAGAGCACGTGTGTATCTGTGTGTGTTCACGTGTGCATGTTCACATGTGTTCAGGTGCGCGCATATGGAAGTACACATGGAAGCCAGAGAGCTACTGTGCACACATGCCGTTCCTCGGGTGTTGGCCATCTTTATTTTTTTTTAAGATGGTGTTCTTTCACTGGCCTAGAGCTTTCCAAGTAAGCCAAGCTGGCCAGCCAGGGAGTCCAAAGACCCTCTTGTCTCTGCCTTCTCAGGATTGGGCTTACAAGCACATACCACCATGCGCGACATTTTTGTGTGAATGCTGGAGCTGGAACTGAAATCTTCATGCTTGCAAAGCAAATGCTTTCACCGACTGAGCTATCTCCGAGCCCTCTGCAATCTAGTGAATGAGATTTGGTGTGAAATATAAACAGAAAATGAGTAAATCTCTTGTTGACAAACATCCCAAAGTATGGGGGGTGGGGTAGGGCTGGGGGTATGGGATCATTCCTTAGTGACCTGAGAAGAAAATCACATGATTTATATGCAAGACCTGGGGCACACATTAAAGGAAGACAATTTTGTGAAAACCTGTGGGGGAGGCGATGCAAATTAAAGCTACACTGAGTACCTGTTCCCCCTAGTCAGAATGGCTGTCACCAAAAAGTCAACAAATGTTGGGTAGGATGGGGGGACTTTTATGCACGGTTGGTAGTGGGTGTAAACTATTGCACCCACTGTGAAAATCAGTACAGAATTTCCTCAAAAAATTAAAACTAGAGCCACCATGTGGCTCAGCTGGGCATATACCCAAAGATCTCTAAGCCAACATGCCACAGGGTTCTTGATTTCAATTCATTGCTGCACCACCGCTAGGGAGAGAAGCCAGAAGAACGGGTTATACACACGATGGCATCTTATCTGCACCTGAGTGTGCATTTGCTAACAGTTTCTGGCTTCTCCAATTTTGCAGAAATAGTTTTCTCACTAAAATGACCTCCTTGCCCGTCTACCTGGCCCCGCCCATACTTGCTGACATTATTTACTGCATCCTTGCTTGCCTCAGAGCGGCTTTTCCTCCCACTCGCCAAGGTGCCCCCATTTGGTTGCTTCTTGTTGCTTCACTTAAGACACAAGCAAACAACTGGAACAAAACAAGACAAAGGACCAACGGCAGCGCCAACAAGAAGCCAGGAGACCTCCGTGAACTGAAAGCACGGGAGCTCAAGCAGGCTTCTGTGCGCGTGCGAGTGGCGGCATCTACACTTTTGATGACTCTCTGAAACTGGCCTTACAGTGAGAGCAACTGTCATCGTTAAACGCAAATGGAAAATACTCATCTTCCAGGGTGCATCAGACGCAAGTGAGCAAACAAGACAGGAGAGGAGAGAGCCAAGCAGCTGGCCTGGCTCAACCTCCTGACCGAGGAAGGAATCCTGGTGCAAAGGCACCTTTCGTTCGCCCACACTTGCTTATGGAAGTGGACTTAGTGTCCTCAATTCCCTTATAAAGGCTGTGTTGGTGACTTTTCTTGCTGAATTGTATTAGCACTGGGTTTGTGGGAGGAGCCTGGTTAGTGGGAGGAGCCTGGTTAGTGGGAGGAGCCTGCTGCTCTGGCCCCAGCCCAGGCTCCCGCTCTGCCTTTCAGGATCTCTGCAGCCCCACCATCCCTCCAGATGTCTTTACTCCCCTTGAACGGCCATAGCCAGGAAATGGGAAGGGATAGATAGCAACAAAGGCCACCAGCGGTCACCTAATTGAGGTGGGGCAGGTCCCATGTGTAAGGGCTGTTCTGGGATCTCCAGGCAGGACTATTGAAGATATGATAGTGACAGCTGTGTGTGCTCTTCATGTCTTCTGGTCACCTTCCTTCTGCAGAACACTTACTGCTGAGGTGGGAGGGACTAGGCATAGCCTGTGCTGTCCATCCGTGGCTTCAGACTGTGCAGCTGTGTGCCCGTCACCACGGGCACAATTCCTTACTTGGCCCTAACCCCGTTAACCCTGCAGCACACCACAGCAAGTGCGTTTCCAGTTATGAATCACGTCCTCCCTCCATAGCCACAGAACCGCCAGCTGAGGTTTCACACAGTTTTGGGTTTCGCTCCCCAGGACATTAAGTAACAAAATTCAAGTTATCTTTGAAGAAACCTGAGACGATTTCTCTGTTTATTGTGTGGGGCTCAGTGTCTTTGTTGAATGGTGAGCCCATACAGTGATTCACCAGGCCAGGGGACTGCAGTGTCCAAAGGTAAACTTTATTCAAAGTCCCCTGAGGTCCTCATGTGGGGAGGGACTACGTTGCCACCTGGACAAATTAAAGGGAGGCTCTGGGGGCCTAGTGATCCAAGGTACTGCCCAGAGTCAAAGAAGCTGCCTCTTTCCTCTGTGTCCAGTCAGTGTGTCCACACATGGCCCAAGACACCAACTAGCATCCTGCCCTATACCCCTAAAATATGAGGGTCATATGACACTCAGACTTTTAGGGTTCCATTTGGCCAGTAAGTCTGGGAACAGAGAGGGCCTGTGTGCCTAGCAACTCTGCTGGCCACCCAGAACCAGCTAATTCAGCAGAGGGCCCTATACTGTGTGTGTCTGCATATTGTAGGCAGGGAGCTTTATCCTAGGGACAGTATATGCATGAGGCAAGGTGGCCCAACGTGGGACAAGAAGAAGCTGGGTGTCCATTATCCTGAAATCTACACAGGACCCAAGGTTCTGATGTTATCCGGTGGACACCAGGTACGGCAGCACCACCTGCTGCTAGCCAGCATCCTTGATTCGCTTTCGACAATATCAAATGATGTCAGGACTGGAGATGTTCTTTGTCTTTGCTCTTGGTGCAGATCCTCCCCAAATGCTCTGGAGCAGGCTGGGAGGGTGTTGTCATCCTGAGCTGCTCCCCACTTGGGGGTCCCAGTCCAAAAGCCTTCCTGAGTATCCAGACCCTGTACCCTGTGGCCACATGTGTAGTGGAGGTGATGGCATTGCTGTCCTTGTTCTTGGACAGAAGGTCACCAACTGCTCTGGCTGGGGGCTTGGAGACCAGAGCCCCTTGTAGGCAGTGCCTACCCAGAAGGATGGCCCGAGCAGACAGCAGCACCTAGGAGGAGGAAGAGAGATTCTATAGGGCAGAGTGGGCAGATGCAATAGAAGAAAGACAGGGCAGCGTCAAGCCTAGAGGAGATTTCCGTTGACAGGACGACTTGATGGACCCACAGTACAACTTTCAATGGCAAAAAATAACCCATCTCTTTGGCTGCTCAATATGGCTAGAAATAAATACTGGTAGAGTCAAGTCAGCCCCTCCTGAACTATTTCATAAGGCTCAGCCTGACTCAGGCCTTCCCCATAGCTGGTCACACTGCCCCGACACAGCAGTTGTGGCCTCCTCTCTATTAGGGGAAGTGCCCATCTTGTCCCATGGCTGCCACATCCGCTCCATCCCCCACTTGGCCCCTGTGAGGTGCTGGCTGCATTTCTGTGGCTATTGTTGCTCTTGCTGCTGAGGTTCCTGGACTGAAGAACACTGCAGGTCATCCAGGGACAGACCCAGAGGCCGCTCCCTGCTTCTGCATAGCCCTACATAGAAGCCATTCTGGTTTTTATTTACTGCATGTGCATGCATGTTAGTGCATGTAAGTGCACATCTGTGCACATGCATGTATGTATATGTATACATGTTTGTGTGTACAAGTACCCATGTGTGTGCATGCACATATGTGTATGTAGATGTGTGTCATGTTTGTGTGTACAAGTGCCCATGTCTGTGTATGCATGTATGTATACATATGTGTGCTTTCATATATAGATGCCTGTGTGTGTGTGTGTGTGTATGTGCGTGTGTGTGTGCGCGTGTGTGTGGATACTCATACACACCAGAAAACCACCTCAGCTGTCATTCCTCAGGTGCCATCCACTTTGATTTTTTGAGATCATGTCTCTTGTTAGCCTGAAACTCTGCCAGGATTACAAGTGTGTAGCACCACCCCCAGCTTCCTCTTACCTGGGTTCTGAGTGACCAGACTCATGTCCTCATGCTTAGCAGGCAAACACTTCATGGTCTAAGCCTTTTACACAGAAGTTGGATACATATTCTCAGTCATACCTTAAGCAGAGCTAGTCAGCACTGACCCCACCCCTCTTGTGGTACTCCAACCTGTCCGAGTTGCCATACATCCTCCTGGCACTTCCCTGAGCACCAGAAGTGAGAGTGAGATCTCAATGGCAGCCTGTGGATGGCCTGCCACCCTGCCCTGCAGGCTTTGCTAGGCAGTAGCATTCCCACTTCTGGGCACTCTTTGACATTACTATTACTTTACAAGTCAATGCCATCTTGTGCGCAGGTTATTGCCCAGGTGGTTGTGCTATCACGGACACCACCAGCCCAGGTTAAAACCAAGATGCTGCCATTTGTTCGGTCCTTAGAGCCACAGTGCTTTAGCGGAGTTTGGAGGAGGCAATGGTCTGAGTGATCAGAGACCATGAACGCTCCTTTCCCAAGGTGCTCAACTCCTCCAAAGCCTGGGAGTGACACAAACTCCACAAAGGAAAACTAGGGGCTGGAGAAATAGGGTCCAATAAGGAAGAGCAAGACTTGACCCTCCCGAGGTATAAGGGCATGATGTATCCATCTGCAGCCCAGACACTGCTGCTGGCACCACCCACGTGGCCTGCAAAATGCAACAGTTTAGTTTTTATCCCGTACCTCTTCCTCTTACTGATTATTTTTCTTTTTAGGCTTTCAAACATTCCTTCCCTGGAGGTGCCACATTTGATATCGGTTCTATGTTTAAACTCTTTTGCCCATGTCTTTTCTCAGGCGATGTACACAAACACCAGCTGTCAGATTTTATTTCCATGTAAGGAGACGGAGGGGTGTGGGTGCCACCCTCATGGTGAATGACATTAACTAGAGAGACCTCAGATTCCCCCAAGTGACCCACCTGTTCTGTACACCTTACATCTGCCTCGTGTTTAAGAGCAGTGCTTTACCACATCTCATGGAGAAACAAGAGGCTAAAGAATTACCACATGCCAGCCGCCCTCTGCCCACGAGCTGGGCAGTATCTGCGCCCACTGTAATTGCAGGCTTTGGCAACATCAGAGAGCAATTCTGTTCTCTTCCCACAATTTACAACCTCCCTCGAGCCCTCTGGGAGAATAACATTTCACTTTAAAATCATACCACGCCATTTGTCATTTCCTATAGTCACCGAGAAGCCCACACTAACGGAATGCCTTTTGGCCAGAATGAAATTAAGCCAGGAAATGGTGACTATAAACTAGGGTTTTCTAAGAGGTTTGTTGTGGTTTTTTTAAACCTTTGTTATTCTTTATGCGAGACAGTTTATTTTCTTTTTGACATCCCATCTTTCCAGTTTTTTATTGAGATGTAACTCATATCCCATGACATTCATCCCTTTGATACGTGCGATTTGGCAGTCTCAGTAAATCTGCAAGACAGTGCAACTACCACTATCCAATTCTGGACATTTCCATCAGCTCCAAAGAAATGCAGACCCATTTATACATTTCCCTTCCCTTCCATGGTAACTGTGCTGGCTGATACCATGGGTGAGCTCAGGCAGTGTCCCTGGAAGAGCATTTTGGCATCTCTGGGTGTGGGAGATGAAGAAGGATCTCAAAGGTTTGGAAGCTATGAACCCTAACTTTAGGTCTTCCTTCCCACAGGGAAGAGCTTGGATAGCCCCTAAGACCTTCCTTTCCTCCTCTATGACTCAGGGTACAGCACAGTTCAGGGGAAGTCTGAGGGTGACATGGGGACGCAGAGCACCCAGCACTTGGAGAATGCCAGCACAATGTAACAAGTAAAATTCAGACCTGTTCTCAGAAGGAGGGCAGGGGAGGAGGAGGGCAAGGGGAGGTCAGGGGAAGACAGGGGAGGGCAGGTGAAGGGCGGGGGGGGGGGGGAGGGGAGGGGAGGGGAGGGGAGGGGAGGAGAGGGCAGGGGCCCAGCAGGGAGAGGCCAGAGGAAGGGCAGGGAGAGGGTAGTAGGAGTGTAGGGGGAGGGCAGAGGTAGTGAGTTCTTTGTTTGCAGGGCATCCACACTTCCTGCCAAGGTGCTCAAACATCCAATTGCCCATGTGGCTCCTGTCCTGGCGCCAAACGCTCTTCCACAGAGGGCCCCCCAGAGACATAAAGGGAGAGGGAAGCCGCATCCCACTCCAGACTTGCTCAGTGGGTCTGGAATTTCTGCAACACTTTGAGCAGTTACGCTAAGAAGAACCTCACCCAGGAAGGTGGGGAGAAGATCAGGAGCTGAGGCAGAGATCTGGAGCAGGGACCCAGGAGACACTGCCCTGTGCTTTCTACCCTGGGAGCAAGCTTTCCTCCAGCTAGTAAGCAGCATCCCTCCATGGCCTCTGCGTCAGCTCCTGCCTCCAGCTTCCTGCCCTGCTTGAGTTTCTGCCCTGACTTCCTTCAAATGATGAACAGTGATGTGGAAGTATTAGCCAAGTTAACCCTTTCTTCCCCAAGCTGCTTTTGGTTTTGGTGTTCCATCACAGCGACACTAACCCTGAGACACAGGCATGCTTGCCTCATTAAGGGGCTGAATGTCGGCTTTGAATATTAAGTCTTAAAACACACACCAACAAGGAAGGTAGCACACAACCAACTTGAGACAGGGCGAGCAGGTTGTCAGAGACTTAGCTAGGCGGCCGAGCTGCTGGATCTCCAAAGTAGTTCTCTAGTAAGGACATTAAGGTACCACAGAATGAACCAGAAATGCAGCAGTGGGGAGCCTGGGGCCCTCCCCTGAGTCCTGACACAGTTGGTGAAAGTCAGGGAGTGGGGAACAACCAAAAGACCCTTTGCTGACATTTCTCTACTGAGAAGTTCTACAGTAAACTAAGTCACATTGCAGGACTGGAATTCAGCCATGCTCCTGGCATGAAACCAGCCTGAGACTAGTGGGTCCCCTGATGTCAGAAATCACTCACCAAGGCCAAGTGACATGCTCGTCTTTACCCAAGAGATGGGAACGTTTGGCTCTTATTTTCTCCCACTTCATCCTTTACTTCCCTTTTGCAGGATGGAGCCAAGGCCTGGAGTCCCTTTGCCCCTCTCAACTTTGTGACAGTAACACTTATCTGACCAAGTCTCTGCTTCCTGCTTCCTCTGCACTTGGGTATCAAGGGCGAACCGAGTCCTGCTGACCCAGGCTAGCCCCATAACTTTCCATCCATACCGGCCTTCCCTCGGTTGGCACCGGCAGGCCTCACACTTGCTGTTTCCTGCACTTGTGCCTCTGGCCCTCTCTCCTCTCCTCGGTCAGGTCTTGCTTGCCCCAGCCTCCTCCCCTCGTAGCAGCGCTGTTGCAAAGCATTTCCTTTATATCTAGGGACTGGGGAGGCTTTGGGATTGTATACACACTGAGAAACATTGTTGCTTTCAATCCTGTAACACTTCTGCGGGGATCATTAGATACTTCTGTGGGGTCATAAAACCCAATGCTCTAAGCAGACAGATGAGGACCAATCAGCACACTGGGTCACTTAAGGCATGAGGTCCTGGGAGGCTGTAGTACGAAGTGGCAGTTAGGTAGAGCCACGGGGTTGTACCTGCTATTATCTCTAATGTCCCCTTCTCTTGCCTATGCCCTGGGAGACAATATTGCTTCACTGTGACATACCTACTACCAAGTACTAACACCCAGGAGACAGGTTAACCCTTTTCAAATGTCCTTTTTTACTTTGCTTCTTGTTTCTAAGAACCTGCTGCTCTGTAAACCCAGTTGGCAAGAGGCTCCTTCCAGGACTTTCAGTGACGGGCATGAAGAGGAAGCTTGTCTAGGGTTTATCCCTTGCTGTCCAGAGTTCCTAAAATCAAGACCAGCTCTTGCTGTGTTCAGAACCCAGCTTCTCAATGCCTTCCCCAGCTTCCTGACCTGCCCATGTGCCCGCAAGCTAACCCCTGTGCCTCCACAAAGACCCTTTTCTGCTTTGGAGTTAGGTCTCAGATTTTGCAGACAAGAACCCTCCTGGCAGCTAAAATGGACCTGTAGCTTCCCATCCCAGAACAAGCCAGGTTTAATGAAAAGAATACTTTTGAAAACTCCGGAAACTCTTCTTCCTCCTGCCAAACTCTCTCACTAATGTGACCTTGAATGAGTCACTTCGCCACCTACCTTCCGACAAGGGTGTCACTGGAATCATGAGTTAATATGCAAAAGTACTTTGTGCTTTAAATAGTGTCTTTCAATAGAGGAACTCAAAGAATCATAATCACCACAGCAGTACAGTAGCTTCCACGAGACGCTCCTCGGCAGCTGTCAGGTTCCGTTCCGCTCTGGCTTTTACAGAGAAGCTGCCTACAATGGCGAATGCTCCTTCCAACGAGTGGTCAAGACTCTGAAGAGAAGACATTTCACAAAGAGGAAACACACACGAAACCTGGGAGTGTACAGACCTCTTCCAATCCTGACTAACACAGTGGGCTTACAAACCACACAAGACCTGTGCAACTTCCAGAGATTTTTGGTTTCCAAGTTCTATAAAGAAATGATTCTGAAAAACTGCGTGGTCCCTGGATTGTGTGGAGGATTGGCCAGGGCATCTTGGGCTAGCTCAGCCTCCTTTTAAAGCTTGTCCCCTCTGATGGCCTACATCCTAGCTCTGTTATGCCAATCCCTATCCTTGCTACCAGCTTCACCACATCATCCCGATTTAACTAACTACCATCTTCATTTCTGCTATGCCCATCCTCAGCCCCATGTCTATCACCTCCGTTCTCACCTCCCTCCCCATCTCCGTTCTCACCTCCCTCCCCATCTCCATCCTCACCTCCATCCCCATCTCTGTTCTCACCTCCCTCCCCATCTCCATCCTCACCTCCCTCCCCATCTCTGTTCTCGCCTCCTTCCCCATCTCCATCCTCACCTCCATCCCCATCTCTGTCCTCACCTCCATCCCCATCTCTGTCCTCACCTCCATCCCCAACTAGGTCCCACCAACCTCCCAAAGGTAACAATCGCCATGTTTGAGCTGGTTGTGTTATCTTAAGCTTTGAATGGTAGAAGCACTAGAAGGCCTAAGTCTGGAACATTTAGCAGGAATCTCCCCTCTCTGCCTCCCAGAACATATCTACCTTTTCCTAAAACATCCCTTGCTTATTCGTCTCCTCAATTAGAGAAAGCAGCTGTCTGTGTAAGAACAGCAGCTGACATGGCTGAGCCAACTGAAGGTGCTTGCTCCCCCTCAAGAAATCTCATCAGCCATCCACACAGCAAGAGATTAGTGTGGGGAGACACCTGCAGTCCTAGCATAGAAAGGTGTAGGATAGATGATGCTGAATTGTCTATGCCAATCAGCAAAATCAAGGTAATACTTCAGAGTTTGCTGCACCCCTTTTAGTAAGTTATACACAAAAGAAAGTGTCAACCTACCAACAACACGCCATATGCATTAAAAAGTTTACATTAACATTAGAAACTATACAAGGATAGCATTCAAATATCTGTTGGTACAAGCACATATTCCTTCTCCTTACTCCCCCATGGGAGTCCCCTAACATCACCCTGGGATGAGAGTACCCATTTGAAACACCCTCTTAAAACTCATATAAGCAAGCCTCCGTCCTTACTCGCTTGCTGTGTGATTCACGCTATAGTTGCATACATACAGTTCCATGTGATTTTTAATTGTATGGAAAGCCACATTTGTGTGCTTGGAATCTCTTGCATGATACTCTGCCAATGGTAGGCACCAGTCATTTAATCTGGGAGTTTTGAATAGCTGTTGCTCTGATTAACTTTTAGGTTTGCTTGGTTTGGGGTTATTGTCATTGCAAAATCTAGTTTAAATTTGTTTCTAGGTCGCTAGTGAAAATCAGCACATTGATGCAAAGAGAGCAAAGAGCAGAGAGTAGTCCCTCCAGAGAAGCCTTCACCCCATCCTCTGGGGGGTGCTGCTTCTCATATCCAAGTGCACGGGCCCCTACCACCCCCAAGGCACAGGGATGAACTCTCCTCCTGCCTCCTGCCTTCTGCCTTCCCTATGGCTTCAGTCCATCATGAAGTGTGTAGGCACCCTTCCAGTCTCCCAGTGTGCAAACCCTGACTGACTGAGGGCGGAGGGGATGCCCTGGGGTGGGGTGCTTCCTTCCACCTGCACATTCAACTGGTATGACAGAGTGATGTGGACACTTTGATGCCTCCAGGGCTCTCAGTTATAGACAAGCTGGCTGCAGGGCACTCACCCCTTGAAGACAGCAATATTCTTGCCTAAGGAAAATATGAAGCCAGGGGATCCATGTACCATCTGGCCCCAGAGGCTGCCACCTCAGCTTCAGCACCTTGCTGGTCGGATGGAAAGAGCAGGCCAGTACGTGCGCTATTTATACCATGAATGGGCTCTAAGTTATCCCACATAGTGAGCCACACTCAGCCTGGATCTGTGAGGGGCATTGCTGCTCCTCAGGACTCCCCAGGGCACGCAACTACTTCGTGAATAACAACTATTGGGAGAAAAACGTGTGCAATTAGCATTTTACTGATGTACTTACAACAGTGAACTTGGGTAATAACAGTGGTCTCTTTGCTGTTGTAATCACATGTCCTCAATAACTTGATGCAAGCAAAATCTTCCTGCACTTGTCTTTCCCATACGAGAAAACCTTGAGAAATAATGTTATACGGTTTTATAGACGTTAAGATTGTCACAATCAATCAGACAGACAATGGCCGGTAATTCAGAGTCAGCAATGACAACCTTGATCTCTTTATTTTCATCCCTCCTGCAGAGACAACGACATGAGTTCCATTAAATGAGCCACTTAATGCCACAACGTACCCACTAGAATCCCTCCGTGGTTCTGTAATTACTACCACTGAGGAGTCTTTGCACATAGTGAAGAGATGCAGGCATTCACATTTAAATCCAGCTGCCTTGCAGCAGGCTCCAGCAAGCCAGCACTTAAACTCTCCAAGTGAGTTAAAATGAGCAGCCAGAGGATGTGCGCATGCTCACTCTAGAGAAAGGCACCCAGGCCTCCTCTTCCAGAGTCTGAGGCAGGTGAGGGCTTCACCACAGTGATGTTGGCTGAATGTGGTCAGCATTTACTGAGGGCCAAGAACTGCAGCCAACAATTGGTCCGAGTTGTCCCTGTCTGTCTTCATCATTAGTTTGCACGGAACAGAGAGGCACAGGGACTTGCTCCTGGTCAGACAGCAAGATTCATGCCTCCGAGGTGAGACACCACAGTGAGCAAACAGAATGGACTTGGAACAAGAGCAGCTACTACTGTCCGTTCACTCTGATACTTCTTGGCTTTGGAGTAACTTCACACAGCTCATTCCAGTACTGATATTTGTGGTTCTGCAGTAAAGCTGGAGCTGATCTCCCTTGTCACCCTGAGGAGGCTATAAGGATTGGAGAGGCTCTAAGACCTGGCACAGATACAAGTAGGTATCTTTACCAGGAGGTAAAGAGGGATGTGGCTTACTGAGACACCAAGGCCCTGCTACACTGGGATGCAAGACCAGGCAGTTCTAGCTCCAAGAAGTCCCTGAGAGAGGACTGAGAGACGGACCTACCTATGCATGAGGCTGAGCCTGTCGCTGAGGGACTGCAGCAGCGATATAAGATATAAGCGACCTGGGGCTGGACAGGCTCGCTGTGTCAGGAGGCAGCCCTGGAAAGCTAGGGAGGGTCTTACAGGACCAGTGCCCAGCAGAGACTCTCATCAGGGAAGCAAACTGCTTCCCTCAAGGAGATGGCTTGTCTGAAGAACTGAGAATGAAAGTTCTGGAAAGAAGCCAAACCTTCCACTGAACCTTCTGCAAGGCTGATTGAAAGACTAGACCCTCAGTGATCATGCAGAGTTTGGAATGTCCCAAGTCCAGGGCCAGATTTTCCTGGGCCATCTTTAGCTCTCTAAATAGTCACTGATTGGCGTCTTCTGGGCCGGACCCCGCAGCTTTGTGACCAGTATGTAAATCCTTTGGGATGTATATGCAGAACCCTGGTCTTCCTATCTCACCTTCACCCCTGAGACAAGCTTTTTCTGTGGAGCCCTGGCTATCCTAGAACTTGCTCTGTAGACCAGGCATGGTCTTGAACTCACAGATCTCTGCCTGTCTCTGCCTCCTGACAGCTGGGACTAAAGGCATGCACCATCACCCAGCAAAACACTGGTTTTCCAACCATCCAGAAAGCTGTGCACACTGTCAGATCATATCTGAGATGTCTTAAAGAGATCTCCCTACCTTTCTGTAACCTACCTAATACTTCTGCCAATGTGTTAAAGAGATGTCTTGGTACAATTTTGTTTCTAAAGATTTTTTTTATGTGCTTGCATGCATTTCTTGGATGTATATGTGTATCACCACATGGGTGCCCAGTACTGGATCTCATGAAACTGCAGTTTCAGATGGTTGTGAGCGACAGTGTAGGGCTGGGAAACAAACTCAGATCGTCTGCCATAGCAGCCAGAGCTCTTAACCACTGGACCAACTTCTCCAGCCTCTCTGTGTTTGTTCTTATAAAAGCTTCATGAAATTGCTACCTCACTGTATCATGGTATTGAGAGAAATATAAGTCTGTTTTCTAGAACTGTGGTTTGTCTCCAGAATAAACAAACTTGTATACCTTCAAGGTGAGAGTCCCCCCCCCCCTTTTTTTTGCATTGACAAATCAAGGACCTGGGTCCCTCAGGCTGACTTATAATTACTCGATGCAGATCAATTTACAAACACAGATGTCTCTAGGATACACGTCTAAAACTAGGAAGTGCAAGCCAAAGGTCCACAGATCTAGTGTCTGGGAAAGCCCGGCTCTGCACAGAGTTTGGAAATGTGCATTCCCAGAAACCTAGAATTTTAGTTTCTTTATGCAAGTGTTCACTTAAAATCCCAGCTATCTGGAAACCAGAGACCAGAATAAAATCTTCAGTGTGTCCTCATTTCAAATAAGCTTCTATTTGATCCTTGAAAATTGCCTACAGTTCTGATTTTTGATGTTCAATTATAATTTACGGAGAATAAAAGAAATGTTTTAAGAGGAACTATTATATCATTCCTGCAAAATTATATAGAGTGAGAATTCATAAACTTCAGTATAAAGAAATGCCAGGAAACCCTGTCTCGGAAAAAAAAAGAAAGAAATGCTGGCACTTAGGAAACTTAGTAAAATGAAAGCCCAGTCCCATTCTCGGGTGGGTGTGGCTTGCCTGGGTTGGGTACAGCGTAGCTCAGTTGAAAAAATAATTAACCCTGGAGCACACTTAATGATGGATTTGTATATTCTCAGTGGGTTGTGTGTCTAGGTGACTGTGACATATATATGTGCACATGTGTGTGTATGTGTGTGTGTGTGTGTGTGTGTGTGTGTGTGTGAATACTGGGTATCGTTCTTTCTCAATTGTTTGCTACCTTTCTCTCTCTCTCTCTCTCTCTCTCTCTCTCTCTCTCTCTCTCTCTCTCTCTCCCTCTTTCTCTCTCTCTCTCCCTCTCTCTCTTTCTCTCTCTCTCTCTCTTTCCGAGACAGGGTTTCTTTGTGTAGCCCTGGCTGTCCCAGAACTCACTCTGTAGACCAGGCTGGCCTCGAACTCAGAAATCCGCCTGCCTCTGCCTCCCAAGTGCTGGGATTAAAGGCATGTGCCACTACTGCCCGGCTGTTTTGTTGTTGTTGTTGTTGTTTTCTGGGGTTTTTTTGTTTGTCTGTTTTTTGGTTTTTTTTGTTTGTTTGTTTTGTTTTTTGAGACAGGGTCTTTCATTGAGCCTGGGACTCATTGACTGGCCAGTAAATCTATCTGTCTCTACCACCCCAGCCCTAGGGTTACTGACCTGCCAGCTTTTACATGAGTACTAGAGATTGGCTCTCAGGTCTCTTGACCCACTGAGCCATCTCCAGCCTCCAGGCCATATTTGTATGTAAGTACCAGCTTTCCTATACACTCACATCAGCACTTACTTAGGAGTTCTTGGTATAATTCCGAACCTATCTGCCACCTATTTGTGTCATTTGTGTGGATCATATGACAGGCTGTGCACTGCAAATTGTATTAAAGTGCAGACAGCATCTTCCTGAGCCATCAGCGTTTTAGGAGAAGTGGCTTTACCCTGCACCGTCTGGGTCACAAAGGGTCCAGAGACCTCTAGACACAAAGGAGGACATGCAAATTCCATATGTGCTGGGAAACCGATAACACATTTGCACAACTAAAAACTTGTCATATAAGGTGATCTATCAGAAATAGGGGAGAAGGAATGATATCATAATTTGCTTTTCTATAATCAGCCCTCATGAGTTCCTGGAGAGGCCTCAGTAAATCATCCTTCAACACAAGGGACAAAGGGCCAGCCCTGGGAACTAGGAAAGTCAGAAAGCCCAAAACCCTTCCAGCAGAGGAATCTTCAGTTGGCTTCCTTCTCCTGGTCCTGGGAGAAACCATTTCCCCTGGGAAAATGGAAGCCAGCGTTCCCCCATGCTGCCAGAACTCACCTAGCCAACATGCATGCCCACCTCTGCTCAGCTCAAGAGCTACGCTACTCTTTCAAGCATAGAGCTTGCTTGTGGGATGTTATTTATGATAAATTCAGCCTCGCAGGGGGACTATGGAAGCTCCCCGAACCTACAGAATGGAAGAAACAAGCATTAAATCATAGCGTCCAATGTGCAGACTCCTATGATACACCAATCTGCCAATATCTGCTAAATATGCCCGTGATTTATCAGATTCTCCTTGGTGTATTTAATTAAGAGATTGCAGAGATGACTGGTGACCAGGTCTGTAGCTTCCAGACTGTCATTAATTAATTACACAGAAATTCGTCCTTGCAACAAATGCTGGCCCCATGGCAGCTGCTGACGATACACTACAGTGCTAACCACAGGGAAAGCAGAAGACTGTGTCTGGCTCTGGGCACTGAGTCTGGGAAGAGCTGGTCCCATGGGATGTTTTTCAGGTGGTGTTACAGTCTCAAATCCTTGGTGAGGCTTGTAGGATCCACAGAAGGATCCCTTAAAGCTGGCCTAGTGGTGCACACCTTTAAGCCCAACACCCAGGAGCCAGTGGCAGGTGGATCTCTGTGAGCTTGCAGCCAGACTGGTCTGTTCCAGTCAGTCAGAGCTATGTAGCGAGACCTTGTCTCAAAACAACAACAACAAAGTGTGCTCTTTGTGCCTTGGGGGTTCAGAGCTGTCAGTGCCTATTACTTCATCAGACCTGTTAAATGCAGGCAGGTCTCCCAGCAGGGTGAGCCTCTGTACCCTACAATCAGCAAGAGGAAGCCCTACAGAACTCCCAGCACAGCCATGGCTGTCCACCCATCCCTGTCTGCCAAGGAGCAGTGCAGTGACAAGTCTGTGGAGTTGCATTATCAGAACAAGCCGATCATAGACGAGGGATCGATTCCCCACCCCTAAGGGATGAGCTGCCGTCAAAGACAGCAAACCTACCCAGCCAGGATGGCAGGAAGGGAAATCTGAGGCAGGGCTGGACACTGTCCCTGTGGGCACTTGGTCATCCCCTTATTGATTCTCACTTCAGTGGTCAGTGCTGCAGCCTGTGGAACTCCATTTTAGTTCGCTAGCTAAAGACAGGAACCCAGCGAGAAGTCCCAAAGAGAGCCAGCCCAGCTCTGAGCTATCTGTAGAGCAGAGAAAACCATCAGAGGAAGAAGACCAACATGAAGTGCAAATGAGAGCAAAGCAGGGAAGGAAGAACAGGAGAGGTACAGGATGAGGAGAGGCTGCCCTGCTCCTCCCTCCTCCTCCCTCCTCCAGTCCCCCCCTCCTGCCCTCCTCCCCTCTTCCTGGTCCCCTCCAGTCCCCCCTCCTTCTGCCCTCCTCCTCCCTCCTCCTGCCCTCCTCCAGAACCCCCTCCTGCTGCCTTCCTCCTGCCCTCCTCCAGAACCCCCTCCTGCTGCCTTCCTCCTGCCCTCCTGCTCCCCACCTCCCACCCTCCTCCTCCCCTCCTCCTCCCCTCCTCCCACCCTCCTCCTCCTGCATCCCCCTACCCTCCTCTGCTTCTCCTGTCCTCTTCACTCTGGGAAGAAAACCCTCCACAGGGAAATCTGTCAGGTCTGTTTAAGAGGCTGTGGTTCCTTCTACAAACTCCCTGTTTTGTTTTTCAGGCTTAACAAATGCTGCTTCTACCTCCAAATGTTCTTCCAACCAGGTTCAAATAGAAAATAGCAGTCGGGGTCGCTAGCCTTTGGGTAGGATGAACCCTAAGATAAATATAGGTCCTGATTAATATAATAGATATAGGGTCCATGGCCAACACCAGGGTTCACTGGGTCACCCCCCCAAAAAAAACAAATTCTTACAGAGTAAATTTCTCACTGTCAAAAAATCTAATCCCCATGGATGCAACCAGATAAGCAGAAGTAGCTGAGGGTTCCTGGGCCACCATCCACACAAAGCTAAGGGCCTGTGAGCAGGAAACTGGATGAGGTACTCAGCTGTGTGTACAGGGCCACTATCAAGGCAGCCAGAATGCTAGAACAAATTTTTACACTAGCACAGCATCTGTGATCAAGCTGACTTGGGTGGCTATAGATTGCTGAGATAGTTTCTGATATACTAGCTACATTTGTGTCACAGAAACGTCCTCTGACATTGTCGGAAGTCACAACACTGAAGCAAGCAGGGATGTCTGAGACCTGGCAGCACTTGAGCAACTGATCTGACAGAAAGAAGTACAGCCAGTTAGCAGGGAGGAATGCAGGCAACTGTGTGATCAGACCGCAACCCAACCCAGGTAACAGTGTGAATGCGTTCAAATACAAATGAGCTCCCTCAAATACACAATAAGCGCCTAGCTCTGAAGCCAGCCAGTCCGCATGCTATAAGCCACTGGATTTGTCCATTGTCCCTATTATGAGTTTATTTTTGGTAGTGGTTGGTGAGACGGTTTTCCTGATTTTGAAAAATACCTTTCTCAGCCAGGCGGTGGTGTTGCACGCCTTTGATCCCAGCACTTGGGAGGCAGAGGCAGGCAGATTTCTGAGTTCGAGGCCAGCCTGGTCTACAGAGTGAGTTCCAGGACAGCCAGAGCTACACAGAGAAACCCTGTCTCAAAAAAACCAAAAAAAGAAAAAAGAAAAGAAAAAGAAAGAAAGAAAAAAAAACCTTTCTCTGATATTTGTAGTTATCGGAGATAAAAGCAAAGTTAAATCTGAACCATTCAAATGTGAATTACTGTACGCCTTTAAACTCAAACAAAGCAGCCTGAACCTAAATCATGCTTCTGCTTCCCTGGGTCACATGGTTACGTGTAATAATGTTCAGTCCAAGTTTGATTTTTGGTCACACAGGTCAAGTCTCTTGTTGTCTTGGGGATCTTTCAGAAAACATACATAATAGCAATTACCAAAACACTTCTTTTTATGCCCCCTCCAGCAGAGCCATTGATTAAATGTCAGTGTGAGAGGGGGATAAGCTCACACACAAGGCAGCTCATTCGTGCTCCACCCCATTCACCAGAAAAGAACTGATGGCGTGTGCTTCTTATGCACACTGGACCCAAGAGAGTGTACAATGCAGGGCAGACCCTTGGGGTCATTTCCTGTTACATTGTTAGAGATAGTCTTTCAGTGATGGTAACTTTGTAACAAAGATTTTAAAGACCAGAAACTCTCTACCTCCTATTCTTGAGACTGTGTCTCTTCTGAGCCCAAAGCCCATGGTTTCAGCTAGACTGGCCAGCAAGACCCTGAGACCCTCTTGTCCCTCCTTTCCCAGTGCTGGTGTTACAGGCACACACCGTGACACCCATCTTTGTTTACATGGTGTAGGAGATCGGAACTCAGGTCTTCATGCTTGTGGACCAATCACTTTACCTACTGAGCCATCCCCAGCTCAGGCTATATGGTTTTATGAATCAATATTACTCTTACAAGAAATTAACACTAACAAAATTTATAATTACTTATTAGTATACTTAAAATAGCAGGGAAAAGACCTGTTGCATGTTGATGTATGTAACATGTTACCATGCAGAGCAATGCTGCCAAAGAACAGTCTTGTTTTACATTTGACATTTTGAAAACCTCTTAGATGTGCAGCTTCATTTGAAGATAGAGGGTCTTCATATAAACCCTAGCTCCCCTTCTAGAGAGATATGCTACTTTCTGAGGTACATGAAAGAAACCTGGCTTCATGCAGTCATGGCTAGGAGATGGAATTGTGGGAATTCTTCGATGTGACATAGAGTCCGTCGGTAGCAGCTTTGTAGCAGATGGATGAGGGGGAGTCAGAAACCATGCTCACCACCCTTGTGTTCTGTGGTTCATTAAAACCCCACATGCCTAACAGAAGCTCTCCACATCTCCAATGTGTAGGTCACACGTGGGTCTCTGGCTGCTGAAGCACACAACATAAAATGTCACTTCAGGAACACCACTCCCAACCATGTCACAGATGCTCTGTGTCATTAAACATTGCAAAATCAAGTTCACCGTGACTGGTTTAAGTCAGCAAAATGTTGACTTTTTCCTTAAAAGCCTGAGATTTATCCTGGGCCACAAATACTGACTGTGAAGAACAGGATTGCTCCTTTCAGGGCTGTTGTCTGCCTGGCACTGGGGTCAAAGGTCAGCAGCAGGTATCAGGGATAACGGGCTGGTCCAAGGGCTATTCATTCCTAAGACACAAGATGTTGCTTTCCAGTTACTTATTGTGACTCGGTGGGTCCCATGAGATCTTTGTGCCAGCTTCTCATTTAGTCCCAGGAAATGTTACAAAGTGCCTATGTTGAGCACCTGCACAGTGTTTGTAGTCTCTGTGCATCGCTGGGTGATGTTGTGTTCTGCTTTCTTGGCTCTGAGAACAGACAGTAGTGGGGAAGATGGGTCTCTGGTACAGTCGGAAACCCTGGAGAAGCACAGGCAAGTCTGCCCTCCTCCGTCTGCCCAAAACAATCAGCCCGCATAGCAGCACAGCATGAGAGCAGTAATTGTCTGAATGTTTTATGAGACTCCTGGCCTTCTAAATTCCCTGAATGTGGGCAACAGCCCAAAGAAATCAAGAAAGTAGATCCTTCTGATTTGATCCAGGAGTATCTTTGTAGGAGAATTATCATAGCTGGTACGTCTGATCCACCCCTCATGTTCTGTAAAAATGATACACGTTAACTAGCTTCGAAGTTATTGAGCCTCCCTATATATAGTGTGTAGATTTGTAGTGTAATCTGCTTGCTTTGTTCATTCTGAATGGAAGGAAATGGAGGTTACAGTTCTGAGTAGTGGGCGCCCCCTGCTGGTCACTGCTAGAAGTGGCATGGTACATAACTGCAACACTGGCTGTGTCCAAAGGCGAGTTCAGAGCACTCTAGAGCACTCAGCCGCGGGTCTCCACAGGCCCTCAAGTTCATTTACAACCACTGAAGCTGTTTTTAAAAGACTCAAGGTTGCTTTTTACGATTCTAAACATTTTTTGGTCATATCTCTGTCTGTGTGTATGCATACACATGTGTTGGGGCAGAAAGAAAGTGAGTAGGTAGATTAGAGAGAAAACTTGTATTAATTTGGAAGAGATGACATAGTGTCTGTATCTCTACGCTCACCTGCACAGCCATCACCCCTACACACTGAGATGCGGCCGCGGCTATGGCCATGCCATATTGGCACTCATCGGGTTTCACTGATGGTTGTCCACAAACTGCCCCATACTGGTTGACTTGGAACCACCTGAGTTCATCCCATCTCAGAAAAGGGGTCTTCTCATTGGAACAGGGGGTCCCAGCTACCCACCTCCACAGGTGCTCTACATGGGACATGCAACGGACTGCTAACTGAGCACTCAGTGCGTGCCACAGGCTAATGGGGACTTCCCTATCTAGTTATTCCCAATCCCAATTGAGCTTTGTGGCCTCTGAAGACACTATCTGGGGGCTGAAAACTAGGAAGGTTTCATCACTCAGGAAGTGATATTTGGACTGTTCTTGCAAGATCTCTATGATTGCAAAAGGCAGAAAGGGAAGGTAGCTTATTTCAAGTTAATAAAGCCTTCAGACAGGTGTGTTCTGGAAATACATAACTACGGGCTTGGGGACACAGCTCAGTGAGCAGAGTGCCTGCCTAGCATGCATGAAGCCCCTAGTACCACATAAAATGTGGTGGCGCCAAGCATCCCGAAGGTGTTGCTTAACAGTGTTCCAGTGCTTGGATGACCTGGACTGACCTTCACTGCCCTTGGTGGAAATTTGCTACATACCTTTTGCTTCTACTTATATTTCTCACTGTTAAAGGCCTCTCTCTGAAAGCTAGAACTGGGATCACAAGAGCTGGTGCAAACAAGAATCAAATTAATGAAGGTTCCCCAGAAAAAGAGTTATGCAGAAAAATCCAGTCTTTCTTAGAATTTATTACTTAGATATACATCTAGATCATTAATGAATGTTATTAGTAAGTAGGAGACAGAGGATTTGAGAAAAAAACAGTCTTTCAAATCTGCAGCTATTATATTATGTCCTTTGGGGCTCACAGCAGGAGAAGGGAGGCCAGGTGAAGGGCTCCCATGGTTTCCATAGTTTGATAAATTTTCTGAGGTCCTGTAACAATCTCCATTTTCCTTATTTTTTCTTAATAACAAAAATTGGAGTATTTCAAGGACTTATTGTAGGTTGGCCTGCATCTAACTGCTCTTGAAGTGGAGCTTCTGCTGCCTGGATGTTTTTCTTGGGTTCGGGGCTGTTGCTCCACCCAGACAGGATCGTTGGACCTCCAGGTTACAGGGTCAGCTGTTCTGCAATAGCCCCAATTTAAAATTTTGATACCCTATGTCCTGTCTATTTGGCTTGTTCATAGGTTCTATTGGAAATAATCTTCCTTGACCATCTTTTCCTAATCCTTTTGGGAGGGATCATATCCCATATCTAACATTTGGGAAGAAAATATTTCATTAGGACTTACCTAAGGGAGACCTGTTTGCCTCGCCACTCTTGCATCACCTGCTCCAAGCCCTGCCCTCAGCCCAGGCTGGTCCCCAGCAAAAATGAACATAGCAACACAAGCCTGTAATCCAGCACTTGGAAGGTAGAGGCAGGGGAATGAGAAGTTCGAATTTATCCTTAGCTCTGTGGCAATTTTGAGACCAGCCTGGCTGTTCCCTCAAACAGGAAAGGGAAAGAATGCATACATTCTAGAAAACTGAGATATTTCTTTCAAAGATATATCACCATTGAGAGACATGGATTATTAATAAGAAGAGTGATACCTGCTATACCATTTACTTCAGGTATCCAGGTTCTGCAGCAGCTATGGGAAGTACACATTCCAAGCCAGTATGCACAGTGGTCTCCCTTTTTACAACACATTTCCCCCCAGAGGTAAAGTCCCACATCCCTAGAGAGTTCAAACAGAGACCATCTGGTGCTGAGACTGTCTGAGCTGGCTCTGGTGTAGAGCACATGTCTGGATGTGCTAAGCCACTGAGCTGGGTGGCTCAAGTTAGCAGACAGCGATAGGGTGATTCTTCTCCCGAACATAACAAAATACACATGAGGCTGATTATATCATGCATAAGTGCTTTTAAAACATGCTTTGTAGGTTCTGGCATCCAGCAGCATGTTTGGGGAACCATAGGTCACTGTGACCTGATATCATGCCTTCAGGCAAAAGAAAATAGTCACTCAGGATCACCGAGGTCACAGGGTGGGTTCATTCTGGTGTTGTCTGTGTCAGGAAACAAATTCTGGTCCTTCCTCTTTGCCCCTCCCCATGGCCACCCCTCTCATTCCCACTTGCCCACATCACTATGGGAGCCAGACACTGAGCTTAGTGTGGGCTTCTCCATGTGAGAGGCGAAGAAGCATCATCATGGTGGCAGCATGAGACTGAACATGCCACCTTTGTCATTCCAGAAGGTGAAGAAGCAATTGGAGGAAGTCCTGATGGGAACTGGGGAGTTGTGCTCCAGGAAACACAGGTTAAGCAGTGTCCATAATGACAGCAGAGGCTTGGGCTGAATTCTCCTGGCACCAACTGTGACACCAACTACATGTGTTGCACTGTCCACCTACCCCTGCCACCATACTGAGGAGAGAACCAAAAAATGTTTCCACATGAACTCAGAGACATGCTTGCATGCTATGAGAATCTCCCCATGCATCTAAAAATCATCTGATGATTTTTCCCTAAGCACCCTGAGTATGTCCTGTGTCATTTAAGTGGCCCCGATTCCTGTGTGTCATAAAGACAAGAGACATCACGGATGGGGCAAGCAATCTGAAGGGCAGAGAGAGGCCAGAGAAGGCCGGGCATGGCTGACTCACGGGCAGCATCTCACCCTAGCACTATTCTGCATAGGTTTGCAGGTCCAGAGTCTGTGCTGTTTGGGAGAGTGTGAACAGGAGAGGGATACCCCATGATTCTCACAAGTTCAAGGACTTGGTGAGGATGAACTCTCAGAAGTTTGTACTCAAATAGCCAGAGGCTCAGCAAACACTGACACATTGGCCAGACAGCTGCCTCCAATGGCAAAGCCAGCTCCCTCTGTCCCCCACGCACCTTTTACTGAGCTTTATGCTCTGATGGGCCCAAGACCCAGCTTTGCTGGCCTAGTTAGTGATACACAGTGAACGAATCTCAGTCTCTGGCAGTTCTGAGCAAGCTCAGCATCTTCAGTAATGGACAGAGCTGTGCTCTGCCAGGTACTGCTCTCTCTTTTTTTTTTTTTTTTTTTTTAATCAATTTAAAGATTTTTTTTAAAAGATTTATTTATTTTATTTATGAGTACACTGTAGCTGTCTTCAGACACACACCAGAAGAGTGCATCGGATCCCATTACAGATGGTTGTGAGCCTCCATGTTTTGAACTCAGGACCTCTGGAAGAGCAGTCAGTGCTCTTAACCACTGAGCCATCTCTCCAGCCCCCAGGTACTGTTCTTAACAGAGAATCAACCTCAGTGGCTAGGACCAGTGACTTCTGGGGCATTGTGGGCCAGTCCATTTTCTCCCCTGTGCTTGTCAGCTCTGGGTTTTGATGCTCCTGGCCTTCCAGCACTGAGCCTCACAGTGTATATAAGAAGAAACCGCCTTCATTACTAAAGAGAGTCTTCAGCAAAGCCCCATGCGAAAATGGAGTTCTGTAGCTAACGCCCAGAGAGTCAGCTTTACTTTCCAAGGAAGAGGGGGCTGCAGCCCCTCCGATGGAGAGCTGCCTACATTCCATTTTACTCGGCAGACAACGCCCAGACAAAACAGGCAGAAACTCTGCTGACTATCTCATGCAATATGATACAATACACTCGTTTTTGTTGGTTGTTTGCTTTTTCTCTCTCCTTTGAGTCAGCATCTTCTTGTGCAGAGTAACTCTGCTTGTTTAAGCTCATTTTTTCAGACTACTGCTTCATCATCTGAGAGTCAGCCATAATGCGCACCCCTTCCTGTGGGACAATAAACCAAAGTGATTGTGGATAATATAAAACACACACACGACAGCTCTACAGTGCAGGAAAGAGACAACTGCAGATGTGTGCTTATGGCTGGGATCTCTGTAAACGAAGAACTAAAATGAACTCTTGTTAATACTGTTGAGAATAAGTAAAAATAGGAGCGAATAGGTGGCCACAGGTCCCCAAGTCAGGAGGCCAACATGTAACTTCTTAGAAGTGAGGTTGTGTTAGAAATGCCAGGGCCACAGAGATGATGGGAATACTGGATCTCTGCAGAACATGTTACTGATAAGTACAAAAAAAAAGATGTTTTCAAAAATATAAAAATAATTATATACATAGCAATAGAATACAATGTAATAACAAAAGGGGGCAAATAGAGATTTTTCAATAACAGAAAATTACTTTAATGGGATATATGACAGAAGAAATACTAACCTATGATGCTAACTGCACAGCAAGGTGTGAGATTACCAAAAGAGAAGACCGACATTTAGATGTGAGACTTTCACTACATTCTCAGTGTTCTGCAGGATAGAAAGACAGGGAAGAGAAGCAGCCCAGGGAAGGCCCCTCTGGTTATGCCCATAGCCGATGGTATAGGACCCAGGGAATGATGTGGCAGGAGACAGACGGAGTAGATGAGCCAAGGAAACAGGAGTAGAAGGGCACTGAGGAGGTCCAGCAACAGAGGAGAGAAACCACACCCGGCTGGGATGCAGCCAGAGGTGGAAGGCAAATGTTGAGCGTCTGGCCAGTGCTGAGTGTTCTCAGAGTGACTCTGGCATATTCAGAGAGGCGGGGAGGCCTAGGATAGACATCAGAGTGATGGCTAACACCTGTTTGTGCCATTCTGTATACCCAGTCTCCAGTTTCTGCCCGTGCAGACTCTCAGCCAGGGTGGTCCCAGTGCAGGCCAGGCAAGGCCACCAGGAAATGTACTCACCCTCCTACTGGGTTGCTTTCCTCTCTCGTCAATATATTTGTAACATACGTGTTATTTGTGCAGTCTGTGACCCACACATCCCATAAACTCAAATGAAGAGAGCGTCCCTTCCTTCAGGGGCCACCAGAGGCTGAGCTCTGTAACCATTAAGCACCAATACGATTCAGCATGTGAAAAACCCCACAGAAGACCTCAAAAAGAACAGCAGTTGTGCCATAGACACACAGAAAACTGGGCGAAGTCACCTCCAGGCTGTGTTCAGGAATGTGTGCAGCTTTGATGAGTCTTGTATTTAGCTCAGGGTCCCACACCTAAGATACTGCATTGCATGTAAGCAATATAAGGCAGGGAGGGAGGAAATCCCATAGCAAATCACTTGTGGCCCCAGCAATTTTAGATGGGGTCCTCCACCTTAGAATGTCTGCCAAGAAGTTCTGCCTCCCTGCAGCACTGAGCCCAACTTTTCAGTGGTAGGGGTCGGGGCTTGTCATTGCACTGTAGAGCAAGGAATTATTCTCTATTAGAGGGGCACAAATGCCCGCCGTCCATATTGGAAAGGGCCACGGATGTACACTCTCTTCCCTCTCACTTCTGCTCTCCCTTTCTTGTAAATAAATCTTCTACCCAAGCAGTACAGGTGATGGCCAGCCAAGCCCTAGAACCAAGTGACCTTGGGTATGAGGTTCCTTCAGCCACAGAGAGTGGCTCAGAGTGGAGGCAAGGAAGCATTTGTTGGTGAATTGCTGAAAGGAGCCATGTTTTCATAAAAAGCATGTCATGGCATGGGGTGACCTCCCTAGCAAGGGGAGGAGACTATAACACAAGGGGGTGAATAGCTGTGGAGACACTGAACAGAGCCAAGCCTAATCCAGATGCCCAGGACCCATCCCAGGAAAACTGGACCTCTCATGCCAGGCCCGGCTACAGCGCCAAGGTAGGGATTGTTTACCCCCAGAAAAAAAATGTGAGTGATCAAACCTTTCCTGTGCTTAGAAAAGGAGCTTTCCTCTGGATCACATATTACTTGTTCCTCGGCATCAGGGTACTCACAGGGAAGGCAGAAACAGGGTGCAGCAGGGCATCTAGTCCCCTACACCAAAGAACCAGTCTTCAGTGAGTTCTATACTCAGGAAAGAAGCTGTCTAAAGACCCTGCTGTCTCAGTTCCTTTTCTTTTGTGGTGAGAAAACACCATGACTATGGCAACTTCTAAAAGAAAACATTTAATTAGGGACTCACAGTTCCAGAGGGTGAACATCCATAACCAAACGTGGCAGAGATCATGGCAGCAGGCAGAGCTCATGTCTCCAGAAAATAGAGAGCTAACTTAGAATGGCATGGGCTTTTGAAATTTCAAAGCTCACTCCAGTGACACACCTTCTCCAACAAGGCCACACCTCCTCCAACAAGGCCACACCTCCTAATCCTTCCCAAACACTTCCATCAGCCAGGAACTCTTGGCATTTAAATATATGAGCCCATGGGGGCCATTCTCATTCAAGCCTACCACATCTGCTTTGTTTAAATTCTTGTCCTTCAAATAACTGTTCTCTGAATTCTATCACTAAAGGCTGATGAGCTCTGGAGAGCTCCAAAGCAACATGAAGCTGTGAAGACAGCTCAGGGAGGCAAGACAAAGTCCATAGGGAGATGGTTCCTTTGGGACTGGACTCCACAAGGATAGCTTGTCACTCGCTCTGAAAACATCTGGACATCTGTGAAGGCAGCAGTCACTTCTTGAATTGTTTTCTGAAGTCCCCTCGAGGGACTCAACCTACTGTCTTAACTTTGACAATCTGGCTTTGCTTTACAGAAAGCCTGGGCTCTGTGTTTTATTTAAAGAGACTTTTTTAGCTCAAAAAAAAAAAATCTTACTTGGGATTAGGCTCAATGTTTGAGTTTGACATAAAGTTCTCGTTATAGAATCATATGTGTTTTTAAATGTCATGGACTAGTTTTAAACTTAGATGCAAAAACAAACATGTGGTCCCCTTAAGTCTGGATGATAAAAATAAGACTTTTCCTTCCTCACATTGCTCTCCAATTCACTGAAACACAATGAAGAAAACACGCAAACATCTTAGAGTAGGCTGTTCATTTTCTTCTTCTTTTTTTTTAAAAAAAAGATGATTGTTTGGAGTCCCAAGTACACACATGTTTTAAGATTCTGTTTTGTAAAATTGATGAAAATTTTGCTGTTTTTCTTCTCTAGCATAATAAGGCCTCTTTTTTTTTTTTTTTAATTTTCATTGCTTTAATAAAATATCTGACAAAATCAACTCAGAGAAAGGGCTTATTCTGGCCTTTCTGATGCAGCCCATCATGGTGGTCAAGACCTGGCAGAAGGCAGGGAAAGTAGGTTGGCAGAAGAAGGCTGCGGCCACAGGGTGTCCACATTCAGGGAGCAGAGAGTGAGCAGAAAGCAGAGCCAGCTATAAAGCCTCAAGGCCACAGCCATTAACCCACTTCCTCCAGTGAGACCCCACCTCCTACATATTCCACAACTTTCCCAAACAGCACCACTAGCAGAGACCAAGGGTTTAAAGTACAGGAGCCTAGGAGGAATCATGGGAGTATGTGCACGTGTGCATATATGTGTACATGCACAGGCGTGTGCGTGCGTGCGTGTGTGTCACAGTTAAACCACCACAAATACAAACCACCAGAGAAGCCTATATTCCTGTTGCCCCTCCACCCTCGCCCTCAGTGGTCCAACTGACACACGGGGATGTTGGAATTCCTAGAGGCCATGGCAAAGACTCAGAGGGCTGAGCATTTTGTGGGAAAATTAAGCATGCCGTGCCATTACTGCGATGACCAACCCATCAGCCTCACTGGATCCCTGCTCAGGGAGTGCTGATGAAGCTTTCAGTTAACCACGGTCACATATCCTAGGTGCATGGCCGGTGTCACAGTTATTGCATTGAGATCTCTCGTTTTGTCTTCGCCAAATCCTGTTTTACAGGTGTGGAGGAGGAGATTCAAAGCAGGGAGGGTTCGTTAAGAGCATCAACTGCTGCAAGCTGTCCACCGACCTCCGCACAGGTGCACAGCACCTGAGTGTCCCCCACCCACGCTAAATAAGTTAAAAATGTCTAATGTGCACCCTCATCCTTAGAAACACACTCATTCTCACCAATAAGAACCTAATAGGAAAGAAGAATCATTCGCAAAAGCAAGCAGGACACAGAGTTTGATCCTCAAAGCTGACTGTCACCTCTGAAGGGCTTGAGTGTATTCTATGAATTCATCTCTCCTTCAGCACAAGATAAAGATGACAGTAGCTGACTTTTCAGAACAGTTTGAGCAGAAATGATTGCTAGATGGCCTCAAAGCAATTCTAAAATCTATGAATTGTATGCCAAGTTGGAGATAAATGTTAAAATAGTATTCGTTTATACATCCCCCCAGTGCGATTTTGCCAAGATCCGCACAGTCCTAAGTGTTTACGACGGAAACTGAGAATGAGAGGGAAAACCTAAAATAGACACTTAAGTCCACTAAAAATATTTCACAAGACCCTCAGTGGTCCAACTGACGCACAGGGATGTTGGACTCCCGAAGGGCCGCAGCAGAGCCACCAGCCCCAAAGGCAGCTGAGCCAAGCTTACTTCCTCGTCTACCCACCTCAGAAGGAGACGACGGATTGCATCCAATAATTGGATCAGTAGAGACATGGGGATTTTAGTTAATATGAAACTGATAATTAGCTCCCTAGTAGAGAACAGGAAACAAAATACAGAGGTGGGGCACAGGGGAGAGAGGGAGAAGAGGTGAAAAGGAGAAGGAGAGAAAAGAGAAGAGGAAGGGGAGGAAAAAGAGGAGGAGGAAGAGGAAGAAGGGGAGGAGAAAGAGAAAGAAGAGGAGGAAGAGGAAGAAGAGGTGGAAGAGGAAGAAGAGGAGGGGAGGAGGAAGAGGAAGAAGAAGAGGAAGAAGAGGAAGAAGAAGAAATGTGTGAAGTTTTTAAGGCTAAAGGAAAAAGTTGCGATGAATTGCTGGGATTATTGGGGTCAGCTGCTGGCTCTATACCTCACGTGGCATTTGGTAAATAAATTTGTCTCCTCTGACTCTTTGAAACCCTTGATTGGGCTGTGTGTGTGCCTGAGATCTCCTCAGGACAGGAGGTGTATCAGGACAGATAGCTGCTCTGGGTCTCCCTCCTAGGTCACTTAATCAAATCAAAGAGTTGGACTGCAGTTCAGTCAGTCTGACTCTTTTAAAGTGCCCAGAATGAAATGTCTAGCTCCCTCCCTCCCCTTCTTTAAACTTAGGGAGACTTCAATAGACTCCAGTAGCTTCCACCTGGCAGTGGTAGGCTCAGGCCTCAGGTCTTATCTCATTTAGCCTGCACAGATTAGCCTCTCCAGGCAGATGGGATTATTCCTCTAGTCCTTGGGAAAGAGAAAGTCTCAGAAGAATGAGGTAATTTTCCTAAAATTGCAACCCTAGGAGATGGTATACTTGGGATTCCAACAGAGGCCTTTGCATTAAAAAAAAAAAAAAAAAAAAAAAAAAAAAAAAAAAAAAAAAAAAAAATCACATACTATGCTCCAGAGAAATTCCCATGGAGATTTGAGGGTGCTAGTCACTCAAAAGCCCATCGCTGTTTAAAGATGTTTAGAAAGTGTCTTAGTTGGGGTTTCAATTGCCGTGAAGAAACACCATTACCCGGAAAGTCTTATGAGGAAACATCTAATTGGGGCTGTCTTACAGTTCAAAGGTTCAGTCCATTATCATCAGGATGGGAAGCATGGTGGGATACAGACAGACATGATGCTGGAGAGGTAGCTCAGAGTTCTACATCAGGACCAGCAGGCAGCAAGAAGAGAGTGAGACACGGGGCCTGGTATACACTTTGAAACATCAAAGTCCACCCCCATTGACGCATTTCTTCCAACAAGGCCACACATCCAGTAATGCCACTCCCTATGAGTCTATGGGGACCATTTTCATTCAGACCACCACAGCCAGAATGACACCCACCGGAATTACAGGGGGACAGGCTGCATTCAAGGGCTGCACCCTGCCCACCACAGTCAGTCCACGATGTTGTGAATCTAATAGAAACAAGGCCAGAGAGACCCTGAGCCAGCCAGAAACGGCAGGATGAAGAGTGCCTCTTGCTGAGCACCTCCCCAGCAGCCCAAAAGCTGCAGAGCTGAGAAGTCAGCACTTGTTACAGGTGCCTACAGCGGTTAGAAGAAAAGGATCCAATGATGAAGATATAAAGTTTCAATCATCCTTGGTCATTCTGAGCAAGCAATGGGTGAAGAGCTCAGAAACTCGAGCCCCTGCAGCACCTGGTCTTCCTCTCTAGTACCACCAGGTGAGGTTGATAAAAACACTGCAGGCATCCTGAAAGAAGATACTCGGGTTTCCTCTTCAGGAACGCTGAGGAAATGGTGAACTCATTTTCTTCCTTGTAGAAATTGTAGAATAACAAACTTGCAACGGTAGGTATCTGCAGGCTAATCTCCAGAAAGTGTGACTGTGGGCCCCTGCAGAGCGACAGAGACTCTGCAGGTGATATTAGGAATCAAGGGGTGAGGGTTGGTTATCTGGGTAACCTGGGATGGTCCAATGTCATGGCAATGAACCTTAAAAGACAGAGGCAAGGCTGGAGAGATGACTCAGCTCATAAAACATGACCATGACTGTCTGTGTGGAGAGAAAGCAATATAGCACACTGTCCCAAGAGAACTGATATCATTTCCACTCTAAAGAATGGATCCCTTCCTGTATTTAACATATAGTCAGTATTTGCTTCTGGAAACTACGGTGGATATGCAAGAGTTAGAAATTACCAACAAAAAGTAAGCAACGGGCAGCAGAGCAGGGAAAACATGTTCCCATCCTTCCGGCGTCTCTTCCGGCTTAAGCTAGGAAACACTGTGAACAGATGAAGTCGGCCCTGGCTGACTGGATTCTCATCAAGAAAGAGTTGGTTGGTTAGAATCATTCCAGAAATTAAGAAAAAAAGTGATGGCTTAACATATACCCGATTCTTTTACAACTCACCTCAACATGGTCACAGGAGTGTGGGTAATTCTCCCATTGAACACTCAGAAAGAAGGGAGATAACCTCATATGACTTCAAGTATGTGAGCTTGGGGGCAGCCCCCTAAGCATTTGGACCCAATACCAATATGACACCAACACCAGAGTGATCTCCCTGCCTTCCCAGACTTGGCAAAATGGGTTCACATCAGGCATTTGCAAGTGCTTCCTGTCCACATCCTGGGGAGGAGTGTCTGGACCCTGACCAGTGGGATGTGGTACTGGGAGCAGGCTAGAACCTGCATGAATGTGTTCCTCTTCCCAGTTGGGCTGTATCCCATTGCATATTCAATGCTGTTGGCTTCTGTGTGATATAGACATGTCTTCACATTTTGTCCTGATCACTCAAATTTTCTATTCAAAGAATCCTTGTGCCTTTCTGAAAATGTATGGATGCCAGATGTCCACCCGCACCCACCCCTATCCTAACCTCTCCCAAGGCTTCTGATGTGCTATGTTGCCACTGTTCTCTGGTGCAAGTTAGCTGTAATTCTTCCCCTGTGGAGACTCCTCATGGGGTACAGGATCAGCTGGGCCACTGGTTCAAACCAGCAAAGTATGGCATGCCATTTTGGGCCTGGGAAACCCCAAACACATTTGCCAATGACTTTCTCCTGTTCTTTTAGAGCAGTGTGTATTTTGAGGGGATTTAATCCGAATGCCTCTCATGCGTTCACACTTAGCTCACAATCCCGCCATTTCACAATGGTTCTGACAACGTGCAAGAAGCCCTCATCCACTTCTCTTTAGGTTTCTTAAGCCACAGAAGCCACTTTTCTACCAGAAAGGGGGGGGGGAGTAAATGAAGCTGTAGTTCTAAAAGATTGAGGTGGTTGTGTTTACAGAACATTCCAGAAGCCACGATAAGGTCTTCGCTCATTGGTGAACTTCACATTCTCTGCTAAACCAGAACAGAGGGCAATAATACTTTGGATAATAGGAATTGGAAGTTCCAATTAGTTCCTGAAAAAATCAGAACTGTTTAAAGAAAGCCATCCAAACTCCACACCAGCAAGCCAGCAACACAAACTGTAGCACAAAACAAGTTGTCTGGTTCTTGTGAAAAATGCTGTCCAATGACATAATCCCATGAAGAAGAGTTTGTTGAAAGAAGAGGGGAGGGGTTGGGGAGGAGAGAGGTGGCATCAGGAGAAGCAGGGGGGATTAGATGTAAGGAGAACAGGGGAGAGAAGGGAAATGGGCGAACAGGGGACAATCTCTAGGACATGCCAGAGACCTGGGATGGGAGAGGCCCCAGGGGGTCCATTGGGGAGACTACCTGAGACTTCTATTAGTGGGGGATATGGATCCTGAAGTGGCCCCTTCCTGTAGCCAGGGAAGACTCCCAGTGGAGAGATAAGGACAGTAACCCATCCACAAAACCTTCCACCCAAAATATGTCCTGAATACAAGATGTGCTGGGACAAAGATAGAGCCGAGATGGAGGGAATAGTCAACCAATGACTGTTCCAACATAAGACCCACCCATGGGTAAGAACCAATCCTTGACATTATTAATGCTACGCTGTTACGCTTGTAGACAGGAGCCTGGCCAACTGTCCTCTGAGAGGCTCCACCCAGCAGCCAATGGAATAGATGCAGAGACTCACACCCAAACATTAGATGGAGTTCCAGGGAGCCTTACGAAAGAGGAGGGACAAAGAGCAAGAACAGGCTAGACAGACCAAGGCCCCCTGCATATATGTAGCGTATAAGCAATTTGGTCTTCGTGCAGATCCCCCACCAACTGGAGCAGGGGCTGTTCCTGAGCCTGTCGCTTGCCTGTGGAGCCCCCGAATGGTCTTTCCTGCCTGGCGTAGGGGACTTTCCCTTCCCAGAGGAGAAGGGGAGGGTGGAATGGGGAAAGGATCTGCACCAGAGTTCCTGGGAGGAGAGGGGGGCTGATATTGGGATGTAAAGCGAATAAATAAATTTAATTAAAAGAAAAGAAAGAAAAAGAAAAAAAGAGACTCTTCCCATCCCAGGACACAATCACATTTATTACTCTTGCCACAGCCTCCCGTGCCATCAGACGCCAGCCAGGCAGGGACTTGATCTTTGACAAAAGCAACCCAATCTTTATGATACAGTTCCAGCATTCAAAACACCAAAATGCATAGTGGATTTCCACTCCCAGGGCAGCCACTGCTGGGGCTCCAGCGTCTGCTGGTCAGAAGGCTAGCCCTTGATTCTAAGGGTCACAGAACTCTCCTGAAGCCTCTTACATGTTTGCTGACCCATCTACCCAGTGGTCATAATGTTGCTCCCCCAGGGCACCTTTGTCCCTAGAGTGCAGGACACAGCATCATGTTAGTGTTATATATGAGCAAATGAATTGGAACCAGCCATTAATATCATCCTGCATAGGATGACACCAAGCTGAAAAAAAGAAGCTAGCAAATACATCTAATTTAATAATTAATTTTATTGTATGTGTATGGATATTTCACCTGAGTGTATGTCTGTACACCACTTGCATGCCTAGTGCCCACACATGCTAGAAGAAGACATCAGATCCCCTGGAACTCGACTTACAGATAGTCGTTAGCCACCTTCTAGGTTCTCTCAGTGCTCCTAACCACTGAGCCATCTCTCCAGTTCCAAATAAATCTAAATGTAAACATTAGTCCTGGGGTAGCTAAGACCAGGCGTTTCTACTTTCAGCTAAACACAGACAAGCTCATTGCCAAGTCTTCCCCTGCAGTTTTATGCAGGCTCGGTGCAGGCATGGTTGCAGTCCTACTGTGCTCAGACTTCAGCGGGCTAGCAGCCTCTGGTTCTGCCTCTATAAATGCACACAGGCGTTCTACGGTGAATAATACATGGATCTTCCAAAGCAGCTTTTGATAGTTAATAAGCATTTAAGAGGGCCACTCAGAAGAGAACCACACACTCCCCACTCTGTGTGTGGCTGTGACATCTCCTGGAGTGTGTTCCCAGAGAGCTAGGTGACATCTTTCTGTACTGAACCCAAGGCCTCAAGACTCCATCTCCCATTGCACTACCCTGGCCCCAGGGAAAGCTATGAGGCTTTAATTTGCTGCCTCTCTCTTCCCAACCAGAGAGGCTGAACCACAGGAGGAAGAGAGGCTCATGAGTTACTGCTGGACATTCAGAGAAGGATCCACCCCAAGAGGACACTGGAGCTTTTGGTTTTTCCAAGTTCAGATACACTGGGGTGCCTCAGAGCAACTGAGAATATGGCAGAGCCCTGAGCTTGACTGGAAGGAAAGACCTGCTGGTGACCCATGTTCCTCACTGTGACCCCAAGAGATTACGACCGAAACTGCTATATAGCCACCGTGGCTTTGGTTTTGAGCAGTCAGTGTTGCCTGCGGCCTCGAGAACCTGGATGAATGGCTGGTGGGGCAGGAGCCAGGATATGTGGGGGCAGAATTCCCTCTTGGTGGCAGTGCTGTGTGGAAGTCACAATCACAGTGACCAGGAGCAAAAGAAAATGCTGTCTCCTTCTGCCATGACCTAAGGTGGAGATGTGTGTGTGGTGCCTTCTGGGAGACATTGCACAGCAGGCTTGGGTAAGAGGAGAGGGGCAGGGGAGGGGGGACAGGCATCTAAAGTAGGCTCTTCCTCTTCTTTAGAGCTCCCCATTGCCTGGTGGAATAAATATGGCATAGATTTCTAGAAGCATTTTATTAGGGCTTATTAATATAATATATAATGATAGGCTCATATGCCGCCTTCTTACAAGTATGTAAGGCACCTCGACCCTGTTCACCCTCTCCACACTCCCTCCCTTCCGAGTCCCTTCTCTCCTTCTTGAAGAGCCCCTTTCTGCTTGTTTCTTTATTCCTCCTGTCTTAGTTAGGGTTTTACTGCTGTGAACAGACACCATGACCAAAGCAGCTCTTGTAAAGACAACATTTCACTGGAGCTGGCTTACAGGTTCAGAGGTTCAGTCCGTTATCCCAAGGCAGGAACATGGCAGCATCCAGGCAGGCATGATGTAGGAGGAGCTGAGAGTTCTCCATCTTCATCTGAAGGCTGCTAGCAGAAGACTGACTTCCAGGCAGCTAGGAGGAGGGTCTTAAAGCCCACGCCCACCGTGGCACATCTACTCCAACAGAACCACACCTTCTAATAGTGCCACTCCCTGGGCCAAGCATATACAAACCACCACACCTTCCTTCCTTTTTTTAAAAAGATTTATTTATGTATGTATGTGAGTACAGTGTGGCTATCTTCAGACACACCAGAAGAGGGCATCAGATCCCATTACAGATGGTTGTGAACCACCATGTGGTTGCTGGGAATTGTACTCAGGACCTCTGGAAGAGCAGTCAGGGCTCTTAACTGCTGAGCCATCTCTCCAGCCCCTTTTCCTCCCTCCCTCCCTCCATTCCGTCCCATTTCTTTCTTTCTCCCTCCCTTCCTTCCTTTCTTCTTTCTTTTTCCATGTAGAGTCTGTAGGTGGAGAAGCATGCGGTGTTTGTCTCTCTGGGTCATTATTTCACTCCACTCCTATTTATTTTTGAGACCAGCTCATCTCCCATCTTAGTTATCATTAATGAAGGGTCCCAAAAGCATGGTTGGCCAGGGCGCCGGAGTCTGCTCCATGAAAGCCTCTGACAGGGGCACAATAATATGGTCCTCCTGTAGTCTCAGAGCTGGGTGACAGCAGGCTGGCGCTACCTCTCCTGTTGGGTCAGCCAACTGAAAGTTTCAACTGCAGCTCTGGTTTTTAAACACCCTGCACACAGACCTTCAGTCAACTTAAACTACTTGTGTTTGTTCAAATCACATGCAAAAACCTCAGATGACGTGAACTGTGTGTTCCTAACGCTGCTGGGATGTTTGAGTAAAGTGTCTTTTGAAACGCTGAAGGAGGAGCCCAGACATGAACCTGAGTAACACATCAGATTAACTGAAAACCACCCTGGTGTGGGCTCTGTTGAAGCAATTATTACACACATCCTAAACTGAGGGAGCTTGAGGGATAATTGGATACAACAGAGGAATAATTTAGGGGAAGGAGACCAACACAGAGGGAGGGCAGACCCAGGCAGGCCAGGCTTGTAATTACCCAGTTGTTATGTGTCCTCAGATTGGGAGCAATTACAGACTATGTAATGTGGCCTATGCGTCTGTGAACCACTAGGTGGCAGCAAATAGCAGATAAAGACGCCTGCCAGATACAAACTGACATTTAGAGGTTATACACATTCTAAAGTGTCTGTCAACATTTCTTCAAGACCATTTGAGATGTCAACACGGACTAAATGGAGGATGCAGCAGAGAACGTGTCACCTGGCTGGTAGGCAGCTGCGCTGTAGGTGAAGACAAACAGGTTTGAGGAAGGGTAGCTAGTCCCTTGGGAACCACCTGGCAGTGGTTCTCAATCTGTGGGTTGTGAGGCCTTTGGTGGCCAAAGGGCCCTTTCACAGGGTTGACTATCAGATATTCTGCATATCAGATATTCATATTACGATTCATAACAGTAGCAAAAGTACAGTTATGAAGTAGCAATGAAATAATTCTATGGTGGGGAGTCACCACAGTATAAGGAACTGTATAAAAGGGTCCCAGCATTCGGAAGGTTGAGAGCCACTGCCCTAGAGGGAAAATGAAAACCATAAACTTCTCAAACAAGCCAGTGGTGTGAAGTGACAGGTATGCTCTCCAAAGCCCTTGGGTTATTTTGGCTATCCCCTCTCAAAACACCCTCAACTTAAGAGTCTGTAGTCCACCAGACAGAAATGTAAATGACCCACTGTGCTTCTCTCATGTACCTAAGATCTAAACATGCATAGTGTATGTAGATACATGTGTATGTGTGTAGATACATCATGTCTCTCTGTGTAGATACATGCAGATCTGTGTGTAGATACATCATGTCTCTCTGTGTAGATACAGCATGTCTGTGTGTGTAGATACATGCAGATCTGTGTATAGATACAGCATGTCTGTGTGTGTAGATACATACATGTCTCTGTGTGTGTGTGTGTGTGTGTGTGTGTGTGTAGATACATCCTGTCTGTCTGGGTGTGAACACAAACATCATGTCTGTGTGTGTAGATACATGCATGTCTATGTGTGTAGACACATCATGTCTCTGTGTGTAGACACATCATGTCTCTGTGTGTAGATATCTCTGTGGTGTGTCGGAAGGTTCTTGAGAAGAAGTAAATGAAGCAGCCTGTTAGACTCCAGCAGGGGACAGTACAAACTACTACAGTTCAGTAGCCTGCGTGCTCATTTATGTCCTCAATACATGTTGGGAGTCTATAATAAACGATAGCTATGCCAAGGCAACTGTAAGGATAAATGCTTCCTCTGGCAATAATTATAGTGTAGAGGGTTAAAATCTGCCACCAGACAAACGGAAAGTGTTAGGTGCATGTGCTTCCAAGCGCTTCCAAATGCTTTGTTAGAAGCAGGCTTGGGAGCTCTATGATTGGGCATGCTTGCTGTCCTGGGGGGACTGATGACCCCCAGGAGGTAAGGAGGAAGGAGTGTGTAGTCAAAAATAGTATCTGGTCCCTCCCTAGAAAATCTGTAGTTAAGGCTAGCCCTAAGATATAAACTAAACATGAAGGCTGAACATGTCAGATGTCAGCCCTCATGAATGCTTGGAAAACCAAAATAGAGAGCATTTGTGGATAAACAAAACCCCTACTCAAGTCTCTTGGAGCCCCACAGATAGACACCTCTGTAGGAGTGTCATGAGGAGATCGTAGAAATTCCAAACTACAGAGAATGGACTCTGGTAATTCAGAAATGGAAATACAAGGTACAGTATTCAGTGGAGTTTTAAATAAATAAACATGTGTTCATCATACTTGAAGACTAAGTAAAGACATGAAAACATAAGCAAGGTACAGAAACTATTCCAGAAGATCAGGGAGACTTAAAACCAAACCAAATCAATCAGTTAAATAATCAAGTAATAATCAGTGCATAGGTCCCACAGTGGATTAGACATAGCTGAAGAGAGAATCTGTAAACATGAAGACAGACATGGAGTCATGGGGACTTGCATGTTTTCCCTTGAAACAATCCCACCATCAGAGGATACAGAAGGGGTCCTACAGGCTGGTCAATTCCCACCTGATCCTCAAAGCCTCAGAAAAGCCATCTTCAGCACTTGCCAGGACATCCCACTGGCCTCAACTGTGTGGACAACCTCATTAGAAGAACATATAGACTCCTAGGTCACCTCTCTTCTGCAGCTCTGGTCCCTGTGAGCTCAGTCTACTTGTGTGGTATCTCTATTTCTAACCCTCCCAACTTCTTAACCAGTTTCATTCTGTGGCACAGGTTACAGAGTTTGACTTTTTCCATCATCTGCCTGTCTCTGCAGTTTCCCTTCATTTTTGTGCCACAAGGCACAAAACTCTTCATAGAGGAACTTGCTGCCCAACTCACAACCCAATCGGCGACTTCTCTCAGCTTTTGTCCCCTAGATCCCTGCTGTCTGCTAAGACCTGGGTGCTAGGCATCAACTGTGAAGGACTTTGTCTCCCTGCCCTTCCAGCTCTTCATCAAATTGCATGAGTTATACTCAGAACTGGTGTCTTAGTCAGGGTTTCTACTCCTGCACAAACATCATGACCAAGATGCAAGTTGGGGAGGAAAGGGTTTATTGAGCTTACACTTCCACATTGCTGTTCATCACGAAAGGAAGTCAGGACTGGAACTCAAGCAGGTCAGGAAGCAGGAGCCGATGCAGAGGCCATGGAGGGATGTTACTTAACTGGCTTGCTTCCCCTGGCTTGCTCAGCTTGGTCTCTTATAGAACCCAAGACTACCAGCCCAGGGATGGTACCACTCACAAGGGGCCCTTCCCCCTTGATCACTAATTGAGAAGATGCCTTACAGCTGGATCTCATGGAAGCATTTTCTCAACTGAAGCTCCTTTTTCTGTGATAACTCCAGCTGTGTCAAGTTGACACACAAAACTAGCCAGGACAACTGGACAGCTTCACGTCACTTCCATGTTACTTTCGTTTTGCAAACCAACATATTCTCCACCTAGATTTCTGATAACAGCCTCCTGCCCTGTGCCTCTACTCCTGCACATACAGCTCTGTCATCCTGGGAAACAGAATATCCTTCCAATACACCTGCCATACCTAATTCATAAGACCCTCCTGAGCTACAGCAGGAAGTCCATTCAAAACTGGCCCCTCCCCCAGACCTCACCTGCTCTTATGTCTACGGAAAGCAGTCTGGGAGCTTTCCTGTTTGACCTGCACAGCCTCCACCCAGGGATCCCTAGTGCTGCTGGACCTAGTTTCCCGGGAAAGCAAGCATCCCTTCATTCTGTGTTTACTTGTTGTGCTTGTTGTGTGTTCACTTACTCCATCTTCCCAGTCCACCCTTCATTCATCTATGCGTGCTCGCTCGCTCACGTGCTCGCTCGCTCACGTGCTCGCTCGCTCACGTGCTCGCTCGCTCACGTGCTCGCTCACCACGTGCTCGCTCACCACGTGCTCGCTCGCTCACGTGCTCGCCGTGCCCACTACTCCTTCTTTTTACTCTCCACTCATTTCTTCCCTCAGAGCGGTTTCCAGCAACTTGAGATGGACGTAAGTTCACATCTCTGAGGGGGCACTAGGGATCTCCAGGCTGCCACTGTGCAAGCTAAAACTATCCCGTGGATTTCACCCAGCAAAGAGCAAAGTCTGATTTCTTCCTCTCCCTCCAGATGGCAGCAGACACAGGGATGAAGATGCAAGGGAGGGAGAATCTAGTGGAGCCTGACAGTGGCTAAAGCCATTTGTTTTCTAAATAGAAGTTGGAATAGATGATAGGGAGAGGATTGATGTAGTGGAACCGACAAACCTCACAGCAGCGGCGCAGGGTAATGGCTTTGGCTACATGACCCAGGTCCCAGACCCTCAGCTTTCTTCTACTGGGCTAAGTTGGAGCATCCGTGAGTCCTCCCTCCCCTCCAGGGAGAAGCCCTTTACCATTTCCCATCTTTCTCAGCAGATCCCTGTTGGGCACACGCGATTTCCCTGCTCTTCTCTGAGGACTCGTGATGTCATAAAGTATAGGACAACGCAGTCTTCAAGTGAAGATGTCGGGAGTCTCTGTGTGTCCCCTACAACTTCACTCAGAAACAAAGAGAACCTTGTCTGCCTGTATGTCCAGACTTAGGAAAGACAGATGTTGTTTCTGTATCACTGAAGGACCCCCACAACGCCCGCGCAGAGGACTTTTACATGGAATTCTGGGTTCGCCTGTCATCCCCTGGTACCTGTTCTCTTGCACCCCAAGTTCTAGAACAAACGAGACCCCTCTCTCACCTTCCTCAACACTGTCTCTTGTAGATTGTCCTTTTAGTGGGAAAGCCTTACATGGCTAAGGCTTGTGGCTAAGGCCTGTGGATTGTATATATCCCCGCTTAGTGACATAACAATCTCCTCTAGTGTAGAATACAAAAGGATTGTGATTTTTCCCACTTTTGAGACCATTTAAAAGAATTTTCCCCCAAAATCGATTTAAAATAACTGTCATTCTGCATGTGAATCTTCCCCCCTGCCCCTGTGTTTGGATTGTATTTGAGCCACACTTATTCACAACTGGAAAGGCCGTGTACACAGGCCTGAGGCTCAGAAGGCCACCAGTGGCCAGGTGCTCTTGGCCACTTACCTATTCCCATTTCACCCCATTCTAAGGCCAGATGCCCTGCAGAAACCACAGGGAGATGGCGACAGAGTCAGGTTCTCCAGTCTCTGATGTCATCACAGGAAAAACCCCTATCACTCAAGGTCATATACAGGTCACTGGGTTGGGGGAGATCTCTGGTGGGTTCAGGTGCAAAAGAATCAGAAAGAGTTCTAACAGACCTTCCAGAATCCCATATAAAACACGAAGAACAAGAATTCTGGCCAGTTCCCAGAGATATATTTTAGAATGAAACTCTGAAGGAATTGCCTATACCTAGTCCCACAACCCCATCCCCTAAAGAAATCTGGCAAGAAAAAAAAAACTTATAATATTTTAAATACGTTTAAATTTTTGTTGGGCCACATTCATGGTTATCCTACATCATGTGATTTAAAAGCTGTGTGTTAGACACCCTGACTTAAACAAAGAGTACAAAGGACCCAGTGTATGGATCTGGGGGCAGGGCACTTTCTGATGTTTAGTGGTGAAAGAGATAAGATCAACTGAAGGAGAGGGAGACCTGAGTGGAGGGGTCCGGACACAGGATCCCACACAGGGGCCATCCAGGTAGCTGTGAGAATGCTGGTGAGAAACGGGGCACTGGCAAGATGGTGAGCTTGGGGCCACACTACAAGATAGCAGAAGTCCGGCCTCTGAGCTTCTCACATCAGTCCGCCACCTTCGGTCTACACGTGCCTGTCGTCCTCTCTCTATGCCATCGTCCATCCTGTCACCCTCCCTCGACACCATCATCCAGTCTAGCATCGCCTCCATTTCTGTTCCCTCCCTTCCCACTCCCGGGAAAGCCAATCAGGAAGATCTGTGCACATTACTACTTGTCCTGCTCAGTTTGGGAGTTCCACCCTGGGTTTTAGGTCAGCTTACACGGTGTGTTTTCTCCCTTCTGTGAGACCAAGTGACATCTGAGGCAAGGAAGCTGTGTTCCTGTGCTCGGATGATAATCTCTAGTGCTTGCGTGACTCTCCTCTTCCGTCAATAGGTTTTGCAGGTGCCACCATCCACACACATGGCTCATAACACCCTGAGATACCCTCCCATAATTCACCCCTATACATCACCAAAGCTTCTCATCAGACCGCACGTCCCACCCACCAGTCATGCTTCATGAATAGGACCAGTCATCTTCCTGCTGCTCCAAGAGTACACACACTGCCTATGCATCTATTCAGAGTAAATGCCAAGGTCTACTGTGGCCTTCAAAGCCTTCCATGACTTCCACTCTGTGACCCCTCAGCTCCTACCCTCCCCTATCCCCCGGCAGCTCTACAAGTCTCTCCCTCAATCCTTAGGGCCTCTTGGCAAGACTGATCAAAAGGCTGTCCTAGACCAAACATGCCCGGATGTCACAGGGTACCTCCCTCCTCTGGTTCCTACCTGCCTTCTTGCTTTGCAGAGCAGAGTCATCTGACAGCTGTATACTCCCTCATCCATGGTCTCTCATTCTCTCTCACTCACTCATTCTCGCTCTCTCTTGCTCGCTCTCACTCTCTCTCACTTGCTCTTGCTCACTCTTCCCCCTTCCCCCAGGGATCAGAGCTTCTTAACTAGAGCATCTATCCCAGGTAGATGCAGAAGGCCTGATGTGACAGCACAGGCAGCAATTCTTGAATTTCTGTATGGAATGAATACCACGGTGCTGGTTAGTTTTAAATGTCCCCTTGCCACAGCTGAGAATCACCTGAGAAGAGAGTTTCAGTAGAGGACTTGTCTAGATCCAGTTGGCCTGTGGGCATGTCCATGGGGATTGCCTTGACTTTTAGTTAGTGTAGGAGAGCCCACTGCACTGTGGGCTACCTACATAAGCAAGCAGAGCACAAGCCTGTGTGAGCTGGCTAGCCAGCAGCAGCCTTCATGGTTTCTGTTGACTTCCTCGGCTGTAGGTTAAGTTCCCTGGCCGGAGGTACTGCTGTGTGGAATTGCAAGCAGGCACACGGATGGATTTGTTTCTCTCTACTCTTGATGGGATATAGCTAGCTTACCTGCATTTCTGCCTTGATTTACTCTCCATGATGGGCTATATCCTAGACTTGTAAGCCAAATAAACTATTTCTTCCACAGGTTGCTTTTTGTCAAAGTGTTTTTATCACAGCAACGGGAATGAAATTAGAATAGTCAGCACACAAGATTATGTGGGGGGACAGCCTTCAGCAGTCATAGCCTGGATCTAGATATGTGACAGTGACTCTGTGAGCAATTCAGAGTAAAATGTAGAGCTCAGCACACCTCCCTGCGTCTCAGCTAGAGGTGACATTTAATGATACACCAACACTTGAAATGTTCAACTTGCCACTACCTTGTTCTACTGCGATTGATGGAGCAGCCAACGTGAGCCAGCTGGTCCAGATCTCTGGGCACCCAGAGGGCAGAGCCTGGTAATACTGCTGCCCTCCATGACCTTCTAGGCTAACAGGTATAAGGGCTTTTATAAAGGTCACAAAAAGTCAGTCCTGGTGTCAAGTCTTGTTGAAAGCCATGCAGTGAAGGCTCAGGGCCATCTGAAGGACTTAGTGGAGGTAGGGTTTTCTCTTAGGAGATTTACTCCTTAGACTTGAAGCAATCCTTGGAGCTTGGTTCCTGGGAACAGAAGAGGTCCACATTCGCCAGTTCTTCTACAACTCTACACCATGTGGTTCAACCCAGAGACTTCAGACTGCAAGACTTCCCTTCGTGGGAAGCAGTGGAGCCTACTTCTCCTGGGAAGGGGGTTGCTGCACAGTCAACTGCAGCTACCGTCCTGGGGCAAAAACAGCGTAACGCTATCTCCCTCCGTTTTACAGAGCAGGGTTGCTCGGTAATATCTCTCTCTCTCTCTCTCTCTCTCTCTCTCTCTCTCTCTCTCTCTCTCTGTCTTCCTCCCTCCCTCCCTTTTGAATCTCCTCATAGGCTAATTTTCATTGGCCTTCTTGGCAACTGAAAATTGGTCAAGGTATCAGATAGGTCATGTGGGCAAGAGTTAGGAGACCATGGTACTGAGGAAGTGATAAGATGCCCACAGATGTGCTGCCAACTTCCCGAACCCCTCAGCCTCTGGAATACTGCATAGCTTTAATGGGCAGATAGGGCTGTAAATGGACTTCTGGTATATATGCCTCTAGTCTGGAGACATGTGGAAGCTGAGGTCTTCCTAAAATAATGAAGGCATCCACCCAGTAGGTCTACACCATCCCATCTGTTCCCCTCCCTCCATGTACAGCTATACTTGTGGGACAATATGGGAGACTGAAGTTGAAACCCTTCCTCTCCAGGCCAGTGTGTTCACCTAGGTAACAGAATAAAGGTTAAAGGGCAAATCAGTGACAAGCCCCTCCCCCTTCTCCCACATTCTCAAAACCAAGTGTACTATATGCCTTGTAAGGACAAGCCACAAGGCATAGAGTATGCACATCTGTGCAGCAAACCTAGATCCTTAGGGTGGATTCTTGGATAAAAATAATACTGACTTCATGGTGATCCCTGAACCAAGCAGAATATCACTATCTGTGCTCTGGTGACAGTCATCAAGGCAGTTAGTGTTGACAGTCAGATGAAGTAATGAAGAAGGACTTCTCTTTTTACTCACAGAGACAATACTGCAGGCCCTGGTCACTGTGCAGAGTCATTAGCAAGTGGGAAACCAGAGCAGACCACCACTTCCTTTATCCCCCCCTTAACCCTGGAGGAGCCAATTGGGACAATTCAGAGGGGACAGTATGAACACACAGGACCTAGCCTCCTTCTATAGACTCCCTGCACCCAGCCCAATTCCCAGGGTGAACTCAGCAGTCCCTGAATACACTGACATAAACGTGTGTGCACACATGCGCACACACACAAGTACATGCACACCCCCTATCTAGTCTCAGTCTCTCTCTCTCTCTCTCTCTCTCTCTCTCTCTCTCTCTCTCTCTCTCTCTCTCTCTCTCATCAAAAGTTTCATGTCATGTAAGATAAGCCCTTCAGGGAAGCTACATGCCCTGTCCGGCCCATCTGCCCCCAGCGTCACCACTGCCTAGTCACCTCTCAGACTGGCCAAACCCAGTCCTATAATTTTACAAATGAGAAAATCATGACCAAGGGAGGTAAAGTAATTAGCCTCATGGTCACAGTCCAAGCCTGTAGGTAAAATGGCCTCTGGCACAAGGGGACAGCAGGCAAGTGGTATTACTCCTCTGCCTCCTTAGATGGGTCACTCTTTTGGAAACTTGACCCTATCTGTACAGCCCAAGCAATCCCAAGTGGGGTCTTGAGCTCAAGAATTCTCTACTTACTTTCATTGAGTTTTGCCCAGCCATGACCAGAAGGCTTCTTGGCTTCTACATAGTGGAGGTCATTTGTGATGGGGTCTCAAAGCTCTCTGTCACACATGAAGCTGAGTAGGAAATGATAGCGAGTTTCATGTCACACAACTTAGTTCCTGTGTGTAGCCTTAGACACTACAGCTTAAAGACAAATGAGAAGGAGAAGTGGGCTGCTGGGCTCCTTAGAACACAGATTCAGGAGAAAATGAATCCTGTGGTTCTCAGAGGTATCTGAGGTACCATGGCAAGGACATTTAGAAACCGTTTGGAAGTCGAACTGACCAGCCTGCTAGCTCCAGGTGACAGCATCAGAAAGCAGATGGCCTCTCTCTGGGGCTGGTGCTGACTGGCTTTATGCAAGAGCTCCCCGTGGCTGACACAGGCCCCTCTCTTGGTTTGCTACCTCACTCAGTGCAAGTTGAGAACTCTGGCCTCCCCGCTCCTCTTGGGTATCTCCATCCTTCCCGCCTCAGGTCTTTGTCATCCACCAAGACCAGTGGTTCTTTCTGTGTCCTTGGCTTTCCTCCTTCCCTACAGAGCCCTTCCTTCACTCCTTCCTTCTGCACAGCTTCCGTCCCTGTCCCCCTCCCAGCCCCTAGGGTGGATCTTTGTCCCACCTCTGCTGAGAGATCCGAGACTTATTTATCTTGTTTTTGTTCTCCTTTCTCCCCTCGAATAAACAGCCCCCTGGGATTCCAGCAAGCTTCTCAGCTATGCTCATGATACTCGGGAGTATGTCTACCATGAACTGGATGCTTAGCAAACACATGACGAATGAATGGCGGGCCGTGAGGCAGCTCGGTGGGACAGCATGAGATGAACAGACCAGTGGATGCAAGGTTCAGGAAAGTGCTGCAAGGCCACCAAAGCTGTGACAGGATTGGTGATGTGGCTACCAAGTCGGGAAGTCAGAAATCAGTGTCCAGGAGCAAACAGTGGGGTGGTATGCTTGCACCTTGCACTCCCTGATGCACAGATGAGAATATTTTGATTGATCCCCAGAGAGCCACACTGCTACTAACCAAATCACTGACAGATTTGCTAAGTCCAGTACTTTTTCTGTGGAAGATTTGCAAGGCAACTGGTGCACACGTCTCCAAGAGCACAGTGTGCATCAGCCCAAAAGCAACCCCTCAGAACAAAGCCAATATTTACAAGTTTCCCGTAATGTCAGTTTCTTGTAGCGCTTGTCCTATAGATTAAAAGATAAAAATGACTACTTACTTGACAATTTGGGGCAACAGTTAGCCTAACTAATAGAGTAAACTAACAGCATAATAAATACTTCTTAGATATTTAATCCCATCATACCCTTTAGGGTTGCATAAATATATACACACTCCCTTTTCCCAGTGTGGGGTCACTTCGGGCACAACCCTCAGACTTCCATGATGGGTTTGGGGTATTTCTCCCTTGGATTTAGTGGCCTTGTCCAGAAGGGGCTATTTCAGAAATGATTTGCCTGCATCTGGACAGACCAGCAGCCTAGCCTAGCCCCATGCCAGCCTTTGATTGAACCCATGCAGTGCATCCTGAAGGTCACTATGATGGCCTCTGTAATGGCCCTCACCAATTCACGGGACGGGCAACCACTGGAAAGGCTTCAGATTAAAATTAATTGAGAGAAATTGTCTCCTGTCATCCAGTGGTCACACAAAGCCTCCTCTTCAGCCTCCCTCGTTTATTCATAATCTTTATGATCTATAATCTAAAATCTATAACTGCATGTCTTTCTAATATATTCACAGTCCCTGGAGCAGGCATTTATATTCTTGGAATTATGTTTTTGCAACATCCAATGTCAACGTTGCAGGTCCTGCATGACCGTTATACACTCAAACTTGGTGAGCAATGGAGCAGCATCAGAGACGAGTTGACCGGTCCTTCGGGTTATACTTTTAGATTTTGGACAAGGAGGCCTTTGGATGTTGGCTCTTGAGTTCCAAGTCAGTGGTTAATGTAGCAAAGTGGCCAGTCTGCTTGCTATGTTGTTCTTCAGAAATTCTGTCATTGCTTCCAGAGAGCCAGGTCTAGGGAGGGTTGAGGAAAGCAGTCAGGGTCCTCTGAGGAGTGATCCGCAGCCCATTTTCTCAGGTTTGTCTAACTGTGCGTCATCTCTAGCGTGAGGTAGAAAGTGGGAATTTGAGTTTGCCTATGAGGTTGTCCTTGGCGGTGTACCTGGGAGGCAGGATTTCTCCTTATCAGGAGAAGCGGATAGAAACAGCAGATACCTGGTGAATGGCATGTGGTGATGAAGCCTAGAAGTTTTTCCTAACTCTCTTTAACAGCATCTTTTGAAAAGTCCACTTTGTCTCTGAGAAGGAGGTGACTATTTAGTGGCCGCTTCTCCTTGTTTTCCCACCGCCAATAGAAACTCATAACTGCACACACACTTCCCAAGTTATCTAGATACAAACCCAACTTAGATCTTGACTGTCACACTCCACAGAGCAGAAGAAAAGGACTCCAGTCTTGTGACTGGGCACAGCAGGGTCTGAACCGTGGCTCAGATCCACCCTAGCTATTCTGAGTCTGCATTTCAGCATCCGAGAACTGGACATCCTACCACTCAGCTTGCAAGGATATTCTCTGAATATTATAAATATTCTCAGAATTGGTACAGCTATGCCTTGGCACAGCACCCAGAACAGGCTCCCAAGTAACGGCCAATAATCTTTGTTTCTTCACTTACTGAAACAAACAAAACAATCACATCTAATCATTATGTCCATAGTATGTTATGTTATAAAAAGATTTTTCAAGAGTTATGATGCTGTTATTATCATTAAAAAAAAAAAAACCTTACAGCTTTTAAAAATTCAAACTAGCAACCTAAGGCATCGACATGTTCTCCAAAAGAGTGCTTTATTAAATCAAGTTTATTCTGTGATGAAGAATACGGAAATGCATGCATGGTATTTGCCAAGCTCTTGCATCAAGAACAAGCAGCACAGAATCATCTGTGAGGAGACCGAGTGTCTTAGGGTCACATCACTCAAAACAATAATCAAGTTTCGGGTGCACCGGCACCTCCCTAAGCAAAGCGTCTCCTTCAGTAGATGGGGTCCGGATCCTTGACACGCAAGCTGTTCCTCCCCGAAGTCTGTTTTCCTCACCTAAGGTCTGCACCTTGTCTTCTACACCGTAGCCGGGCAGCTGTAGCAGGGAAGCCAGCGCTGAGGACGAGGGCCTTTCCTCCAGACCCTTAGCTTACTGCACATCAGACGACACTCGTGTCTGATCACAGGAGCTGAGAGCTGGGTGAACTTCTGAGTCTGAGGTCCTCATCCTGCCTGGAGACATTGTTTCCACACACCAGAGAAGCATGCACCCTGGAGGAGGGGAAGGTGAGCAGAACACATGCTCAGGGGGCCCAGGAAGCATCTTCAGGGCCATGGGGAGAGGCGACCTTTGGGACTGGTAATGTGTGTTTGCTATCAAGAATCTTCACGAGATTTTCAAGTGGCTATGAAATGCACACACACATGTAGATGAGCTATGAAATGTACACACACATATGGAAATGCACACACGCATGTACACACATGTAGATGAGCTATGGAAATGCACACATGCATGTATACACATGTAGGTGGGCTCTGGAAATGCACACATGCATGAATACACATATAGATGTGCTGTGGAAATGCACACATGCATGTATACACATGTAGGATTATAAAAATGCACACACACATGTACACACATAATACACATGTAGATGAGCTATGGAAATGCATACACATGTACACATGTACACACATGTAGATGAGCTATGAAAATGCGCACACACATGTACACACATGTAGATGAGCTCTGGAAATGCACACATGCATGTACACACATGTAGATGAGCTATGAAAATGCGCACACACATGTACACACATGTAGATGAGCTCTAGAAATGCACACATGCATGTATACACATGTAGGTGGGCTCTGGAAATGCACACATGCATGTACAGACATGTAGGCAGGCCTCATTATTTATGGACTTTACAGCCATAGCTACATCTGCTCAGTACAGCATGGCGGCATGCAGCGCACGAACTATGTTGGCTCGGTGGTGGGGAACTTGAATCTTGGAATCTTGGTGGCATCCACTGAGACTGCAGTCCACTTTCTCTACTGAGCCCACGTTTATCTTTTGTTGGTGTGTTTACTCTGAAGCCTCCAAGTAGAGATGGTGATGACAATGGTAATGCTGATAAAGATGATGATGACTGTGAAGGGTAGTGATAGAGATGATGGCAGTGACTACCATAGTGATGATGATGACGAAGATGAAGAAGATGGAAATGGTTGGTGTGGTGATGGTGATGGAGATAGTTGGTGATGGTGATAGCAATGGTAAGTAATACTGTTGGTTGTGGTGATGGTAGAAGT
>CM052717.1:15430105-15625013 GCA_028551405.1 Uromys caudimaculatus | reverse complement strand
GATGTCATCGTGATGCTGATGTCATAGTGATGCTGATGTCATAGTGATGCTGATGCTATAGTGATGTTATAGTGATGGTGAAGTTATAGTGATGCTGATGCTATTGTGATGTCATAGTGACGCTGATGCTATAGTGATGGTGATGCTATAGTGATGTTATAGTGATGGTGAAGTTATAGTGATGGTGATGTCATAGTGATGGTGATGTCATAGCGATGGTGATGTCATAGTGATGGTGACACTATTGTGATGTTATAGTGATTCTGATGCTATAGTGATGCTGATGCTGTAGTGGAGTTATAGTGATGGTGATGCTATTGTGATGTCATAGCGATGGTGATGTCATAGTGATGGTGATGTTATAGTGATGGCGATGTCATAGTGATGGTGATGTTATAGTGATGGTGATGTCATCGTGATGGTGATGTTATAGTGATAGCGATGTCATCGTGATGCTGATGTCATAGTGATGCTGATGTCATAGTGATGCTGATGCTATAGTGATGTTATAGTGATGGTGAAGTTATAGTGATGCTGATGCTATTGTGATGTCATAGTGACGCTGATGCTATAGTGATGGTGATGCTATAGTGATGTTATAGTGATGGTGATGTCATAGTGATGGTGATGTCATAGTGATGGTGATGTCATAGCGATGGTGAAGTTATAGTGATGGTGATGTCATAGTGATGGTGATGTCATAGCGATGGTGATGTCATAGTGATGGTGACACTATTGTGATGTTATAGTGATTCTGATGCTATAGTGATGCTGATGCTGTAGTGGAGTTATAGTGATGGTGATGCTATTGTGATGTCGTAGCGATGGTGATGTCATAGTGATGGTGACACTATTGTGATGTTATAGTGATTCTGATGCTATAGTGATGGTGATGCTGTAGTGATGGTGATACTATAGTGATGTCATAGTGATGGTGAAGTTATAGTGATGGTGATGCTATAGTGATGTTAGATTGATGGTGATAGCATAGTGATTGATGGTGATGCTATAGTGATGGGTGCATGCTTCTAGTGTGAGCTTGGTGTTGGGGTGTCAACAGCAGTATTCACTGAGGCCTCCTTAAACAGAAGCAGTAAAACAACAGTGTTGATCAGTGGCTGAAGCAGGAGCAGAAGCCGGCAAGGACCTAACCCTTTGGGCTCATTTAGCGTATTCAGCATGAATTGACTGTATTTGCACAGGCATGCAGATATATGCATGAGTACTTTGTCAACATATGAGCAGTTATGAGAGGCTACAGCAAACGGCACACGGCACACAGCACATGGCTGGGGTTGTGTGATAAAGACAACAAGAGAGTCAGTAAGCCACAGGGTGTCATCAAGAGCTCCCTGGAGATGGGGTGGCAGCTGACAGAATCCAGGACGGGTCCATGCAACGCCAGCACCAATGCCTCCAACCCAACAGAAAATGCTTTCCCGACCCCGCACTGGACACTTCCTGCAGTTCTGCAGCTGCATTGTGTGTCTTGCTGTAGCAAGCTCTTGCCTCATTAGGCTGCTGTGGGCTCCAAAGATTTCAAAATTCTGAGTATGTAAGCACCGCAAACCAGCATCTCCGAATATCTACATTAACAGAGTTTAAATGCCAGGCGTTTAATCCAAACACCCGTCCCCCACATACACCCATGCTGCTTGCAGTACACAGGCAGGGGAGGCTTCCCACTGTCTGTGTTGGAAGCTGTGTGATCACACAGCTTGTCGTCCCCATAGCAACACATTCCATCGCCTAGGTGACAGTGATCTTATGATGTCACCAATGAGCTAAACTAACTTAGAAACACACAGACCTTCCTTCTGGGTACACCCACATCTTACAGTTACCCTCCGAGTCTTCCGGGGTTTCGGTGCAGAGCACAGCTCTGTGGAACATTTCACAACAGGATTGTCTGAGCATCCCCCATGTAAGGGGATTCACATTCACCCTCTCAAATATCCCCATTTTTCCAGATAATTCCCCAGCTCAGAAGAGATACCCAAACAAACAGGAGATAAGTGACCACTTCCCAAAAAATGTTACCAATATTATCCTACACGTGGGCTGAAGGGGTCACTCTGGAAAAGTTGCTATGGTCTTGGAAACATCCCAGGCCAGTCTCTCCTGTCCCAAGCCACATGTCCATCAGCATAAGGAAGTGTTGCTCATCACTTCAGGTGCACACACCCCAACAAGGTTGCTCTCCCACAAACAAAGGTGCTGCACTATAGCGCAGAGGCCAGAAGAGGCAGCCACAGAGGAGAGGGGTCTAAGTGTGTTTAAAAACTAGAAACCTGGGATTGGAAGGGAATTCCCATCATACGGGCTTCCCAATCCCTCGAAGCAACTGGTTTGTTTGTCAGACCGTGAATTCTAGAGCAAATATGACACGGAAAGGGTGACAGGCTTATTCAGCTGGTCCCACCATGCAGAGTCACAGCCCTGACACGTTTTGCCTCCAGCAAAATCAAAGCACCATTGAGGCACATAATAATCAACCTGAGGGGGCTTTACAAAGAGTGTGGGACTCCACTACGAAAACAAACGATTAGCATGTGTCCAGAACCATGTCTTTTTTGCAAAACGGAGACATACCAACACGCTGTGTATTACAGCATAAGTGTGGTAGCCTAGGCCACTGTGGAGCCTGCCTCCCAGAGCCTTGTCCAGGTTCCAGATACTACAGGCACCAGGCTACTGCCAGTGACAACTTCAGGCCAGCAAGGGACCTTTCTTGTGAGTGTAGCAGTTTAGAAAACAAAACAAATGGCCAGAGAGATGGTTTAGTGGCTTCATGGTTAAGTGGTTAGGGCTACTCTTGTAGCAAGAGGACCTGGGCTTGGTTTCCAGGATCCATTAGGCTCAGGATTACCTGGAAGTCTAGGTCTAGGGTATCTAGCGCCCTCTTCTGACACCTACAGGTACTGCATGCATGTGGAGCACTTAGAGACACAAAGGCAAAACACTCATATAAAATCTTTTAAAAGACAAAACTTCAGACTAAAATGTTACAATGATAAAAATAACTTGAGAAGAAGACAAGAAGATATGAGAAATATGAAGGCCTACTGCACTTCATGATCCGCACAAAGGCCAGAATGTGTTCACAAGAAAAGTCTTTTGTAAATTGTTCGTGGTTCAGGCTGCAGTTTCTCCAGAGAAACAGCACAGGGTAGAGGACCCCAGTCGGTCCTTCCTAGCATGAGCCAGAGTCTCACGCCACTGCTTCCCACAGTATTGACTTTGAAGCATGCAGTATGCAGCACGCAGTGCAGGCAGAGGCAGAGCGGTGTGCACCACAAGCCAAGAGCCTACACCACGGCGTGAGCCTGCAGAGGAGCATGCTGAGGAGCCTACTGAGGAGCCTGCAGAGGAGCCTGCTGAGGCATCTTTCCCATCCACTCAGATGCCTCTGCTCTGACTCTCAGGGCTTCCATTTCTATTTGGGGTCTTATTCTTTTTTTTCTTTTTAAAAATACAATTTTATTAATTCTTTGAGAATTTCATGCAATGTATTTTTGGTATCTCTCACATACAGAGAGAGAGAGAGAGAGAGAGAGAGAGAGAGAGAGAGAGAGAGAGAGATCTCCTAACTGCTCCATTCTACCACATTCTACTTCATGCTCTTTGTTTTGTCAATAACCACTGAGTCTAATCTGCGCTGTTCATGGATGTGGAGGACATCCACTAGAGACTCGTCAACCTACCAGGGGCTACACAGCTACACTCTTAAAAAAAACTCTCCCTCTCTCTCTCTCTCTCTCTCTCTCTCTCTCTCTCTCTCTCTCTCTCTCCAGAAGCCAGAGACTCACTGTGTTCTCAGCTATGGGTAGTGGCTCAGGCAGCCATGGCTGCCACAAGTTTGTAAACACATAAGTCTCATCATGTCTAAAAGTGGCACGATTTTGCTTTGCTCGTCCCCAGCCTCAGGCTCCTACAGTCTCTGTCTCCTCTCTTCCAAGATGGTGCCTGAGCCTTTGATGATAGCTGGGTGATACAGACAGTCCATTTATGGCGGATTGCTCCACTGACATGCTCTGTGGTAATGGGTGGTAATTTTTAAGTGGAGATAAAATAGAACAAGTTCACCAGGGATGAAATATCCAGAAGGAAAGTACTCCCAAGAACACCCAGTCCCACCTTGCTGTCAGGCCTGGACCCCATACTCTGGGGTGTGAGCAGCGACAGCCCTAGGAAATCCCACTTGCACATAGTGAATGGCTGTGTTGATGTCTCCGTGGAAATATGGATTTGGGTGGCCACATAATGATTCCATCTTGCATATTCTTTAAAAACCTTGTCAGAACTAATGTCGGTTCCTGATTTGCAATCTGTTGGTTCAGACACATTCCTATAAAACTTAAAGGCGCAACGACAAGATCTTCCAGCTTCATGACCTGATTCTGAGTTTGATTTCCACATAACCCATGCTGCTATAATTAATTGGGCAGGAAGTGTTCAGCCCTAGAAATAGAGCTTAAGGTCAGCTCATATTGCTGGTCACCCGGCATGCCAATCTGGCAGCCAGCATTAATGACAGAGGAGAAAGCAACCATACCCCCTTGTCCCTGCCACCTGGCAGCTTGTGGTACATACAAACCTTTCATTTATATTGATTTGTGTTACCTCGGGGCTTTTGTCTAAGAGATTGTGAAAATAAACAAAGCCCAAACTGATTCTTTTTTACAAACAATTCTGTCTTTTCTGTGCTGCCATACAAGTCAAATTTCGATTTACATTGAGGCCAATCATTACAATAAATGTCCATACCTCTTATCCCAGAATGGGATTTTTAGCTGGTCCTCTCCCTGGCTAGTTCCTCAAGACTCAGCCTCATTAGCAGTCAGTGACAAAAGACTAATTACATAGCCGGGATTTAATACTTCTAAGAAGTCTTGGGATCAAGTGATTTCAGAGATAGTTAATTCTACACCTCAAAAACTTGATGTCAGCTTTCCTGGAATCCATATTCCTTCCACTGTGGCAAAATGGTGAGAGTAACTGCCAGCCCCATACTCAAACCCAGTCACACACAGGAAAGGGGCCATTCTTCCACTCCTGAACTGCATTCTTGGGGACCAAGTACACACTTCCTGCTTGGAGGTCAGGGGTCAGCTAAGGCCACGTTGCTCTGTGGCTCACATTTGGAAGAAGGTGAGCATGGCTGTCTAAGATCAATTGATTCAACTAGAAGGTGCCCATCAACCCAGGGTGGATGGGAGATGAAGACATATGCGACACCGGAACTCAAGAGACACCTGTGGAGAAGCACCTGTTATGCACCTCTGGCACCGTCCCACGCCTCAGGTCTCAGTCACAATCAAGGGAATTAAGCAATAGGAGCTACAGGTGTAGATCAACATGCTCCCTGTCTTTCTAAGACGGCTAAAACTAACAGAGAAAACAGAAAGCCCAGCCAGGGTTTTCAGCCTACAAAGGACTCTGGACAAGGTGAAGTCAGATCCAGTCATCACCCACTTTTCTTCTGTGCATCCTGCCCAAGGTTCCCTGTGGTCAAACAGGCCCCTTCACTAAAGCATCCCTGTTGCCAGGTCTCAAGACACCACACGCTCAGACTCAGTGTAGGGTGACCGTTCAGGGCACAGGGACTGAGGCTTGCACACTTGTTCTTGGCACCCCTGTTGTGTCTGTGCACTAGCCAGGGTGTGAACTTCTTGGTCCCATCTGTCTAACTAGTACTTCGATCTACTCACTTACTGGCTGGACACCAGGAAAACAGGACAGCCACTAAAATGTCACAAATACTTGAAAAGGCAAAGTAACATTGTAACCCACTGATGGTTAGTCAAAGTAGTCAGTGTGTGGATACTTTGTCTCTGGAAGGCAGGATTCATTCTCTCTCTCTCTCTCTCTCTCTCTCTCTCTCTCTCTCTCTCTCTCTCTGTGTGTTTTCATAGACTTTATTTTTAAGGGCTGGATTTTATAGCAAAACAGTGGGAAGTATAAATTTTCCATATATTTTATGACCTACCCACACATAATGCATTGTTCGATTACTCATGATGTTTGAAAATATGGATAATTTTAATATAATACACGTTTTGGGGATTTTGAATGATAGAATGGCTTCCATTCCATTCAGAGCACCCCTCAAGCCATTTAATTTCTACCAAGTCAAGATTTAATGTTACTACTACTTAAACAATTATTAAGTAGTAACAGAAACTCTTCTTCCCAAGCAATAATTATTTCATAGCTGTGAATTCAACTGATATTTACAACTGTTTTTTTTTCATAGAATTGTCTAAATGACAGGTTTTATACTTGAATGACTTGCCTTTTGTAAAATAGATTTTGCTATTCCATTATGTGTATAGGTGGTGACATAAAAAGCATATTTGTACTTTTGTATTTGTGGGATGTGTGATATTTATATGTGTATGTTCACGGGAGAGTACGTGAATACCACCTCACATGTGTGGAGTTCAAAGGGCAGCCTCTGTGTGACAGGCTTCACCTTTCTGCCTTATTTGAGACAGGATGTCTGTCATATAAGCTGGACTACCTGTCCTTCAAGTATCTGTCAATTCTACTGTCCCTGGTAGGACACAGTGGGAATACAGACATTTGAGCAACTATGTTTCACTTTGATGTGGGGTCTGGGGATCTGAGCTTGGGTCATCTGTCTTGAATGGCAACACTAAGTCATCTTCCCAGCCATATTCATGCTGTTTGTTTGTTTGTTTGTTTGTTTGTTTTTGAGACAGGGTTTCTCTGTGTAGCCCTGGCTGTCCTGGAACTCACTGTGTAGACCAGGCTGGCCTCAAACTCAGAAATCCACCTGCCTCTGCCTCCCAAGTGCTGGGATTAAAGGCATGCGCCACCACTGCCCGGCCATATTCATGCTTTTAAGCTGCCCTGGCTCTACTCACAGACATGAGAAATGTCTTTCCAAGCAACCTAGACACACTGCCAGCCTCACCCCTGGTGGAAAGCTCTCTCTTGGAGCATCAGTCCAAACCCTAAGAAGAGAATAATGGGAATGATACATTCTCATTCTTCCTACGCAGGCGTCTGTGGCTTGAAGACCAATGGGGTAGAGCTGTGTGGGCAAGCAGGAATTGGTTCCAGCCCAATGGGGACGATGTCACTGTGAATCCCAGTGTCCCCAGAGGCCTGGTGCAATAAACATCTGGAGGTTCAGGCACTCTTAGGCTACCCCTAACTTGCTTATCTTGGTGATAACAGTTGCTTGCTTCCTTGTGGCTTTGCAACACAACTGAATAGTGTAGTTATTGAATGTGAGAGAGAGAGAGAGAGAGAGAGAGAGAGAGAGAGAGAGAGCGCTGTGTGCATGTGTGTCTGTACATGTGAGCACACATGGAGGAGAGAGGTCATTGTCCAGAGTCATCTTTCATTGCTTTCCACTTTTTTTTTTTTTTTTTTAGATAGTCTCTCACTGAACCCAAAGGTGTAGCATTGACCCTCCGTATTCGCCAGAGCCTCACCACTTTTCTTAGAAATGTACAGTCACGTTGTCACGTGACTTTAGAAAGTCTCTACCACCCTAAGGCTGTCAGCTTCTGGTTTCTTCCTGCTTTGTGAGTCAAATGTACTGCCATGTGCCACGCTCTGGTGACAAAGTGGAAAGGCTGGGTAGTTGTAGCAATAAATAGTGTGGTTCCCGTGAGGAGAACGTCTGCTGGGCCTACGCAGGAAAGATTTGCTAGCTCTCTGTCTAACTTCAAAGCCGCGTGGAGGACACTGATTTGTGCGTCTGCAACTGTGTGGCTTTGCAGGCATTCTTCAGTCCCTTCTTTCTTCAGAACACTTGTAGTCCATTGTCTATGCGTGTGGCACACGGTTACGTGCAGAAAGGAATGTGGTCTAGTGAAAGGGCCCTTACCTGTAACAATGAGGTGTCAGTCTTCTAGCCTAGTGTACACACATTAGAAAATGAACAATGTGCACTCATGCATGAAAGCCATCACACCAAACATAGATACAAACACATGACATACACCGCATATACACACACACACATATACACACATGACATATATCATATACCATAATCCGCAAATACATATACATGCACCACACATCCACATACATCACACATACACCATAGACACACACATGACACATGACACACACATGACACACACAACACATACCATACAGCAAATGTCACTTATGCATATACACATACCACACATCCACACACACCACACATATACCATATGCAGACACACACACACACACAACATACACATGACACATGACACATAACACACAACAGACACATACCTGCTTTTTATAAAGTTCAAGATAAAAATCCCAGTGACCCCAGTAGCCTAACCTGGTCCCTTATCATTTGCACCTGTGCTTCTGTTATTCTCCATTTACTTGTTTTGCTTTGCCCACATAACTCATGGGCCAGACACTTTATCTTACACTAGCAGACCATCACTATTTCAAAGTACACTTGGCTTACCACCGGCACTCAATAAGCAGGTTAATTTTGAAGCCATACTATGCAATCTCTACGTGATAAAAATTTGCATAGAGATAAGAACACTGCATGAGGATTGCCCTAGCCTATACTATGAAACTGACAGAACACTGGAGGTAGACAGTGTAAGATCAGGGTAGTGACCTCGAAGTCTGAGGCACAAGGGTCCCTTCCCAGGAAACCAGCTCGGGATCATAGATTACCCCAATTCTCACCCTGTCCATGTCCAGCAGTGAGGGTTAAGAGACAGTCACTGGAAGAAGCTAAAAGTGAAGCAGACCTAAACTTGAATGTGAACCCACAGGATCAGCCTGGAGACAGTCGAGAGAATAGCCTGGTGCATCTACAGTAAACGCTGCAGTGGGCGGGTAGCCAACCACACTGGATGTGTGCATTGTCAAGCCATGCTCAGCAGTATACCCAGCCTGCATGAGGCTGCAGAGCGATGCTGAGGGAAGAGGCCATCTCTGGAGACTATGCACTGCAGGAAGTCATGGGAATGGACCTGAAGTGACAGAATGAGAGAGCTGAAGGGCCAGGGAATGATACACATTGTCAGAGACAGAGGCAGGAAGGGTGCTGGCTATGGTTCTATACAACTGACAATGTAGACTCTAGATTAGGGACCAGGCTATTTATTGACTGTGTTGGTGGTCAAACAGTTCTACACATGGGAAGACATAGAACTGCATGCATGTGTAAGTATCACACATATACACACATAACTTGGGAGACTCTGAATGAGGTACATGGTTTACTACAGAGCCAATCTCCCAGTTGTGATATTAAAGGCCAGAGTCATCGCAAGATGTTGCCACTGGGGTAGGGCTGGGTGATGAGCATGGGTAAATAATTCTATAAATTTGTGTTTGTACTTGCCTATAATCTGCAAGTATCTCAGAATAAATCTTACTGAAGAGACAATCACCAGTGCGTCTTTCCCTCTGGGAAGGGACAATCCCGGAACACTCTTGTGCTCTGTGTATGAAGCATCACCTGTCTCAATGTCTTGTAGACATCTCCGGCAGGATGCTAGTTTCCCAAATGTTTCTGCACTTGGCTCTTGCATGGGGAACTCTCCAGCAAAGTAAGATGAATAAAGGATGGTGACACAAACCATTGAGGGAGCTGACTTGGATGATTTTTTTTTCCTGCAGGTTAGTCTCCCAACTAATGTAGGACCTGAGGCTCAACAGAGATAATGTGGTGGGAAAATACCCAGTTTGAGCTGAATGCAGCAGACTCTCTTCTGTCCTGAGAACCTAGAGCTAGAGACCATGTATCACTTGTGCGGAGAAAGCTCCTCTAATTTTGACTTCTCCCAGCGAAGGAATTTGCATCAACTCCTCAATTTTCAAAGGCAAAGGAGATGTTTCAAGTGGAAAAGCCCAACAGAAAAAGTTTAACCTTTAAACACTAGATTCTGCGTTTAAGTTGGAAATCCTAGCTGACAGGCTGGTTGTACCTCAAGTTCACACACTCGTCACATGTCCCCAAGTAGACAACAGGAAGAGAAAGAGAAGCCAGGCTTTCAGCCCCTGGCAATGAGACTGCTCACCTCACTGAGAAAATCAAACTATGAACAGAGTCCTTCCCAATGTGATGCACCTCAATGTGCTCCCTTGTCCTCACACCCTTCCTAGGTCTCGGTGTGTTAGCTACAGCTCTTCAGGAGAGAATTCCTATTTCTATGAGGACTTGTACTCAGCAGGAGACAAGATTTCACTCCTGTTAGATTGCTGCTTCTCAAGGAGAATGGGAAGGTTGGGACAGAAACATACTAAAAGTCTGTTCGAACCGCTTAGGAAACCCACCATTACACCTGACCACCAGAAGTCCACCCTTAGATGACTGCACAGGCATCAGCAAGTGTAGTCATTACAGGGCTGGTAGAAGCAGCCCCAAAGCCAGCAGTAGTGGATCAAAGTGTTTACAACTATGTTTTAAAATAATCATAACAACGACAACAACACACACATTATTCTAACTACAGAAGATAGCCCTAAACCCATGAACATACTAGCAAAATGCATCATATGCATGTATGAAATTCTCAAACAAACAAACAAAGAAACCTATTCTATTCTACTCACATGAAAAGCTAACAGTAATAGAGTAAGATCTAAAAGGGGGCTTACAAATGGTAACTATGCTACAATGTTACAGGTAGTATCTACACTGCAATAAGACAGTATCCCAAACAAGGACTATGCTACAGTATCACGGACAATAACTATGCTGCAGTATCACAAATGGTAACCAGTCTACGATGCTACAGTATTACTCTCTCAAAACTGAAGGCACAGATGAGTGTGGCAGAAGGCTGTTACGGGCTCACAGGGCTGTATGTGCTGGTCTGTGGGAGGACTCCATTTCTGTTTGCATTTTCTCAGTTTCCCTTTTGCAAATACTAAATTTTAAAAAGGACAACATATTTTAAGTTATATTTTATTATTCATAATTACATGTAGTTATATATTTGTATATAATTATAGACTATGCGTTTATAATATCATCTTTATAATAAATACATATACTTACTATTCACCTGCTGTGCTTTTATGTAATAGAAAGATATATATGTCATATACATTTGTATTAGTCAGGGTTCTCTAGAGAAGAGCACCGTGTGTGTGTGTGTGTGTGTGTGTGTGTGTGTGTGTGTGTGTGTAGTGTGTGTGTGTCTGTGTCTGTGTGTGTGTGTGGTGTGTGTGTGTCTGTCTGTGTGTGTGTGCACATTCGGATTTACTGGACTGGTTTACACAATTGGAGGCTTAACATTTCCACCATAGCTGTCCACACACTGGATCCAGAAAACCCAGTAGTTGTTCGGTCCAAGCTAGAAGCCTCGGAGTAAGGCAGTCTGACAGTATAGTTCCAATCCAAGACCACAGGTCCGGAAGCTCCCTGGAGAGAGGCCTATGTGGGTTTGTATCAAAAGCTGGAATCTGATGCCCCAGATAAAACCAGCTGCAATGGACTACCAGCTCAGGAAAAGTGGACACACACACACTGATGAAGTTCCCTCTCTCCCCTTTATTCCTTCAGGCCATCAGCCTATTGGACAGTTTACCCAAATTCAGGCTGATCTCTGTCTCTCAGCTGCTGTCTTCTAATCCCCTCTGGAAAGTCCCTTAGAGTCACACCCAGAGTTGTGCTTTCCCAGTCTCCAGAGCATCTGTCTTGGCCTGTCAAAAGAGCCATCCCAACCTCCAAAGCAAGTGTGCTTAAGTCCTGGCTTCCCTGCACTCAGAGATAGACACAAGGGGAGGGCTCAGGTCACCCTTGCATGTGTTCTCAGTCACCTACCTGGGTCTCAGGTCAATGCGCAGATCTTAGGGGCACTACTCATGAGAATTAGCTTCAGAGGCACTGAGAGGATCCAATAAGAGATCAGATGAACACAGGATTCAAGAACCCCAGGGAAAGCAAAAAAGAAAGTAGGCTCTCTGTGTCTGCCACAGACCCTTGTAGCAGCTGCGTTATAAAATTGGAGTAACCCCTTAGCTAATAGTTGAATAGAAAACTGCCTAACCTTTTACCTGCACATCCAGCTGGCTTGTTATCCTTCTAGAACCAGAGAATAGGGAGTGTTCTGAGAACGACAAGAACAGATAGCGGGAGTCTCTTGACAAGGGTCTACTCTACAGGGAACCGAAACAACCCAGTCCTCATCTGTAAAATCCAGAGGGTCCAAGATCCCAGGCAGTGCTTGCTGAGGTCTAGACCATCTCTAACCCTCTCATGTTCACTCCGAACTCAATGGACTGAGGACCTTCTGCTAAGTGTTGGGCACTCAAGGAGAAATGCAAGGTTCCTAAGACAAACGGCTCTTGCAAGTGTCCACAGTGAGCCCAGGAGGAGGGACAAGGATGAGCTACAGTCTTACCGTGAGTCTTGCTGGGAAGGAGATGCAGAGTAAAGTAGCAGGGCATCTGGTCCTGGTCCCATCTGAAGGAGGACAGTCAGATAGATAGATAGATAGATAGATAGATAGATAGATAGATAGATAGATAGATAGATCAATGAATTTTAGTAAGGCTGGCTGTATCCCTCTTCATTACAGCACTGCAGATAGCATAAAAAGCACCAAAACAGCCAGGCATGGTGTTTATACACCTTTAATCCAAGCTTTTAGAGAGTTGGTGGATAGCAGAGGCAGGTGGATCTCTGTGAGTTCAAGTGAGACCTAGGCCAGACAAGACCACACAGTGAGCCCCTATTTAAAAACAAAAACAAAACAGAAGAGCTGGAAACAAATGTTCATCAACAAGGAAATCGCAGTGGGTCGTCTGATGCTGCTAGTATTCTATAACTACAACTGCTTCCTCGAGGTGTGGCCGCCCCCCCCCCCCCCACGGGTGAGCAGATGCTCACACAACTTAAGTGATGCCTTAAGTGTGAGCCTCTTTCCAATTTAACTGCTCAACAAAAGGCTAGAGCTTGTGATTGGGCGGTAGAGGGAGTAAGGTGAGTCTGGAGATTCAAGGGTAGGTTGCAGATAGGAGAAGAAGAGAGAGGGCGGATAGGGAGTAGGAAGCCATAAGGGACCAAACCACATGGCCAGGAGGAATAGCGAGTAACAAGCGGTTTGATGGCTGGAGGATAAGTTAGAATGGCCCTAGATCTGCCCAATCTAGACATTTGACTTATAAATATCTGGATTGTGTGTCTTTCCTGCGGGCTTATTAGTACCATTAATCCCAACAACAGGAAGTGACTGAATAAAGTAGTGTGTCTACAGCACAGAATACTACACAATCAGGTCAAAGAATTAATCAGGACACACAAGTTAATGTGGTGAAATTCCTAAGAAATTACTGTCAGTTGAGCCAAGATACTGAAACTTCATATGATGTTCCTTCCCAAAAGACCCCAGAGAAGCTACCTGTAAATGACACAATAACTTCATATGTATGCATGTCCATGGATATCACACAGTAACTTCATATATGTGCGTGTTCATGGATATTACACAGTAACTTCATATATGTGCGTGTCCATGGGCATCAGTATCCCTCTCTCTCTAAGCTCCCTTCTTCTCCAGGACAGCAGTAAATGCAGACAAGACTCACGTGCTAAGGGTTACCTCACCTGTGTAATCCTATGCCTATATGCCTAGGTCTGCAATTTAGCAATATGGGATCTGACATTTTACATTTATGACAATATTGAAGGCCAGAAAGATGTCTCAGCAGGTCACAGCTCTCGCCACACAAGCCTTACTACCTGAGTTCAGTCCTCAGAACCCAGGGTAGAAAGAGAGAACCAATCCCTAAGGATCGTTCTCTGATATGTACAAGTGCACCATGTACACACCAACACTTGTACACACACTCACACCTTATATGTGTGTACATATACATGATAACAATAATTTAAAATATTTGTATCAACACACTCAGTAACTCTATATATCTTTATAAAGAAAAAAATTAAAGAGGCAAATCGTGTTAAGCTTGCATCGCTTGGTTTGGTCTGGTGGTTTGCTCCCATCCCTCTCACTTGGAAGACATGTTTGTGAGAGAAAATATGATGTGTGTGTCATCTGTCTAGGTACCCTGACATCACAGCCTCCAGCTCCAGCTGGTAGCCTGACCCTGTACAACTGTCCCTAAACTCTTCTCTATGCTGCGAGTCCTCTTGGAAAATCACAGAGAACCAACTACACCCAAGAAAAACATTGCTTTACAGCCAGTACTCAAACTACTTTGATTCTCTTCAGCCCCGAGTTTGTAGGAGTAGAGGAACCTTGTCATTGAGGATGCCATGAGATTCCTAGCTCTGGGCAGTTGAGTCAATCAGAAATCTTACTCGTGAGAGCCGCCAAGTCTTCACCTTGGAGCATCCCCCAACCTGAGGCAAGTGCTCTGGGCATTCACTATTCAAGAACTATTCAAAATGGCTAAGGAAATAAATGGCTCAGTCAGTAAAGTGTTTGCCTTTCAAACATGAAGTCTTGAGTTCAATCCCCGGAACCCAGATGGAAAAAAAAAAAAAAAAAAAGCAGGGCCTGATGCCACCTGTTCACAAGGAGGCTGTTTGTCATTCAGAATAAAGACCTGTGCTGTGGTGTCCTTAGCTCATTTCTGGCCTCTAGTACCAAGGCTCCAATTTGTATGCCACTACGCCTTTGCAGATGGGTTGGCCTGAAAAGATGTAGAAATGAAAAGTATTAAAACACAGGCCGTGAAAAATCATCTAGGCACAGGCAGACACCCTGGCAGCCACTTGCCAACTTCCCAGCCAAGCATGAAGGGTAACTGGGAAAATCCACCCAAACCATTTCACATTGGAAGGTGGAGAACACTGGGAACAGCACTGCCAACTTACACATCTGATCTTGGAAAGTTCCAGAGAGGCTCTGGTACAGTTTTCCACTGTGCTGTGTCTGCTGGATGCTGGGTCTGGTATTCTGGGCCAGCTTCCTGCTCCCCTTCACAATGTGGGTGCACAATCTCAGCACTGACTTTTTCTCTGCCTGATACTGTCCACCGGGCCTGCAGAGCACTCCCTGTGGGCTCATGCTTTCTCTGGAACCTTCTGGCTAATGCATTCCTGTGCTTTGCCTTCTAGACCCCGCCCATCCACCCATGGTACCCATCTCTGAGGTGAATACAACAAGACATATGTATGGGATAATGGTATTGACTAGCAACACACACAGTTCAATAAGCCTACCATTGAACAGACAGTGAGGATAAAGGTCATTTTCGCTCAACATTAAAGTGCCAATTGACCTTAGTCATTGAGGGCGTGCCCCTAAAAGTTATTATGGATCCTCACGGTCTCTTCCTCTCTCATTTGTTTTCTGTCCAGGAAGGTACATGGTTTTGCTCAACCACGCCATCCTACATGGACAAAGCCACAGGGCCAATTGATCAGAAACCAAAACCTCTTGACGCTGCAAGATGAAATCAGTATTTTCTCTTTATAAGATGACTACCTCGGGCATTCTGTTACGGTAGGTTTCAGATGTAACATACTATCTTAGATTGCAACTAACAGTCTGGGCTAGTGGGGACCACCCATGCTTTCTCTTGCTGCAGCCGCCAGATCTGCAGTGAGTGTCATTGTGTGGGTTAGCTTAAATCAGCTGTGATGTGAGGGTTTTAGAGACTGTTATGGGAAATGGACACCTCTCAAAAACTCTCCGGCACTGCAGTGCTACAGGAGCATATGGAACCACTGCTGGAGATCAGAGCTGCCTGGCTAATGTGAAGGCTGTGTGAACATGAGCCTTGTCCAGGCTTCTGGCTCTCCGCAGGAGGGAAGGAAAAGCTGGGACATGTCAAGGAACCTTGCCTTTGGTGTGGGAGGATTGAGCTGCCCCACTTCCCCCACCCCTGCATCCTGAAACAGAAAGAGACACTCCCTTCTTCCAGCTTGAAGAGGTAGAAAAAATACAGACAGACAGAGAGTGCTTTGTTACTGGCTTGAGTAGGTATTAGCCTTCTTATCTTCTGTTCACAGCCACACCCTGCAGCTTGCAGCCTGCAAGCTGAGTCACCTTGTACAGGTCAAGGGACCTCTCTGACCAAGTACCTTATTCAAAGTATAGTCTTGAATAGGAAGGAGGTAGTAACAGAGGCAGCGGCTTCAGTCAGCACTCTAGGCAACCCTACCGTGTACCTGAGTTTGAAAATCACAGCCCTAGGTGGTGGAGAGCCTTGCTCTTCTGAAGAAGCCCAAGTCTTCCTCTTCAGAAATTCAATGGGACTGGAGGGTGACTCTAACACCAACTCTCCAAGAAGCAGAAGACCTTAGAGGTGTGTGTGGTTCCCTCTTGGTAGCCTCAGAACAAAGATGCAGGGTTTGCCCTCCATTCCCACCCCCAGTACTTCACACTAGGAATCCATCAGAGGAAAGACGTGTGATGATATCAGAATGCTCTCAATCCAGTCATCTATAGGCTGTCCCTCTGTGCACACGGCCTTCTACGTGTGAGCTTTTAGGGCACATTTGAAACCAGACTATAACAATGGGAGAAGCTTAAGGCCTGGCTGATAAGCCATCACGATGCTAAGGTGATAGTGGCCTTAACAAGAAACCATGTGAGCTCTATGTGTGGCTGCTTTTGCTCCCTTAAAACAAATATTCAGGGGTGGTGGGTGTGGCTCAGTTGGTAGAGTGCTTGGCTAGTGCATCTTTCATTGCAGTACTCAGGAAACAGGAGGTCAGAAGCTCAAGACCATCCTTAGCTACACATCGAGCTTAAGATCTGCACAGGCTACATGAGATCCTGTCTAAAAGTTAGTTACAAATGTCTGTATCTCCTCAGCCACACAGCTAATGGCTGGTTTATTGACTATACTTCTTTCTGCTTCCATATGATCTTGTGTGGAACTTTCTCCCACTGACCCAGCTATGACGTTACATAGCTATTTTGGAAAGATCGTATCACAAGGTTTTTTTTTCGTTTGATTCCCAAAGTGTTAATGTATTGGTTTAAGGCCTACCTCAAGGAGGGGCATGAGTCTTTCCCTAGCTTTGGGGTTCCTGTGGGTCCTTGTGAGCCTGTGGGTTTTCACTGGGTACAAATGAAACGTGTCTGCTCGTGCACACAGTGTGTACCAATCCCCTACAACCTACAGGTGCAGCTTCCTGAGCTCAGATCAGCATCCTCTGGGTATAATCCCCTAGTTCCTGAAAGCTTACTTAGCAAGATAACATAGCCACACTGCCCTGAAGCCCCACCTTCTCCAAGTGACAGCCTAACTGACACCCTAGGAAACAGTATGCAGTCTGCTGTCTGGCGACTCTCAGTGTCCCCTGTGAGTCACAGAAAAGGCACAAGCTTGAACGCTGACTGGGCTTTGCTGTTTCCTGCACTCTGGGATGAGAAATGTTTGTAGTGGTCTCTGGTTAGCTTTAAACCTCAAGCTCTCCACGGTCCCTGAAGACATGGTAGTCCTGAGAGCCAAGATTTATGTAGACAGAAAAGAAGCATCTAACATAGAGACGTCCCTCACTTGCTAAAGTTAGCACCAGGAGGCCAGAGCCAGCGCTGACTCCCAAATCTCAGTCCACGGTTGGGAGGTGGAGTCTGAAGCAGAGCTACAGGAGACAGCATCTTGACTCAGCTACCAGGAAGACACTGACGCAACACATGGGCAGCTGCCAGCAGAACTGGCAGTGTGGCCTTTCCCTCAATCCCTGTATCTCTCCTAAGTGTGGCCCAAGAGCTCCTAAGGAAGTCCCATTTATACCCAATGTCACTGGGATTAAAACATGCCAAAAGTGGATATTTGAACCATAAAGACAGGTCTACAGCATTATCCTTAGAGGTTGCGAGGGACACTAAGACAGGCTGTGTGCTAGAAGTATGTATGTATACACACACACCACACACATACACCACACACAGACACACCACACACACACACACTACACACATACATACATACACACACACCACACACACACATACACTAACACACATGCACACATACACACATAACATACATGTATACATACACCACACACATATACACCACACACACATGCACATAAACACATACACACACTACACACACATACACACACACACCATATACACATATACATGCACACACATTCATACACACACATAATGTACATACATACACCACACACACACACATACACACACACACTTTCAACCTCAGTTCTGAAACACCAATGCTGGGGTTGCAATGTAAATATTGCTATTACAATAAAATCTCCAGCATTTTATTTTATTTTATTTTATTTTATTTTTTTTTTTTTTTATTTTATTTTATTTTATTTTATTTTATTTTATTTTATTTTATTTTATTTTATTTTATTTTCCCAAGAGAGGTGGAAAACGGAAAGAGATGGGAAGGCACAGCCTTCAGATGCAGTCCCAGCATAACAGTGCTGAGCACTGAGATCCACAGCTGCACACCCAGCTCAGCTCAGCCTTCCAGCCTGCCTTGCTGTGGCCTCCCCTGGAGGGGCCCGTGAGCCATGCTGGTGGGGGTAAGCCTGCCATGCCCTTCAGCCCGAGCTCCACAGAAGCTCCCAGTGACTCACGTGTCATAAACTATCCTTCACGGCGACTCCTTAGTAATGTCCAGTAAATCTTACACTCCTATTTCTTTGGCCATTTATTTTCATAAGAACAAAAGCCTGTGAGTTTTCCATCCTCCACAGGCTGTGAAATGACCCGGCGCCTCCCCGATGTCCCACCCAGCAAATCAGGTTCCAGGTCTAACCTGAGTGGAAATTGTGAAATGAAACCGGGAGGGATTTGCAAGCTGAACATCAAGGTTCTGGACCTGCCGCTCCAACTCCCAGCCTGCACCAACCAACACTACCCGTTAAACTTTCTCTATGAGCTTGGCTGTTGTGGTTTATGCCAGCTCTGGTCCTCTGCCATCTCTGTCCTTAGGGCAGGACTTTGAAACCATCCCTCAATGATGAATGGGGAGCATTAACTTCTGTATGGGGAGGGTCACCTCTATAGCACTCTTAGTGACACTTCATTTGTTGATGTAGCCCTAGGTTTACAGAATACCGAGCGTGAAGCCTAGGGCCCCATGTTCCCCCAGCACCCCCTGCTTCCTCTCCTATGCCTCAACCTTGCCTTCACACAATGCGTTTGTCCCAGGCTATGTACTGGTATGCACACTATTCCTAACTGAAGTCCACGCTATGTGTGAGGGTTTGCTCAGCATGAATTGGCTGCTTGTGTCCTCATCCTGATGGGAGCACACAAATAGGGCTACTGCTGCAAAGTCCTCTGTGGCCTGCCTCATTATCCCTCCTGAGTCCCTGGCACCCGCTCATCTTAATGGCTTTCCCAGGACACCACAAAGCTAGGATCACCCTCGAAGGCCCCTTTGAGTCATGTGATATGATCTTGCCACACTTGTTTTTACTACTGAATAAAACTCGACTGTGTGAGTTAGCATAGCTCCCCGACCCTACTCATCTGTGGAAGAGCATCTTGGCAGCTTCTAGTTTGGGGCAATTATGAATTAAACTTCTATAAAAAAATTATTGTGTCATTTCGTTTGTTTGTTTTATATAGAGAGAGGAACTGTTTAACAATTCTTTAAAATAAAAGCATCCCAGTAGGTGCTGCAGCCAACGTTCATACTCTTGCATCTTACTGATAGATTATGAAACCAAGAAACCTGAAAGTAAACTCAGCAGCCACGTGACAGCAGCTAAGTATATACTAAATCTCACACACTTGTGGACAGTGGATTTGATTCTAGATGCCAGAGCCAAATGTCTGCCTCCCAGAAAGAGGACATTCAGGAGAGACAGAAAAGCAACCACAGAGTATTTCTACGGCAGTGGTTCTCAATGTGTGGGTCAAGACCCCTTTGGGGATATCTAACAACCCTTTCACAGGGGTCACATATCTGATATCCTGCATACCAGATACTTATATTACAATTCATAACAGTAGCAAAATTACAGTTATGAAGCAGCAACAACAATAACTCTATGGTTGGGGGTCACCACGACATGAGGTATTAAAGGGTCTCAGCATTAGGAAGGTTGAGAACCACTGCTCTGAAGCCTCAAAAACAAGGAGACCGCTGCCAATGTTGTCATCAGACCTGGGCTTCCTTCATCCCTTTACCCCAACATCCTCATGTCCTTACCTTCATCCTGGACATTGCTGGCTTCAGCTGAGCATGCTGGGAGGCTGAGAAGTTAAAGTTTTCCAGAAGCAACCTCCCGCCACCTGTGATGTCAACGAAGCAGGAAAGGCTCTGGTTTTCAAAGTTCTGCACTCGAGGCAATTCGAGGAGACGCCAGTGAGGAATGACTCGTGCATTCCTTAAACCGGGTTTTGCTGCTCAGCAAATAACTACCAGCAGGCAGCCCACCCCCCCACCTGGGTCCGCTCTGGCCTGTTCTAATTTGCCCCACATCTCTATGAGGCTCTCTTTGCTGCCCCAGGTCAGGCCCAGCTGGGCAGCAAGACTGAGATTGGTTGCTGGGTTCTATGGCTTCTCCTAGCTGACGGGGCCTCCCTGCATTGCCTCCTGCTCTGCTGTCTCTTAGTGTGTGTCCTTCTCTGCCTGATATTAAAGGCCATGCACTGTGAGTAGGGCTGTAGTGGAGGAAAGGGTGAAGGTGTGCACCATCCACCGGCGTTCTGTTCCCTGCTCCATCTCCTTGATTCTGGCTTCCTTGCCTCTTACCTAGAGCTTTGCCACAATGCCAAACCATCTCCCTCTGCCATCCCCCATCTTGAACCCTTTCTCCTAGTACGTCAACTGGGTCATCTAAAACATGGAACAGGCTAGGACCTTCCTGGCTGCAAACCTTTGCTTCCTCCCCTGTCTGCCAGGTAAGCCCTAGGTCTCAGCCTTACCCCTCTCTGTGCTCTCACTAATCTGAGTTCTGATGGCATGCCCTGCCATGGGACCTTCACACACGCTGTTCCTTCTGTCTATAAGGTATGCCTCCTCTTATTAAAAAAACAAAAACAAAAACACTTCTAGGCATTGCAGAGATGACCAGCAGTTAAGAGCACTCGTTGCTTTTGCAGAGGACCCAAGTTCAGTTCCCAGCACACACTTGATGGTTCACAACCATCCTTAAGTCTGGTTCCAGAAGATCTTAAGACTGCTTCTGACCTCCATGGGCACCAGGCAGGCACGGTACACAGGCAGGCAAAGCACTCCCATACATACAATCAAATAATCAAATAAATAAATAAATAAATAAAGCCACTTTTAGAGGTTAGAGATTTTTCGTAGAGTAAAAGCATGCATTGCTCTAGCAGAGAGCTCTATGTAAGTTCAGATCCCAGCACACACATTGGGTGGCTCACAGATGCCTGTAGGCTCCAAGAGATCTGACGCCCCCTTGTGGATTCCTCCCACACTACATTCATGTGTATGAACTCACAAATACACAGATACGTACACATAATTAAAAATAAAATCTGTTTTAAAGAGCACTTTAAAATTACTTTCATTTCTTAATAATGGCAACATGACATTTTCAACTGCTCTCCCTAACTGGTGCAGGGGCATGACCAACACACATAGGGCCAACCCAGAATCTGAAGGGCAGATGTAAGAGTCTGGGAAAATCCATTTCCGTGGCTTCCACAGCCTTCTTGGAAATTCAAGCCAACACCTGGGGCAATGGCTCCTTTTCTTCAGTCTTTTTCTAAGATCCAATTTGGAAATTGAATTCTGTGGCTTCCCATGGTTTGCTTGTCCTAGTGGCGTGATGGTACACAGGATATTCCGAGCTCTGGAGAATGAACTGGAATGGTGACCAACACACACACACACACACACACACACACACACACACACACACACACATACACACACACACGCATGTATATGCACATATATGTATACACATGCACACATATACACAAACACACATATACATGCACACACATACACACATATACATGCACACACAAGTATACACAAACATACACACACATACATGAGCACACATACTCACAATCACACACACACACACATCCACACAAATATGCACACACACATCCACATACTAACATACACAGGGTAATCTTAATGTCTCAGTACAGCTGGCCTGTGGGAACCAGCCACAAACAGATCCAGGAGACTCTCACACTTTTGTGACCAGCAGTATGGGCCCTCCAACTAAATTGGGAACCGCCTTGGAATTTCTGGTTTAGACCTGTGGCCAGGTTCTGTCTGTTCTGCCTTTGTGGGTCTCGGGTTTTACAGTGTGATCGTATCAAGAGGCTGTAGTAGCAGAGCTTCCCTTGAGCGCCACTGTGTTCTTTGAGGATCAGGGCTACCATAGTAGACAGTTCAAACCTTACCATAGGGTCAAGGGTGAGTGGGCCCCCAAGATTCTGCAGCCAAATAATGTGCCTTAGCTACATCCTTGGCTAAATAGCAATTAGTGCCCAGGTAACCTCTGTCCCCTCAGTGTCTGATAGAGTGAACTGCATCCAGAGGTTAACCAGAAGGTCCAAATCAGCCGTGGAATGGGCCACCCTGCTGTGAGCTGGCCCAGGAAGGAGCACTTGCTATATATAGCAAAGCCACCTTCTAACCCCCTAGGGCTCCAGGGCTTGGGTGAGGAATCTCACTAACACTTTACCTAGAGACTCCTCCTAGAACCCCATGGAGTGGCTGTCATAGATGACTCTTATGGTGATTTCCAGTGTCTCTCTGTGGCCACTCTGCCAGGTCATCCCTATGATGCCTTTATCAGAAGAATTCAAGTCCAGCACCTCCAGGGCCCACCTCCAAGCCACTTTACACCAGCACATCCTCATTAATTAATTAACTAATTAATTAATTAATTAGGTCATCACTATGTCTCAGACACTGTCCTGCACACTGAGAGAATACAATGCATAATATATAAAAACACAGCCCTGGCCTGGGCCCGTGAGAGTAGAAAGCTTTCCAAGGGCGCGAAGACATCTGTAGATGGACAGTAATGCAGGAACAGAAACCCCTCTACACAGTGTTTTGACTATTTTTGCTGCGACTTTGTTTGAGGAGAGGGGCTGGTGGCAGCTTAGGTTCTTCATTCCTCATGGCTGACACATCCTGTGTACTCCCCTTCCCAAAGAGAAGCTGATTCTGCATTGGCAGGAAGGTGTCTCCAACCTGGGTGCTAAAGAGTGGGGACCCAGAGGGCAGCCCACGGATACATTATCCATCACAGACAAGCCACCACGGGAGCTGGGGAGATGGCTCAGCCAGTGGCCTTGCTTGCTTTGTAAGCAGGAGGAGCTGAGTTAGACTCCCTGAAACTGACATTTAAAAAAAAAAAAAAATCGGTGTGGTGCGTCTGAATTCCCAGTCCTGGGAAGACAGACAGATCTGTGGGACTCTCCCAGTCTGATCTACTTGGTAAGCTCTAGACCAATGAAAGACCCCCATAAAAGTAGATAGATGGCGTCCTCAGAACAACAGCTGAGGCTGCCCTTGGCCTCCACATATCTGCACGCACAAACAGAAACAACTGATCCCAGAAATTTACAGTGTCCAGGGGAAGATTCCTGCCTCCACCTCCCTGCAAGCTTTGATCTCCCGGTTGCTTCACCCTTCCCTTTCAAGGTCCAAGTCACTCAGAGAAACTGAAGGCCACACAGTACTCTTGGGGCAGTGACAGGAAACATTGCCTAGCTAAGTCAGCGCCCTGCTTTGTGCCAGCATAGCATGGCAGCTCGGGTCAGCAGCAGAATGGGGCGAGGTGCAGAGAGAGAGTTTGTCACATCTTGGTTCTAAACCAGCAGACTGAGGTTCAACACCTCTGCTCCAGGCTGTTCTTGGCACACAGCATCCATCTATAACAGTGAAATGTTTGCAATATGTCCTCTGGAGGTCGACGCCAAGGTGAGGCCATTCCTAAAGAATGTTCAGCTCTTTGTCTCCAGCCAACGGAGTCCATATTCGCCTGCGGAGAGCTGTGCTTTCTTGGAGTTGGGTGGAGTTGGGCGGAAGGAGGCGAGTGGAGGGGAGAGGAAAGGAGAGAAGTCACTCCAGAATTCCAGCCTGTCTCTCCCTCACTAATGATTTTGTGCAGACATGGAAAAATATGTGTGTTTGACCATAAAAATAGCATGAGCCGTGTGTCCGCTGCCCTTCTTATGGGGCTTGTCATGCACCAGTCCTCCATGGCTGTATGAGAGGCAAGCCATAATTCACACACAGATTCTGCAACTCTTTTAGCTGTCTGTAGAATACCACAGGAGTGGACCTAAAATCCAGGGCCCTGGGTAATTTTCCATGTAAATGCTCTGGTTTTAGGGAGAACATAAAGAGACCAATGAGAGGTACAGATAAGAGGAGACTGTAGTCTGCCCTACAGGGCTGCTCTGGGGAATCTCTGGAGCAGGGGTCATACATCTCTGTCTGCACTACAGACTCTAAAGGGGCTGGTCCTGAGGATGGAACTGCCAGTCCCAGGCAGCCACAGAGAAGGGCACACACAGGAGCCAGGTACTCCAGCTGCCACCCTCCCAGCAGCTAGCCTGCACGAATGAACCCAAGAACAGGCCAGGATGGACTCACTGCCAGCCGCTTGGATGAGAGATGACCAATTGCATACAAAGATAAAGGTTCCCAAAGCGACACCAAATGTTGTAAGTATAGTGCTTAGAGACAAGACTGAGAGCTAAAAGCATTCAAGGAGTCCGTAAGGGAGCTGTACCCCTAAAAGCATTCAAGGAGTTCGTACTAGGGAATCAAGGACCACAGAAAAAGAACATGAAGACTTACAAGATATTAATGAAGGCAAAGTGTCATCCAGAGATCAAATTGATGGGGAAACAGTTCCTACAAAATAGCTTTCTTAGTACTCAAGACAGAGTTTTGGGCAAGCCTACCACAGACACAGGGACAAAGCTCAAGAGCAAGGCCTCAAGGCAAAAGACGCTCAATCCCAGATAGGTTAAAGTTTTAACTCCGCATAAGGATCTTATGGAGGCATTGTCTTAGTTTGGGTTTTATTGCTAAGAAGAGACACCATGACCAAGACGACTCGTATAAGGGCAAACATGTCATTGGGGCTGGCTTAAAGTTTCAGAGGATTAGTCCAAAGCATGGCAGGGTGCAGGCAGACATGGTTCTGGAGGAGCTGAGAGTTCTCCATCTTGACCCCAGGCAGCAGAAGGAGACTAAAATCCACACTGGGCGGAGCTTGAACATAGGATATCTCAAAGCCCACCCCACATTGATGCACTTCCTCCAATAAGGCCACACCTCCTCCAATAAGGTTACACCTCCTCCAATAAGGCCACACCTCCTCCAATAAGGCCACACCTACCCAGTAGTGCCACGCCCTGTGGGCCAAGCTTTTAAACACAGTAGTCTCTGGGGCCCAAACCGATTCAAACCACCGCAGGCATTTTCTCAATTGAAGTCCCATCCTTTGAGATGACTCTAGCTTGTGTCAACTTGACATAAAGCTAGCCAGGGCAGGGGTATAATAGGAGTGTGTTTTGTTTTGTAAGAATCGGTATATAGATTTAAAAAGACAAAAAAGCAAAACAAAAAACAGCATATGAAACCAAATAGGGAAACTGGAGTCTTCTAAGTAGGAGATGATGAGGACCTAAATTAAGACAGTAGCAATGAGAAAGACTTAAAGGAGGAAGAGGAGGAAGAAGAAGAGGAGGAAAAAGAAGAGGAAGAGGAGGAAGAAGCGGAACCTCCATGACTGTGGAAGGAAAGCATCCCCCCCCAAGTGCTGGGTGGGTGACTTGGTGAATGTGTGGCCATCTCCTAGGTGAGGGTCCAGCAGGAGAAACCACACTGAGAGAACACAAGTCCAGCTTGTGCTTCAGGGAGCACAAGCCTCAAACAGCTGTGCAGTAGGGCTGAAGAAGGCTCTGGTAGGAAGAGCCCAGACTAACTTTTAGGGGTTTGCTCTCCCCAAACACCCAACTGCTTGCCTGAACCCTCACTCCAGAGTCCTTCCTTTGTGGCCCCATGTCAGCTCTGCTGCTTGGGAAACAGAATGCACTTGTGGCTTTAGGTTTATGTTTGCATGGTGAATCCTGTTCCATGAGGCTGGCCTGATGGACTTGGGGAACTGCCTTCAGAGAGAAGCATTCACCTGAACACAGAACTACAGAGATGAAACTACATCTCCCAGGAGATCTAAGGCATTGACTATCCCTGAGGCCTCAATCTCAGAACCAAAGTAGGGAGGGATTGGGAGCTGGGGGAACACATGCCTTCAGGAAATGTAGACATGGTCCACCATGCTGTGCTCCAGGGTGAAAGCCAGAAAACCAGGGTCAGTGTGGGTCATTTTCCCCAGAAGCTGGCCTCACCCTGGGTCTTCTGCATGCTTCCAGAGATGCTTTAGAATGAGGGGCGTGGCTTTCCCATCCAAGTCACTATTATCCCTCCTCAGTCTCTCCTCTTCTCTCAGACACTGTGCCCTACCTCTCACCATGGTGTGCTGGATGTTCTTGTCTTTGGAACTGACACTTGACTCAGCCCTCAATGTTGGACAGCAGGTGCAGAACCAGTGAAGAACCAGAAGATAAACTCTTCATCTGTTCCCTGGAGCTATTTGGTTGAGTTGTTTCTTTCTTTCTTTCTTTTTATTCAGAATTTATTCTGAAGGAGATTCCGTACAGTTTACAAGAACATACACAAGATTACTGATAAATAAATGAAGAAAACCCAGGGGGGTGCGGTAGAAAGACAAGCTGGAACTGGATGTGAAGGTAACACCCTAAGTGCTTCCCCAAATCCCCCACAGGTTTAGAAACAAAAAGTGTTTGAAATGTAAATAAAGTAAATATCCAATTAAAAACAAAACAAAAACAAAAAAATATGGCTGCCGGGCTTCTGAAAGCAACTGAGGAGAGGGAGCCACCATGACTAAGGGCATAAAGTACTTGTTTCATCCTGTGTCCTGCTGATCCCCAGAGAGACCCTGAACTTCAGTCTCACCCCTGGGCCTGTGCCACAAGCCACACTGGTTGTGAAAAGGAATGTTGACATTAAAAATAAATAAACCAATGGAAATGTTTAGCCGTTGGGAATTTTGAAAATCACTGTTATTAACCTTTTACTGTAAAAGTTGGAAAGTATTTTATAAATAAATATGTGGAGGGTAATAATTTAAATTAAGAGAATGGGTGTCATGGAAACGGGGGATTTGGGGGAAATGATGAAATGGGGGGAAGAGTCCCAAATGTTTTCCCAGATGGCGAGTATTTGTCGAGTTCTTGGACCCAAGTCCTCTGTGTTGTTGTGAGGCTGCCCACCGAAGGCATAGCTATTACCTTCTGGGTCCTCCATGCTGCTGGGAGAGCCACCAGTGGCCCACCCACCTACCAACTCTCTTCGTTTGTTCTCAGGAGGGGTGATCCTGTGCTCTATACCTGTGGATGGGCAGGCCCCTGCTTCTGTACACGGCCCCTTCTCTGGCCTCATAACTACATTCTTCTCAGGAAACTCACTGGGTTTCCCCAAGAGCTAACATGCATGAGTGCTGAACACACCCTGGGAAGTCTGCGCAGGCGCTGAGCGGGGAGAGCGCCAGACGGAAAGACTACAAGGTGAGGAGGAGGCACGAGACACCTGTTGACCCAAAAATGACAGGCAGTAGCACATAAAGGCTGAGATGAACCTGGGGTTTGTGATGATGCTTCTGCCCCAGAAGGACACTCTGTTCTGAAGACACTCCCTGGGAAACAGACAGAGACAACTCTGGTCCGGCAGACCACCGGCAGGGTGCTGCATAGGATACCCAGAGTGCCGGCACAAACCAGGCCTAACCAATCCAAATGCATCAACTGGGCGTTATGAAGTATCTCATCCAAGCCTCTCCGGTCTGTAACGGATAGAGCCATTCTCATTGATGACACATGGCAAGCCTTAACTGCCACCAGGCCCTCCACAGCCATCACCACCCCGCCCCCACGACAGGAGAACCCTTGCTGAAAACAGGTTTCTAAAAGAAGCCTCAGAGACAACAAAGAATCTGATATCCTTGGAGGCAGTAGAAAGCAGAACCAGACATGCCAAGAGCAGTCATGGTCCACAGGGCGAGTCGGGAACATGGTCCAACATGGAGATTCTTAAATCCCAACCCAGTGACCATGGTGACATGGAAAGCATGTCTAACCCAGGGTTTCCTGCTAAAAGGCACCTTGAGGATAATTACCAGGTGAAAGTAAAATGCCCCATAGTTGTATCCAAAGGAACTAGAAAGTCACTCGATTAAAATCCCATTGCCAACCTCTACTCTTGATTAAAAAGAAAGGCTGGAAGCATGCAGGGTCTTTTGGACACCACTGGGGGATAGAAAACCCAAACCTCAAACCATCTGAAGATTTAAGGCTCAGCTGCTGTGAGATTTGTTTTCATTTGAAAGCTATAACCTTGATGCAAGGTACCTGTACTGGCTGGTTTTGTGTCAGCTTGACACAAGCTGGAATTATCACAGAGAAAGGAGCTTCAGTGAGAAAATGCCTCCATGAGATCCAGGTATAAGGCATTTTCTCAATTAGTGATCAAGGTGGGAGGGCCCCTTGTGGGTGGTACCATCTGTGGGTTGGTAGTCTTGGGTTCTATAAGAAAGCAGGCTGAGCAAGCCAGGGGAAGCAAGCTAGTAAGCAGCATTCCTCCATGGCCTCTGCATCAGCTCCTCCTCCTTGACCTGCTTGAGTTCCAGTCCTGACTTCCTCTGGTGATGAACAGCAATGTGGAAGTGTAAGCTCAATAAACCCTTTCCTCCCCAACTTGCTTCTTGATGTTTGTGCAGGAATAGAACCCGTGACTAAGACAGTACCTGTCTCTGCCCAAAAGCCACCACCACGATAAATGGGAAAATTCTGAAGCAGTCCCATGAAATCGTTATCACTCCCACTGTGTCATGGCTTCCTGGGGACAATGGGCACCACAACAGGATGAGAAAGAGAATTTCGAACGTCTAGAGCACTATTAAAATTACATGAGTACATGCACACACACACACACACAGAGAGAGAGAGAGAGAGAGAGAGAGAGAGAGAGAGAGAATAGATAAATAAATATAATTTTAAAAAGAGCTAAAGCAAGGAATGTCTCCACTTATTAAGGATGTAAGAAGGAGATGACCATAACTAAAGACAAACTGGGAAAAAAATGGAAAATATCTATGTGGAGAAATTTTTGAAATATTATTGACTGGCATAAAAGAAATTTTTATTATATACCATATTTTTAAATGTTTATTAGCTATACTGAGTCTTTGTTCAAAAACAAGTGAATAATATTTAAAATGATATAAAATGTCCCAGCCAAAAGCATCAGAGAGTACGCGCTGGAGTCCGCTGATAACCGGATCATTAGAAAAGAACTCTCAGGCGGCCTTTCTGACACTGAAGGGGATAAAAGCTCCTTACGTGGTTCTAAAGTGCAAGGGCATGGCTATTGATTGCTAAATCTAAGACACCTGGACACGAGGAACAGCACAGAATGACTCCTGGGCACCTCAGGCTGTCCGTGATCCAAAGCATCTGAGTCCAGGAGGAATGCACGTTCTGTTCCCGAAATGTCTGCATGGCTTAGAATGATGGACTCCTATAAAAATTGCTCGTTCACTGCTTGTATGTACATTCCTATCTTCCTACGAAGAGGAAAAATTCCTACAAGCTGGGAAAACAAGTCCTGCCCATCCTCTCTCTCCTGTGAGACTGTGGGGTTGAGGTACTTGTTTCCTCTTCTGTCTCCCTTCCAAATTCAGGCCCTTGTTTGCGGTGCTTTGCCAGTTAAAGAAGCAAGTTGTACAGGTATGTATTACTAAAGGTAGGAGCCGAGGAGGCAAAACAAGAGAAATCCGTTGCTTCTCGTTTTTAAATAGGAGAATTGGGGCTGGAGAAACGGGTGGGCCATTAAGAACGCATACTGCTCTTGCAGTAGCCCCGAATTTGGTTCCTGGTACCCATTCTGGTGGCTCTCAATGGCCCGTAACTCCGCTCAAGTGGATCTGATGCCCTCTTCTGGTTTTCATAGGTACTGCACCAGTGTGCACAAACCCATACAATGACACACACAGGCATGATGTTTTTAACAGAATATAATAAATAAAACCCTTTTTGGAAAATGATCAAAGAAAACAGTTTTAAAAGTAAGTATCAGGCCTGGGAGTTAGAGCAGCCCAGAGAACTGTGGGACATTCCCAGAGATAATTCGGATTTAGTTCAGCACGTCGGCATGCAGGCAGCCGCCGTTTTTTACTAATTGCTTTCATTATTGGGCCTCTAGCTATAATCTGCACCAGTCAGTTTTCACTCTTGATGGGAGAAAAACTAAAGAACTATATGTACTTCTGCACGTTTTTCAGCTTAATTTAAACACGCTGAACGATTTAGAACGATTTAATAAAAAGTGACACCTGACACACAGCAATGAAGGCAGAAATAATACACACCACGCTCAGGCCTCCTGGAGCGTGAGGGGGTGAGAAGAAAAGCTACACTCTGCAGGCCCCAAAGAATCTCACTCAAAGAAAAAATAAAACATAATTATCCCCCAAGCACATTGAAATAAAGATTGTGAATTAGATGTGAAAAGTTTTTTTGAGAGTATAAAATTGATGTTAGAAAGAAGAGCATGCCCCTCGCTCTGTGAGGACGTAGGGAACATTCTGTACCGAACCCTAGAATGGGGACTCCGGCTGCTGGGGACTAAGCTTTGTGGTGCCTGGGAACACCCATGTGTTCCAGACTCCTCTGCCCCACCCCTCCGCTGATCATTAAAAGGAAGACATATTTGTAGGGCACCCACCCTGGTGCTCATTATAGGAAGACTGACCAGATGAAGCCCTGGGGTGCTTGTCAGTGTTTTTGGTGGAGCTGGGGAGTCCAAGCTCAGACAAGAGAGACACACCAGATGGCAGACACCAACACCAGGCGCTGGTGTCCACACAGGAATCAGAAAACTCGGACCCAGGCTGCAGGGACCTAGATATGTTTTAAAACACAAACGATAACCAAACAAGATTTGTCTGAATTTATTTATTCATTTCCACCAAGAAGCCACGGCAATTCTGCCACTGCTGTGTCCCAACTGTGACGTTAATATCTGAAAAACGTATCTAGCCCACAACTCTTGTACCTGGATGGGGTGGGGAGTTACGACTGTTTGAAATTACTATAAAAGTGTTATTTATACAGTTAAGTGTTAAACAGCACAGCCTGTCTCCTCTTCTCCATTCTAACCCTCCCTGCCCCCACTCCTTTCCTCTTTCCCTCCTCTTCTTTCCACCCCATTCGGGGTTTCAAAATACAATTAAAGGATGTTGAACATTTCTTTAGGTGCTTCTCAGCCCTACAAGTTTCCTCGGTTGAGAATTCTCTGTTTAACTCTGTTCCCCATTTTTTGATGGGGTTATTTGGTTTTCTGGAGTCTAACTTCTTGAGTTCTTTGTGTATGTTGGATATTAACCCTCTATCGGATGTAGGATTGGTAAAGATCTTTTCCCAGTCTGTTGGTTGCCGTTTTGTCCTATGGACAGTGTCCTTTGCCTTACAGAAGCTTTGCAATTTCATAAGGAGCTGAGGGAGTTTGCAGCCCCATGGAGGGAGCAACAGTGTCAACTGGCCTGACCCCCCCAACCAACCCCCCCAGTGCTCCTGGAGACTGGACCATCAACCAAAGAATGCATATGGAGGGACCCATGGTGCTGGCCAGGTATGTGGCAGAGGAGGGCCTTGTTGGCCATCAGTGGGAGGAGAGGCCCTTGGGCCTGAGAGTGTTAGATGCCCCAGTGTAGGGGAATGCCAGGGAGAGAAGACAGGAATGGGTGGGTGGGTGGGGGAATACCCTCATAGAGGCAAGGGAGGGGGGATGGGATAGGGGGGTTCCAAAGAAAAACATTTGAAATGTAAATAAAGTATTAAATAAAAATAATAATAAAAAAGAAAAATATAAAAAACAAAAAAAGAAATGTAAATAAAGTATCAAAAAATGCTCAGATGAAAGCAAAGCAAAAACAAAAACAAAAAATACAGTTAAAGATAAAATGACTACATGACCCACAAATAGGTTGCTACCCAGAATTTGAAAACACTGATTGGGACCAATTCAAAAATGTTCTGCAGCCAAGGTCTCTAAGGATTCCCGAGTCTATTGTTTGAATGAAGGGGGTGGGGAGGGGGTGAAAAGGGAATTTCACTGAGCTGGTTGGACCCCAAGTAATGCATCTATTAACTGGTTTGTTTGTTTGTTTGTTTGTTTGTTTGTTTGTTTGAAAACACTGATGGTGTGTTCTCTAGTGCCTGACTCTAAGGACACTTGCACGGGGAAGATCAGGTGTGCCACTGGGCGTGCCCAAGGCCTACTTGGCTAAACTAGGCAAGATAGAATGCACATGTGCAGGTGTGTGCACACGAGTGTGCACATGTGCGCTCGTGTGCCCAGGCCTGAGACCACACTGGGTGCCATTCACCCTGGTTTTGGAGGCAGCAAAGTTCCTGATACTCTTAGATTAGGCTAATAAAGTTGACCACTGAGGGATTCACCTGTCTCCACGTCCCTGGCAAGGGTACTGCAACCATGTGCCACGAGCCTGGCTTTCTAAACAGGTGCTGGGAATCTACTGAGCCATTCTCCAACCCCAAAGCCAGAGGACTACACCTGCCACAGCTATAGCAGATTTGGCCTGTAGATATCGTAACATGGTCTTGCCTTGAAGTTTGGTGTGAGGTGGTTGTTGTCGTCGTCGTCGTTGTTGTTTTGGGTCAGTTTTTGTCTGTTTTTGTAATTCATCTTCTTTGATAACTGGGAGATGTTTATTTTCTTCAATAACATGATTGCTTAACAAAACATAGCTTGTTCATTTTAAAATTATCTGTCCTGTAAACCAGTTACCACCTGGAAGAAAATATTTTTTTCTCTTACGTATGTTTTCGGACACATATGTGTGCCCGCACCCGTGTGAGCTCCTGTAGGTGCCAGCGGACTATGGTGTCCCCAGTATTGTGCTCTACCTCATAGCTTTGAGAAGGGACCTCTCACTGAACCTAGAACTCATTGGTTTGGGGCTGGCCAGCAGCCCCAGCAATTCTCATATTTCCACGTGCCTCGGGTAACAGGCACACACAGTCATCGACAGCTTTTTGCATGGCTGCCAGGGGTCTGAGCTCAGGTCTTCCTGCTTGGGTCAGGCTATTCAATTATTAAATGATTACTAAGCAAGATTGTGATAATGGACCTAGCCTTTGCTATGCTCAGCATTGTCTCTCTGAGGTCATGATGTCACAACTGAATCACCTGTACCTGTGCCTCTACTGCTCCTAATTCCAGACAATTACAGTGGTCTTAGAAAACAAATAGGTAAGACACTGGACAGGAACTGGACAACGTCGGTCTTAGGTATAATATTAGGCAAAGATGATTATATATTAAAGTAACACATTGTTAGCCAAATATAGATAGTTCTCCTGTGTATTATGACAAATTTTCCATCCAATACACATTTAGACACTTATCCTAAAGCTACTACAGACTCTATATTCTTTGATATTGTTGCATGGGCACATTTGTTATTATTTTATCATTTAAAATACATAGTCTTTTTTTTATATATATAGGCTGAGACACTGAAATCTCTTAGGCCGAAGTGAAGCTGGAAAGGTGACAAGATCCCATAATCTCTGCTGAAATCCCAAGTCAGTGGTGACCCCAAGCGAGAGACAGAAGACCGATCTGACTTCCACTGAGATGCTCCAGTTGACTTCAAGCAAAGGAGAAATGTAGCACAAGAACAGCTCAAGGTGGGGGCTTGCTGGGACTTAGAGGAGGGAAACTGCCTTCAGTAGCATAGTCTTAGAGCCTGGAGGTCCTCAACCTTTGCAAACATTTTGAAAGGAATTCCAAGACCCAAGTCCCAGAAGACTTGTGGGCAACATACTTGTGAATATCTACCTTAGCAACCCAGGCAGGAACCATGACGGGCTACAATGGTTCTATTGGCAGAGCTTGGTCAAAGACATTTAAGAATTTGTTCTGGGTTACCCAAGGCCTCAGGTCTCCCAAGAGTCACCTCTGGTACCACACACCAATGAGCACACAGGAGATGACCTCATTCCTGGGCTCTGGAACCCTCATCTGCCACCTGCTAGCCAGGGTCCTTCCGTTCTTTGTCTCCTGACATCTGCAGCAACCAAAACCCTCGATGTGAGAGGCCTCTGAAGTCGCTTCATGTGGTACACTGCTATAAAAATCAAGATAACTGGAGGTCCCTCACAACTTCACAGCCCCTGTTACTTAACTGTGAATTTATCACATGTGAGCATGGAGTGACATAAAGACACGTTTGTCCCTTTCAGCTCTACTTCACAGTTAGCCTAGGTTAGCCACAAGAGAGATCAGCCAGTGACTCATTGTGTCTCAATGTATGAGCATCTCAAAAAGATGGGACAGAATTCAAAGTCACAACATAGGGAAAGACAAAAGATTTGTCCTCTCCCAAATAAACTCTGGGCTTTCCTGGGCAGAGATTCCTAAATCTGGAGGGTTCTCTCCGAGGAGATACAACTGCCCAGACAGGGTCACCCAGCCCTTCCCCACTCTCAGCCTCAGGGACAGTCCAGCATCCTTCTCAGAAGTCAACCATACGAGTACCACACATGAAAAGACCACACTCTATGCAACAGGGATCTGCCAACCAAGACCATCTGTGGGACTCCATCAAGAAAAAATATCTAGTTCATGATAAGGTTCTTTACCCAAATTGAAAAACATCTGGGGTGTGTGAGCCACATCTGGAACTTTTCCTGAGAATAAAATCTGCCAACAACTGATTTAATACTAGATAGAGCCAGGTGTGGTGGCACTCTACTGTAACCCCAGCACTTAAGAGGTGGAGGAGGGCAGGGGTCATGAGTTCAAGGTCATCCTTAGCTACATAGGAAATTTAAGGCCAGTCTGGGCCACGCGGGACCCTGACCTGATTTTCTTTCCATTGCTGTGATAAACATCATAACCAAAAGCAACTTGTGGATAGGAGGGTTTATTTCATCTTATAAATTACAGTCTATTGTAATGGAAGTCAGGGCAGGAACTCGAGGCAGGGACCTGGAGGCAGGAATTGGTCCAGAGGCTATGGAAGAGAGCTGCTGACAGGCTTGCTCCCAGGGCTTGCTTAGCCTGCTTTTGCTATAACTCACGACCACCTGTCCAGCAGTGGCACAGTCCACAGTGAGCTGGGCCCTCCTGCATTAATCATTGATCACAAAATCATGCCCCACAGACTCACCAAAGGCCAATCTCGTGGAGACACTTTTCCCAACTGATATTCCCTCTTCCCAGATGACCTAGCTTGGCTCACAGAAAAATAAGAAGCACAGACCCTGTCTCAAACAAACAAACAAAACAAAACAAATTGTTAAGGCAAAATGCTGGGTTTATAGCGTGCCTCCTACTATCTCTGGGTCACCAGCCTGTGAGACCATGCCACCTGATTTAGGATGGATCTCCCCCTACCTTGGTTAATTCTCTCTGGAAATATCATCACAGACCCACTCAAAATATGGTTTATTAATCCCCAGATTCTTCTTAAGCTAATCAAGTTGACAATCAGCATTAGCCACCACAGTAATGATCCCTGTATCCACTTTAGCTGGAGAACAGAAGTAAAATCATCTCATGGTCTACAAAACCCTCTGTAGGGGCTGAGAGGTGACTTGTCTGCTAAGAGCACTAAATGTTCCTGTAGCGGAACCAGGTTCCATTCCCATAAAGTCATAGAGATTCCCAGCACCACAAGGTGGTTCACAGCCATCTTGGAAGGCCATTCCCAGGGATATGACGCCCTCTTCTGGCTGCTATGGGCACTGCATGCACATGGTGCACAGACATACATGCAGGCAAAACTCAAACAGGTAAAAATATCTTTAAAAAAGGATTTGTAGATGTATTCTCTCTTCAGCAAAGATTTTCTATTTTGAATATTCTAACCACTAGTTTAAGGGACTATTTGCCTGGTACCCCCCAGTTCTGACACACAGGCAGGCTGATATGAATGAACCAGCCTTTAGACAAGTTTACACATGAATCGTATCTATGATCCACTTTCTGTATCCAGGACTCTAAAAGATATAGATTTATATAGCCACTCAACAAGTATTCTCTGCTTGCTTACTACATTATTTATTAAAGCAAAGTGCTATTATCTTGAATATTATTTTAAAATGTTTAATTAAATCAGTTATAGATGACCATGGAATACTTTGCAGACAATTTAAAAAAACAAAAAACAAAAAAACAAAAAAACAAAGGTCAGCGGAGAGAAGACTCTGCGTTTAAAAGTACTTGCTGCTCTGGCAGAGGTCCTGGGTTAGGTTCCCAGCACCCACAGGGCAGTTCACAACCCTCTGTAACTCCAGTTCTAGGGGATCTGAGGCTCTCTTCTGGCCTCTGCAGGTCACTGTGGGCATTCATGCATGCAAGCAAAACCCTTAAATGCATGCAATAAATTAATCTAAAAAATATATATTTATCATCTATAAAATATATATAAATATATCTATGAAAACAAAGTAGAAATGTATATGCTGATAAATTCTGAAATACGTGTAAGTGAATAAAGCAGGGTGAAGGAGGAAAGTAGAGAAAACACCCATGTTTCAATAAGGCGGCACCTATAGACTTGGATGATGTAGGGTGCCACATCATAAGGCCTTTGGCTACATCCGCGTGGTTAACCTTAGGGCAAGGCTGGAGGAGAGCATCCTGCACCTCTCTGTGCACCCTTCTGTGCTGGTCATTGTGTGCTACTTCGTATTGGTCAGGGAAGAAAAGCTAGTCATTATGCCCATAACTGGATTTTTTTTTAATGGCTGAACAGTTCTTTATTAAGTGTGCTCCTCCAGCTAAGCAGGTGAAGCTAATTTCTGCTTACCTGAGGAGCAAATGTTCTTTGTATTATTCAGTCTGGCCACAGAAGGGCTAGAAGGCAGCATTGTTACATAACCTTCCTGTTTGTTCCCAAGGCTGTTCTGCCCTGGAGGGGAGGGGCAGCTGTCAGAAGAGCTCTGAGGATCTTAAACTCTCAGGTTGCCTTAGAGTGGACTGTGGGTCAAAAGATGGCTCTGCTGTCGCTCCTGGATGCTCAGAGCTGGTCCTAGAGAGAGAGAGACACTGTCTTCCCAGCAACTGACCTTTCAGATTTGTTTATTCTGTAGAGAACATCCTTTGCTCACCCTACATAGGGCTCTTCATTGGCTTCTCTATGAGTTACTGTTTATACTAGACTGCAGTTGTGGCTCACCCTATCTTCACATACCACAGTTATAGTCAAAGAAGTCTACCAGCAAGGTTGTCTGTCTAACTCACATTCACAGGTAGGGGGCTGGGGGACAGAAGGGTGCTTTTAAGCTTTTAGATAAAAGTCATTTTGAATAAAAGCTCATGGCGGAATCAAGTCCAAGAATGGGGACTCAGTCTCCACTCCATTCCACACCCTGGCATTTTCCCCAAACCCACCTCTCTCCTACACCATCTTTGACCCTCCTGATGGTCAACCTCCTTCACGCTGTGCAGCCAAAGAAGCCACCAGAAGCATTAAAGACACCCAAGCAGCTGTCCTCCAACTCTGTAAGATATGTGCTTTGGTAGTTGTCATTAACATCATGGATCATTCACTTTTATATATTATGAAAAGAGTATTTTTCATATAAAAGTTGTTAATGTTCTTAATTCTATTGATTCTATCAAGAATATTCATATGTGGGAGATATAGGCCCAGCTGTTAAGGGAGTAGATGTAAATCAGTTAACTATCAACGCAGTCACTTTTAACTAGTTTTCGAGGCATCAAATTGATTCTACCAACTGCATCAATAGTTCTAGACTTCCCCAAAGCCAGTCATCCATGACAATTATGAAGAAATCATCAAATCACTGTCATCCTGATATCAGAGAAACACTCCGTTATAGAAAACCATCGACTTACCTCTGTCGTTGATTCAAGCAACAATGGAGTGGCTTCCCACGGTGGACAGTATCATCATGGTTCCAAGAATGAAAACTACAAGCAGTACCTTCCCAGGCCACCCCTGTATACCTCTGACCGGGGCTGTCCCATACCTAGCTCCAGACACCAAGAACACAAGGCCAGAAAGCTTAGCTACCTCATACGTGAACCAATCTCATCTAAGGGGGAAGCTGTCTACTTTTTTAAACACTTGTGAGATGGATTTAATGTTATACTAGACAACTGAGATTACTTCATGCCCATCAGCCATCTCAGAAGAAATGGTGGTTGGAATGTCAAGACAGAACAGCAAAGACATAGGTAGCCATCGGGCTGAGGCAGAGTGAAAGGGGTGATAGACCTGACAGAATACAGGGGCTGAGAGCAGATTTCTGGGGGGTACCTGAGGAAAATGGTGTCAGTGAAAAGTAGTCAGTGATTACATCTTGTGATTAAGCCAAAGTCCCTACGGAAATTATAACACCTTGAAAAGAAACTCACAGGAAACAAACAGGATAAGAATAGGAAAAAAATGAGGTCTGTTCTTAAAAGATCAATAAATACAATGATGCGGTATATTCATCACAGATACTTTGCATACTGGCCTCAACATCTCCATCAGCTTCACAGGCATCTGCCATGTATGGCAAACTCTTATGTTTAAGTCCTATCAATGAAGAAAAGGACATACAAGAGTATCCCAGTTGGCTTTCCATTGCTGTGGTAAACGTACTATAATTGAATGTGACTTGAAAGGAAAGGTCTATCTCAGCCTACAACTCACTCTCAGGTCACAGTCCATCAATGAGGAAGGCATGTAAGAAGTCAGGGCAAGTTCTTGGAGGCAGAACCTGGCATGCGGCCATGGAGGGAAGCAGAAGCCATGGCTTTGCTCACCTACTTTTCTAAGGCAGCCCAGGTCCATCTGCCTAAGGAGGGTCACCCACAGTGGGCTGGGCCTTCCCACATAATTACCAATTAAGGAACTGCCCACAGACATGCCCACTGGCCAATCTGATGGAGACAATTCTTCAGTTAAGGTTCCCTCTTCCCAGATGTATCAAGATGACAACAAAGATTACCCGAAACAGAAAGGAAACAAAAATAATTGCTAACATGGTTCGAGTGCACATCAAACTTCTCTAAATCATTAAGATAAACAGTGTATGCGAATATTTTCCAAAATACCATAGTACATAGGCCAGACTTGGAGCCTACTGGGGCCTAACCACTAAGCCATCTCTCTAGCACCTATGACCATGATTTTATATAGTCACATACACATGTCTATAGATGAAAAAGAACTTTAATAGATACCTCAATAAATGTTCAGACAAATCTGTAGTGTGATGGCATGCTTCATTCCCCTTTTAACCAATTATTAAGATAGATTTATCAAAGATGGTGAGAAAATCAAATCACCCCAGTGTATACATTCCTAAGACACCTCCACGGAATAGGCCTTCACACAGGACTTGGATCCAACATCTGCTATAGGCTGGGGTGGGGGGAGGGAGGACCAACCCCCTCAGCATGCACTGTAGGCAAAGACACACAAAAGAACAGTAGGGTTTCATTCATAGGCTCCGAGGCTCCAAGGCTCCAAGCCACTCTTCCCTAACAAGATATGTTTCAAACTTTAGATAAAGTAGAGATATTGATACATGATCTTGAAACCAATAGGTACCACTAAAATCCAACATCCTGCTGCCTCAGTTTAATACATACTTATATCTTCCAGGGTAGGAATGAACAAGCACATTTTCATTGCAATGTTGGAGAAGCCCTTGGGGTCAAGGACAGCAAGGTCTCTCTTCTCTAGTCTTCCAGAAAGTCATCCCTTTGGGCCTGGATTCCAACAGAAACACAGCAAAAACAGCATGTAGTCTGCAAGGTGCAGCACTAGCTTCTCACCCGCAAGCAAGGATCTCATGTCACTCAAACCCTGGACCCACTTAGTGTCCCTTCCCCAACTGTCAGAGCAATAGTCATATACACATATGGCCACACGTCATGTACACTCAGACACATTTCCACCACTCCTGGCCTGTGTCATGACTTGTAAGCCACACTCTCCATCTCCCAAGCAAAACTAGTCACAATGTGGTAGTTGAGTGTCCCACCCTTAAAGGTTTCTTAAGCTCAGTATCTGTAGACACTCCTCAAGTAGAGTTCTGATTCGCCAAATACAAAGGTCACAGCAAAGTCTTTAAGTTTTGTAAGTTAAAAAAAAAAAAGAGCAAAGCATCTTAAAATTATGATAATCACTAAACACTATGAACATGGTGTGGTATTTATAGCATCATTCTCCCCCTAAGATGGAAAACTTCAAGCCATTCAAATAAATCCATCAGCGGTATCTAAAGTTTTTACCAATTGCCCACACACCCAACGAAATTAAGGCGAGCAATGCTTTGGTTTGTCCTATGACAATAACTGAGCAATGAACCATCAAAAAGTACACAGACATTACAAACCACCTCTTTTGTGGCAACTAGGCAGGATCGATGAACTTTCAGTAACACTCTGCTATGTGCAGAGAGAGCCACATGCCGACCCTTGGCTTCTCAGTGAGATAGAGTCACCAAAGGTTCTGAGAGCACACAGAACTCCAACTTCTCTGGGAGAGGGACACCTATGTACATAGTGTTACCCATTGTGACCGTCCATACGGTCCCTGTAGAGCGCCATCATCTGAGAAATGTAGGAATTATTTGTGGCTGGGAGCCTGGGCTTCCCACAACATGGGTTGTTGCTCTATTCTATTCCCTCACAAAAAAGGGAGGGGGCAACGTTTGATAAAAAGATAATTCTTGTCTCTTTCCTTAGAACTGAGAGCCATGAGTTCATTAATTATGAAAGTAACATAACATATACCCCAGTTGTTATTACCATGATAGTGAGGTCACCACTTCTTGCCCTACAGCAGACTGAAGTCAAAAATGATACTGCATAGAGAGGTGGTAAATCGGCCAGACACCATGGTAGCACGGAATCGCTCCCTTCCTATGATGGAAAGACTACAGCCACTCAAACACACCCATCAGCAATACCTAAAGTTCTTACTGATTACTCACACACCCAGCAGGATTAATGTAAGCAATGCTTTGGTTTGTCCTATGACAATAAATGAGCAATAACCCATGAAAAAGTGCAGTCATTAGAGACCACCTCTTTTGTGGCAACTGGGCAGGATCGATCAACTTTCACTAACACTCAACTGCAGCGTGCAGAGAGAGCCACATCCCAACCCTTGGCTTTCTCAATGTGACAGAGCCTTGCAGAGGCTCCAAGTGCACAACGGGCTCCGTGTTCTCTGTGAGAGGGACTTTGTAACTCCATGTCCCTTGTGACAATGCAGGAGATGGACCAAGGACTCCATCTTGGAGATACCAGCCATCTGATGCTCGGCCTCTCGGGAGCCTGCCTCCATCAACACCATGGCTGCAGGGAAGAAAGCAGCCAAGCAGAGCAGCTCCTCATGCCTGCCCAGCCACCTGGGACACATCACCTCATGAGTCTTCTCACCATCCGATCTTCTACAGCTTACCCAACAACAAAACCTCATGAACCCCCTTTTCATTCATCCCCACAGCCCGGGAAAGGCTTCACTACATCATCTGGGCCTCCTCTTAACCAAATCCAGAATGCTTTACGAGAAATAAAAGGTATCTGTCTAGGTTTCCTTTGTGTGGAAATCAGAGATCCCAAGTATCACTTTTGTTACATAGGAAATTTTCCATCTTTACTTTTTCTCTGGTGTCATTCCAGACAGAGACAACCCTAACTGCTTGCCTCCTCCATCTCCCCTTGAAATGTAATGTACCAATCCATCTGCTCAACCCTCACCTCCAACTTCAGGAGGACCCGAGGCCCTGCCTGTGCAGAGGATAAAGATTCCTCATGACGCAACCCTCAACATCCCTGGATTGGAGAAGCATGGAAGAAGATATGGGCCCTCCCTGCTGTCCCCATCGGCAACAGGCACTAGGGGGTAGCACCAGCACCCCTCCCTCCAGACAGAGTCCTGCACTCAAGCACAGATGCAGGCCATTTATACACAGCATAGGGTCTTCACAGACAACAAGGCAAGCAGCAATGGGAGATGGTCAAGCATCGTCAGTCGGCCCTTCCTGGCCCCTCCTGCATCCTTCACTTGCCTCCCAACCTCTCCCCCCAGTGTGCTCCAAGTTCACAAGGATCTGGGTCTCGAGCACTGGCCTAGCCAGCTCCTCTCCACTCTACCCCCAATTTCCCTCCTGTGGGTAAGTCTACCCAGTTGCTCTAAAGATTGGGGCATTCCTGTGGAGCATCTCCCTCTCCAAAGCTCTCCGCATGTGCTCAGTCCTCTGTCTCCTCCCCCTCCCCCTACCTGGCTCCTCGCTGCTGCCCCCAAACCAGGCAGTGGGTTCCTCCTCTGGGAGCTGGGGTTCTCCTCCACCTCCTCCACCCTCGAGGGCTTTGCGCTTCTTCGACATCTCTGCCCAGGGCCTGGGGTTTGGGGGTTTTCTTTTCCCCTCCCCCTGGCCCTCCCCTCTCGGAGAGGAGAGTGAAGGTGGGGTTAGGTGGAGAGGAAAGGGGTGGGGAGAAGAGGCCAGAGAGGGAGATGGAAAGAAATTGCTGCCGAAAGACAGGAAGGGATCCGGAAGGCGGGCAGGAGAGGCAGGGACTTGGGCAGAACCCCCAGGATTGCTTCCATCAGTGTGGCCCTTCTCTCTCTCTCTCTCTCTCTCTCTCTCTCTCTCTCTCTCTCTCTCTCTCTCTCTCTCTCCTTCCTCCTTTTCCTTCTACTAAAAGGGTGAGGTGACAGGAGAAATCAAAACCCAAAAGAAAAGGTTCCTCAGATACTTCAGAGGTCTCCTGCTAAGGTGGGAGGGGGGCCTGGGTGGGGATCCACCACCACCTCTCTCTTAGGACTCCTGCTCCTGCCTAGCTATGAGGAGCCTGCATGTGTCTGTAGGAAAACAGCTACACTCAGAGTGTTTGGTCGGGATGGTTGGGATGTGGTTTCAATGGATTGCCAAATAAAATAAAATAAAATAAAATAAAATAAAATAAAATAAAATAAAATAAAATAAAATAAAATAAAATAAAATAAAATAAAATAAAATAAAATAAAATAAAATCTACAGAAGGTACCAGAGATGCTTTCAGACACTAAGGATGCAGGATCCGCTCCTCCTTTATGGCATCATGTGATAGCTCGCAAAAGAGACTGGGGTAGAGGAACAGAAGAGAGGTAGGGATGGCCGGTGCAGGGAGATCTGTCCCTACTGAGAACCGGAGACTGGCAGCAGGAAGGAGGGAGGAGGTTGAGGCTCTTGACAGCCCTTCTCTGCACCACCTCAAGAGGCACCTGCGGGTCTGGCTAGGCAGCCGCTGCGGTTTGCAGCTGGGGCACAGTCTACTCTGGAACTTGGAGCTCGGAAACTCCAGGAACCCAGAGTGATGAGCCCTAGGCTGTCGCTTGGCACTTGGGGTTGGCTGCAGGCTCCCCCATCTCCCCTGCTAAGCTTTATAAAGTCCGGGGCTTCTCGCTTACACTCCTCAGCCCGCTCACCCAGTCATATCCACAAACACTGACACACTGCTTATGCGCGCGCGCGCGCGCACACACGCTCGCGCACACACACATTTTCTTACTGCTGAAAAGCTTGCAAGAGAGATAAGTTTTCTTTTCCTCTTTTGTTTCTTTCTCTCTTTCTTTTTACCCCCCCCCTTGGACTCTCAGTGGCTAATGTGAGATTTAAAAAAAAAAATTATCAACTTACCCGCCAAAGTATCTTCCAGTACAAAACTCCTTTCTGCTTCATTGTCAGTTCACAAATTCAAAGCGGGGCGGTGGAGACAAGTCTCTGGGAAAGGTGGGTCCAGGCTACATCCAGGGCTGCTCAAAACAAGTGGCCAACTCCGAGTGGCCCAAGTCCAGGACCTGTCCAAGACGCTCGAATATGCTCCGTGCAGCAGTATTCCAAGGGCTTCGGGTACTTGGAGTTTCCACGCTGGTCATCTCGCAAAAGGGAGAGACAACTCTAAGAAGGAGCGATGCTACCCTCTCCCGCCTTCCTTTCTGGGGTCCTCCTCGGCAAAGCAGTAAAAGAGCTTTGTAGGCACCAATGAAGACTGGTCCATCTCAGCTCAGCCTCTCCACAGAAGCAACTTTAGACCCACACACCTAGAAGTAGTGTGTGTGCACGAGTGTGCATGTGTGTGCACGCGCGTGTGTGTGAGTGCGTGGGCGAGTGTCCAGCCCGTGTGCCCGCGTGCACTTGACATGGGGGCGGAGTTGGGGGGCTGCGTGTGCTCTGAAGAGCCACTCTCCCCTGCTGCTGGAACTTAGAGAGTTTTCCTTTAAGCCAGCGACGCTGATGCTTGAACAGCCCCCCCTCCCCCCCCCGCGTCCAACAGGAGGCGATGACGTCTGCAGCCTCGTTGCCAGAGCAGTCCCCAGGCGGCGGCTGCTGTTCATTGACAGGAGCAGAGGCTCGGACGTCAGCAGCCGGACCTTGGCGACGCTGCTCCCGCGGAGACGGCTCCCACCCCCGCACCTGCCAGCCCGCGGGGGAGGAGGGAGTGAAATCAAAGCCACGGAGGAGCGGATTGGGGCGACGCTGGGGCTGCAGAAGGGGGGTGACTCGGATCTGCCCTCTTTGTCCTGGAGCCCCAGCGTATATAAATAGTACAGTCTCCAGCCAGACTTGCACCCACTCTCGCACACCCCCATTACCGCCCCCCCTCGGGCTGGCTCGGCGGGAAGGGAGGCAGGGGGTGGGAAGCAGGGAGTGGAAATAGATGTTGGGTTGTTTTTTTTTTTTTTTTTTCCTCTTCCCATTCATAGATTCGGCTGGAGTCATGGGGCCTTGGCTCTGGGAGTCGCAATGAATGGACGGATGACTGCACTCTCCGGGACCACCAGGTCCGTGGAGATGTAGCTAGCACAGGGGGCGCTCTTCCGACGAGGGAGCTGGCACCCTTTTCCGGGCACACAGAGACTGCAAACCACAAACCCCAAGGAGGCCAAAGGCCTGCCATCTCCCTCCCCTCCCGATCCCTTCTGGTTTATTCATTCCCTATGAGTCTGGGATCAGCAAAACTCGAGCCGTTGAACTGAGAAACACAGTGGAGCTCCCAGTCCCAAGTGGAACCTTTGACAAGGGACTTTCTGTAGTCGGGACAGTGACAATTGCTAGAGGAGCAACCACATGGTGCAAGATTATTAGTCACTGGGGTGTTGCAGTTGGCCCGAAGACCTAGCCCCTCCCCAGTTGAGTACCCAAGAGCGCTCCACACCAGAAAGGAGGGAGCACCGTGTGAAGGTGCAGGGTGCTTCAGCTGGACTTCCCCACAGGAGGCCAGCATTTGGAGAACCCCTGGTCACTGGTGACTGCGGTAGCTAGAGGCCTACCCAGGACCACGCAAGGATCACCGCCTGTATCCTTAGCTGTGCCGCCACGCACTGAACAAGCTTCTGGTGCAAGAAGCTAAAAATGCAGGTGATCAGCACACACAGAAGTTTCCTAAATGCATCCCATGGAGAGGCAGGGCTTGCATGGTTTTGAAGCAAATCTGGGACAGATGTGCCTGGCTGGGATAGCTGGGGACAGCGGAGCCCAGGATGGGGGAGCTATCTGCATAGCCTGTTCTAAGCCAGGCATGGCCAATGGCTAGGAAAAGAGGGAGTAGGTAGGGAGAATATCTTCTCTGCCCTAGTCATCAAAGATCACCAGGGACATTCCATCCCCTGTGTCAGCAGAAAGCCCTTATTAACCACCACTTGGGTCCTCCCAGTCGTGCAGAGAAAGGACAGAGGAATGCTCTCTGGACTCCTCCACCCGCTTCATTCTTCCATTTCTGCCTCCGGTCACGGCAGGTGGGTGCGGGCCTTCATGGGACACACTCTAGTTACTCTCTGGACCAACCAGGAAATGCTTTCCTGCTGCTGTTGAGCAATGCTCTCTGTTCCCTTGGGTCAGCAGCAGCCCCTCCTCCATCAGTCACTCCATCTTCCTGTCCTCTGGTGTATCAGTGCCTAGAACACACTTGCCTCTGTAAATAACCTACCCTTAGCTTGGACAAGGGGGGGCCTGCATGTTCCCCTTGCTTCCCCTCCTTCCCTGAGGCTGAGGTATTCCAAAACCATTCATAGACCCCCTTTGCTTCCCATCACCTCTGAGGTATGGCTCTCACTCTGCCTGATAGCGTTAAAATATGTCTTGCTATTACATTTAGCACAGACCTTCCCCACAGACTCAGGTGAACCACAAGTTCCCCTCGTGTGCCCATAAAGTCTCAAAGCCACCAAATTCCACTTCATTGCAGCCACGATGGCCCATTGCATTCCCACGTTAGTAAGTAGAAGCGGCTTGCTCCTTGTTGACCTTAGGCCAAACCATTGTCGTGAGGTTGACCTCTCTTTCCTATCACCCCTTTCCACCTATCCCCTGTGTCAGGCTCCAGGGACCTTGCACCACCCCCTCCAAACCTCCAGCACCACCGAGTCACATCCAGGTTGGTGCTGTTGCTCTTTTGACACTCCACCTCCGTGCTACACTCTGCATAAGAAACCATGGCGGCTGAGGAAAATGCAGGAGCATATCAATTCTCATCTGAGTCCTCCATGGCTCTCCACAGCCCAGCAGCAGCCAGGATCCTATGCGGTTCTTCAAAACCCTGTGGCCACTCCACTCTTTATTGGTCCATCTTCTCACCTCCAGCTGTGATAGTTAATTTTGGTGATCAACTTGATTTGATTAATAGACACCCAGGATATCAGTGAGGTGAGCCTTTGAGTATTTTTATGATAGTGTTTCCAGAAAGGATTAATAGAATTAGCAATAAAACCTGCCCTGGATGTGGAGCATACCATCCCAGGGGCAGACATCCCAGAGCAAGAAGGAAAAGAGTGGAAACTAAGAGGTCATGTGACTCCCTGGATGGCCCCCATTAAATGTTGTCCTGATTAGAGTTGCCTTGGTCATGGTGTCTGTTCTCAGCAGTAAAACCCTAACTAAGACAGTCACATTCTGGGAAAGCATCTGGGTCTATCTGTACATGTTCTAAAAATCTGAGTGAGTCTGAATTCTAAAACAACACTCTAAGTTGTTTGGAGGAAATTTCAGTTCGACTCAACATTTAGATTGTGGCGCAGTCGGCACTCACTGCATTTACCCAGATTTACAATGACAGAACAGAAAGGGTGGAGATCTGGTTTGACTCTGAGTCTGATTAAAGTTGAGGGTGGGTGCATAGTGGTTATACATATTAAAGAGATTATCACAATTGAAGAGAAACCTACGGTGGGCACTAGAAAAGTAGGAGTCGTGCCTTAAGGGTAAGACTGACTAATCAAGAAGCTGAAGGACATAAAGATGCAAATTTACTTGAAAGTGTATTGGAGTAAATGCTATTTGGGGGGTTACATTATGGAAACCATAAAGTTCCCAAATAAAAGACACAAATGCTTTTAAATTTATAATAAGCCTTAAGATCACTAGAGCTGTGCAGATATCAACCATCTGTGGTATTTTGTCTACTTCTCTGTCAGTACCCCCAAGATATCACTTGTCATGTACTACTTGGCCTGCTCCTACCCCACCAAGCCAGTCCTGGGGGCCATGAGTTTACAATCCGTGTACCCCATGGCAACTTCTTTTTTCTTCCTCCTCTCTCCGTCTTGATCTCTCCTGAGACCCAAAACCAGGAACCTTTGCTTAACCCCTTCTCTTCTTCCCAGCCTAGCATCTCTATTAACCAATCAGGGATAACTTGGGAGAGGGGCAAGGTTTACACAACAAAAGCTGGTATATGTGAGAATCTCCTCATCCCTTAGGATTTCTTCATGGGGTCAACCATATATATAGCATGGGGGCCAATATATAGCATTTGAATACATAGCAGCACCAGACCAACCCCTACAAGGCAAGAACCTGAACAGAAAGGGATCAGGCAGAGGGTCCCTGATGAAGAACAATCTCCTGGGAAAATACTTTCTCACGTTCAGCCTTCCAGTCACTCAGCATCTTTTGCAGCCATGGTCTAAAGGGTCAGACTATGTTCTGATCTGACTGGAGAACTTGACACATGGTACCAGTTTTGTAGACATGCAAAATGCAGGAGTTATGGGGTCTCAGAGGCTTGCACCAAATTCCTGGAAGATGCAGAGTCAGGAAACATGGCAGGGCTGGATTCCCTGGATGGAAGCTCTAAAAGGCCAGTGCATGGAACTGTGGAGGTGAAGGTTAGGTTGTAATGGGGACACCAAGATCTTGAAGATGCCAGAACTATGGGACATCCACCAAGGAGAGCCTTAAGCACAGAGTAGAGCTGACATAGATGGGTAATGTGTGCTACAGAGAGCAGAGCTGAATAGGCAGAGACAGCCCAGGCTGTTGGAGCACAGATGATGTCACTGTGAGTCCCAAACAGGGAGCTGCAAGATGTGGCGTTTGCTCTGTTGGGTTTTGATCTTCCTTTGGTCTGATCTTTCCTTTCTGGGTTCCCATTTCCTCTTTTGTACTGAAAATGTTTACTCTGTACTCTTGCATACTGAAAGCACATAGCTTGATTCTTGACTTTCTGGGTGCTCACAGTTAACAGACTGTCTTAGAATCAGAGCAAACTTTAATCTTAGATTTTAAAATAATGTTGGAACTGTTAAGACAACTCTTGGAGATGAACTAAATGCATCCAGGATTGCTATGAGCATGGAACTTTAAAAGCAGGAGTTGATTAATGATACTTTGTTAGCTTGCAGACAGGAGACTAGAGTAACTGTCCTGTGAGAGGCTCCACCCAGCAGCTGACTAAAACAGACAGAGACCTGCAATCAAACATTGGACAGAAAGTGGGGGCTCTTATGGAAGAGCTGGGGGAAGGATTGACAGTCCAAAAGTGGTGGGAACCCCACAGGAGGATCAACAGAGTCAACTAACCTGGACTCTTGGGGGTTCTCAGAGACAACATACACAGGCTAGAACGAGGCCCCCAGCACATATGTAGCAGACTCTATGTAGGATCCCCAAAAGCTGTGGCCTGTGTGTGGAGTCCATCTCCAACAGATCTGCCTTGTGTGGCCTCAGTGGGAGAGGATGTGCCTACTTTGGCAGAGATTTGATGTGCCAGGGTAGGAAGATACCCAGGGGGGCCCACCCTCTCAGAGGAGAAGGGGATAGGGGAGGGTCTCTGTGAGGGAGGACCAGGAGGGGGCAGCATTAGGGATGTAAATAAATAAATATAGAATTATTTTAAAGAACAAAGCAAAAAATAATAAACAAATAAAAGTGATACATTTGGGTAGTAAGTTGACACGGATTTGTGATTAATTTGACTGACAACCTGACTGCATTAAGAAACATGAGGGTACCAGCAAGGGGTACATGTGATTAGACAAGATTCTCTCCAAAGGTGGGAGGCACCACTCCGTAGGCTGCAGTCCCAGACTAAATAAAAATTCGAAGAAAGCAGAGCTCTGGTGTGATCTCCTCCAGCCCCTGGTTCATCCATTCAGTCTTGGATCCTAAGATGTGAGCAACCAGCCTGCTGCCACCATGGGGGAGAGTTGGTCCTCCGGCCATGCCATCCGCTTCGTGATGGATTACATCCATGTGGATAAAACAAGCTTTCCCTCCCTTGAGTTTCTGTTGGGTGTCTCCCTTGAGCCCACATGGGCATCCTTATAGGCAGGGCTGCCCAGCTGCTGGCTGCCATCCAGGGGCTGAAGTATCTCCCCACATCTGTCCCCCTCTGTCCCCAGAACTCTATTTAGTGTCCCTCTGCACCTTACTTATGTGTCTTGTTCACTGAAGTAGCTGGCTAGCTCTAAAACCAAAGCTCCCTGATGCTATGCATTTTTTGCCTTTGCTTATAATTGCATAAAAAGTACCGGATCTCTACAGAAGCCCTTCCCCTCGCCGCACACACAAACACAGGTAAGCCGAAGGATGATAAGTATCTTTTTTTTTTTTTTGGCTGCAGTCCCCAACATTAAACATAAATGTATGGGCTGAAGAGATGGCTCAGAGGTTGAGAGTACATACTGCTCTTGCAGAGGGCCCAGCACCCACTGCAGGCAACCACTGAACCTGTAAGTCCAGCCCCAGGGAGCTTGGACACCTCTACCTTCATCCTGGTGCACACAGACACACACATATGCATAATTTAAATCAGCATCTTTTATGTTCATAACAAAGTCTCTGCCTAAGACTCCTGTCTCTCTGGTAATGTCCAAGTCACAGTGACACTCTCCCAAACTGCTCACTTCAATTCCTTCTTCTTCCTCCTCCTCTTGCTTTTTTTACATTTGTGTGTATGTGTGTACATGTTCGTGTGTGTGAGCATACGTATGAGGTCATAAGTCAATGTGTGGTGTCTTCCTCAGTCTCTCACTGAGCCCTGAGCTGGACAATTCAACTAGCCTGGCAGTCCAGTAGACCCCAGAGATCTTTCTGTCTCTGCCTCCCCAGGCCTGAGGTTACACTCATGTTACATGGTCAGTTTTTAAGTGTACGCTGGGGATCTGAAGCCAGGTCCTCATGCCTGTGAAGCAAGTACCTTACCAACTGCTCCATTTCCCTATCTTCCTCCCTGTTTTCTCTACCTTTCCCTTCTTGTCTCTTCTCTTTTCTTTTCTATATGTCTTATACCCAACACAGACTCCAGCCGTGAGCCTGATGACAGCCACACAGGAAGGAAGGGTACCTCTGCCCTTACCCACAGTCCCGAGTCAGGGTGCACAAAGCCCTGCTCACCAAACAAGATTTAACAACCAGGGAGATCTGAGGTCCCTTGTGGCATCTCTCAATGGTGTGGAGGAAAGGAACTATGCACAGCTGAAGTATGAAGGGCACACTGATGAAGATAAGGTAGTCTGAACAAGGAAGGCGGGCAGGTAACGCTTTGGGGACTGCCTTTGGGTTGGGTTACACAGGCACACCATGGATGCCACGGAGGCAGGGCACAGCGGCCCAGAGCCTGGCCAGCAGCTAGCTGGGAGAGAGTAGTAGCATTCAACCACCTGGGGTCAACTGTTGAAGTGAAGGTCAAAGACACCATGGGACCTCTGGGCTATTCGGAGAAGTTAGGATTATACTTTGAGGCTTTGAAGGATTTTAAGAAAGAGATAAAATGTTATCTTATATGTTTGAGGAAACAGAAAAAAAAATACTGGATGGTTTAGGAGACAATAGACAGGAACAGCCAAAGGAAAAATCTTTGGGGTCGGAGCAGAGCCGACTGTGTGTGGTTACAGCGTGTGGAGACCAGAAAGGGAAAGATTTCCAGACCACAAATGCACTCCCTGCTTCCCTGGGCAGGACCTGAATGAAGTTGTCTTCAGCAGACTCACTCCCCACTGGCTCTTTACCCAGGATGCCGAGGCTATAGTGCTGAGATGGGGCTCACAGGCTGTTGTCATCTTGTACCCTTGGAAATTTGAGTCAACTTGACTGCAGCAGAGTCGAGTAGGAGGAACTTGACCCAGATTCAACAGATGGATGTATAATCAGGAATGGCTGGTGACTGCAGTAGTGATCAGTCTTTGTGAGAACAAGGACCTTCCCCTCACTCCAGCCACACTTTCTCCTGCCAAGATCACAAATGGACCAAACTTGAGGGCATTGGAGGGGTAGTACATTTGGCTGAGCATATTTCTATCAGCCTCTAAGGACCAGGTCATCCCTGAGCAGTGTGTATGACCAGCTTCCTCTGGCTTCTCATCTGCCTGCTTCTTCACCCCCAGGCAACTGATTTCAAAATGCTCCTGACCCAATCACACTCTCCAGATAAAAGTCCTGTGGCCTTGGCACAAGAACTACTTCCCAGAGCCGGACTTCTCCTTTTCCTTTTTCTTAGAAGAGTACTTCCAGGGCTTTGCTATTCTGAAAAGAAAAACCTTCAGATAAATGTGCTCATTCCAGTTCTGGAAAGGAACAGAGCAGAAAACACAAGCAAAGGTGAGGTCACTTGACAAAGATTGCTCCCTCCGAAACACCTTTTCCAGGAGAAGTGGCACTCCCCATGGTAGGGTCTAAAAAAGTCGCCTCAGAAAGGGTTCAACCCACGTGTCATTCACCGTGTGACAAAGCAGCAGTCAGGACCCCAGGAGAAGCAGGTCTCTTGGCTTCAGACTCCCCTGCCTCAAACCCTAGAACTAAGTTTCTATTCTTCCTAAATTTTACAGCCTTGGACATCTGCTACAGTCTCACAATACAGACTGAGATGTCATGTTATACACACTAGTTGAACACAGCAATTCCTGTACCTGAACAGGTTGTAGAATTTGTTTTTGAATAGGTGACTATGGGAGACACAGAACACCCTGAGAGAGAGAGAGCTGTTAATGTAATCCGGATGAACCTGAAAATAAAGATTCGGAATCTAGTCATTGATCCCGAGAGCTGGAAAGAACATTAAATTATCTAAGGTTTATCTAAGGGCCCTGAATGCCCTATATATGAGGGAGATAACAGGCTGTCTACCCTGTTTGTTTTTCCTGTTAGCAAATGCCCAGACAGAGCGACTTAAGGAAGCAGGGTTTGCTTCAGCTCCTAGTTGGAGTCCATCTTGTGAAGTCCGGGCTCCAGAAGCTTGAGGAAGCTGTTCACATCGCACCTCCAGATAAACACAGAGCAGTGGGTGTTCAAGGCTCTTCTCAACAGCTAACCTAATCAAGATAACCCCTCACAAGCATGCTCAGGGGCTTGTCTCCCCATGACTCCAGGTCCTGTCAAGTTGACAACCACTATGATTCGCCACATGGGTCATGCTTTGTAAGCGGATCCTGTTGTCAGGGGAAGATATTGTGGCTGTGAGTTGTGTTCAGATTCTAACTCAATCACACAATTCCAGAAATATTGATTAGATTACGTCTATTTTCCAGAAGGACCATAGCTTAGTCATGCTAATAATGCTCATCTATAGAGCTCATACTTTTAAAGTTGATACAACGCAAACTTTACAGAGAAGTTGGAAAACCAAAGTCGATTCACCTCTCGCTAGTTAGCCCCTCTGCTTCATCCCGTGTGTGCTCGCTCACGGCTTTTAAGTCCCTTCGGTGTGAGTTCTAACTCCCTTGCCCTTTAAGTCCCCCAACTTAAGAGTGTGTTTCCTACGGTATTTTATACATACTGCTGCTATCAACACTAGTAAACTAATCCCCTTCAAATAGCACTTTTATCTAATCTACTTGCATTCCTGTTGGTCCATTACTACAAGAGCATCTCTCAGAGCCCCGCCCTCAGGATGATAGGGTGCCCTACTTCCTAGACACTCTCATCCTGGACAATTTATGGAATCCTTGTGTGTCTTTTATAACCTGGGTTTTTTTTTTTTTAAAGAATGGTCCTCCCCCAACTTTTCATCTATCAGTCTGGGTGTGGGTGGATAGCTGCTTCCTCATGATTGGGTCCAGGCTGTATGACTCAGCCTAGCACTAACGGAGGTTTGGATGGTGTTGTGTGCAGAATATCTGTAGGTGCTGAAGTCCATCTGGTCCCTTGGCAGGCAGACCAGATTCCAATCAGTATGATTTTGTTGTTTGCTTGTAACTAGTAAGCAATCTACCAAGAGTAAGAGAGTGAGGTAAATGCTCCACCCTTTTTTGTCAAGCTCCTTCCGAGAAGTGCATCCGGCATCCGTGGGTGATTTCTGCATGGTCCCTCCCCATTGGCGACTTTAGAGCTCAGCTCTTTCTGCACATGAGCCCCCCCCCCGCGAGGAAAAACCTTCCTCTCACTCATCCATCGGTTAATAGACTACTTATTAGTATTATCAGCACAGTGAGACCATTCGTCTCTGCTTCTTATGCTCCGTAACTGTACCTTTATGTTGCTAGTTTTGTAGCCCTATCTGGTCCACTTTTAAAGGCCAATGAGAATGTGTACAAACTGCTCCAGTGTCCTCATGACGTGTCCCATGACCACTGCTGACACTTCTTGACTCCCTGGCATAGACGTTCCAGGTCAGCTGGTATCTGCTTTCTCCAGCCTTGGAATCAGCCATTTCTCACGAGATCGCTGATTGCTTTCAATTGGAGTAGAAGCTAGGATCTGGGCTATGGTTATTAGCTATGCTCACTGATGCTGAGTGTGCTCTCCTTAGCCTTGAAGAAGACCAACAGGGCAGTAAGTACATATATGCATATCCATACAAACATCCATACACATATATATGTATATATACAGATATGCATAAACTTTAAAATATTTAGCAACCATCTCTCCGGCCCCTGTCCATGCTTTTTTCCTGCAAACTTACAATTATGTTGATGTGATGACGCTTCTATTTTTCCATAAAATGGGGTAAAATATTTTTCAAAATTAATAGTTTGAGATCAGATATGAACAGTTGATAGGCACAAATGAATATGCGCTACCTACACATTTGCTGTCTATTTTGTACCTCCCTACTACCCGTCATTTAAATATCTATCAATCACCCGTCACCTAGGAGGCATCTGTCTGTCTGTCATGTACCCTGTAGGTAGCCAGCCCTGCTCTGTCACCTATCTCTAGCCTATGTGTCTGTTATCTATCCACCTGTTTACCCATCCCCCCACTATGGCCGTCCATCCCCCATTTATGCCGCCTATGTGCCATCTGTCCATCAGCCCATCTTTCCCAGCAACTGTCCACCATGTGGCTTCTGTTGTTGAAGCATTTCCCTTTCAAAACAATGAGAAGAACATGCATTTAACTGAAAATCAGGGAAACCGTTTGGTCCATTGCTCTGGAGGAGCTCAGTCTCTTCCTGGGCTCTGTCTCCCTTCTCTCCACAGTGAGAACGCTGCGACCCCGAAGGTTCTAAAGCTGTGCCCCCCTCCCTAAGAGCCTCAGAAAGGAAAAAGGACCAGATATCTGAGAGTAACCTGGTCCTCTGGCTGGGAAACTTCCCTTGATTTGTCTCCTCTAGCTTCTCCGTGAGAAAGGATGTGAGAAACTGAGGAAAGGTTACTCGAGAGATAAAGTTACTCACTCTCATGGTCATTTTAAAATCTTACTTCACCAAAGACATCAGTTACCTGATGCTGATGAGGTGGCCTTTCCTATCACAGGGTTCTCCTGTCCTGCTTCCTATTCCGCTGCCTCTGGCTTTGGGACCTCTAGTCCGCGCACCCACAGCCCCTGGGCTCCAAACTAAAAGCCACAAAAAACACCTGACATTATCAGACTTCCCGACTTCCTCACCTCTCTACTGTCAACAGTGCCCTTCCCTCTGCTGGGGCATCCTGAGGGCCACCACCTCATGCCTACCTGTCGAGCACTGACTCCGCCCCTCACGGCCTTTCGGGTATTGACTCCTCCCCCTCAGCGTCTGGGCCAGCTCTGCCTCTCCTGGAAGCTCGCTCTCTCTCTCCACCAGGGGTAGGAGATCAGGATGACATTACACAAATGAAGCGAGTGCACGTGTGCATGAGTGTGCGTGCGTGCGTGCATGCATGTGTGTGTCTGTCTGTCTGTTGTATGTGTGTGTGTCTGTCTCCGTGTATGTGTCTGTCTGTCTTTCTGTGTATGTGCGTGAGTACGTGTGTGTTTGTCTCCCTGTGCGCATGCTTACATGTGCATGTGCGTGCTTGTGTGTGTGTTTCTGTCTCTCTATGCAAGTGCACATGCATGTGCGTGCATGTGTGCGTGTGTGTGCGTGCATGCGTGTGCGTGAGTGCATGCGTGTGTGTGCATGCGTTTGCATGAGTGTGTGTGTGTGTGCGCACATGCATACGTGTGTGCGTATGTACGTGTGTGTGTGTGTGTGTGTGTGTGTGTGTGTGTGTGTTCCTGCTGGAAACGAAAGGCCCAGCTTCTGTGTCTCACAGAAACTGTTCTGGAAGTGAGTAGGTGCACCTGCCATGGGAGGCTCAGTAAACACCAGGACCAGCCCTGCCCTCGGGACCTGCTGCCTTTTTCCAACGCCTTAAGAAAATTGATGCCCAAGTGCTACTTTGTGTTCAAGGAATAAAGATGGAGGAAGCAGTTGATGCCAACAGCTGTCTTTCCATTGCAAGGGGAGAGACAAAGTTTCAGCTGGTTCCTTACATCTGGTTGTAGAGGACAGTGTCCAGAAGCTGAATACAGAAGAACCTTCTCACCTAGGCTGAACCTTGACCTCCCCAAACAGAGCCAAGGCTCCCTAGGGAGGTGGGGGGCGGGGGGGGAGGGGGGCGGGGGGAGAGAAAAACCTACAAGCCTGAGCCGCCATCTTTCCCCCCAGAAGTTGGTTCAGGTTTGTCCCTCTGACCACCTGGCTCCCTTCTCCCAGCGGTTCCCCTCACTCCCCCTTGCCCCTCTCTTTCCCTCTCAACACCCCCTCCTACTTTCTCTACCCAGGGTCTTCCCCACATAGGCTCCGATCCATCTTGGCATAGCTGGTACCTGATAGTTGCCAGTCAGAATTGCAATTTCACACTCACCATGCTAATATGTTTCAGTTTGGTATGAAGTTTTTTCCCCCCCACAACTTCAATTCCTTTATGAGAGTTCAAGTTTGCTCCCATTAGTGACTACAGAGTTTGAGCCACTGTGGAAAGAAAGAGACATCACTTATCAAAAAGGTTTTAGAATAGCCACTGAGAGGATGTAGCAAAAAACAGCATTGTTGAACTAGAAGTTAACTGTCTTTAGGAGTAGAACTCTCTCTCTCTCTCTCTCTCTCTCTCTCTCTCTCTCTCTCTCTCACACACACACACACACACACACACACACACACACTGAAAGAATTACTAAGCAAAATAAAACGTCAACATCGCCAGCGCATCTCTTTCTGAAGATACGATCAAAGCAAAACTGGGATTGACCTACAGAACCTTTGGGGGATAAATTAGTTTATAAACTAGTGTGGAAGCAGCACCTATGCACGAGACGTACAGACTCGAGTCACCTCTGTCCCTTCTTACTGTTCCTACTGTCTCACCAATGTGAGAATGTAGTAAACATCAGTGGACCTTGGGAAGGTGTTGGCCTTGCATTTGTGATGGTTCTCCACTCTGAGAAGGGCCTGAAATATTGAAGAGTCTCTTGCAAACGTGGAATTTTCCATTGAGAAATGCAAAGACTTGGACTCGATGGTGGTACAAATAAAAGAATATACAGTCACAGCAAGGAACCTATTTACAATTTGATCTCTGATCAAAAATTCTTTTCCAATTACTTCCTTTCGTAACCATAGACATATTAAAATAAAGCATAAATGGACGTGATGAGATTTAGAACATATACATACATGTGCTGGCCTTGATCAAAGATGGAAAATTTCACACAACCACATGTCTGAGGAAATTCTATACAAGCCAGGGAAGGGCTGCAATCGACATCTTTAATTTATTTCAAATGCCTTGAAGTTTCTTTTAAAAGAAGTTGCTTGTGCCTGTGAATTATCTTTTACATGTTGCTTTATTCCTGTTTATCTTAAGTACAAGCTGAAATAGCTAATAAAATATTTTAACTGTAAGTCATGGTAAAAAAAAGATATGATATTTGAGCAGGGTCCATAGATGACGTCAACTGGAAACCAAAGCTCCTATAGAGAGAGAGAGAAAAAAGGAAACAGGAAAAAAAATCAAACTTTGGCCAGAAAATATTTTATACCAGTTCACAGGAAAGAGCTAAGGGCATTAAGTCTTCTGTTCGCAGCAACGTTGATGGAGCGCTGGAATTAACGTGCATGGGAAAGCCACCCAGAACAGTACCAGCAACATTGGGCAGAGTTTCCCCTACCTGCACCCCCCCCCCCAACACAGTCAAGGTAAGCCTCCACAGGCGTGCCCAGAGACCCACCTGCTCAGTGATTCTAGATCCTGTCAAGTTAGCAATCAACAGTAACCATGAAGACTTCTTTGCTGAAAGCTGCTGGGCACGATGCAAAATGAACGAATGGAGTCTCTGGTTCAGAATTATTCCTCAGCATTTTGATGTGGGTTGCAGAACATTGGTATTAAGCTTACATGAGACTCTGGCTTCTGTCTCTAGCACCACACACACACACACACACACACACACACACACACACACACACACACACTTATGTGCATGCACACGTACACACAAGGAGACTATAATTTTGCCTCTGTGCAGGTGGCACACAGGGAAAGAATCGAGAATCATGAATCAAGACTCACTTAGCCAACAAATAAAGCTAGTATTTCAGTCAGGTTAGTGATGACAATGACCATGCCAGGACCCTACAGTCGGAGCAAGAAACCTACACAGGAAAAATGGAAGTACTGCAAAGAGGCCTTAGCTAATTTGTCCTTTGGACATTCACAAACTCTGAGCAATCCAGCTGGGAGACCCACAGAACAACAACAACAACAACAACTCACATAGTTCTCCAGTGTAGTTGGAGAAAGACCCCAAAAGAGCCCAGATCCTAATGAACCTGGGGCTAACACCTGACATGACAAGGAGCATTCTGCAGATGAGATCAAGGTCATGGGAATGAGGCAGAAAGAGAGGCCCATGCTATGCCTGTGGACTACTTCTCACAAGAATGCTTAGGAGAGTTGACTGTAGGCAGAGACACACAGAACTGTTAAGAGGCTCTAAGGTTAGAGAGGGGCAGTGAGCCAAGGGATGCAGGTGCCTCTATAGTCTGCAAAAGGCCAAGGGACAAACTCTTCCAAGAGTGTCACCAGAGGAGTATAGCTGTCATATAGCTTAATCACAGTCCAAAAGAAACCTACTCTAGACACGTAGTACTGGACTCTAGACATGTAGTTTCTGTTGTTTTCAATCAAAAAAAAATATAATAAACAATAGAAAATGTATATACTTAGTTTAGCAGTAACCACAAAGGTCAGAATTATTTTTCTTGTATAAAGTCAACTACACAAATGAGTCTGTGGTTGTGTTGAGGTTGGGGCAACAGGGTCCATCAAAGGAGCTGCTCAGAGGACACAGGAATTTAGCCCTTGCTCAAACGTGCTTGTATAGACTAGAGACATGGTGATCCTTCTGTAAGTGTGCCCAACCTCAAACATGCCTGTGTAGACACAGACATGGTGGTCCCTCGGCGAGTGTGAAAGGTCAAAACTGATCCCTCGGGACCTTCATCTCACCTGCCCCTACAACCAAGGCCATTGGCAACAGCTGATACAGGGTATGCTGTTCCTAGAACTCAGATTGTGTGTGGTAAACCTTGGAAAAGTGCCATTTCTAAACACAACCATGTCCCATGTTCGTAGCATATGCCACAAAGACAGGTGCACAGGCACTGTCTCTTTTTATCAGAAATGGAACTATTTCAGCCATCTTTGAGTCCAGTACACTAAAGGCCTCAGGCTCAGTCCTTACCTAGTACATAGCTGCTTAAATTGCCCTGACTAGTCCCAAAATGTTTCCATTATCCCAAACAGGGACTGCTCCCATTATGTAATGACTCCTCCTCCCCTGGTCCCCAGCCCTTGTGACCATCAGTCTATGCCCTGACATTTTGGGGGTGCCTCCTTTAAGTGGAAGCATGCAGGATGCTTCTGTTGTGGCTGGCTTATTTCACTCGGCAGCTTTTCCTCAAGGTTACTCCAGGTGTAGCAGGTGCAGGGCTTCACTGGATTATGGCTCAATAGCAATCCCTTATCCAGATAGATCCCAGTGGGTTAACCCTAGCCACCCACTGAAGATCGCCTGTGCGAGTTCTAAGTCTGGGCTTTTGTGAATACATTGTTGCAAGTCTTTGTTTATGAGAGCCAGGGTTTCCAGTTTTTTATGTCAGGACTACAAAGGTTCAAAGTTACAAGAGGGTTTTCCAAAGGCTTCCTCCAAGTTCCCGGAACCTTATAAATGGTGCACCTCCCCCTCTCCACCACGATGTGTGCAGAGAGTATAGACAAGACTAGCCGGTGCCCCCATAGGTGCCCTGCTCTGGCCTATGCTCTAAGGATTAATTTCCAAGCACACTCAGGAGAGTAATGCTGCCCACTGGATCCTGGGGACTGCAGAAACCAGCTGGCCTAGAAGGCTTTTGCAGGCTTCTGCTTGGTTTGCTACCAGAAGCACAATCACTACTGGGCACCAGGGTGGGGGGTTGGGGGGCAGAGTCTGTACCAGAGCTACAGTCTCACGTCCGAACCCTGCCCTGAGATGTCATGCTGAGGCTCAGTCCACAGGCAGGGGGCCTTGCACCAGACCTGTACTAATCATTTTTTGGTTTTTTTCCAGTCTGAATGACTTTTTAAACAGAATAAAACTCTGGTGATGAAGAACAGGCACTGCATGGAGAAGGGAGTAGGGATATAGCTTTTACCTGTGGGGGTCCGCTGTTTAGCAGTGCTGTAGTCTCCCAGAAAGTAATTCCCTCTAGTTCCAACCTATGCTTCACACTTAACTCAGAGAAGGAGCCCTGCAAGCTCCCAGCCCTGCCTCCCCCTTCTCCTACCCCAGGGGGTGCTTGGTTATCCTGCTGGCAAAGGGAGGGTCCCTGAGATGCTGCAGGGTCTCCCGGAGCCTGGGGCATTGTAAAGACAATGGGGTGGGAATGGGTGGCACCTGGGGACAATAGAGAGTGCTAGAAGGATACAGTGGCTAATGGAGGAAGCAAAGTGGGGGGGGGGGGGGGCTGGGATTGTGGGGAATGCAGAGGCAGCCCGGCGGCCCTGCTCTCAGACAGCCGGCCCTCGCGCACCCCTCATGGTTCCCCCCTCCCCCCGCCCGGCCTGAGGCTGTTGCGTCAGAGCTGCCTGCGTCAATGCTGCCTGGTGATACACACAGCTTTTTTTTTCTGCTGTTCCTTTTTCTCAATGAGAGGAGCCTAATGGGATTTTTATTATCAGACTCATAAATCAAACTGTTAGGCCGTCATGCCCGGCACGTGGACAACCCCCCCCCCCCCGCCTCCATCCACCCACCACCACCCCTGCAATGCAGGAAAGGAGGAGGGGGACAAGGAACGCCTTTCTCCACAGGAAAAAAAAACAACTACAAAAAAAAAAACTTTAAATATTTTATGTTCATTTTGTATATATCTTTATATACATATCTTTATATTTTGAGGACTGCAGCTGTGCACAGAGCATGCTCTCTATGCTGGGGTTGGTGCAAGCAAGAACGGTGCAGAGCCATTTCTCCTGCATAGCAGAGATGGTTTTGCAAGGTGGCTGGATATGCAGGTGCCTTATTGCAAGAAGAGTGAGAAATGGGGTTTTCAGGCTAGTGGGGGTCTGAAGGTCAGACAGAACTGTTGACCTTGGACTCTGCTGTAGCACAAATGAATTACAAAGCAATGCTGGTGGCTGCTGGTGACACAGACTGTAAGCATCTCCTACCCTGGTGCCTGTGGTCACACAGAACAAAACTCAGCTATGCATGCGAATCAGGGAACTGTGCATCCACTGCGAAAGCAATCTAGAAAGAACTGTAGGGATCCTGAACTGGCGTCCACTGGGATGTGGACAGGCATGCAGATCTCTAATAGCATACGTCTGCTCGGATGGCTCTAATCATGGCTGGCTATCAATGAACTGAGGTGGCTCACCTTTGCCACCCTGGGAGGTGGAGGTCCAGGCTTACAGTGCCTTCCCTATGTGCCTTCCCACTTCTGACCAGAGTGAGAGCCTGGCAGATGGACCCAGGGACTAAGCAGTGGTGAGAGGGTCTTCTAGGGGGGTAGGAATGCAGTAGAAGCAGAACTCACTGCACCCATGGGAACCAGCTCTGAGTTATCCACATAGGCCTGTGCAAGGTGGGTATCTGTGCTCCATGAGCTCAGCTGAGGACGACTGCTGCCTGTCTGAGGAGTGTCCTGAAGCTAGCATGCCAGAAATTTCATATCACATAAACCATGTCACTTACAATGCACCAATGCACTAGGGAGTATGTGGGGGGGGGGTATGTGGGGGGAATTCTGTATGCTTCCCTCAGAGCACTGGCCTCAGAATAAGGAGCCGCATAGGGTTTGCTCTGACTTTTCTAAGTCCAGAAGAATTCTAACTCCCTTTCCCCAGTCCCCAAATATACTCAAAGACCATACATAATACCCAGCAGGGTCTGTTCTGTTCTTTGGACTTCCAGACCTTTCTCTTCTGGAGTCTTGGTTTTCTCTGGGTGGGTTAAAAACAGCTAAGGCTGGAGCTGGATCCCACCACAGTGCTGTGAGGCACCCCAGAACCATACACTGTGCCGGAAACCATCTCTCTCAGCCCTCATCCTCTTCGTGCCACCTCTTCACCACAGAGCGAGCTGACTGCACTCCTTCAAAAGTCAGGGATTGCGGGCTGAGGAAGGCGAGCTACATAAGAGGCAACCCTAGCAGCTGCCCACAGCTCCCTCCCCCACATCCTCCAGCAAGGATGGAGAGTCGGTGCTTACAGAAGGACTGGGACAAGGCGACCAGTAAAAAGAAAGCTAATGACATCTTCACTCAACATCAGCAGGATGTGACCCAGGAATGCAGCTGATGGCATATTTTATATTGAATGTGACATGTGGCAATTTGGGTGCACAATGAAGAAGAAATCGGCATGAGGTCTCAGCCTTAAGACTGTTTCGAAAATAACCTTCATGGGTCATGTCTCAGCCTATCTCCTGTCACAAGTAACTGCTTAGCAAACAGATTATATGTAGCAAATATAACTGAGTTTCCTTAAACTGTTGATTGATGGACTTTGGTAGGCAAGTCCATTTCAGGCAGATAACAGTGAATAATTTTTTTATTTTTATTTTTTACAGAAAATTAGGGAAGCTGGATTAGAAATTTATTAGGCCTTTTTTTAGCATTCAAAAATGGGTGCGATGACGCATTTTGAAAATGTATCTGCAGGTGGAGTCATGGATGGATGTCAGTGTAGAGACAGGGAACCAGGAGCTAACTTGAGGAAGGAGGTAGGTCACGTCCTGATGGAGGACTGAGTCCAGCCACTGACATTCACCAAGGACGAGACAGGGTGGGTGGCGCCTGTCTTCGCTTGGCCCCGCCCCTGTGCTCAAGAGCACTTGCGTCATTGCTGCAGCCTGACTCCTTGCTCTGAGCTGAGCGCCAGGGTGTTGAAGAGCAAGACAGGGAAGTGTTAGCTTAGTGCAGAATCGCTTGGCCGTTGGAGCCGGGCAGAGGACCGAGGGAGCGCAGCTAGGCTGCCCGTGCACGGAAAGCAGTGAGGCCATGAGACCAGTTAAACAACCCTCTGTCTTCCTTCTCTGTCCAGGAGCGCTGCTCACAAATATATGCCAATCCCGCGCGAGGACTGAGAAAGAGAAAACACACTGCCTGTATTTTCTCGAATACGCCTGTACGTTCCCTGTATTTAAGCAGACTCTAGCATCTTTATTTGATCCAACGCCTCAGCATGTGTGGTGGGGGAAGGGCACCCAGCAGTCAGAGAATTTCTCCATCCGGAAGTCTCTCAGCTCTGGTGATGCCAGCACTGTGCAGCTTCAATTCTGCTGCAAGAAACCCACCAGGGCTGCATGTGTCCTGCCTCTTTCCTAGCTGCGCACATCTGTTTAAGAAAAGTCTCAGCCCTCTCTATGGCACTAGCTACATGGTTTTTTTTTTTTTTTTAATTATTATTATTTATTACATTTTATTATTTTTTATTTATTTACATACATATAATTTATTTTTATTTCATAGTCATTGGTGTTTTGCCTGCAACGTGTGTCTGTGTGAGGGTGTCAGAAGCCCAGGAACTGAAGTTACACAGACAGGTGTGAGCTGAACCTGGGTCTTTTGGAAGAACAGTCAGTACTCTTAACCCCTGAGTTTAAAGTTTAAAGATAGCATGAAAACATCTTGCAATTTGTTATAGGAAATGATTTGCCTTCACCTGGGGTGACAGGTCAGCAGTCAAAGGCACTTAAAGGACCTGAATTGGGATCTCAGCACCCAGTTCACAACCCTCCAAATTCAGATGATCCAGTGTCTCTCTGACCTCCAAGGACACCAGACAGGTCCACAGAGCACAGATACACATGCAGGAAAAACATATAAACATAAAAGAATTCCTTAAAACCTTTGAGGCCTGAATTTTACAAGATGGTATGACTCCTCACAAATTTGAGGACCTTATTGCTTAACTTGGAGTATGTCTGCTTTCTAACTTGCCTTGTGTAAAAATAAGAGTTAAAAACAGTACACAAAAATACCTGCCTATGGTCCTTGATTAATATGGATGTAGTCATTCCAGGTTGGGAGGGAGAGTTTACCTCTGAAATGCTAACAAAGCCTTTAAATGCCAGAAGTGTCTCTGCACCTGGAACCTTGTAGAAGAGACCACAGACCTTCCAGGAATGACCACAGATCCTCTTTGAGAATGTGTCCTTGGGCCTTGGTTAGTATCCTGTGATTGATGTTTCTGAATGTCTAGAGGCAGTAGACATGTCCTGATTCTCCCAAGGCGGTTTCTAGAGGTGACTGCAACATTGGAAGAAGGATCAGGCCAACACTTGGCTTCTATCTCAGAACACATCAGTACATGGCGTGAAAGCATATGGTATGAATGCACGCTGGGTCAGTCTGTTAAGGCCACCATGTTGTGGTGTGAATGTGAAATGTCCCCGTAGGCTTGTGGGCCCTAGCGGTAGGGCTGTTTGAGAAGGCTGTGAAACCTTTAGGGGGTGGAGCCTTGCTGGAGGAAGTGAGTCACTGAGAACGGGCCTTGAGGTTTTGTAGCCTACTTCCCATTTGCACCCTGCCTGCTTCCAGAGTATGGATACAATAGGAACAGTCACTGGTCAGTCATTCTGTCATCTGTGCCTTCCCCACAGTGATGGAAGATAGCCCCTCAAACATAAGCCGGAATGAACTCTTTCTGCCTTAAAATCGGAGACAAGACAATGAAGGACATAGAGAAATGACGTTCTATAAAATGTTCTATGCTTTGGAAAAAGCAAACACAGGAAAAACTAATATGGGTCCGCTTTGTGGAGCCGACGGCATTAGTGTTGAGTTGGGTGAGAGCATGCGCAGTGCATTGGAGAAACAGGAGAAAACAGCAACAGCCGTGGAAAACCCTGGAGGTCCCGCCAGGGACTGTGCCTTGGCTCTTTCTGGTTTCTTTAACAACTCAGCTGTATCACATGAGGTTTTCTGGAAGCTGTGTTGAGAGAGAACATGTGATATTTTGCTGAAAACAAACATTGAGAGGACGTGTGGTGTTTATCAAGAGAAACCTACAGACAGTGAGAGGATGCTCTCGCGTTGCAAGGCTTTGCTGGTATTCACTAGCCACGCAACGCTTCGCTAGTCTTCACTCCATAGAGAAAAGCACACCAAAGAACGTCTCATGATATTCCAGCTGATTCTGGCCACCTCCACTTTGCTGATTCGGCAGAGCCTTGTGGGTTTCTGTTGGATTGTGCTGTGCTTGATGTTTTGGATGGACTGCTGGTATCCTGTCAGTGAAGATTGGAATTGCCCCAGAGATCTACTTCTAAACAGGGTCCACAACCCCCTTGTCCTATTAGCCATCTTTCTCCCCTACCTTTGGTTGGTGGGCTAGAAGGAAGGTTGAAGCATTTAAGAACCCTAAATAAAGTAAGTTCAGAAAAATCTAAGCCTACATTGAGATGCCTCTTAGGGGGATCTCTCTGGCTGCAGGGTGAGAGAGGCTCTAGAGGAGATAGTGCCAGGAACCCAAGGGAAAGAGGAATCCACTCAGGCAAAGTAAGGCTTATGACCACAGCAGACAACACCGTATTCCAAACAGATCATGGAGAAGCTGCAAACTATACAGTTCCCCCCATGGGAGGCCCCCAGAGAGGACTCTGAAAAAATCACCTAAGCTTGAACATTTTATCAGGGAACTAAGCAACCTCAACAGAATTACACTGGGCTTGAAAAGGGACCAAAAATGAATCCTGGAAGTGAAACACGCCATAAGCAGAAGTGGGAAGTGGATACGTCTAAAGTCTGAAGATGACGAACACACAAAACTAGTAAATTACAGGTGTGCATCGAGAGCAGGATACAACCAAAGGCAGAACAGGGACAATCTGAAGAGGATTGACAGCTATATAATAAAAAAAAAACGGACAGACAGACAGACAGACGTGATCAAGTGGGGACAGAAAAAGTAACAGAAGAGAAATTTCTCAGAATGGATCAAAGAAATCAGTTCACAGACTTTGAAAGCCTAGTGGCTCTCTGTCATGGTTTGTATATGCCTGGCCCAGGGAGTGGCACTGTTAGGAGGTGTGGCCTTGGCGGAGTAAGTGTGTCACTGTGGGTGTGGGCTTTGCTGCTGTCTACTTTCTCTGCTTGCTGCAGCCATCCGTGTACTTCGACTTCACGGCCAATGGTGAGCCCTTGGGCCGCGTCTCCTTCGAGCTGTTTGCAGACAAAGTTCCAGAGACAGCAGAAAACTTTCATGCTCTGAGCACTGGAGAGAAAGGATTTGGCTCTAAGGGTTCCTCCTTTCACAGAATTATTCCAGGATTCATGTGCCAGGGTGGTGACTTCACACGCCATAATGGCACTGGCGGCAGGTCCATCTACGGAGAGAAATTTGAGGATGAGAACTTCATCCTGAAGCATACAGGTCCTGGCATCCTGTCCATGGCAAACGCTGGACCAAACACCAACGGTTCCCAGTTGTTTATCTGCACTTCCAAGACTGAATGACCCAACGGCAAGCATGTGGTCTCTGGGAAGGGGAGAGAAGGCATGAGCACTGTGGAAGCCAGGGAGCATTTGGGTCCAAGAATGGCCAGACCAGCAAGAAGATCGCCACTTCCCACTGTGCACAGCTCTAATTTCCTTTGACTTGCGGGCATTTTACCCACCAAACCATTCCTTCTGTAGCTCAGGAGAGCGCCCCCACCCCATCTGCTCGAAATACCTTGTAATCTCTGCTCCCACTGAAGTTCATTGGGTTCCATATCTTCCTCATTTCCCGTCAAGTCTAGATGGATTGCAAAGTTAAGCTTATGATTATGAATAAAAACTAAATAAGAACTGATAAAAAAAAAAAAAAAAAAAAGACCCTCATCCTAGCTGCCTGGAAGCCAGTCTTCTACTAGCAGCCTTCAGATGAAGATGGAGAACTCTCAGCTCCTCCAGCACCATGCCTGCCTGGATGCAGCTATGCTACCACCTTCATGATAATGGACTGAGCCTCTGAACCTCTAAGCCAGCCTCAATTAAATGTCATCCTTATAAGAGTTGCCTTGGTCATGGTATCTGTTCACAGCAGTAAAACCCTAACTAAGACACTCTCAAACGGGATAAACATAAAGAGAGTCTCTAAATTAAACTTATCAGAGAACAAGAGTGCAGCCAGGGAGAAGGAATGGAGCTAAAGGAGAACAGAGAGTTTGGGCTCTCAAAAGCCAAGAAGGGATGAAGAGGGTCGGCAGCAAGGGATGGAGAGGAGACAATGGCTGAGCTTCCAAAGAGCAGGAAACAGACTGTCTACTGAAAACCTAGAGCTAACCGCACACCTTGTGGTAGAGAGCTAGCTTCTACAAGGCTCCACCAGGCAAGGATAGTACCTGATACTATACTCTTCAGCACTGCTCTAGAAGGTAGGCATATTGGACAGGCATTTCAGCGAATCCTTAATCCTGCAGCATCCTAAAAGTTGAGGCAAGAGGATCCTGAGTTCAAGGCCAGCCTGGGGTATATAGAAAAACACTGTCTGTAAACAAGTAAATAAACATATAAGCAAATAAATAAAAGTTGAACATATCCTGATTGCACAACCCAGCAGTTTCACCTCTAAATAAATAAGATGTATCTTCACAAAGATGGATGTGTTCACATTAGTGGGTTAATGGTAGCATTGCTCATAAAAGCAAAAAACCAAAATGAGCATGCTTTCAAGTGTTTACCTGCTACTACAAGATACTGAGGTACATCCATTCATGCAATCTTTCTGAGCAAATAAAGTAAAATATACACACACTGGTGTGCAAAGTGAAATGAGTGAATCTCAACCATGACACACCAACTGAGTGACTAGGAAGAGAAAGGGTTGTTTGTGATATAGCTAATGTACAGGAAATGAAGACATCAAAACACAACAGAAAGACTGTCAACTGTTTCCTGGAGTCCGAGAATTGACTGTAGAGAGGAGAGGCAGGAGGAATTAGAAATTAACTGAAATGCTTTAAGTCTGTGCAGTTTTAATATGTGAGTCTTAGGACATGTAAATTATACCAAAATAAAGCTACTTAAAAAAAAAAAAATACTTCCATGCAGAAGTTTCCGAGCCAGGAAGAGTTCCCTAGGGAAATCCATCTAATATTTAGGGGGAAAAAATAATGCCAATCTTCCATTATTTTTTCTGCACGATACAGAATATTAGAGGGTACTCATGTGATGCAGCATGTCCTGGTTTGCTTTCTGTTGCTGTGACAAGACACCGAGACCAAAAAGCAACCTGGGAGAAAAGGGACAATAGACAGAAGGACAGCTTACATCTTACAGTTCCTAATCACAGCCCAACATAGAGGGAAGTCAGGAACTGAAGCAGAGAAGACAGAGAGACAGAGGGACGCTGCTGGTCCTTACAGTTTGCTAGGCTTCCTCTCACTTACAGCTTAGGTGCACCTGCCTGGGATTGCACCGCCCACAATAGGCGGGTCCTTCCTACGTCAGTCATTAATCAAGAAAACTCAAAGCCCGGGTGGTACTGTGGAACAGCTGTAATCCCAGCCCTCAGAAGGCAAAGGCAGACTATGAGTTCAAGGCTAGCCTAGTCTACAGAGCCTATTCCAGGACAGCCAGGGCTACACAGAGAAACCCTATCTTGAAGGAAAAGGGGAGGGGAGGGGAGGCGGGAAGGAAAAGGAAGGAAGGAAGGAATGAGGGAGGGAAGGAGGGAGGGAGGGAAGGAAGGAAGGAGGGAGGGAGGGAGGGAAAGAAGGAAGGACAGACAGAAGGAAGGAAGGAAGGAAGAAAGGAAGGACAGAAGGAAGGAAGGAAGGAAGGAAGGAAGGAAGGAAGGAAGGAAGGAAGGAGGGAGGGAAGGAAGAAAGGTCCCCCACATGCTTGTCTACAAGCCAACCCTCCAGAGGCAGTTTGTCAATTGGGAATCTCTCTCTCCAGCACACAGCAACTTGACTCCTCTCCAAGGGGAAATGGAGAGGAGAAACACACCACAAATATATCTTCTCTTTTATAGTTATCTGAAAGTTAGAATGAATCCAAATGGACTTGTAAAAATCCCACAGAGAAGGAGTAAACTGTGCTTTAAGTGTGGGAGATCCTGTACTCAGAGTCGGCAAATGAGAGCATAGTAAACAGCAAGATGTGGACATCGTCCTGAAACTGCTGTACTGCAAAGCCCATTGACGGGTGCTTTAAACACCAGCTGTAGATGGGTGCTTTAAACACCAGCCGTACCCTTAAGTCACCAACAACTCTGGAGATGAAGTCCAGGGGAATCTCTGTGGATCCAGTGTCTGAGGAGTGTATAATTATACAGGCTCCCCCCTGCCTACCTTTGTCTCTGCACACACACACACATACACACACACACACACACACATAGAGAGAGAGAGAGAGAGAGAGAGAGAGAGAGAGAGACCATCTTAGGGCTCCATCCTTAAGCCGAATCACTCTCAAGGGCCCACCTCTTAGTACCACCTCCATGAGGTGTAGATTTCAATGTGTGAACTTTAGGGGCCTCAGACATTCAGTCGCTAGCCAGATAAACTTCACAAGCATCCTGCACAGTTCAAAGTGTGTGAGTCTGTTCTTCTGAGACATCCAATAGAAGCTGCTGAGAAGCCATTGCTCCTTTCAATGCTGTTCAGTGCCTGAGAGGAACTTGGGGGTTGGGGAGGCAATGGAAACATTTCCTAATTAGATTATAGCAGTGGTTAACACTGCTGTACACTCTTGTCAGAACTAATCAGACAGTACACTTTACTGAGATTAGTTTCTACGTATGTAAATTGTACTTAGAGCTAATAAACTGATTTTTTTAAGTGAAGCTAAACGGTCCAAGTTTCCACTCTAGGCTTGAAGCCAAATGGCAAATGTCTGGGCCTCCCCAGGATTGCTAGGACTGGGGCAGGGCAGCCAGGAGCCAGACAGGCCTGTCACCATGTGCCAGAAATGGGAGACTCCAGAGACACCACCACAGACTCGTGTGCATACATTACGGCCATACCTCAGTGGAAGTTGGGGGAGACCAGTCTGCTTACAGCACATAGCCAGCCAGAAACCCAGGCCTCTCCATTCCCTTCCCATGCCTTCCACAGATGGTAATGAAGGAAGCAACAAATAAAGCCTGTGTAAACATCACCTCAGGTCCCAGCATCTGCCCCCTCAGCCTCATGACAGTCCTCTGAGAGCCTCATCCAGCTTACAGCTCTAGACCAGTGTGGTTCTCAAGCTGTGATATGGTTCCTCACGTTGGGGTCACCCCCAACCATAAAGTTATGTTTGTTGCTACTTCACAACTATAATTTTGCTCGTGTCATGAATCACAATATAAATATCTGATATGCACGTCCTGTGAAAGGGTGGGTTTATCCCGAAGGGGTTGCGAGCCACAGGTTGAGAACCACTAGTCTAGATGTTTGGGTTGGGAAAGCCCAGACCGTGGTGGGGCAGAAGTTCACACGTCACTATATCTCACAGCAAAACAATGGTGCATGGATTGGTCAGATGGCTGGGAGCCAGTAGCACGGGGCTGCATTTGTTAGGCATTTGTTAAGCCCCTGTGTGCTGCAGTAGGGCTATGACTTCCCCATTCATCCATGAGAACCAAGTTTCCCCCTCGGTGGATTCAGCTCTCGGGTATAGGAAGCCTGTCCCTGTTCACCCTGCCTCAGATATGAAGTAGCCAATCTTTCTTTCACACACTTTCTACATACGGACTGTGCTGAATTTCCTTTTAATTGTCTGCTTAGTTGAAGGAGCCCACTTATGGGGAGGTGTGAAGGGAGGGTGGCCAGTCTTTAGGAACCTCTGAGCTCAGCCCCTCAGCTCTGCTTCTCCTGGGTCGAAGCACAAACCACCTGCCCCCGCACTTCTGTAACTGGGGCTGGCGATCTAGGCAGAGCTGCTCAGAGAGTCTGAAGGACAGGCTTCTAGAGGAATAGGCAAGTTTGGGAAGCAGGAGAAGATTGAAGACAAAAGCCTGGGTACCCAGGCTAGACCACTCCCCTTAGCACCAGGCAGGCCTGAAGACTCCTCACACCCAAGGACAGTCCTGGCTGGAGGCTGGAGGCTGAGACCTTCCTAGCGGCAGAGCCAAGGATGATGCTCTAACGTTAGCAGCCAGTGCTTAACGTTCCTGTGTCACAGGCACATGGGGACCTTTCTGCAACTGCAGATTCCCAAGAATGACTTGCAAGACAAGTCCATACTCAGCCAAGTGCTGGAGACCCCTGACTTTCTCTATCTTTTTGTTGTGTCAACTCTCATGCAAAAGTGTTCTCTGTCTCTGCCACACTCTGTATCACTTGGGTCAGCTTCTACAAGGAGCAGGCAGCTCAGGTACCTTCCATCCTTCACTCTGGACTGGGTCCAGTTTATGTTGATTACAGTTCAAGGCTGGGCAATGTGGCCACACCCCTAGTACTCTACCCAAGAGCCCAAAAACCCAAGAACCAGGGTTTTCAGATAGGATGGACCGTCTTTACTGAGATCCACTTTGCAGAGCAGAGAGACCCCACATCAGACAGCGGTCTAAGTGGAACACCTTTGGGGGTTTATGTTAGCCCTGCAGAATGGGCACAGGCAATGGGTAGCCAGATGCAAGTGCTAGTAATGACAGAAAAGACCACGCTTCCTGGGACTAACAAAAGCTGACCAGGCCAGGACTGTGGGGAGACTTTTGCTTCTCTTGCTGAGATACCTCTGGCTGCCTCCAGGTCATGTCCTCAGAGTGTCCCCAGATGAAGCTTTGCTGATAAAGTCACCAAGCCCAGTTCTACTGTTTCCTGGGGACCAGGAAGGGACTGAGTTACCTTTATGGTTTTGTCAGAGACAACTACTCCTTTTGGCACTTTCAGGGTTAACTGTGGTTGCTTGGGGACAAGAAGACAAACTGTGTTTCTGTATAAATGTGCACATGCGCGTGCATGCGTGTGTGTGTGTGTGTGTGTGTGTGTGTGTGTGTGTGTTCTTGCCATTCTATCTTTTCCTATACTCTCCAAATTGTCTACAAGGAGATAAAGAGAGCTCTGGTATGTACAGACAGCAGCACATATGGAAACAGCTTTGAGAACGGAACTCTGGGGTAGGGTATGGGACCACGCTGGCTGTAGTCCATACGGAGAGACACAAGGGTCAAATCTCATAGGCTCTTTTGCTGAGGTCTTGGGGTCTTGTGGAAATGGTTTTCTGTGTTCAGCCTATTACATCTGCTGTGAAAATATATAGTTCAAGGAACACTTCTGAACTTTGAACTTTGTAGTGAACTGTTAGAACACTTCAAATGTACAATTATCACCCTAAAAATGCAACGTTCTGTGGAAGATGAATTATTCATTTATAGTGCTGCCAGGTTCCAAATAAGCAGCATGTGATGTTCCTGGCAACCCTCAGGAGAAAGAGCAAGAGGGGCTAAGTCAAACAACAGCTTCGTGCACCCTCAAAATACTATCAAATGTGTGAGCCATGTTTGCTAGGATTAGCTCACATATAAGACTCAAAATGCAACTGTGTCTGCTTTTCACAGGGGTACACCCCAGCTTCTCACAGGAGGACACCCCAACTTCTCACACTGGGACACCCCAGCTTCTCACAGGCAGACATCACAAGCCAATCCAAGAACAAGAAGAGAAATGGGAAGTCAACCTTGACATATTAATCTCGTCAATGAAGACACTAAGTTGGATGTGTAAAATTGGTCAGCTGTGTTCCCAGATCTGATTCCCCATGGTCAGCACTTCAGGGTTAGTTGTTCTCCGATAATGAGAGGTTAGCTTCTGTGGGGACAGGTAAAGGGGGCAGCAGAGCAGGAAAGAAGAGGACATTGTGATTGTCAAGTGTCCGGGCTGGTCACTGATCTTTCTCCCAGAGACTACGTGCCCTCACGTAATCACAACACCAGCCGATTCCAACATCTGGCAAGATTGCATATGGGAGGGAAAGAAAATATAAAACAACTACAAAGGAGATGTTGCCACGTCATGCCCCAGTGCTTGCTTGGAGGTCCTGGGTTCAATCCCCAGCATGGCCTCCACAAAATCAACTTTAAGATAAACAGTATAAACTGCCAAGCTCATAGCTGGGCATGGCTGTGCACACCTTTAAGCCCAGCATCTGGCAGGCAGAGGCAGACCTATGAGAACTTTCGATGTATAGACCCCAGAGCAACCACACAGACACCAAAAGAAAAACAGCCAAGATTTGATCACTTTGAGACATACAACTGAACTCAGTGAGGCCAGCCTGGTCTATATTACAAGCTCTATTACACCTCAGCGCCCCTGGATCCTTCCTTAGCTCTTCTACCCTAAGACAGATGTCAACATCAGCATTTACACATGGAAATGTTTTCAAAACTGAAATAATTGGAAAGGTTTAATCCTTGCTGGCTGGACTTCAATCATCTAAAGAGCTGGATATTGGAAAATAATTCTTCCGAGTGCCCGGATGTAGCTTCTAGGCCTGCCTGCTGCTTTCTAGGCCGCCTTTGCAGGGGTCTGCATGCAAACACCCTCCACAACTAAGATAGCTGTTTACTGTGTCAAAAGTCTGTGTCCCCTCACGCTTATTCACTACGAATGCTTCAAAGTTCCTACTTCCAGGCTGTTTTCTTGTATTGCAGACAATTGCAAATTAAAATGTCCTCTTCTTGCCTTGTGGGAATCAGAGAACTGAGCTTCCCGCTCCAGCCCCATCAGTGTCCCCAGAGAATATAAGCCTGACTTGCTACCTTGCAGGGAGGAAAGATCCCAGGACCTGCACGTTTCTTGACTGATTATTGAGTTTTCAGAGCAAACCCCCAGGAAGCATTGAAATTGGCAGTCCTGATGATTAATTGATTTCTTCTTCTCTGTAATGCTTCTATATCTGGGCTCCCATGAAGCTGGCACTGCATGCTGGTCAGCTCCGGATTTAGAAGTTTTGAATAATGAGGCTGGAGAGATGGCTCAGTGGTTAAGAGCACTGGCTGCTTTTCCAGAGGTCCTGAGTTCAATTCCCAGCAACCACATGGTGGCTCACAACCATCTCTAATGAGAGCCGGTGCCCTCTTCTGGTGTGTCTGAAGACAGCAACAGTATTCTCATATACATAAAATAAATAATTATTTTTTTAAAAGGCTAGTGATTGTTTAAGACAAATATAATGAAAATACTTTGGGGAATTAACAACTTATGACAATATAAAATATGTCAGAACAGATGGCAAAAGAGCAAGATGGGAGCATGGGCCTACCTCAATGTAGTCCATATGTGCAAGATACTAAAATCAGTGTGAGCTCACTTAAAGGGAGAACCTAGGATTTACAGCAGACCCCAGAGCAACCACAAAGACACCAAGAGAAAAGCAGCCAACATTGCAAAAAAAGAATACAGCTAAGAAGCTAGTTCTAACAATAAAATTGAATTATTAAAAAATTAGTCAGTAGAGGGAATTATCTCTTGTATCACTAATATGTTATAAACCAGGAGCCAAGTTGTACTGAAGACAGAGAAAGAAAATAATGCACACCTGACAAATGGACACCTGAACAGTCATCAAAATAATACATTGAAACACAAATACACTAATTGGGTGCGAAGGCTCACACCTACAATCCCAATATTCATAACACCGAGACAGGAGGCTTTCTGTGAGTTCCAGCCTAGCATAGGCCTCAGTATGAAACCCTGTCTCAAACTAGATAGATACATAGATAGATAGATAGATAGATAGATAGATAGATAGATAGATATACATATATAGATACATGATAGATACATACATACATATATAGATACATGATAGATACATACATACATGATAGATAGATGCATACATACATACATACATACAGAGAGACAGAGAGAGAGGGAGAGAGAGAGAGAGAGAGAGAGAGAGAGAGAGAGAGAGAGAGAGATACCCATATACCATATAAACAGTGGTAAGCTCTGCTGCCAGCTCAGGGGTAGCTAGGCTCCCTCAATTAAGGCTTTATAGGCTCCAAGTGCCTGAATGGTAGACTTGGGGAAGCATTGCTCTGGGGAGCCCTGTTCAAGCAGAGAACTTTAAATGTTTTTTTTTTTTTTTCAAATGAGTTGACATTTGTAAGACCTGTCACCTTCAGTGGTTGAGGTCTCACCTTCGGAGTGCCTTTCCTGTTGTCTACCCTAATCCCTGTTACAGTAGCTTTGTCACACCAGTGTGCTCTGGGTGTTCTCGGTATCTGCTCTTCTTTATAAATGGAACTGAAGAGTTGTAGATCTCTCTGCTTTCTGCTCTAAATTCTCACTATAAACTTGGCTAAGCACAGCAAGTAGTAAGCATACCACAGTCTACACAACTGTCGTGAAAATTTCTCCACCAAATTTAGCCTGCTGAATTCAACCTCACTCAGACTTTTAGGACACAGATAGGACATAGCCAAATTCCTGGCCAGAATGTTGCATAAGCGGTTGCTAGCCCAGTTTTTGATGGAGTCCTTTCTCTCCTCTGAACCCTGGTGAGCAGAGCCTTCACTGACCACATGTGTAACCTTAATCTGGTGTCCCAAACTCCTCCCACAACCGCCCACTAATCTCTCCTCACCTCAGCCCGTGAATTTTCTACCCACATCTCTGTGTTAAGTTGCAAAGGTTTGCAAACCTCATGACCAGGTTGTTGCTTATCATAGCAACAACCCCGCTCTCTGTACCAATTATCTTGCCATAGCTTCTACCTCAAAATTTCTAAAGCCTCCCCAGACAGTTTCTCTACCTGAGGACCCAATGTTTAAACACAGAAGTTTGTGGGGGACTGTTCACACTAAAATATGTCAGCTTCACAGAAATGACATGCTTGTGGGAGAAGCTGATTGCTGCCTGCTAGCACCAACACACTGCTAGCCTGGTGATAAGCAGTCCTTATGAAGCTGCAAGTCTATGCTGAGTGTATGAGTCAGGTTAACCTTGGTTATGCTGAGCTGACAAATAGCTCCCAAATCTATGTGGACTCAAGCAAACTTTATTTGTTGCTCATGCTTTATGTCCATTGTGGGTAGGTAGGAGGTCTTTACTCACTGGAGTCACTGAGTCCCTCAGCATAGCCAAGGGAGGAATTATGCCGTGTCTTTTCAAGGCCCCTCCTTGCAGGGTCCCTTGCTAGAGAAAGTCACATAGTCCCACTTAAATGTCAAAGAGGGCAGAAAGCATAGCCTACCTTACAGACCCATCTAACGGAGAAAGAACAGATCGATTCATGAGTAAAATTAACTTTAAAAATTCCCACAGACAATGAAAGCACCAATGTGGCCCTGAACATGTAGGGGCTTGTGGTGGTTTGAATAGGTTTGGCCCCCATAGATTTGTTCATTTGAATGCTTGTTTGGCCCATAGAGAATGGCACTATTGGAAGCTGTGGCTTTGTCGAAGTAGGTGTGTCCTTGTTGGAGGAAGTATGTCACTAGGGGGATGGCCTTTGAGGTCTCCTATACTCAAGCTCCACCCAGTATGGAATCCAGTCTCCTCCTAGCTGCCTTCAGATCAAGATGTAGAACTCTCAGCTCTTCTAGAACTAAGTCTGCCTGCACACTTCCGTGCTTCTCGCCATGAAGATAATGGACTAAACCTCTGGAACTATAAGCCAGCCCCAACTAAATGTTTGACTTTATAAGAGTTGCCTTGGTCATGTTGTCTCTTCATAGCAATGCAAACGCTAACACAGGGCTCATCTGTATTACCAAGGTTCACAATGAAATCCTCAGTCTTTCAACCCTTTGATCTGAGAACTACCCAGATCTGGTCCAGAACAGACACTCAATCGTCCAACCCAAGAGAAGATCCTTTATTTATATTTTATAGGAATAACTGGAAGAGAAAAAGGGATTGGGGAACAGAACCCAGAGATCCCTAATGGAAAAGTGATTCCAGGAACCTTAGATGCTAGTACCCCTGGAGATAAGTCCCCCACTTACAGAACAAAAGAGGGCATCAGATCTCCTGGAACTAGAGTTATGGGTGGTTATGACCCGCCCTATAGGTGCTGAGCACTGAAGCCAGGCCGTCTGCAAGGGCAGCCAGTGCTCTTAACATCTGAGCCGTCTCTTAGCTCCTGGTTCCTATTTCACTGGCTCACTCTACTACATTTACTATTGTTTTCTTAAGGTCTCATTTCCTGTACTTTCATAATATCTTTGAATGTGAAGTTGGAGAGATGACTCAGCAGTTAAGAATGCATTCTCCTCTTACAGGAGACCTGGGTTCAGTTCCCAGCACTCACTTGGGTGGCTCACGACTACCTATAATTCCAGTTCTAGAGTATCTAATATTTTTGGCCTTTGCTGGCTCCTGTACTCACATGCACATGCCCACATGCCACACAGACATGTGCACAAAGATGGTATTAAAAATTAGACAAATCTTTGCAAATAATAATATCTAGCTATCTTAAGGTTTAATTGTAGTGAACAGACATCATGACCACGGCAACTCTTATAAAGGACAACATTTCATTGAGGCTGGCTTACAGGTTCAAGAATTCAGTCCGTTATCATCAAGGCGGGGGCAGCATCCAGGCAGGCATGGTGCTGGAAGAGCCAAAAGTTCTACATCTTGATCTGAAGGCAGCTAAGAGGACACTGGACTTGTTTTACACTGGGTGGAGCTTGAGCATTTAAAACCTCAAGCCCCGCCTCCACAGTGACACACTTCCTCTAACAAGGCCACACCTCCTCCAATAAGGCCATACAACCTAATACTGCTATTCCCTACGGCCAAGCATTCAAACACACGAGTCTACAGGTACCATTCCTATTCAAACTACCACAATATTTTAGAGAAAAAGCTTAGATGATAGACTTAAGACCTTTCTTGTGTTATAAGCACTAGTCTTAAGAGTTATTCTTTCTAAACACTGTTCTGTCTGCTGCAAATGTTAGCATCTCACGTTTGCAGTAGTTGGTAGTTATTTCTGAATCGCTGTGACAAATACTTGAGAAAAACAACTGGAAAAGGGCAGGTTTATTCTAGTTTGCAGTTTCCAGTATCTCAGTCTGCAGTCACTGGCTCCACATGGAAGTGGGAGCCCATGAAGGGGAGCTGCTTGTAGCAGTCAGGAAGTAAAGACCACAGAAACAGGAAGGGGCGGGGCAAGATCAAACCAGAAAGGATACTCTCAGGAGTCCGCTTCATTCAACCAGGCCCCAGCTCACAGTTCACCACTTCCTAGTAAGTCTGTTTATAATCTTGAATACACTGATGGATTAAACCATTTTTTAAGTCAGAACCCTCACTATCTACTGTTCCCTGCCAACACCCTCATAGACACACCCTGTTTGGAGCCTTCTGAATCCCATGAGTATGTCTCAATCCAATCAAGTTGACAAGATTAGCTGTCACGTTTTTATTTTTGTAAAATTAACGTTATTTTCTTTCTTTTTTCTTTGCTATTTTCTCCTTATTTATTTTGAATGTGATGTTCCATATCCAAACACCTACAGATTTTTCTCTCTGTAGATTTCTGCTACTAATCCTATTTTTGTTTGTTTTTGTTTTGTTTTTCCAGATAGGGTTTCTCTCTGTGTAGCCTTGCCTGTCATGGAACTCACTCTGTAGACAAGGCTGGCCTTGAATTCACAGAAGTCTGCCTGCTTCTGCCTCCCGAGCACTGGGACTAAAGGCGTAAGCAACCACTACCCAGCTTCTTCATATATCTATTTAGATACATTTTATATCCTCAAAGACTCTCATTCATGTATATGACTATATTAAAAGACTATATTCTCTGCTCTTTTGATTGATGTGAGCCATAATTCTACCCAGGATACAATCCTTTTCAGACACTGTACCTTCACATCTGTGAGTTCAATTCTCTTTCTTCCTTTTATCATCTTCCTCATGACCCTACTTAGTTCTGCCTTCATGAGCATTCAGAATATATTCATGATATCTCCTATTTTCTACCTCCATCATCTTTTCAATTCTAGTTCTTTCTCGGTAGGTTTTGATCTCCTGGTTTAGACTAATAGTCCCTTTGCCATTTCTGCCTATAACAATGACTGTAGGTGTCCTGCATATTTCATATACTATATTGTTTCTTTCTGGATTTCAACGTATTCTTCTAAACACTACTAATTTTTTTTTTCATTTATACAGTATAATTGATTGTGTATATCTGTGCCTGCTTAGGGTAGTTTAAGTAACTCCAGAGCAGTCGTAGTCTAAGGTGATATACACCAGTACTAAGGGCTGTCTTTACGAAGCTCTGCCTGATGTCTATTGTATGGTAATGAGAAAGTGTTGCTTGTCAGAGACCAGGACAATGGCCAACCCCTCCTTATACTCCTTATACTCTTCCTTGTTTTATGTTCAACGAGAACAAACACACATCCCCCCCCCCCCCAAACAGGGATTCTCCGTGTAGCCCTGGGCTGTCCTGGAACTCACTCTGTAGACTAAGGCTGGCCTCGAACTCAGAAATCCGCCTGCCTCTGCCTCCCAAGTGCTGGGATTAAAGGCGTGCCCCACCATTGCCCAACCCTCTTATCTAATCAAAAAGGAAGTTATTCTGCCCTCCTGGAAGCTAGCCCAGATCTTCAACTTTGTTGCCAGCTGCAAACTCCACAACGCAGGCAGCGCTCTAAACCCTCCCCTAAATGACAAGAATATGACTTTCTGTAACGGTTCTCAACCTGCAAGGGCAAATTTTAAAAGAAAATCCACCTCTGCTCTCTCTATGTGTCCTGCAGCCTCAAGTTGGCCAAAGGTAAGATTGTGTAGATCATCGCATAATTACCATAAAAGGCGGGACTAGTCAAATCAGTTCCACTAGGCAACGCCCCCATCAGCATCTCTGAGCCCATAAAAGATACCACCACAGCCTCCCGCCAGTGTTACTCCGTCACAAGGTTGCACACAGTGCTACCCAGTATGGATGTTTTCATTTCTTTATCTCTTGTCTCCAATTTTATTTGTCCTTTTAAAAATTATTAGAGTGCATTCCCTGTGTGACATAATGGGCTCCAAACTGTATTTTGTTCAAGTATGGTACGTTCTTTGGCATCCGTTCCACCCCTCCTTGTCCTTCCTCTGTCCTCACTCTTTTCTCAGACAATTCGCTGTCTGCTTTCACGTCAAATGTGTTTGTGTGCTTATGTGCATATAATTCAGGTTCCATTTAGGAAATACAGCACGAGATAGGCATCTTTCCAAGCCTGGCTTATTCCACTTAACATCAGGTTTTCCTGAAAACATAATATTCTTCTTTATGGCCGAATAACTCAACACCATCCTCAGTATTTCATCTGCTGGTAGACACGTAGATCCCACGGCTTGGTCACTGAGAACAGTGTCTCGGTGAGCTGGAAGAGCCGGTGTTTCTGAGGTGCACTGACTTAGATTTGCTCGTGTGATCCAGTGGAGTATAGCTGAGTCACACAGTGGTTCTGATTTTAGTTTCTCGAGGCAGCTCCGTACTGATTGGCACAGTGGCTGCACTATTTATATGCCCATCTACAATGCAGAAAAGCTCTGTTTTCACACAACCTTGCTAGCATCTGATGCTTGGGTTTGTGGTGGTTTGAATGTGATCCCTACCCCACCAATAGGCTCTGGCATTTGAATATTTGGTCCCCAACTGTTTGGGGAGGCTTAGAAAGCATGGCTTTGTTGGAGGAAGTATGTCACCAGGGCTGAAGTTTAAGGTTTCAAAGCCTCACACCCTTGCACGTTTGCTCTCTGCTTCCTGTTTACAATTCAAGATGTGAGCTCTTAGCTTCAGCTCAGTCACCATGCCTTCCTGCTGTCACAATTCCCTGCCACAGTGGAATCCTGTCCCTTCGAAACCATTAGCCAATAAGACCCTTCCTTCTGTAAGTTGACTTGGTCATGGTATTTGATCACAGCAATAGAAAAGTAATTAGAAAGGTATTTTATTTTGCTCGCTTGTTTTTTTAATGAAGGTCTTTCTGTTCTGTAGGTGCCAATGTGTCCCATATATATATATATTTTATATATATATATATATATTTTATATATATATATATATATTATATATATATATAATATTTTTGTTTTGCTGTCCTGCTGTGTCCATTTATAAATTATCTTATTGATAAGTGTCTTAGTGTCTTAGTTTGGGTTACTACTGTTATGATAAAAACACCATGACCAAAAGCAAGTTGGGGAGGAAAAAATTTATTTGGCTTACACTTCCACATCCATAGTCCATTGCTGAAGGAAATCAGGACAGGAACTCACACAGGGCAGGATCTTGGAGGCAGGAACTGATGCAGAGGCCATGGAGGGGTGCTGCTCACAGGCTACTCTTCATGGCCTGCACAGCCTGCTTTCTTGTAGAACCCATAATCGCCAGCCCAGGGATAGCACCACCCACAATGGGCTGGGCCCTCCTATCAATCACTAATTAAGAAAATAACCTACAGATGAATCTTATGGAGGTATTTTTCTCACCTGAGGTTCCTCCTGTTTGATGACTCTAGTTTGCGCTAAGTTGACATAAAACTAACCAGCATAATGAGATAAAGAATAACAAAGAGGCATCTACCTCCTCAGCTAGCCACCCTGTAAAGAATCAAGTCTTCCATTGCTATGAGTGGGCACAAAGGTCCCAGTCCTGAATGAGTTAGAGGACTGTAGAATCTGCTTTCGTCTTAGCTGTTTTCTTACCCATAGGTGATTGCTTCTATCGTATTTGGGTCTGTACTCCCTCAGTGATGGAAAGGGAGCCTTCTGCAAGTCTACAGTTCACTCTATTTCTTTCTGTATTTCCACCATCTATATTTTGAACCTGGGTTAAATCAGGTTATTATAGATTTCCATATATTATAGATCTTGTTAGTATAGACTCTGTGATAAAATATCTGAGAGGGTCCACTTATAAAGAGAAAAGGCTTATTTTGGCTTGAAGTTTTGGGACCTCCAGCCCATGGCCCTGTTTCTTCGGGGCCTGTGTCAGCTCATCTTGATGGGAACACATGCCAGAGCCAAGCCACTTACCTTGTGCCCAGAAACAAAGGAGAAGAAGAGGCAAGAGTCTGGCAACTCCCTTCAGAGTCAGATCCTGGAGGACCTCAAGACATCCTGCTAAATCTCACAGTTTAGATATTCTGTCACCTCCCACAAGCACCCTAGAGACTAACACTTTACCACATGGATCTCTGGATAAGGTTAAAAGTCCATACTAAACACTACCTGAAACCTGTCCTTCCTGACCTCCAAGAAGTCCCATGCATACCTTCTAAAGTTTGTGTGACACCCAAGTTTTAGTAATCTTGGCACCCCTGGGGGAGCGTGCACACTTCCAGAGCTTCATTCTGGTTTTCTGGAATCAACCCAGACCTTCTGCTTCTAACAACCTGGAGATCGGAAGTCCGGACCCATGCTTAGGAAGAAGATGGGACCTGCTCTGTGCCTGCCACATGATGGGCAACAGAGGAAGGCTGTCCCCCTCAGCTGTTTTAGATGGTGACGATGCACGTGGGGAGTGCAGCCTAACTGCCTGGCATGTTCCTCCCACCACATCTGTGTGGTTCAGGCTCCTCCCACCACATCTGTGTGGCTCTGTTCTCACTTTCTCATGGCGTTGTCCAGATAACTTTCTCAAGGAAACCTATACCTAGGTCACAGGCTGACTCCCACCTTCTTCCTTCCAACCCCCAGACTCTGCTGTTTGCATAGCAACCCCTTCTTGGGCAGATCTTACCTACATCTGCTTTTTATTGCCCCTTCCACTGGGCCAACAGGAGAGCGGGCAGTACCACCGTTTCCTCTGCACACTGACTTTAAGGGTGTGGCACACCACCTGCCCTCTCCCAAGTGCCCAGTAACTGACGGTGAAGTTTCTAATAACTTAGGGACCCTCTTTCTCTGAGTTTTCCCTGCCCTTCTGCAGAGGCCACTATCAATCTGTAAAATCACGCTGTAATCATGAACAGGTGAGAAGGTCAAGATACAGGAAGTCGCAGAATCATCCGTTTCCCAAAGCTGTGGGTTCGATGGCATCATTACTGCATTCAGATCTGATTTAACGTTCTGGATCTTCCTGACTTATGTAACTGGGTAGAGTGGATTCAGAAGGACACCCTTTCTCCAGGGCTTGTGCTAGCACAGATGACAGGCTGAAACTGAGTGTGATGCTGTCAGGGGCACGGTGCAAACCTCTGCACTCTGCGCAGCTCGCACAGTTGGCTGGCCCAGCTGGTCTGCAGCATCCGGGGGCGGCTCATGTTGCTGACGTCAATTGGCAGAGCCCATCCGCTAGAAGCTCACATTCAGCCTGCCTCCTACACGCTCCTTTCTTACATCCAGCATTCTCAACCAGCCTCTGCTTTTCCGTCCAGATTTCCTCCAGTGTTTTAAAGGACGCGTGTGTCCTTTACAGACTCCTTGGTCATGCTACATTCAGCCAGTGGTAATACCACAAGAAAAACAACACAGGAATCAAGTGTGAACTGTTCAAGTTCACACCACATTGATTTCTCAAGAGAGGTTGATATTAAAAGCCTCAAAGCTGGGTGTTTGTTTGTTTGTTTGTTTGTTTGTTTTTTAACAGAAAGAAGAATGGAGATTTTGCTGAGGCTGATGCCAGGAAGCAGCAGGCCATTGATTATGGGCTTTCTGACAATTGATAATCCTCTTTGTTTGCATGCTAAGGTCTGTGATTTTTGTCTGTGGTTTTTCAGCCTGCATGCAAAGAACAATCACTGCCTCAGTTGGACTTACTCAAGGAGACACCTCTGTCCCGTGATGATATGCAAATAAACCAAACACACACACACAAAAAGCTCATATCAAAACTCACAGAATTTCAGCGCACCATGGGACAAGAGAAACAAAACTAGTAATACTTCATTATGTAACGAGGAAATGTTTTCTTACAGTAATCTACTTGTGCTAGCATTGACCTTAAACCCAAACCTCTCCCATTATGTTGGCAATCTGACTCAATTCTAGGATGGGTGTCTTATCCTGATTCTCAGAAAAGAGAGACCAACTGAGGCAGGGTAAGAAACCACATATCAACAGGCGAGACTCAGCCCCTCTGGGGGGTGATGGCTCAGGACTCCTCTCTAGGACTTCCTTCCCAACTCCAGGGAACATTTGCCCATTTCATCCACCCCTCAATGTCTAGGTTCCTCCTCTGTGCTCACTCTCACCCCATGCTGGGATTCTCACACAAAACTACAGAGTGATTTTTAACTTAGACAATGCTCTTCCGAGTTTCCTCTGTCCTCTTCTGTGTTCGACTATGGACTTTCTCAGATACACCTCCTCTCTGGTGTTTTAGCCATTTTGCTCTGAAGCTTTGAGAGCACTTGAGTTGGCCCTTTGCTTCTTCACAGTCTCACGGCTTCTGTCTTATTCCCCCTTCCTGAACCCTCTCAATAAGATACCCCACCTGAGCCCTCAACTATGAATTCATCCCCAAGTCCCATGCTTGGGAAAGGACTAGCAAGCAGGCAGGCCTTCATATGAGCGCCAATGTTTCCCAGTTCTCCCAGTGCCCGGCAGCAAGTGAGGCTCATCCTCCCCCATCCCTGAATAGAGGCTCCCCTGCTTCCCACGCATCTGCTGCCCATGTGCTCCATGGACCTGACTCCCTTAAACCTCAGAGGTACCATAGTTTCAGCTCCTCCTCACCAGATTTTGTCTCTGTGCCATCATGTGTCCTGTCTGAAAAGGCATCTGTGGATAAAAGTTTGTCACATTTTTCTCATTAATTTTGATGATCATTAGACATGCACTGCTATGGAAAGAAAATTTGCTTTAAGGGATGGGGGAAAAAATCACATTAGCTATTGTGAAACTTACTCCTTGGCACATGTGATCTTTGTTCATTCACAGACATTATCTCTGGATGGAAGGCAGTTTTTCAAGATTGGGTGACCATAATTAGGCTTATCCATCAAAATTCAGAGACTGTGATGGGGCAAGGCCACGTGGGAAAGAACTCTGGTTGAATGTTACGAGGCCTCTAGGGCAGTCTTAGGTCTCAGAAGAGAATTGTCTGCTTGACATATTCATTCAAGATAAAATGCTTTGTTGGAAAATAATTGTGCAGATTAGATTAAAAATCACACAAAGAAATCCCCTGCCCCCCCCCAAATCATCAGAAATACCAACCTCAGTTCTCTCCTTTGATTCATTCCCAAGTTCTATGAAATGTTCTAAGAATCTTACTATGTCAGCTGACTAATAGCAGCTTAAAGATTTACAAACTGTGAAATTCCAAAGGATCCAGCACCACAGTTCCCCAGCTGGGAACCCAACTGAGTACGCACTGGACATATTGAAGGAGATTCAACAAAGTTGAGCACAGTTGGTCCTGAGGCAGCCAAAACCATGGTGGGATCCCTCAGCATGCTCTTCAAGAGATACTGGCAAAGTGGCATACATGTGTGAGCACCCAGGATGCCAGGGGAAGGGAAGGATGAATTAGTTGGTGATTTTCAGCTTCAAAGGGACAAGACAAGGGACTGGAGAGATGCCATGGGCATTAGGAGCACTGACTGCTTTTTCAGAGGACCTTGGTTCAATTTCTGGCACATAGTGGCTCACAACCACCCATAACTGCAGTCACAGGGGATCTGTTGCCCTCTTCTGTCCTCCAAAGACACCAGGCATGCACATACATGCATGCAGGCAAAAATTCACACGCAAAATAAAATTTAGGGGTCAGAAAAGAAACAAAAGGAGATGCAATATCTACTTTTGGGTGGTTAAAGATTTTTAATGAAATAAAAGGAGAAGCCTGGCTTAGGCAGAGCTCAGTTGGTAACCTGCTTGCTTCCCAAGCATGAGGACCCAAGTTCAGTCCCCTAACTGCATGTACAGAATAAATAAATAAAAATAAATTTAAATAAATAAATTAATTAATTTAAAAAAAATCAGGCCTTAGGGCTTAAGTTTGTAATCTCAGCACTGGAAAGACAGAGGCAGGAGGATCACTGGGATTTGGTGGCCAGACAACCTAACTGTGGCAGGTTTGAGTACGAGTTGTAAGTTCATATATTTGAATGACTAGTCGTCAAGTCGTGGAAATGTTTACAGGGGTTACAAGGGTTAGGGAGTGTGTCCTTGCTGGAGAAAGTGTATCACCTGAGGTAGGCTTTGAGACGTCAAAAGCCCATGCATGGCCCAGACCCAACCCCCCCTGCCTCCCCCCTTCTGAATTAGGATGTAGCTCTCAACTATTGTTCCAGTATCATCATGCATACCATCAAGATGGAAATCCTCCCAAACCTCCAACTAAATGCTTTCCTTCCTAAGTATTGACTTGGTCACAGTGTCTCTTCACAGCAGTAGTAACCTACTTTGCAGAGTCCAGGTTCAGTGAAAATTCCTGTCTTAAAACACTAAGGTGGGGGCTCTGAGGTTAAGAGCACTTGCTGCTCTTGCAAAGGATCTAGGTTTAGTTGCTAGCACCCACATGGTGGGTCACGAGCATTTAGAACTCCAGTACCGAGAGATACGATGCCTTCTTCTGGATTCTGTGGGCACCAGGAATGCACATGGTACACACACATACACGCAGGCAAACATTGTTACTAAATAAAAATTTTAAACTTTTTAAAAACCAAAGTGGACAGTGCCTAAGGAATAACACCCAAGGCTGACCTCTGACCTCCACATGTGTGCACACGTGTACATGTCCCCCACATAGACACACTCCAGTGTTCCCAGACGATGCTACCAGCTGGGCACACACTTCCCTGGCTCTCAGGAACGTATAACATGTTCAGAGCACCTCACTTTTGACTGCAGTACTGAGTGAAATTAACAAGGCAGGTAGCAAAGTCTGGGAACATCTATGGATCTGTATACTGGTAGGTGAGCAGGTGGGGAGAATTTCTCCTCTGGTTCTGATGACTTCAGATATGTGCACCTGAGAATGTGCTGCATGTCCCATCATGCCACGCTGTATCATGTGACATCTCACACACACACACACACACACACACACACACACACACACACACACACACACGCATACCTGTGGATCTGCATGATCCAGAACAGCATCATGTGAGCTCTCATGGGTTCACTTTGACTGACATACTGTAGATCTTTGCTTTTCTGAAGATTCACCTATGATGCGTGCCTCAGCGCTGACTGTCACTAAGTCGTACTAAGTCTGTTTATCCATTCCTGGCTGATGACCATTTGGAATTGTCCCAGCCTTTGCTTATTTTACATGAAGCTGCATTAAACCCTACTCTATCTTCTCTCTCTCTCTCTCTCTCTCTCTCTCTCTCTCTCTCTCTCTCTCTCTCTCTCCACTTGGATCATCTGCTCTTCTCTGTGAAGACCCAGGAATAAGGCTCAGCGTTGTATGTTTAAGGTTTTTCGCCGGGCCGGTGGTGGCACACGCCTTTAATCCCAGCACTTGGGAGGCAGAGGCAGGCGGATTTCTGAGTTCGAGGCCAGCCTGGTCTACAGAGTGAGTTCCAGGACAGCCAGGGCTATACAGAGAAACCCTGTCTCGAAAAACCAAAAAAAAAAAAAAAAAAAAAAAAAAAGGTTTTTCATCGGGGCCTTTCGCATAAAAGGCTAAGTTAGGAGCACACTGCTTCTTGACACATCACCCCATCCAAAGCCTTTCTCTTGTTTTATTTATTGCCCTATTAATGTATTTATTTATAAATTCTCTTTCATCCCCACTTCCCGACATCCCTTCCCAGCCCTGCCATTTGGCACACATGTGATGTTTGTCCAGGACTGCTATTGAGCAGGGGATCTGGAACCGAGGGAAACTCTTGGGTACTTTGGCAGCCACTGATGCATAAGTACCAATGGTAACTGGCACAGGTGACTAACGCTGTAAACATGGCTCTCCCAGCACAGGGACGCACTGGACTGCCAGTTCGGCTAGGCCACAGGTACTTGGTTTCTTAACTAAACACTGACCTCTGTAGGAAGGTGTACTGTCCACTTGCTTAGCTTCTTTTACAACCCATACATTTAAAACTGATTGTCGGACACTACTGGGCAAGGTGGCACAAGCCATTAATCCCAGTACTCCAGAGACAGAAGCAAGCAAATCTCTATAGGTTTGAGGCCAACCTAGTCTACATATCAAGTTCCAGACTAGCTAGAGCTACACAGCAAAACCTTGTCTCAAAAATACAAGAAATAATAATAATAATAATAATAATAATAATAATAATAATAATAATAAAAAAAAACAAATTTGGGGCCTTTAGGCTAAGATCAAGTCTGTTATCTGTTCTTATCAGTATAAAATAGATTACTCATGATAAGGTAGGTGAAATCAATTAAGGCACTTAAAATCTAGAAGGCAAAAACCTTCGTTTGCTGGAAAGGAAGAAATCCTACAAATCAAAGTGTATGAACATGCATGCACCCATTTGTCCATTCGTCCATCTGTCTGTCTGTTTTGGCAGTGCCTGCCCTGTGGCAGGAGAAGTCTGAGTACCACTTTCTCAGAGATGACCTTGTCCAGTCCCTGCACCAATAGAAGAGTCTCCACAGCCTCCAGTCTAATCCAGTCATTGATACTGTCCCCTGACCCTTGTCTCTAGGCCTTTCCTTCTTGACTAGAATCTATGAGGCTCTCTGACCTACATTTCTTTCCTCAGAGTATTGCACAGTAGATATTTTTGGTGTGAGAGATTTTTGAGACTTGTGAAAGAAAAGCATGAATAGAGCAGACTCTGAACCCCTCCTCTGGGCCGGGTTACGTCATCTCATGAGACACCATCCACCCCCAGGGAAGAACAGATGCAGAAGTCCTGAGGACCACCCGATGAGTCACACAAATCAGTGTTCTAAATCTGAAACTGTCCCCGTGGGACCCGAGACACACAGCTCAATGGCACCTAATGGGCACTGAGAACAAACAAGGACAGACTCTGGGATCCTGAGACAGGGACCATGCTGCTTCAGGGCCTGATGAGGTGTCAGTAGACTTTGGTTAACAACCATTTCCTTTCAAATTATTTTTGGTTGCTAGACTGTACTACTCTTTGAATGCAAGTAGGCCGCATGGGCAGTAGAATATGTATAAATGGTAAAATGGTGAAATGTTTGGATATTTCTGAAATTTAAAAAAAAAATTAATGTGTATATGTGTTTGGCCTGCATGTGTGTCTGTACACCACATGCATGACATGTGTTTGTGGGGCCAGAAGAGGGTGTCAGATCACCTAGACCTGGAATGGTTGTGACTCACTGTGGGAGTCCTGGGAAGGGAACCCTGGGTCCAGTGGGAGGAGCAGCCAGTGCTCTTAACCACTGAGCCATCCTGCCAACCACGCTCTTCTGAATTTTTAAATGACCATCTTCTCTTTTATAATACAAATAGATAAACAAGAATTAAAATTTGAAGAGAAGTCTGTCCGTACCACTTAGGCAGGACAGGGACACTGGCTCAGCTCCTAGTGCCTAAGGAAGACATGAGGTCTTCTTCTCTGCTCACAACTGTAGCATGAATGGAACTGATCTCTTTCCCAAGACTGTTAAGACTCTGATCAGATCAGAAAGCCCAAGCATCTCATGAAACGCAAGGACAGAGCGGACAATAAGTGAGGGTACAGGGAAGGTCATGCTTGTGGGTTTTCTGTTGTCCCCAGTGACCCATCTGGTTTCTCCTTTTACCTTCTGCCCATTTCCATCAGTGCTGTAGAACCTTCCAGCCTCTTAACCAGTGAGGCTGGGCTGTTTAACAGGCTCTGCTGACTAATTTTATTGGCTGCTAAAACAGCTTTGGAAAACCTCTTGAGTGTTGCAGTCGACGCTGTAAAATGCGACACCTCTTCACCGCTCTGAACGTTTGCCCGTACCTATTATGGTTGGGGACTCTCTGGCTGGAGCCTTTTTGTAGAGGAAGTGGGATCTGTACTCTGAGAGACACGACTGTGGGGCTTTTCCGACTGTAGCTATAATATCCACTTGGAAAAGGAAACAAGCCAGCGCCCGTCAAACCGTTCACATCACATGATTGGCTGGCGGCTTTGCAAGCTTCCGAAGACATTTTCAGGGCTGATTTAAAAGTAGAAACTGGCCACAGCCTAAATGTGATGGCCAGTCTTGGTTGTCAACTTGACTGCATCTGGAGTCCAACTAAAACATCAGTTATTGGGGACTCCTGCAAGGGGTTCTCTTGGTTGGATCCTTCCCAGCTGGAAGAGCCACGTGAATTGTAGTGGCATCTTCTGGTGGCAGCTGTGGAGAAAGGACACAGGGGTAGGAAACTGGTCTTCACCTACTTGCCCTGACTCTCGATGGCAAATTCCTCTTTCCTGTTTTCGAGACCTCCTTCACCTGTGGTTGGTCCTCCCTCTTAGGGATTCCAATAGAGAATGAAGACTGAAACTCTCCTGGTGTCTTCTAGACCTTCAGTTACAGAATGGAACCGCATAGCCCTGGAACTACCCAGATCACACCTTGTAGACCAATCAAATAAACCCCCAGCACACACACACAAGTGCACAGGTACACACACACACACACACACACACACACAGAGTGTATTTATATATACATATATACATATATTATATATGATATATATATTCTATCAGTTCTATTCTTACAGAAAACCTGAGTAATACCATAAGGGCCCCACCTCCACCCCTGCCCCCACCCCCACCTCTATCCTCACCCCATTCTCTGGTTTTTAAAGACAGGGTTTCTCTGTGTAGCCCTGGGCTGTCCTGGAACTTTTTCTGTAAACCAGACTGGCCTCGAACTCAGAGATCTGCCTGCCCCTGCCTCCCTAATGCTGGTGTTAAAGGCATGTGCCACTGAACCAAGCTAAGCCTTCTCTTTGTGGGGATGAGGTAGAGAGCACCTCTCGGCTCTGCACACAGATAGGCAGTAATCAAGTGCTGGAGCCCCACTCCTCAGGTGTCCCATTTGGGGAGGTGTCTTCCATGTCAGCTGCTGCCGAAAGCCAGCAATAAGAATGTGAAGGGTGACAATGCCACACTGCAGCAATCCAGGGGCTGGCTTTATGATTCCCTTTCAAGGGGAAAGAGGCCCCGTTCACTGGAGGCTCACACTAGGTCAAAGAGGCACTTCAGAGCTGGATTAGGAGAGTCGGTGAGGACAAGGATTTTGGGGCACCTAGACGCATCAGTACCTTGTCACTCAACCTTACAAACTGGCTCAATTTTGTCCAAGGCTGTTGCTTCTCTATTTGAAGGTACAACAGAAGTTGATTTCAGTCCACGCCAGACATGCAATCCAAGAAAATGGGGGCCATTTTATAAAACATAAAAAGGGGGAGAGCAGTTCAAGTCTGGGACAAAGCCATGTTCTGGAAGGGAATACATTTCTCCCTGATGCAATTTCTTTTTCTCTTTCTTTTTGTTTCCTAGACAAAGAGTCAAACTGCAGCGAGCCTCCACCTCTGCCTGTGCTGGGATGTCAGGCTCAGATGCATACGTTTCTTGGTTGACCAGATGCATCATGGTAGTCTGCAGTAAGGCAGAAAATTATATTAAAGGCTCACATTTGGCGTGCCTGCAAACCTTTGTAATCCAAAAGCTTGTGAGTGTAGGCTCTGATGGAGCATGTCTGGAAGAAACCAAGAATCTAGCCCGCTCCCATGGGAAGCTGATTCTTCTGGGAACATGGTGATTGAGCAGGAATCTCAGCTGTTGAGGGCAGCCAGAGTCACCCGATTATAAAAAAAAAGATGCTATGTGCACCTTGATGTAACAACTGCAAAATGACACCTGAGAGTCTGACTGCATTGAGGAAGTCTGTCCATCTGTCTATCTGTCTGAAGTGAGGAGAACTCATAAGTTTTTGTCTTCCTTGTGATCAGCATCCAACTCATTCCTCCCAGCCTGCGCTACTCAATTAGAGAGAGCCAAGAAAATCACCCGGCAGTGTATCTGGATGTTATGTCCTGCGTGTTTCCTGAATGGGCATCAATTCAAAGGCTGTTCCATCTAGTACCTTCTGTGGGATCGTAAACCTTTATTTTTGATTCAGAAAATATGGTGGCTTAGTTAGTTTTGGTTCGTTTCCCAGGGTTCCTGCTATGGCGTGTCACTAGTAAGCCTGGAATTATTAGCTGCACATCAATCCTTCTTGTGGTTCAGACTCTGAGCCTCCATCCTGTGCCTTCTGGGTTCACAGGACAGAGAATGGTCAGTATGGAGAATCTTTAGCACTCAAACAAGTTCAGTCTAACCACATGGGGTGAGACCGGTTCACTGGTGACACCACCTGTGATGACCACCAGAGAGGGCCATGCCTTTAGTTTATAGAGACATGAATACTTGGAAAATGTCAATAAGCTGTTGGTCAGAGAAAGAGCAGAATTCCAAAGGTCTGTTCCCCTCTAATCCCTCTACACTGCAGATAGAGGCCATTATTACACATCGTCCAGCCAGAATGCCTAGACAGGTGTATGCATGACTTGCTGGCATTTGTGTATACTCCTGTGGGATGTGTGTGTGTGTGTGTGTGTGTGTGTGTGTGTGTGTGTGTGTGCGTGTGCGCACATGCATGTCTAAGAACTACAGGAGCGCTTGGTCATAGGAAGCATCACACCCCGAAGATATTCGTGCCAGCGAGGTTCCTAATCAGTTGCTTTTTGTTATTTCTGAATAAGGAGCGTGTAGCAGTCTGTTGCTTCTTGCTATGACTGAGCATCATAACTGAGTAATTTATAAAGAAAATAAATTTATTTCTCAGCAAGACAGAGGAAAGCCTCTGGGCAGGTCCCTTGCCTGACCACTCCATGGTAATGGCATCACCTACGTGAGAGAATACAGGGCCAGGCTGGCCTTATCTCCAGTGCTCGGTACCTGGCACAAATCCCTGATCACCTGAAATCTTCCACTCGGCACCTCTTTCCCCAGCAAAGATATAAAGGATCACGTTCTCAGCCACTAATCTTTGAGTGACTTATGCAAACCATGGCAGTAGCCATACGGAAAAATTCATCAACAGCACTAGGATTGTTTGGTTTGCTTTTGTAATGGAGGGCAAAGGTGACCTCTGAGGACCAGCTTATGGGGCATGACTTCCAACTTAAATTCAAGTTGCCACACAGGTCTGTGGGCGGATACAGGACTCCCTCCATCTGACATGAACAGCCTTCACTTCTAGTCTTAAATGGAAACAGATCCTAATTGTGTTCCCGGTCTGTGTGGGTTTGTGTATGAAATAAAAAACCTGCTTAAAAAAAAAAAGTCTGCATGTTCAAGCGAACAGTGATTTCACTTCTTTTAGTTTGAGAGAATTAAGCCAATGAATGGGAAGAAGGCATGGACTTTGGAAATTTAATTTGCATTCTGAAGAAAGCCACTTTGGGGAGAAAAAAAAAAAATCTTAGGTGACATCCAAGATAAAGCGAATGACTTAAGCACAGACACAAACCAGAAAGATAGGAATTGACAGAGGTCCCCTCAGCTGTGGGTGGCTGTCCTCCTGTGGCCGGCAGAAGAGCCTGTTCTTGCCATCTCTCGGAGTTGACAGAGAGTCACAGGCTGCCCTGACACACACTTTCAGATCTGTACACTTTCCACTGGACAAATATTTGGAATTGGCCTCTCCTGTTCAATGTCTTATGACCAATACAGCTTTAGAAAGTGTTGGTATGGACCTCAAAGGAAGCCCAATGGTTAAGAGTACAGGCTGCTCTTCCAGAGGACCCAGGTTCAATTCCCAGTGTCATCATGGATACTCACAACTATCTGCAACTCCAGTTTTGTGGCATCGGGCGCCCTCTTCTGGCCTCTGCAGCATTCTTTAAGCTGGTTTCCATGCCCACTGTTTTTCTTACACCATCTTGGAATTATCTCTCACCTGGAACAGGCTCCCTGAGGCTGATACTCCTCCATCTTAGTAATGCTCTCTTTCCTGGAAGGTCCCTCCAGGTTGCTTTCCTTGGGGTTCCTTCCACATGACCAGCTTGTCAGTCTTCACCTCACAGAGAGTCTCCACCCTTCTTGAGCTCTAAGTAATTCGTGACTCCAATCTGCCTTCTTTTGGAGGAACTTGACAACCACCTTTAGAGCCTGGGTTCCAAGTACCAAGCTCTAGCCTAGAACTTCTTCCAGGCTTCAACCTGAACACATAGAGGTGCCTGATGTGTGTAGTCTGCACTCCCCTTCCTCCACGAAGCCCTCAGACTACCCATGCCCTGGCTGCCCAGATGAAAGCAGCACTGGACACAAGATCTTCTCTCAGCGCTTGCATCTAGGTCCATGAACAGTTGGTCTGTCGATTCCAGAATGCTGTCAGCCCAGGGCCCAGGGCAGACATGAGCATCATCATCGTGGAGGTTAATCTCAACAGCTAACAAGTCCAACATCTAATCCCGACCTCTACCAAGTCTTTCTGTTGATCACCGGCTTCCAGACCACCAGTCCATCTCATTTTCTTTCCTCAAAGTCGTTCGGAAATGCCCTGATTTCCACACCGGGGCTGTTCAGTCCCTGAATGGCTTTCAGGCCCTTCCCTGGCTCCTCAACCATCACCATTTCTGCTGTCTCTCACAGGACACTTTGCCAGTCTCTAAAGTGCACCAAATCGTTTTCTTAGCCGGAGGCTCTTCACACATTCAGCTTCCTCTATCTGCAATTCTTTTATTTAAACTGTTCATATGAGTCACCTTCTCAGCGTTACGCACCGGCAGGAAGTTCATCTCTGGCCCTATCTTGGTCTTAGACACTGACCTATCTAGGGGCATTCGATGAAGACTAGCCTCAGACCAGCTCAGTGACCACCGTCTCCAGCTTCCAGCACAATGGCTCGTGCGTATGGGGAGAGAAGTTAACGACTACTTTGTGAGTGGAGGAAAATCTTTATCTTTGACAATAAAAATAGCACTGCATAGGATAAAACAAATCAAATTAAGCAGGGTCCACGAATAATTATGAAACAGCCGAAGAGAAGGCTGTGCACATCTCACTTACTGTGCTTATATTCATAGATCTCAATATATCATATATGATCCTGATGGTAAAAACCATTGAAATCTGTTGACGAAGCACATGTGTGCATGTTTAAATCTCCAACAAATCTACTTGAAATGAAATAATATAATTTGTGGAGAAGAGTCTTTTTACTCATTCAAAGCTGTATTTAACCATGTACCCTAAGACAAGGGATGCTTGATCAGTCAGGGGGGTTCCGGCCGCAGATAACAACAACAAAAACCTGTGATCAAAATGATTGCAAGCCTGCCTCAAAGGATAGCATGACCCGAGAGGACTCAAAATAAAACGTAATGAAGAAATTTATAATTTCAAGTTCCAAGAATTCCAGAGTTATACTGTGCCTCGGAGCTGGTCAATAGCTTCTCTGAGGATGTTACCTGAGACTCAGAGTCTCCCCACGTTCTCTCCTTTAACTAAGACTCTCTCCTTGACCAAACATCAAGCATCCTTCAGCACCTTCTTAGCTGGTGTTGAAGACAAAGATGGTGGCCGTGGAGATAGGAAAAGGTAGAGAGCCTTCAGATGGACTTACTGAAGAACAGGAGGAGAGAGGAGCCCAGGGTGGATGTCTAGCCACTGGTTAAGGCATGTTCTGAAGCAGTGTATAAACAGCACAAAAAAGAAAAGTCAAGAATTCTAGTTTTAGGATCTGGAAAGATGGCTCAGGGGTTAAGAGGACTGATCTCGCAGAGAACCTGAGATCAGTTTCCAACACCCACATGGCAGCCACCACCAACCGTAGTGCCAGTTCCATGGGATCCAACACCCTTTTCTGGCCCCTGCATGCATCTGGTACATACAAACATAAATTTAAAAATAAGTAGATAAACCATTTTTTTTTAATTTAAAAAGAATTCTATTTCAGGATGCTGGATCGATGGCTGAATAGAGTGGCCTAGGACATTTCCCTCCAAACCAAGGATTCAAACAGAAAAACAACAACTGTTTAGCTGGAGTGTTCACGGAAGAATCCTGAGGTACGGTGGGGATGTGGCAGCAATGTCAGGGAGCACAGAGACCTGACATCTAAGGGCTCAAAGTCACTGCCCTTCTTCTCTCTAGACCAATCCCAAAGCAGTGTCATAAGAGAAAGCAGGAGACCTTAGCTACACCCCTCATGGCACGTGCAACTGGAGCACTGGATGACCAAGACCTCAACTGTGCCCCTCGTGATGCAGTCAGCTGGAGTACTGGCTACAGAAAAGTATTTAGCCCTTCTTGTCTGAGCTTCACTTGAGGATCTGCTGAGGTACTGCACCCTTTATTTCCTGGAAGAAAGAGCCTATGCATACTGTGCCCTTCCCCAGTCAGGTCCCTACTGCACAGACCCGTCTGGTGCTCAATCCCTAAGATCCATGACAGAGTCAAGCGGTGATTGCACAAACAGCTCAGCCAGCCCAGCTCTGAGAACTATCCCGATAACCTGCCTACCCTCCCAAAGACTTGTGAGCATCTGTACAGCCTACCTGGACCAGCTTGATGGACAGTGTCTCCTGTGAAAATCGAGTGGCTCTTCCCACCCCCTTGTTGCCCTAGCAAGCAGCCGGGTGGAACCACCAACCCTTCCTGAAACCCGAAGAAGCAACGAAAATACTGTTCTCAGAAGCCTAGAGCCACCAAAGCTCCGTGGCTACACCAGCTCCCCTTCACAGGCCTTCAAGAGCAGCCTTGCAACCTACGTGACCTGTGGAAACTGGCAGGAACCCCATAGTGGTAGCTGAGCACACAGTTCCCGAAGCTACCAGTAAGCCTGTCCCACCTAAGGAAGCTGCCTCCCAGCTGACAGTGAAACCCCACTGTCTCCGACACTGCTAATGCAGAAGAAGCTGCTACACTAAGTGTCCTCCTGGAAGCAAGAGCCAACCCAACATATCCAACCAATCTCTAAGGATAGTTAACCAGAGAGTGTCTCTTTTTTTTTTTTTTCCGAGACAGGGTTTCTCTGTATAGCCCTGGCTGTCCTGGAACTCACTCTGTAGACCAGGCTGGCCTCGAACTCAGAAATCCGCCTGCCTCTGCCTCCCGAGTGCTGGGATTAAAGGCATGTGCCACCACTGCCCGGCAGAGAAAGTCATTTTTACTAGGAAGGTCTTCCTATGACATCGGCAACTGACCCACAGTGTGCAAGGATCACCGTAGAGACACAAGAAGAACGAAAGTTCAAAAGGTACAGCAACTTCATAATGGCACAGCTCAGGGGAAAGAAGCTGTTGAACTGTCTGACAAAGAATTCAAAACGATTAGTTTTAAGAAACTGAGAGGGGGCTGGAGAGTTGGCTCAGCAGTTAAGAGCACTGACTGCTCTTCCAGAGGTCCTGAGTTCAATTCCCAGCAACCACATGGTGGCTCACAACCATCTTTAACACGATCCAATGCCTTCTTCTGGTGTGTCTGAAGACAGTAGCAGTGTACTCATATACATTACATAAATTTTTAAAGTTGGGGTTAAAAAAAAAAGAAATTAAGAGAAAGAGAGAGATGATAACGGGGACCATTAAAGAAGAATCAAAACCGAAATCTTGGAGCTGAAGAAGCCAATAAATAAAAATCCTAAACACTCTTAAGAACCTTGGAAAAATTTACATAACTATCTAGAAAAAATTCCTTAAAGAAAAAAATTAAGAACGTCTATGAGAGTTATGGACCACAGTCAAAAGGACACATTTAACAGTGTATACTGGGGCCAGAGCCATAAGACAAGAGAGGAAGTGATCTGGATAGCAAGGGTTTCTATAAATAAGCAATTGTGTCTATAAAAAATAAAAACAAATAATTAGAATTGACCTACAAATTTAAGAAGGTTAATGAATGTAAAGTCAGCATACAGATTAACAGGTTTTTACATCCCAGTAAAAAACTCCTGAGAAAGGCATCAGGAGAGCAATCTCATTCATAATAGTGACCGGAAATACCCCAAGACACAGACAACAAAATCAAAAGTTGACCCATGAGATTCTACCAAACTCTAAAGCTTCCGTACAGGAAAAGGTTCAATACATAGACTACAGAGACATTTACAGAACACGAAAACCTCTCTATACTGTCGGCCTGACTGTGAATCCACAGATCTCAACAGCTCGACAGCAAAAAACAAGGCATCTGACTTAAAATGCACATTTTTTTTTTAAAGCTGAAGAGCTCCAAACTCGAGAATCTCTGTCTGATTTCCTCTGGCCAACTAGCCTCAAGGTCTAGTGGAGACTGAGCTGGCTTGGCTCTTGTCTGAGTTCATCTCAGTGGGTACTGGACTCCCAGATAGTCTCAGCAAGTTAAGTCCGGTTTCCATTGCTCTCTCCACCCCAGCACAGACCTGACCCTGCAGTCCTGTGCACCTCCTGCAACCCTTCCGGGCTGGATAGCAATCTCCACAGCAGAGACTTGTCAATTCCGGCTGTGGCCTTCTAGTCCTGCCCTGCAGTTAATCACTCGTGATGCTGCTATCTAGTGCCCCATCTTTCTCTATGCCTTGGACAGGCTCTGCTTTGGCTCCAGCCTCAGCCACAGGACCTTAGGCCTGCAGAGCGGCCTGAGGCGCCCTCTGGTGGCTTCTTCCGGAATGTCGCTTAGGTCCTTAGACCTCAGGCTCCATCCCCATTAGACTGAGGTCTGAGACAGCTGATAAACGTGCCTCGAGGGATCAATAACGCTGATCCCACCAAATCCAGCAGCTCAGCACGTTGGAATAGGAGATCAGGAAGACTGGGAGGGTGGTTCTCACCAATGCAGCACGAAGTCCCTACCAGATATCTGTAACCTGGAGGCCAGGACTCCTGGAGCAAGGGCCTCCTGGTCCCGGTTGGGATATCCAGTCGCCTTTCTACCAATACTCCTCCTACTCTTCCAGAAGGTTGCCTCTTCTCTACTAATCACAACACAAGGCTGGGGTGAAAGGAAGCCAGCCGTCTCCTATAAGGCCCCCGGGGCTCAAACCTTTTGTTCATTGTTTATTTTGTTTTGAGACAAGGTAAACCCAAGCAATCCTCCTGCCTCTACCTCCTTGGTTCTGAGCTTACAGATGTGTATCACTATCCTGGCCAGATTTTGAATCTCCCCAAAGCAGGAAACCTGGACCTGTTTTTTTCTAGTTGGGAACACAGCTCCTCTCCCCTCTCCCTCTTTCCCCTCCCTGCAAAAAACAAACAAAAAAACAAACAAACAAAAAAACAAAACAAAACAAAAAGCCCAGTTCAATGGACAGGAAGAGGAAAGGTCCCGGAAGTGGAAATACTCCCTGTGAAGCCTGATAAAAGGATGGTCCTTTTCACATACTTAATCATTAATTATCCATAAGTTTCAGCCAGGGAGACAGCTCAGTCTGTAAGGTGCTTGTCATGCGAACACAGTGTCCTGAGTTCAAATCCCCAGAACCAATACAAAAATGCCGATTCAAAAAAGGACAGCTGTGTGCATCTGCAGTCCTAATGATGTGTTTATAAAAATATAGAGAGATATATTATACAGTGTTATGGGGAGATAGGGAGGTGTGGGGGAAGGGTGTGCAGGCTCAGGCATCCCTTCCCCCAGAGGGACCAGACACACGCGAAGGTATAGTATAGAAATAGAGTTTATTTAGGGCATGGGGAGGGGAGTTAAGAGGGTAGTAGAGGCAGAGAAGGGCAGAGAGAGGGGGAGAGTAGAGGAGTAGAGGAGTGGAGGCCGGCCATGACCACGTGGAGAGAGGGGGAGAAGGGAATGGGGAGAGGTAAGAGAAGTAAGAGAGAAGCAAGAGAAAGAGATAAGAGAGAGGAGGGGCAAGCAGCCCCTTTTATAGTAGGCCAGGCCCACCTGGCTGTTGCCAGGCAACTGTAGGGTGGAGTTTAGACAGAATGCTAACACCTAACACCTACCAGGGACACAGACAGGAGGACATGTGCTCTCAGGACAGCCTGTCCAGGTCAATCAGTGAAGCTCCTGCTTCAGCAAGGGTTTGGGACAATCCATCAAAGGAAGGATGCACAGAGACCTTTGTGTTAGCAACATGGCGGGAATGAGTGGAAAACAAGAAATGATTTCTATCCATGTCTATCCACAGAGGTGTTTATCTACCAGGGCATCTGTCGCACAGGGGGTGGGGGTGGGGGGCGGAGGGCAGAGGACGCTCTCCTCAATGCTTGCTCGGTGTAGTGTAAAGAAGGCCACCCATGAGGTGTATTCACGGACCCATACTGGTGCAAAGAGAGAGATTTGGGGAAAGAAGTTGTCTGAAGAGTTGACAAGGATACCAAGTTTCTATTTAAGTCATTTCAGTTTCTTTATTTTAATTGATTTTCCACATAGATACATAATTAGAGTAAGTTGCTTATATCACTTTAAAATAAAGTGATTGAGTACAAGTTTTATGAAGAATCTTCTAAGAGCTTAGCGGCTGGGTAAAGTCCTACTGAAAACTGGAGGGATGGTTAGCTACCTCAAGGAGTGCAGGCCACGGCCGGGCTACCTCCTCCCAGGTCATCAACAGTGATTCAGCTAAAGAGACCCATGGGAAATAAACCAGGAAAACACAGCCAGAGAAGCGAGGCCCTTGGGTTCTGTAAGGATCCACAGGTCAGCCAGACCTGTGGAGCACGCCTTTAATCCCAGCACTTGAGAGGACAAGGCAGGCAGATCTCTGTGAGTTCAAAGCCAGCCTGGTCTACATAGTAGTAAGTTCCGAACTGCCAGAGCTACACAAGGAGACCTTGTCTCAAAAAAACAAGAGAAATCCTTAGGGTCCTCAAAGCCCCCAGTTCCCCTTTAGTGCCCTGCTACTCCAGCTCTGGTGAGGTCACCCCCACCCTGAGATACTGTGTCTACCCTATCTATTCCATAACACTCACCATGGTGAAAACCTGGGATCCATGTAGGGTGATTGACAGGCCCCAGCCCCTCCCACTGGACTCGGAAACATAAGCCTATGCTTCACCTCACGTGGTGTTGAACCCTCTCTTTCCCTGATCACCTGGCGAGACGTTCACACGTAGGACCCGAGTGAGTAGAGGAATGCCATGTGGTAAGCCCGATTTACAGTGCCAGCATCAGGCTGTGTTTCTTACTGCCGGATCTGACCCATGGCTTTGAAGCAATGAACTCATGTTTCCTGGGCTGGTACATAATTGTGATCAGTCCTCAAAGATGAGGGGAAAGCCAGGACTGCGCATGAGCAGTCATCGTGAGGCAGGTGAGGTGTGGCCGTACGATCTGACAAGGTAGTTGGCGAGCCCCTAACAAACCTCAGCAGGTTTCAAAGCTGTACAGAAAGACAGAAAAGCGAACAGAGACCAGAGAGTCAGTGGCCTGTGCATGACATGCAGGGGCTTCTCAGGCCAGGGGCCAATGCCGCGAGGAAGAAAAAATGTCATGTGGTTGGAAGACAGAAAAAAAAAGACAATCAGAAACATTTGGGGTCAGGATGAGATGGCATACAGCTCACAGTAATAGGATGTCTCTCCTCCTCTACGCTGTGTTCTCTTTCTCTCTCTCTCTCTCTCTCTCTCTCTCTCTCTCTCTCTCTCTCTCTCTCTCTCTCTCTCTCATATGCTTTGGTTGAGATAAGCTTTACCATATAGCCCATGCTGGTCACATACTCAAAATCAAAATCCTCCTGCCTCAGCGTCCCCAGTGCCGGAATTACCGGAATGATCCCTCTGACATTGCGCGAGTGATCTCTGACATTCTCTTTCCCCCTGGGAACATTGTATATCTGGCTAGCGTGTGAGATAGCCAGGTGACAGGAATGTTTTCCTATTTTCTTTATTTTCTGAGGGATTTACAATAAGCCTGTCACATGGCTTCTTTAACACAACTGAACGCGCTGAAGTCAGTTCAATCATATCTTAACCGTGAATCACAGTTGCCTAGAATGTGGGACTGAATTAACAGAGACTTGTTTGTCAGACCCAGAAGGCCAGAATCACTTGATTATCACTGCTCTAGTAGAACTCGTCGATTTTAACTCTTTTTTTTTTTTTTTTTTTTTTGGTTTTTCAAGACAGGGTTTCTCTGTGTAGCCCTGGCTGTCCTGGAACTCACTCTGTAGACTAGGCTGGCCTCAGAAATCCACCTGCCTCTGCTCCCAAGTGCTGGGATTAAGGGCGTGCGCCACCACTGCCTGCGATTTTAACTCTTAAAACAACTTTGAGAGTAGGTGCTGCCCCTGTCTGGAGAGAGCCGGGTGTGGGGAGACTTGTCCAAGAGTAGCGCTGGAGTGGACAGACATGCAGTCTCCAGTGACCTGGGTGATCTTGCCTTCAGCACTGTGGTACTGAGTTGCAAAAGCTCAACACAGGAATCCTCAAGTCCCTCCCTGCCCCTTTGTCCACAGCAGATGCTAGCATTGACAGAAAACGCATGCTACTTACAGGCCTCTTCCTTGACAGTCTGGGCTTTCCATTACTGGTGTTGATGTCTACCATGTCAACTTTCCTTGACTTGACATCACCTGGGCTGGGGGTGGGGTTGTCTATGAGGTATTTCCAGAGAGGTTTAACTGTGGAGGGAAGATCTATTCTGAATGTGAATGGTGCCATCCCGTGGGCTGTGGTACTAGCCTGAGACGAGCCGCCCCAGTCCCAGGCCTGACTCCCCTCCTTACATCTGTAAGAACTGGCTCACCCTCTGACACCACTATGAGTTCCACTCTCCTTGGCCTCCTGCAGGCTGGCTTTAGTCTTCCAGCAGGGATGATAAAGGCATTTTGGTGACAAATGTCAGCCTTGTATCCTTCCAACTCCAATGGCATGGAGCACCTCTGAGCAGCCCAGCTCCCAGTCCGTGTCCCGTCCCGTTCCCCCCCCCCCCCCCGCACTCCCTGCTCCTAGTCATGTTCTGATTGAAGTCGTTCGTCCACAAGATTCCCTGGGACTTCTCCCTACTCTGACAATCTCAATCTCTCAAAAATCAGAGAATTCCAAGGTGATAAGGGAACTCAGAATTTGTCTTGTGTAGCTACTGTCTACTGTTTGGCCTTGACCCGGGGAGTCAATGACCAGAGCCCACAGGATTCTGGCAGTTCCCCTCACTCAGAGGACAGCACAGCTCCACCCAGACGGGATATCCCAGAGTTCTTATCCCTCCCATCTAGGCTGATGTAGCTTTCCCCAGTCACAAAGAACAACCACCCCAAGATCCCTCCCCACCACCCAAGGCTCCGACAACTGCTCTCTTCCCTCTTTCCTCACAACCGAGGTTTCTTGTCTTCAGACAGCAGCCATACTTCCCTCAAGGCAGCTCCCAGAATCCTCTCTTGCCATCCATTCCCGTCACCCACCAGAGACTCTGCTCTGCTCACCTTGGAGGCTCTGTAGAGAACTCTGCCAGGCCTCTGCCAGGCAACTTGGTCTCTAGAATGCATAGTTGTGGGGTTGGCAAGACGCTGGCTCAGCAGTGAGGAGCACTTGCCTCTCTTGCGGGAGACACAGATCCACTTCCCACTACCTACCTTACAACCATTGGTACCTTTAGTTCCACGGGATCCAATGCCCTCCTGACCTCTGAGGCACCAGGCAAGCACATGGTGCGTATACATCCATTTGGACAAAACATATACATAAAATAAAAATAAATTGAGAATGTCTGCTTGTGTCCTCGAGATATTCTGCAATATACCTTCCTTCTTGCTCAGAAGTTTCCCAGAGGCCTTCTTGGCAGACCGCAATGAACTGAGAGTATTAGCCCAACCAGAGGTGCCATCAGCCATCACACTCCAAAGACAAAGCCTGGAGGTACAGGATGCTTCACAAGACAGGTTCACTATCGCCATCGTGTGGCCATGTGTACTACTGCAGCTTCGGGCCGGCTGTACAGTTTTAACTTGTAGATACTTGTTCCCCTCAGGGCAGCTCTTTTGCAGCCATGCTGTTTTGTTGGGCCATGCCACCTGGGTGCTATGGCCTGTTAATTCAGTGCCTAGGTCTTTTCCCCCTCCTCACATTCACACCCTTCTGATAAGCATGAGAAACAGCCTCTCAACACTGCAGCGACACACCAAATCTGACTCTCTGGTTTTAAATTCCTTCTTTTTCTCTTGTGTGCACCCGAAGTATTTGAAGGAACTCCCAGGTGTCTCCGTGTTGTGGAGACATGGTCGGACCACTGAGGTAAGTGTTCGTTTTCAGTGAGGTCAATCTCTGATCTATAGGAACCTTGTATTTCTCCACCTCCCCCCCCCCCCGCTGTCACTTAAATTTACTGTCTATTGAGCCTATCCAGTGAGTTCATAACTTCAGTTCCATCCATTTATATTCTGATCTACATCTTCATTTTGGGAATAGGGGAGATGGTCTCGAGACTGAAGCCTTGAGCACCCCACCTCAGTCTCCTGAGTGCTGGGGTTATAGGTGTACACCACCATAACAGGCTTACACACAACTCATTTTTTTAAATCAAGACTTATTTCTTGTACAGAAAATATGGTCTTCATTATTCCATTCTATACCACGTACTTTAATAAGATGTAGCAGTTTTCTGGTGGAGTATTTGGGGGGGGGATAGAGGGCCCCTCAATTATAGAATCATATCATCAACAACTAAAGATAACTTATCTTTTCCTTTCCTGTTTGTATCTCTCAGTTCTTTTTCTTCCCCATCTCCTCTGATTTCATAGGAAATGCTTTCAGTTTTTCCCCATTTGGTAAAATGGTCTCTGTGGGTTTGTCATGTAAATTCCCTTTATTCTGTTGAGGTGGGCCCTTCCTTCCCCTAGTCCTCGCAGGGATTTTATTTTGAGAGGATGGTGAACTCCGACCTCCCCTGGATCTACTCAGATTATTACGACCTTTGACTTGAACTCCTTCCTGTACTTTTTTGTGGATTGTCTTTTCTGCGCCATCTTTGCATCCCTGGGATGGCACCAGCTTAGTCATGGCGTATGTATGCTGCTTCAATATGTTCAGTTTTGTTCACAACTGCTGTAGTGTTCATTTCTGCATGCATATTATCACAGAGATGTTCTTGAGATTTTGGGGGAGTTTTTGTTTGTTTGTTTGTTTTTAGCAGGGTTTCTCTGTATAGCCCTGGATATCCTGAAACTATCTCTATAGACCAGGCTGGCCACAAACTCAGAGGTCTGTCTGCCTCTGCCTCCCAGGAACTGGGACTAAAGGTGTGCACCACCACTGTCATCTTCGAGATTTTAAAAATTATTTCTAGTTGTATGTATATCTATCTGTACGGGTGTTTGTGCACAGGAGAACTGTATCCATGGAGGCCTGAGGCTTTGAGTCTCCCTGGAGCCAGAGTTGCAAGCAAGTCGTAAGCCACCCAGTATGGGTGCTGGGACTCAAATCTGGGTCCTCTGCACTTGTAACTGCTGGGCCACCTCTCCAGCACCTACTGTTTTCTGTCGTTTCCTTGGTTCGCTTTGGTGTCAGGGTAACACTGGCTCTGTAGAAATACTTCCTGGCATTCTTTATCTTTCCTCATGTAGTAATCTGAGAAGCACTGTGTTGTTCTTTAAGGACTGATAGAATTCAGCAGCTATGCTCTGCAGCCTTGAGCTTTCTGCAGTTGGGAGACGACTCCTATGATCATTATCCACTTGTTTTAAGTTTTTCGTTATATCTTTTGATTTTAGCTTTGGTAGTTCAAACACATATTCAAACTTTATCTAGTTCTTATAGATAGTCTCAACTTATTGGAATTTAAGGCTTTTTGTTTTAAGATTTATTTTATGAGAGAATGCCACATGTGTGGAAGTACCTAGAGTGGCCAGCAGAGGGCGTCAGATTCCCCAGGAGCTGGAGTTACAGGCAGCTGTGAGCTACTGCCAACAGAACTCTCCCCCACCAGGGTTGCTCTTTGAAGCTGACTCCGTGTGTATGATATCAGCTGTTTATCACTTTGGAATTCAAACACTTAGACGCATCCCTTTCACCTGATGCTGTTCATCCTCCCTGCCAGGTTGGAATTCTCTGTTAGACGTTGCCCTGAAATTACTCCGTACCGGCTGAGCATCCTGGCGATCTGGCCCTCAGCTCCCAGGTGCTGGCTCCAGCTCCTCTGGGTTACAAAGTCTGCCATGTTTCCTCATCCACACCATGGTGAGTCTTTTTTTTTTTTTTTTCCTCTCTTGCATGAGTATTTTGTCTGTGGATCTAAAAAACTTGTATTTACAATCACAGCTGGTTTTGACAGATGCTCTGGGGGGGTCAGGATATTCCAGTGGACAATCTCTGAGGCAGATCAAATAAACAGACCCTTGCAAATCAAGTATTATTCAGGGAAACTACCTAGAAATTCTCAAGTTACTTCCAAACTTTGGCAGTGATATGTGCAAGTATTTCATGGGCTTTTTTAGAAAAGACTCTTGTGAGTACCTTTCGGTGGGTTTGTGCTAACAGTGTGTGTCCATTCCTCTATCCTCCTGCCAATAAAAAGCCAAACGTCCAGGTAAAACACAAAGGCTATACTGCAAAGTAAATGCAAGCTAGCAGATCGTGAAGAGGGAAGCACTGAAGGATTTCTATGCAACTGTAAGATCAATCAATCAAATGACCTTCCTGTTTATTTTTACCAAGGATTTCCAAGCCAATAAAATGAAGAATAGTTATTTTCAGCAAATAGCGCTGGGACAGACAGATAGCCATTGCTTAAAGGATGCTCAGCTCCCTTCCACACACCACACAAAAACCAACATCCACAATCAAGATATAAAAGCTCCAACCTCTTAAGGAAAACACTGAAGTAAATCCTTAGGACTTAGGCAGTGGTTTCTTAGACTCCAAAAGCACAAGAAACAAATGGGGAGAAATCAGGGTCATGTGATGGTTCAGTGATGAAGGCACTGGCTGTTCAAGTATGGGGCTCTGAGTTCCGTCCCTGGAGCCCACATGAAAGTGGGAGGAGCAAACAAGTTATCCTCTGACCTCCACACTCACACTGTGGCACGGGGACCCACAATAATAGTTCATTATTTTTATTTTAAAGGCCTGGAGAGATGGCTCCGTGGTTAAGAGCATCGCTGCTCCTCTAGAGGACCTGGGTGTGATTCCCAGCTCTCAAAGGCTGCTTCACAACCATCTGTAACTCCAGTCCCAGAGAATCTAACACCTTCTTCTTGCCTCTACCAACACCAGGTACCACATGCTGTGGACTGACATACATGTATATTCACAGACAAAATACTGATGCAGGAGGGAAAACATTACCCAGATGTAGGGGGGTTGGTCTGGTGCTGCTATGTATTCAAATGCTAAATGCTGGCCCCCAAGATCTGGTTGCTCCCATGAGGAAATTCTCACATACACTGGCTTTTGTGGTGCGACCCCAAGTATTTTGGTCAATAAAAGACTAAAGCCTGTGATTGGGCAATAGATAGAAATGGGCAAGTTTTCAGTTACCTGGCTAGGAGTTACAGGTCCGACAGGGAGATGGAAGGAAGGACATAAGAGGAGGAGGAAGGGAGATGGACCATGAGCAAGTGGCCAGGAGAAACAGCCAGTAACAAGGGACATGTGGCTGGGAGGTAAGTCAAAATGGCTCAAAATCTGCTTGTAAATAAAATACCTGGATTGTGTGGGCTAGCTAGAATTTATATTTTTCATATCCATACATATAACTTTGCAAAATACATTTCAAAGAAAAATAATAAATTAGACCTTGTTAGAATTTAAAACCTCATACATCAAAAGAAATCTCCAGGGCCAGTGAGCTGGCTCAGATGGTAAAGGCAACCTGAATTTTACCGTCTTTGAAGGAAAGAACCAACTTCGACGTGTTGCTCTCTGGCCCGCATGCACACACGCACGCACGTGCATTTTTTTTTTTTTTAAATAAGCCGCCAAAAAAAAATAATAAACTATAAAATCAGAGAAACATTTGCAAATCATATGCCCAATGAGGTATTTTTACTCAGAATATATAAAGAGTCCTGACAACTCAACAATAAAACCAAGTTTTGGGTCAGTAAAGGATTTGAACGGGCAGCCCTTCCTCCACAGGTAATATAGAAATAGTCAATAAGGGCCCAGAGAGACATCATTTTCACTGGCCAATAGGGCAACACTATCAAAACCAGAATGATGAGCCACCCATGTACACCAGTATCATTAAAGCGGAGGAGAAAGAATTCTGGGTGAGGATGTGTATAAACCAGAAGCCTGCTTCATTGGCAATGGGACTGAAAAACAGTACAGAACTTAGAAAAGGTCTCGGGAGTTCTTGTAAATATTAAGTAGAGTCACTCTTTGGCTCAGAGCTCTAGTGCTAGAAATGTATCCAAGAAAGGGGAAGATACACATTCATGTGAAAATCTGCACCAGTGTTCACAAATACAATGTTTGTGATGTCCCCAAAGTAGAAATGGCTCAAATCTCCACCCCAGGATAGTTGGAGAGAGAAAATACAATGTATCCGTGCAGTGAAGTACTCAGGAGTGAGACGAACTGGCATTCTGTTACATACTACAATTTGAGTGACGTTTAGAAATGCGGAAGGAGAGAGGCCAGCAGCAAGAGACCACATACCAGATGATTCTGTTGATGAGAAGTATCCTGAATAAGGGTTGTTTTAGTTTGGTCTCCTATGGCTGTGATAAACACCATGACCAAAAGATCCAGTGTTCATTTCAGCTTACAGTTGTAGTTTGTCCTGAAGTGAAGCCGGGCAGGAAGCTGGAGGCAGGAACTGAGGCAGAGACCATGGAGAAACATTGCTTAATGACTTATTCCCTCCCCATGGCTTGCTCAGCCTGCTTTATATACCACAGGGCCCTCTGCCCACGTGTGGCACCACCTGCAGTGGCTGGGGCCCTTCTTTACCAATTGGCAATCAAGAAAATGTCCCACAGGCTTGCCTATAGGCAATGTAATGGAAGCCTTTTCTCAGCTAAGGTTGCGCCTCCAATTTTACTCTAGCTAGTTGTATAACATTGACAGAAACAAGCAAAACAAAACAAAACCAAAGAACTAACCAGACCAGGCATAGGGAGGGACAGAGGGCAAGGAAACAAAACAGACTCCATGTTTTTTGTGTGTGCTTTTGTTTTGTTTTATTTGGGTAGTTTTCATCTTAATGGGGTTTTTTCCTAGCTTTTTGTTATTTTGGTTTTCATTTCTTATTTTTTGCTGCTTTTCCCTTTTTTATTTTTTGAAAGGGAGATAGAGAAAGAACAGGAAGTTGGGTAGATAGTGAGGTGGGAAGGGTCTGGAAGGAGTCAGGGGAGGGGAAGGAATATAACCAAAATATATTATATGAAAAAGATAATTTCCTCTGGGTGTTTATTACATTCACAGCATGAATTGAAGTTTAGCTTTCACGATGTACTATTTTTTAAATTATGTTGTTTAAATTTTTAAATTGTCACTGATTTCTGGAAAATAAATCTCACACCTTGAGGGGAAAAGGGGAATTGGCAGGTCTATGTGTTATATAGAATGATCTATAAAACATAAGCGGTTAAGCCACAGAATTTGAATAGTCTGTAGTTTAGTTCACAGGGCTATCCTGGGAACTCCCTGGTCTGTAACTCTCAGGCAAAGCTGGGGAGAGTTTCTTTGTTATTCTTGCAACATTGTTTAAAGATAACTATAAGATCAGACATCCAAAGTAGCACAGAGAGGTGTGTGCTGTGAAAATGTGGGTCTGCGAATGGCATGCGCATCTAAGTAGGGAGGAGTGTGTGTGTGTGTGTGTGTGTGTGTGTGTGTGTGTGTGTGTGTGTGTGTGTGTCTGCATTTGTCTCTGTGTCTGTGTGTGTGTCTCTGTGTCTGTGTGTTTGTTTGTGTGTGTCTGTCTGTGTTTGCCTTTGTGTCTCTGTGTGTGTCTGTGTTTGTCTGTGTCTATGTGTCTGTGTCTCTGTATATCTCTGTGTGTGCCTGTGTGTCTGTGTCTGTGGGTGTCTGTGTGTTTCCCTGTCTGTGTCTGTGGGTGTATCTGTGTGTCTGTGTGTCTATGTGTGTGTCTGTGTCTGTGTATCTGTGTGTCTGTGTTTGTGTATCTATGTTTGTGTGTCAGTGTGTGTGTGTCTGTGGGTGTGTGTCTATAGGTGTCTGTGTGTCCCTGCCTGTGTCTGTGGGTATCTGTGTGTGTCTGTGTGTCTGTGTGTCTGTGTGTGTGTCTGTGTTTGCCTCTGTGTCTTTGTGACTGTGTCTCTGTATATCTCTGTGTATGCCTGTGTGTCTGTGGGTGTCTGTGTGTTTCCCTGTCTGTGTCTGTGGGTGTATCTGTGTGTCTGTGTGTCTATGTGTGTGTCTGTGTCTGTGTATCTGTGTGTCTGTGTTTGTGTATCTGTGTTTGTGTGTCAGTGTGTGTGTCTGTGGGTGTGTGTCTATAGGTGTCTGTGTGTCCCTGCCTGTGTCTGTGGGATTCTGTATGTGTCTGTGTGTCTGTGTGTGTGTGTGTGTAACTGTCTGTCTGTATCTCTGTGTGTCTGTCTCTCTGTGTGGGGTGTGTGTACAGTCTGCTTGTCTGTGGTGTGTGTGTGTGTGTGTGTGTGTGTGTGTTTGGTGGTGAGAATGGCTTGCATTGTTCGCGTTCACCCCGTCAAGTGCTCATTACGTGATTCTTTAAAACTGTTGCTTAGATTCATTTTATAATAAATTGTTGAAAGGGAAGCATATGGAAAATGCAGCACCAAGATCCTGACAAGCCTCCATGACACGTACATCTCCCCAAACCTGCCCTGAGTTTCCAGAGTCAGTTTGTTGCTCAAAGGCTCCTGAGCCACCTCACGACTGACAGTGCTCGCTCTGCCTGGTGTGCTGTTCTGTCACTAGAAGGAAAAGAAACCAAGGTGAGGTCCAGAAGTGGAATCCCCCAAGGACCATTTGTCACATCACCAGATTGCTCTTCTTTCATGAAGACACTACCTGCCATTCAAGAAGGAGACCCTCACTCTGGCCCACACTAGTGTGAATGGTTTTTTTCTCAGAAGAGGTGATTCATGGATTCCTTGGAAACAGTAGCTAGTCCTTAGCAACCACACATCTTTTTCCCTAGACATCTACAGTTGCCCTGTGGGGACAGTTTCTTTTGCTTCGGTCTTTGTGTGAAGTAGACAGAAAGCCTCAGCATTTCCCTTATCTGGTCAGCATAGGCTCATGTGGACTGAGTCAAAGCCAGGAAGAAGCTGTGGATCCAGGGCTGCAGATAGCCAGGCCACTTCTGTGTTCTTGGAAGCCTAAGGGAACCCTGCAGGAGTCAGCTCCTGCCAATAAGTTTCTTGGGCCCTAAAGCCAAGTAGGGTACAGAGAGCACAGTTTCTTCCTGATACTCATATCAAAGATCCAATGACAGACATGACACACAAAGAGAGAAACAGAGAAGGCAAGATTCACAGCAACAGTCATTTAGGAGACTGAGCAGGAGGAACCTACAGCTGTGTCCTGGCAAACCTTGGTTTAAGCCAGTCTTACTGTGGCTCCTGCCATGACCTCTGGCCCCTAGTGCTCACACTAGCACCCTCTCCTTTCCTTGCTGAAGGCCCCCTTCTCTCAGCTCTCACCCCATCAGTTTGGGTTGTCTCTTTACCCCCCTTAACCACTTTCTTCCTGTTTCCGGTCTACAGACACTAGTTTCCCGGGCTTTCATGCTAATTCCTCTTTTCAGCAGAGTATGGAAGTCTGCCTATGAGGCTTCCCATTCTCTAAACTCCCAACACACCCCAAATTTCCACTGGGGAGATTGTTCAGTGGGCAAAGTGCCTGCCACCCAAGCATGAGAACCTGAGTTCAAAGTCCCAAAGCCCACATAAAAAGCTGGATGGTGGCACAACAGTAGGTACCTGTCACCCCCACCTCTAGGGAGGTGGATTTACACGCATTTGCTCAAGTATCCAAGGGGGGACAGTATGTCTCTAAGGCCTCTGAAGTGGTTACTGGACAGGTGCATTTGAAAATTGCCCGTTACTACAGCCCAATCTCATTTGAAAACTCCCCCATTAGCCTCGAACTCACTGCCTAAATAGAGCCTTGTCCCACATTCTCTCCTGGACATTCTCCAGAACACCGTAGTGTGCCTCTGCCTGCACCTCATGGCAAACCTGGTGCTAGTGTGAGCAAGCCCTTGAGGCCGGAAGTCATGGTGGAAACCAGAATAAGACCCTGGCTTAGAGCAAGGTTTGCCAGGACGCAGCTCCAGGTTCCTCTGCCTCAGTCTCCTATAGGACTGTTATTGTGAATCTTGCCTTCTGGGCATTTCATTGGATCTTTGACATCAGCATCAGGAAAAGACTGTGCACCCTGCACCTCACTTGGCTTATTATCCAGGAGCTGATGACTCCTGCAGAGTTTCCCTTAGATTTAGGGACCGCCTAGCATTCCTCCCCTCCTCTCGCTCCTTCCATGTTTCCTCCTTGACAGAAACCCTTCCCCTTCCAGGGAACAAGCCATGGAGGAGCCATTCCACATAGCTCCACCACAGTCACTGCATGAAAGCCAGAAGAGAGGATAATAACTGAGTGTCTCTGCCCAAGACTTCAGTAGCTGGGGCATTGCCATAAACAGTACTGAGGTTACCTCTCAGGGAGTCTCTGAGAGTCAGTAGGGAGCCTGCAAGGCAAGGGAGGGGGTGTCTGGAGCAAGTAGACTTGGGTCATCAATGAGAGTAACACCCCTCACTGATCCAAGCTAAGGATTTTCTGCTTATGTGGACAACATTCCATCTCCTTCCTTGAGTAAGGGCTTCCAGAGATGACCAATGACCACAGTGTGAGAATTAGCACCTTCCCTCACTGCTAGGCAAAGCCATTCTCCTCCTGACACTAGTTCTAATCACCTAAATCTAAGAGGATTGAAGGACGGTATGCAATGGTGAAACTAAACTTAGGCTAAGTGCACACTGTGTCTGAGAAGCTCCTAAGCATTCACTTCAGGGACAAAGTTTCACCCCACCGTGCTGAGCACAGACCTGAAAGAGAGAAGCCTAGTCACTGCTGGGAGGGAGGGTATGTGACACACACTGGGTGACATGTGCCGAGACCAAAGGGAGACAGGAAGGAGATGAAGACTGGAGGCCTCACTCGGCACAAGGGCCCTTTGTGAGCTGGGAGGTCTGTGGCAGACAGAGGCAGCCCAGGCTGCACCCAGGAAGGGATGACCATGAAGAGCTCTGGACTCAGATGTGGGTTATAGGTTGCATGATCCACTTCTCGGTTCACATTGATTATACATTGTTAGTGAGCAGTTGTTCATCTCTGATGTTTTTCTCATTGGCAAAATGGGATAGGAAGAAATCATGTGTGTATATGAATATGTATATTATTTTGTGCATCTGAGTATGGCCATTAAAAACCACAAATGTCCTAGATGCTAATGTATATTGTATGTGTGTATAAGTATAAATGTGTATACATATATATGTGTGAACAGTCTATCAAGGTACATGTGTGTATATTATATATTACTTCTAGATTTATATTTACTGAAATAAAGAAGCCCAGTGGGTGCTGTGTGTGCATAAATGTGTGTGTACTTATGTATGTGAATGTGTGCATATACACATATATGACCATACCCTTGTAGCCTGCTCCATGTGGGCCCCAAAATCACCCACAGCACTTCAGACAATTCTAGATATACGGTTGTATTGTATATAATATATAAATAAGTATGCACATATGTGCACATATGTTGATGAATATTTAAATGTGTACTGCAAAATGAATACATGTGTATGTATTAATATGAATAGTGTGTATGTTCACATGAGGATATGTATATATGCATATACAAATGTGTATGTTAACATGAATATATGTATTAATGTGAATGAAGTGTGCATGTATATATGTGTGTGAGTATTTGAATATGTATGTGCGTGCATGTGTGAAATGTGTGCTGTGTACACATAGGTGTGTGTGAAAAGCACCCACAGCACTTCATACAGTGAAGTGTTTCCTTCTCCTCCCCTCCTTGGGAGAAAGAGCGAGACCTGAGGGTCTCTACAGGAAATAGGAGCAGCCATTTACCTGGGTGCTTAAGCTTAGCCTGGCTGCCACCTCCCACAGAGAAGCCCAAAGCATCTTACCGCATGCATCCTAGCTCACTCACCATCCTGATGGGCTCTGCTCTGCTCTGTGAGACCCATCACTCTCTAAACCCTTTACATTTAAACTTTCACAGATGTATTGATATATACATCACTGTGCTGGCTAGTTTTATGTCAACTGGACACAAGCTAAAGTCATCTGAGAGGAGGGAAGGAATCTGAGTTATAAAAAAGGTCTCCATAACACTGGGTTGTAGGCAAGCCTGTAGGGCATTGTCTTAATTAGTAATTGATGGGGGAGGGCCTAACCTATTGTGGGGGGTGCATCCCTGGGTTGGTGGTTCTGGGTTCTATAAGAAAGCATGCTGAGCAAGCCAGTAAGCAGCATTCCTCCATGGTCTCCGCATCAGCTCCTGTCTCCAGGTTCCTGCCATGTTTGAGTTCCTGTCTTGACTTCCTCCAGTGATGGAAATGTAAAACAAATAAATGCTTTCTTCCCCAAGTTGCTTTGGTCATATTTTATCACAGCAATGGAAACCCCAACAATGACATACAAAGACATGACAGTGACCTATAATGAAGACAGTGGCCTGTAATTAATCAAATGCCTATTTAAATGGCATATAATCAAATGCCTATTTAAATGCACACTTTCACAAGTACTCCTAGAAGGTTGCAGTCCAAAGTGAACACATCCCTCACACCCAAGCACACTCTCCCATGACCCATCTTTCCTCCCATTGTGTTCTGCAAGCTACCACTTATGTCATTTCAACCAAGTTGTATTTTATACAATGTTAGACAGACATGACAATGTGTATTATACCGTATAGCTTCTTATACACAGGCTATTCACCATGAGATTCTTACCTTTGTTGCAAATATCAATCCTCTATCCTTTCTCATGACTTAGTATTTTACTGTGTGGGTATACCAAAGTTTGCTTAGCTGTTTGTGATGGAGATTTAGGCTGGTTTGGGGACCGAGTGTACCAAAGTGTTGTGGAATGCATGTGTGCTACTGTTTCTGGGAAACAAAATTCCCGTCTCTCTTGGGTAGATGTCTTAGTTAGGGCGTCTATTGATGACCATGACCAAAAGCAACTCGGGGAAGAAAGGGTGAGAGTCTATCACTAAGAAGGTCAAAGCTGAATCCTGGAAGCAGAAGACAACTTAACTAGCTTTCTCCCCATGGCTTGCTTATTCCAGCCAGGACCAACAGCCCAAGGATAGCACAGCCCACAGTGGGCTGGCCCCTCCCACATCAACCATTAATCAAGAAGATGCTCGACAGGCTTGCCCATAGGCAAACTTATGGAGACATTTTTTTCAATGGAGGTTCCTCTTCTCAAATGACACTAGCTTGTGTCAACTTAACACACAGATGCACTATTGTTCAGCCATAACCTTTCATATTAATATTAACATCATGATATAAAACACTTCATGTAAGGAGCACAGAGGTCCTTGGGCTCACAGTTAGCACTAAGGAGACCAGGAACATTAAACACACAGAGTTGTCTTTTCAAAGGAAAAACGCATATTTAAAGAGGTATTTATTTCTATTTTATTAAGTTTTTTATGTATACGAGTACATTGTTGCTGTTTTCAGATACTCCAGAAAAAAGGCATCAAATCCCATTACAGATGGCTGTGAGCCACCATGTGGTTGCTGGGGATTGAACTCAGGACCTCTGGAAGAGCAGTCAGGGCTCTTAACCACTGAGCCATCTCTCCAGATCTATTTTTACTTTACGTACATTGGTGTTTTGACTGCATGCGTGTCTGTGTGAGGTAGTCAGAGTCCCTGAACTTGAAGTTACACACAGTTGCGAGCTGCCATGGAGGCACTGGGAATTGAACCCGGGTCCCCTGGAAGAGCAGCCAGGGCTCTTAACCAGTGAGCCATCTCTCCAGCCTTTCAAAGGAAAACTTTATAACCTGTTTTTCACCCAGGAGGCTGAGAATGGAGGTGTCTAATAGCCTAGTTTAGTTGATCCTTGTACTAGCTGTAGGACCAGGCCACACCAAGCTTCCATAACCAGGACCAGAGGTGGCTTACAGCCCAGATGACCTCTACATGATCGAGACCACACCAGATCCTCCCGAGTCCTTAAGACTTAAGAAGATTTAACCCATCTTCATGGAAGAGGTCACATGTACCCTGAGAAGAGCATTGACCTAATCCTGCTTCCTTGTGCACCAGACATTGTGTTACACCAGGAAACTTTTCTCCAAACTATCCTAAAATGAACTGCCCACTGTCAGACTCTAGAAGTTTGAACAAACACCAGCTACTGAGTCGTGGTGAACCTGATTTCCTTCTTGCTGGATCACTCATTACTCTGCTGGCCATGATGGTCACAGAGACAACCCCCCCCCCCCCCAATTCCAAACTTTAAAAGTTTCACAAATTCAAACAGTTTGTTTAAAAGTTTGGTCACGGGCTAGAGAGATGGCTCAGCGGTTAAGAGCACTGACTGCTCTTCCAAAGGTCCTGAGTTCAACTCCCAGCAACCACATGGTGGCTCACAACCATCTGTAATAGGATCTGGTGCCCTCTTCTGGTGTGTCTGAAGACAGCTACAGTGTACTCATATAAATAAAATAAATTAAAAAAAAAAGTTTGGTCACTTTAAAACATCCAACATCTCTTTCAAAGTTCAAAGTTTTTCTAAACAAAGTCTCTCAACTGTGGGCTTCTGTAAGATCAAAACAATAAGTTAATTGCTTTCTTATTCCAAGAAGGAAGAACCAGGACACAGTCACAGTCGGATCCTAGGAAAACCAAAATTCAACGTTGTAAAACATTCAGTTCTTGAAGGCTGGGACCCTGTCTTAGTCAGGGTTTCTATTCCTGAGCAAACATCATGATGGGGAGGAAAGGGTTTATTCAGCTTACATTTCCACATTGCTGTTCATCACGAAAGAAAGTCAGGACTGGAACTCAAGCAGGTCAGGAAGCAGGAGCTGATGCAGAGGCCATGGAGGGATGTAACTTACTAGCTTGCTTCTCCTGGTTTTCTCAGCCTGCTTTCTTATAGAACCCAAGACTACCAGTCCAGGGATGGTACTACTCATAAGGGGCCCTCCCCCCTTGATCACTAATTGAGAAAATGCCTTACACCTGGATCTCATGGAGGCATTTTCTCAACTGAAGCTCCTTTCTCTGTGATAACTCCAGCTTGTGTCAAGTTGACACAAAACCAGCCAGTACAGACCCACTCAAGACAAAGTGCTCCATCTCACTACCTCTGCCATTCTCAGCACTCATGGCTGGCCCTTTAGCTTCCAGTTGGCCCCACTTGACATGTGCTTCTGTTCTCAGTGGGGTTACTGGTCATTGTATGGTATTACTAATATGTTGAGGTCTCCACTGTGACTGGGCTGCACCTTCACCAACATCCCTCTCCCGGGCTCTCTTCAGGGACTCTAACCCTGACATTTGGCACCAAGCCTCAGCTGCTCGCCATGCCTGCCCACTTCATGCTTTCAAAACCAGCAGCACCTGGGTGACTCTTACATGTCACCAGCTTCAGCTGCAGCATGAGATGTAACCTTGACCCCTGCTGGACCACAGCTTCTGTATGCTGGCCAGCATCAATTTCTCAGTAAAGGTTTTACTTCAGCCATGCTGGTCTTGTGTTAATTGCAGCCAATTCTTCAGTCCCAACTGACTAGAACCACAAACCCTCACTTCAAAATACTGAATGGCTCCAAGAGGGTCTTTACTTTCCTCTGAAACTTCCCAAGACAGACCTCCAGGGTCCACATTGCTCTCAACACTCTTATTTTTCAAGTGCCACAGAATAGCCCACTACACTCTGAGCACTCAAGGATTTCTCTGTCCCTGAGTTCAAATGCCACCACAATCTTCTCCAAACTGTGGTCAATTCTGTTACAGCAATACTCTGCAACCCAGTACCAATTTCTTTCTCTCTCTCTCTCTCTCTCTCTCTCTCTCTCTCTCTCTCTCTCTCTCTCTCTCAGCTTCTTATCAATTCTTTGTGAGTTTCCCATCAAGCACCCCAGTCCTGCTCATCTCCCCATCCCCTCATATCTGCCCTTCACCCTTGTAACCCCCCCCAAAAAAAAAACCACAAACAGGCAAAACAAAACAAAAAGCAGCCGGGCAGTGGTGGCCCACACCTTTAATTCCAGCATTTGGGAGGCAGAGGCAGGTGGATTTCTGAGTTCGAGGCTAGCCTGGTCTACAGAGTGAGTTCCAGGACAGCCAGGGCTACCCAGAGAAACCCTGTCTTGAAAAACAAAAACAAAAAAAAAAGCATAGGAAATATCTCATTGTGGAAGCTGTAGTGTGTCTCAGTGTGTCCCACAGTGCACCCCTCTGTCCACACATCTTCCCATGTTCACTGCAATGAGTCTGGTTTGAGATCTCCGGCTTCTGTGACACCATCAGTATTGGATCCTCATTGGGACTCCTCCCAGTTATTGCCCTGTGTCATGGAGCTCCTGCAGCTTTGGATCTGTAGGACTGCCCCTTTCACATGCTCCAGCAGTATTAGATGGGGTAGATTTGGGGGTAGGCCAACTCAAAGCTCTGAGTCTGGGCCTGGGTGGTAGCTGAGTTGGTCAGTCTGCCAGTTCTCTGGCACCTGAACCACCAGGGCAAGCTCCCCAGCTAAGCCACCCAATGCCACCATTGGCAGAAGTCAGGGCCAGCTCTCCTGCACTCCTGCCCTTGGGGCCAGCTCACCTGCACCCGCTCCACCAGAGCTAGCTCTACTATGTTGCCCAGGCAAGGAGCAGGGCCCGCTTCAACTTATCTCTGAATTATTGTTTGTATTGCTATGATAAAAAACACCAAGACCCAAAGCAACTTGGGGAGACAAGTCTGGTAGGGGCATTTTCTTAATTGAGGTTTCTTCTTCTCAAATAACTCTAAGTTGTGTAGTTGATAGAAAAATAAAATAAAATAACCAGGACAATATCTAAGAGTAGAGAAGAAAAGCCATGAGGTAGACAGCTCTTAATATTTTTCAAAACCACCAAGGATTTTCTAGAATGGACTTAGACCGCAGCCATTCCCCGTTGGTCCCAGCGCATAGTGTCACTTTCTTTTTAACTATTAGCAATTCTTCTTCTTCGCCCTCATTGTTTTCTTTCATCAACCCAAATCTCCAGTTAAGTTCATCAGAAATGTAAAAGATTACAGTAAAGCACAAGTTTTACAAATATGGCAAATTCCACAATCAGGTGATGGAGACTGTGTTGTAACCATCAGATGAAATAGTAGCAGGTTAGCTGGATTGAAGTTTAATTTTTGCTAGCCCTGTAGATAGTTTGTTTTTCAAGATTTATTTATTTTATGTATGTAGTATACTATTGCACTCTTCAGACACACCAGAAGAGGGCATCAGATCCCATTACAGATGGTTGTGAGCCACCATGTGGTTGCTGGGAATTGAACTCAGAACCTCTGGAAGAGCAGTCAGTGCTCTTAACCACTGAGCCATCTCTCCAGCCCTGAGCTAGTTAGTTTTAAGGCACATTTGGAAGCTTCTGTCCTTCTGTATCCCCTCTCTACCATTCTTACATGGCTTCAGGCTTAGCAACAATGGCCCCGGGGAGATGGCTCAGCGGGTAAGGTGCAAGGTGCCTGTTGTGCAAGTGTGAGGAGCTGAGTTCAAATCCCCAGAACTTACATGAAACTGAACGGAGTAGCATGTTCACAATGCCAGCACGCCTATGGCAAGATGAGAGATGGAGACGAGGAGATCAAGGAACAGCTAGCCTGATGTCTGCAACGGTTAATAGCAAGAGATCCTGTCTCAAACAAGGTAGAAGGGGAGATGGATACCTGACATTGTCGTCTGACCTCACATGTGCATGTGCTTGAATTCACACAGAAACATCCAACACATATAAAGATTTAAAATAACAAAAACCACTGGGATTTCTATCAGTTCATCCTAATTACAGAAAGAAAACTGAAGGATGGAAGAGGGGAGGGAGGCGGGTCAAACGCAGTATCCGAGGCAGGGTTAGGGGAAGGGCCCAACCAAGTAGAGTGAAATAGGAAGAGTAATCAGGTAATCCCAGCACTCAGGAGGCAGAGGCAGGTGGGGCTCTGTGAGTTCAAGACCAGCCCAGTCTACAAAGCGAGTCCAGGACAGCCAGGGCCACAGAGAGAAAGTTGTCTTGAAAAACCAAAAAAACTGAAGAATGAAAAAGATGAGGTCTTACAAACTAGATCCAACAGGTATAGCAAAGAGAGAACAAAGAACATGAAAACACAAAGCAGCCTCTCAAAGGAATGATAAACTACAAGTTGCAAACTTAAGAGATCTTGTTATTTGAAAGTGTGCTCTTTACATTGAGAAGCCCATGGTAGACACAAAAAAAAAAAAAAAAAAAAAAAAAAATTGACCCAATGACCCATAAGATACTGGAAAATAGTTGTAAAGAATTAAAAAAAAAAAATGGCTGAACAAAATGGCTAAATTACCTGTAAGAGCTATCCTCCTGTGCCCAAAGTAATGACCAGGGATGTTCCCTGCTGTCCATCAGTGGAACGAGGTCTACAGATGCCCCACCAGAGAACAGGCTCTTTTATACACAGCCAAACTGTTGGAATGTATAAAAAGATAACAACCAAATCCCAGCAGGTTACTTCCTCCATATAGAAAAGTTAATTCTAAACTTCAAATGGAGATGCAAAAGACCATAATGACACTGGAAATAATACTATATATCTTCTATGATATCAATGTATAGAATAAAACCATCCTCACCAAAGATGAATGGCCTGTCAAAACTTGCATAATAAAATGAACTGCTGAAATAAAATACAAATGCCCAGTGCACAAGAAGTATATGCATTTCATAGAAAAATATCAAACACGGGTCAGCTTAGTGAAAAATACATTTTATATAAGAAAAAAGGATAGAAAGTAACATAAAGTCAATGAAAGTAACAAAATAAATACTAGAGGTACCCTCCGTATAAAATCTATAATGTGAATAGAAAATGAAATTGCAGAAGGGGATTATCAGAGGCTTACAAAGTTTAGGTGAGAGAAGAATGGAAGGGCATTGTGTCAGAAAGAGGTGTGGGCTATAAAGGAGAAGAGCAGCAAAGAAACGAGTGCTTCCTCTGCCCCTGTTCTCGGTGGTGGAGACACGAAGCGAGGTGCATAGAGCAATCTAGACCAAAACCTTCACACATGGAGTAGAACGTGTTTCCAAGTCCCACCCTCGAACTACTCAAGTAGGTGATTACTGGTCAGATAGTAAAGCTTGAAACTACAGGGCTGGAACGATGGCTCAGCAGTTAAGCTGGCTGCTCTTCCAGAGGTCCTGAGTTCAATTCCCGGCAACCACATGGTGGCTCACAATCATTTGTAAGGGAGTCTGATGCCCTCTTCTGGCATGTGGGTGTATGTGCACCCGTGTAGTCATACAATACATAATTTTTTTAATTTAATTACAATTGACAGTTTTCCGTAATTGCTGACAATGTTTGTAGTGTAAGCTTTACTATTCTGTTTTTCTTTTTTAATGTTGTCAATATAGTAGTACTCTTAGAAAAAACAAAGCTAGATTATTCCGCATTATAGTATAATTTAAGTGTGCTGTTTCTTTAACCTTATCTCAATATATTAGATAACAATATACAACCAAATTATGAGCATTTTAGTTCACAGAAATACTGGTCTCTGAACATCTTCTTGAAGGTACACATACTATTCAAAACGTTATCCCAACCTGAAGTAAAAGATCAAAACAGGCCACACAAATACTAATTTGCAGCCTCTGTAAGAGACATTTTACAAAGCCATCCAATACAAGTCACCGTTCAAGCCGTGCTTAATTATCCAACCAGAAGTAAATCAAAAAATACTATCACTGCTGTGTCGAAGACTCAGCATCTCCTGCTTCCCAGACTGCCCTCCATCAATCACTCAGACACAGGAATTTTCCTCCGTGACCTCTGAACCGGGTGTCCGTGAGGACGTATTCTCCTACCTACGTGAGGAATGTCATGCATTTTCCACACTTGGCCTCTAAGAACAGAGCACACAGAACAGCTCAGAGGGCAGCTGCCTGAATCCCAGACCCGGCAAGAAGCCAGGGCCACACGACACAGTGTGTTCACCGCACTGCCAGACCCACGATGCTCACAGAGGGGCCTTTGTCTCTGTTCGGGATGCTCCCTAACTGCAGCAGTACAAACCAACAAAATGTGCATAACAGAATTTTAATCTTCCACGGGAAAGTGGCATTTCTACATACTAAACAGAAAATCTCAGGCGTGTTATTTCCTAAGGGAATTTGGCTGGAAGAAGGTAAAATCTGGGCTGGAAAATAATTATCCTCGGACCAAGGTGATTAAAAAAAGAAAAAACAAAAAAACCAGTCTCTAGTCTTTATGTAATAACGTCTCAAATCATTTTAATTTGGCTTCTAACATATTAGTAAACAAAGTTACTAAGAGGGAGAATAAGGTAGAGAATTTTGGGTCAAGAGATGGGATAATACATCAAAGCAATTTAAAACAAAGATTGAGAATGAAGCCACCACATAAAATTACCATCTAGAGAAGGAACGAAAGCAGAAGGTCACCGCTACGGTGTTGGGGTCACAAGCAACCACACAGACATGCGGTAGATGACTGCTCTGCTCACTGGAGAAACTTTATATATTTATATTTATATATAAATGGAATTTATATTTAGCTTGTTCAGCCTCTTACAGCTTCCTTGAGATTGCTTGTGATGGATCCACCACAAAGACAAGCAACCCAGGACTATGGTTGGTTGCCATATGTAAACTAACACGTATACACAGGGATATAAATCCAGGCACACACACACACACGCACACACGCACACGCATGCACACACGCACCATCACCAACCATTCTGAGTTGGATCTGAGTTGTGATTATAGGCTCATGTTTTAAATGCTAGTCCCCAGGTAGACGGTGAAATTTCAGTTGGGGAGACTTTATTACACAGGATCTGGCTTCTTGGAATAGGCCAGCAGGGGTGAAGGTTCGAAGGCTAAAGCCACTCCTGGTTCCAGCTTACACTCTCTCCTGCCTTCTGCCACACGAAGATCTTGGCCTCACACTCCTTTGACCTTGTACTGAAACACGCCAGTCACTATGCCTTTCCCACCATAATGAACTCAGTAACCACGATCCAAAGTAAACCTATTCTCTCGTAAGCAATTGTCTGATATTTTGTAATGGCGGCAAGAAGAGTAACTCATAAAGGAAGCTCTTACCAGTAAAAGTGTTGTTGTTGTTGTCGTTGTTGTTGTTGTTATAAGCCTAAATGTGTGTTCTATAGACCTTTGGGAACTTCCTGTGAGAATAATGTAGAAGACTTGAGAAATGCAAACTAGCACAGCCCTGGAGTACTGGATGCAAAGATTTGTGGGAAATTCTGGTGGGAGTCTGGGTAATGAGACCGTCAGTGTCAACGTGTAGCAAAGACTGCTCGTATGGTTTCAGATGCAACATGACTCTACTGCAAGTTGTACTACAGGCTACTCACATTACATCCTGACATAGGATCTAGCTATGTAATGTCTGTGTAAAAAGGAAGGCGGAATTCAAAGTAAAGGATTCATTTGTGGTAGAATAAGTTTCAAGACAGTACCTGGGCACAGTTACTACAGGCTGCTTTTAGACATGTTTATAATGAGAATCAAGAGGGAAAAGGTGAGCAGGATTTGAAAATGGGAGTTATCAAGACCATAGAAAAGTATAATTGTTAAAAAGATTAATGATAGGGCTGGAGAGATGGCTCAGCGGTTAAGAGCACTGTCTGTTCTTCCAGAGGTCCTGAGTTCAATTCCCAGCAACCGCATGGTGGCTCACAACCATCTATTCTGGAATCTGATGTCTTCTTCTAGTGTGCAGTTGTATATGCAAATAGAGCACATATGTTGTGCCAGGGAAATGTTAGTGATCCCCAAAACCACACACAGGAGCCAATCTGGTGCAACTCACAGCAGGGTCTTTATTCTATTCGAGCTAGCTTGTCCCCCCCTCAATGCACCACCGTCACACAGGACGGTTTTGGTGGGGGGGAGCCCCGAATGTCTATGGGGCAAGGCTTTATAGTAAGCAGCAAGCAGGGAGTTCGTGTGCAAGCATCTAAGTGGAAAGCTGCTGTGGCCTTTAACATAATTGGCTGGTGCTGGGAGTCACATCATAAACAACTTCTGCTCCCCTCTGCATTGGTGGTCGTTAGGTAGGGGGTGGGCTTGTAACATTGCAGGTTTGTTGGGGAAATAATCTGGAGACACTGGTCTTGTTGAGGGTGTAACCTGGAAACTCTGGTCTTGTTAGGGATTAGCCTAGAGACTGGAACTAGGCTCAGGTTGTATTGGGTGGCAACTTGGAAATTAATGCTAGGTACCAGCCTGTTAGTTTACCTGAGTTCAAACTTAGGTCAGGCTCTCTAAAATGGAGTCTGAACTTAAAAGATTTGGCATCTCACATAAAATAATAAATAAATAAATCCTTTAAAAAAAAAAAAGATTAACGATATCATTAAGATGGATTGCCATCAAAAGTCTCAGGGTATAAAAATGCAAATTCATTTGAGAGTGCCTGAAACAAACAAAACAAAACAAAACAAAAACCAACAGCAACAAAAAACTGTAGGGCACCTTGCTAGAAACCTGTCACACAGAACCACACTCAGAGGCCACTACAGATTTGATAGAAAGCAACTCAGTGGTTTCTTGAGCTGGCAGCAGGATGTTGAAACATCTCGGTGGTTGCTGTTTTGTTCTGCCCCAGGTGAGTGCTCTGAAGTCTCCAAAAGGACAGGATTCCTCTCAAGTAGAAGTTAGCAGAGATGCATGGATAAACCTCAGAACCTCTGAGGTAGGTAAGGCTTAGGAAGAGTGTACTTGGATATAAGGCTCTGAAAAAGCGATTCTGATAAACCTTTCAGCAGAGAAAATATTCTACCAGATGAAGCCTCCCCTCGTCCTTGTGCAGGGATGACACACCCAGCCCCTGGGTTCACCTCCCACTCTGCGATCTGATTTGCATTTCCTTTCATTTGTTTTGCCTTTATTTTTTTAAAGAATTATTTATTTTATGAGTATCCTGTAGCTATCTTCAGACACACCAAAAGAGGGCTTCAGATCCCATTACAGACGGTTGTGAGCCACCATATGGTTGCTGGGAATTGAACTCAGGACCTCTGGAAGAGCAGTCAGTGCTCTTAACCACTGAGCTCTCTCACCAGCCTTTGTATTGTTTTTAAAAGAATTTTTCTATCCATGTTAATAAACATCATTAATTTGTTTTCCTTGTTTTTAGAATTAAGTTTGGGGACCAGAAAGATGGCTCAGTGGTCAGGAGCACTTGTTGCTCTCGTGGACCATGCACGTTCTTCCAGCATCCTCCCAAGCCTTAGACATTTGTCAGTCTCCTAGGTATCTCTCTCAGGTGGCTTAGCTGGTCTGAGAGTCCATGCGGCAGTATCTCATCCTAAGACCCCATCAACAGAGCTAGACTTATAGTTGTCCTGGTGTCAAAATCCTATAGCACCACAGCCCACCTGCCTTCTCTCCAAAACCTCCCTTGCTTCTTGCAGGCGTGCTAAATACCTTCTCCGCTGTCACATGCAAAGAGTCTGAAGTTTAGGGGGAGAAGGCTAACCTCCTCAGGTGTCCACCAAGTAAATGGAATTAATAGGGTCCTCCTCCCTCAGTCACAGAGGCCCCTGCCCACGTCAATCTCAGCCTAAAATATTAAGAGGAAATTTTCCGAAATAAACCATGTATAAGGTTTAAATTGTGCACTGCTTTGAGTAATGTGATTAAAATCCTGCTCCGGGGGCTGGAGAGATGGCTCAGCAGTTAGCATACCAGTCGCTCTTGCAGAGGACCTGGATTCAGTTCCCAGCACCTACGTGGTAGCTCACAACTGTCTAGAACTCCAATTCCAGATGTAATACTCTCTTGTGGCCTTTGTGGGTACTGTACACACATGGCATGCAGGTCAAACACTCATAACCATAAAAGTAAATTAAAAAATAAACAAGCAATCTCACACAAGCCAGATCCATCACACTGGGGTGAATCTTCCTTCTGTCCAGGGAACCCTGCCTTACACCCTACCCCAGCCCCACTTACACATCTGTATAAGTTTCAGGGTTGTCCCACATACCAACACAGTGCTAATGACTAATAGTCACTTAATATAACAAATGAGTGGTGGTGACTTTATTATAATGTTCTATAATAACTGCTCACTTTTATTATTATGTTTGTTAATCTCTTGCAATGCCTAATTTTGGATAGGTGGGTGGATGGATGGATGGACAGATGCACGGGGAAAACCATCACACTCATGGTTTCAGTCTTCTAACAGATATTAGATCATATCCCCTGTGGATGAAGGAAGACTGTTGAACTCAAATCCAGGTTCTTCTCATTTGATGGCCCCTACTGTTTCCACTTTATTACCAGAAAGATAGATTTATTAAAATACTATTTCTATAATTGAAATCTGAATACGTTTATGAAGTTAAGCAGGCTGGGAGCCATCCACAGCTGTGCATAGAACTTGCCCCACCATGACACAAGGTTCATCTCAAAGGGGATAGAGGGCTCAGTCTCCTCAGCCTACATCCCTAGGAGTGACCTGCAGGCCCTTCAGCTCCAGCAGACACTACTGGGGCAGTGACAGTCCTTGGAATACAAGACCACACTCCCATCCACATAGTCAGGAGCACAGGGTGGCACCTGCTCCTATTCAACCTTCTCAAGTACCCCCCAAGGCCATGCCCACAATCTTAGGACCTGCTCTAGTGAGGACCCGAAGTCAAATATATGGTTTGTTTTGTTTCCCAATTCTGGCAGTAAACTAGTTCTAGAAATACCTAACATCTGGGGGCAGGGAGTTACTTCCACAGGATGTGTGTAAGCACAGCCTTCTCAGAAATGGATGCAAATTACACAAAAAATGCAGTCATTTATACTTAAATCCCACATCCTAGTCTTCAAGAAAGCAGCCACTTCCCATCCTCCACATGGTCTGAAGAAGTCAGTGTTGCGGGGTGTACCTCCAACCCTCAGCCTCTTCCTATTTCATATTTAATGTGCACATTCTCCAAGCAGGGCTCCTGCTTTACTGAGGACCAAACTGGCCATCTGCAGCCTTAAGAAAGCAGAGGTTTAGATTAAACCAAAACCAGGGTCAGACTATGGATGCTGCCAGAGAAGAGATTACCCCAGGATACAGCAGCATCTCCCCACTAATGGAAAAGAGCCAGTGATTCCAAGAGCCATGGTCAGACAGGTTCCTATGGCAACTATACTTAACATTAATCAGCTTTGTCAACTCATTTATGCCCTCTCTTGTATCAGGTGGCTATCCTGGATTTTATGACATTAGCAGGTCTCAATTCAGCCATGCACATTGGTCTATGACTCGATATTACTTAAAGGTAACTGTTGGATTGCATACGTACACAAAATGCATACCCTCGGTTCCACAACTGATTTGGCTACATTAACATTCATAGCAGACTAAAATACATCTGGGGGAGAAAGCCTTTCCCAAAAGGAGAGCTGTACAGAAGAACCCTCGAAGACCAGTACTGTGTATTGCCTTTATTGTACAGAAAATGCTTTCTGCAGATTGTCTTTGGCTACTTTGTCAACAGAAAAGTATCACACAGTTGGCTTTGCAACACAAAAAGCTACATGTGCTTAAAGTAGGCATCTCCCAGAGGGCAGAACAGTTTCCAGTTCAGTTACAATCTGCTGGCTCCGGTTTTCTGTCCTCACAGTTAACTACTCTAAAGCAACAAGGGAGGCCATTAGGCTCATGTCTCGCTAAAGTAGGACAGGGGTGGACAAATTCCAGGATTTCAAAGTCACATATATGTTGAAGAGAAATATGAGGTATAGGATCCTAGCAAAGGACTCTGACTGACTGCCAGTCACAGGAAATTGGATCATAGCCTGGTCTCTGTCCCTGGCTGCACAATGTAGGACACACATCACTACTGCAGGTGTCAAGCAATAGGTTGTGGGACATGATAATAGGACATGTACTATTGCTCTTATTTGAAAATGAAGTTGTTAGTAGCAAGTTTTTTTTGTCCCCTTGTCCCAAGAACCTGCCTTGCTGTGCCTAGAAGATCCAGTTGACACCGGTTGCTACATGTCTCAGTACATGGGGGAGAGTTCAGTTCACATGGATGGAGGTGACACAGGTGTCCACGAGGCTATGAGGAGGCTTTGGGCCGTGTCATACTGGCTGTCAGAAATGTCTGTGACTGTAGCAGCTCCTTCATACATTGGGGAGCCAGAGGACGAGGACGTAGCGGCTGAGACCGTGTGCGTCAGGGGTGCGTAATGTGCAGGGGAGCCTCGAAAGAACTGGGCTCCCAGCCCATTGGACACCCCAGCTGTCTGGGAGCCTGGGGTGATGGTACCATTGCTCACAGACCAGAGGCTGGGGTACTGGCTGAAACAGAGAAAACAGACATCAGGGGCCTCGGAAGAGGCTGCAAATGAGCTACACGTGTATGAGGCGTGGGGGAAGGACCAGTACTCAAAACATTGCTAGCAATAACTGCATCACATGGCTTTGCAGACTACTTTTTACACCATTACCACACGTATAGAAGCTACTGTATCAAACAAAATCAACAAGAAGGTGTGCATAAGTAGAGTTTGTGGGCTGAGTCCTGCTGAAGGGACTCTGGCAAGTATCTCTGTGCTCACAGGCATACAGAATTTGTACCGAGCACCAAGGCTCAGAGCAATGTGTTCCCAGCCTCATCCCACCGATCCCTGAATTTACAGAAGAAAGTGTTCTTTAGGATGCCATCATGGCTGACCCAGGCTCGTCCAGTGGACAGGGGGTTAGTGTGTCAATATGGTGCAATATGCTAGGGTCCCCAGAGCTGAGCTTAGGACCAGCTCTGCTTCTTGACCTTGCCCCATGTCTGTTTTTCAGGGTGTCTCATAATCTACAAGATGAAGGAGCTGAAATGAGTGTTAAAGCCCCTGGCCTAAGCCCTAGAAATGAATTGCATTTAACTATGCTAAAGTTTTGTTTGGGAAAAACTTCCTTAGAGTTCTTCTGTAAACACATAATGTGATCTAAGACTATTTAGCACACCATCCCCTATTTCTACGTCAAAGGCATTTGAACTTGAGAGCAAGCCTGGGGTAAATTAAGGCAGATTACCAAATTGGCTGCCTGCAGATCATCTGGCTCCTTCAGCAATGTCCCCAGGGCCATTGAGAAGTTTGCCATCTTATTTATGTTTGCTTTAAAGAGTAGGTTACAGCAGAATTATTAAAACCTGCCAATAACCCCAACAAATTAGGAGGCTGAGGGAGGAGAATCAAGACCTTGAACTCTGGACTGTGTAGTGAGTTCAAAGCCAGCTTGAGACCCTATGTCAAAACCAAACAACAAAGAAACACTAGGCAACTAAATCCCCCCCCCCCTCTCTCTTTTGGTTTTTCGAGACAGGGTTTCTCTGTGTAGCCCTGGCTGTCCTGGAACTCACTCTGTAGACCAGGCTGGCCTCGAACTCAGAAATCCACCTGCCTCTGCCTCCCAAGTGCTGGGATTAAAGGCGTGCGCCACCACTGCCTGGTGATAACTAAATTCTTATTAGTAAAGAGCTATCTCCAAAACTAAAACAGCCAGGACCTTAGATAATGTTTAATCTTCTAGGCCACTCGTGTTCAATCTGTGGGTTACAATCCCTTTATCATATATCCTGTATATTAGATATTTACATTATATTTCATAACAGAAAAAATTACAGTCATGGAGTAGCGACGAAATAATTTGATGGTTGGAGGTCACCACAACATGCGGCACTGAATGAAAGGGTTACAGCACTGGGAAGGTTGGGAACCGCTGGTTTCGACATTTGAGGTCCAGGTTGCATGGTAGCAGGCTCACTCCTCTGAGAACTAACAGCTCATCACCACACTGTCTGTCCCAGAATCAGTCTCTTGTGGTCCCTTTCCTCACTGGAGATGAAGTGTTGGCATCTAGCTTTGCAGTTCTTTGCTATTGTTTCAGTATCCTGGAGGGGTAATAAGTCGGAAGGGATACCAGCAGCCTATTCTATAACTCGCTGGGCAGTCAAAGTCTTCATCCTTTACTGGTTCTCAGCCCTGTACTAAGGACTCTTACTCCTTTGTCCACAGAAAAACTCAAGAAATATGTTGCCTTCAGTGACTAAAGGTTCTGCACTGTTACTTTAAACAACACGTGACAACTCCATCAACCTGGGAGACACAGACTGAGGCTGGGGCTACTTACTATCTTTTTACATACCAGCGCTCCCCAGACATACGTACCTAGAGCCAGTAGGTGGGCTGGCGTTATGACTCACGGGCAGCATGCTGGTGTGGGCAGGCACTCCAAGGCTAGACCAGTTGTCATGAGACTGCAGCATGGACAGGCATGCAGATGAATTGTCGGCATAGGCTGAGGGACGTGGAGAGGGGAAGTTACCCACAGGTCTTCCCAAAGAAACAAAATGTAACAAAATGATACCAACTGAACCCAACGCTACAAACAAAAGCTGCATGGGTAGACACCGAGAGCAAGCCACTAGCCTGCTTAGCTCATCAGCATGGCAATGTTTATTGTCAATGTTAATTATCAGAAAATATATCCCACTTAACCTAAGGTGTCTCTTATCCCATGAAGAGAAGTCCTGCGGACAGTGGCATGGCTTATTATTCTTTTTATTTTTATGCTATCTATTTACTTATTTATTTATTATTTTTGTGGCATTGGGGAGCAGATTCAGAGCCTCTCAAATGCTAGGCAAGTGCTAAACCACTGAGTGACACCCTAGCCTGGAATGCTTAATTTTAAAAGTAAATAAAAAATATTTGCCACATTAGCTCACCTTTTCCATAAAGGCGATTCCTTAAGGCTCGGATAGGCTGTGGAAACCATGATCTCACCAAATTAAAACTCTAATCTCCCCACCTCAGAACCCAGCCTCGGATGGACGAGTCTCCAGGGCTGCTGCCTTTCATTTTGAATCAGGCAGTAATTGCTTAATTTGGAGCAGACAAAGGTTGGTCTGAGCAGACAAGTGTTAGAGAATCTACCAGAGGTCTCAAGCTGTCCTGGGCCTGATCCATCTTCTAGGTCCAGGATGGACCTAAAATGTGCCTGGTTCTCAGGTGACACCCACTCTGAGGACCTGGGTTCTACATCTGGAGAGTCTTTGGTCTGGTCAGGAATGTGTGTACTTGGCTTAATTCAATATGGTCACTTTAGAGAGGTTCTTAGACCATCCAAACCAGGGTCCATTCTGGGGCTCAAACTATGGCTCTGTAGAAAGGCCCAGACTTTTGAAAAGCCTGGAGCAGGTTCTGAGGCACATGGATATTAAAATAAAAGCCTCCATGGGGACCCCTGATTAAACCACCACCTTGACCAAGTCTCTTCATGAGCCACTAGGAGCTGGGTTCCCTATCTTGCACCCCTATAAAAGTGCCTCTCCAGGGGGGATCCACCCACCCCCAAACCCCAGCTGGGAAATGGAGGTACAGAACCTACTTGGAGAGTTGTTCCGATGAGCATAAGGGCTGGGGTAGGGCGATGACCGGTGGTTCCTTAGAGCCGGGTACCTCTCACAGCCATGTGTGGAGGGGAGAGAGAGCGAGCCTCCAAACTGAGGGTGGGAGCTGGCAGGTGGGCAGAGGGTGCCAGCCCCAGGAACAAGCCACCCCCCTGCTGTGAGAAAAGCATGCTGGGTAATTGGCCCTTGCTTGAGATTCAGTCCTGTCCCTAGCTCTAACCCAGGAGACTCTGGAACTGAAGAATAACCAGTATCCTTCCCTCGGTGCAGCCTAATCTCAAAGTGTGCCCGTGGAGCACCACAGTAAACCTGGGATGCCAGCACTCTTGAGAGGCCTGAGTTCAGCCCAGAGCCCTGTCTAACAGGATTAGACGGAAGACCTCTCCCAGAATGAAATGTTAAAGGGATCTACTATGAAGATAGAAGAACTCAGTGGGCCACAGGTAGGACCCAGACTGCTCCAGATGGCTCCTCCCCAGCTCCTGAGGCTAATAGTCATGCTCCTGCCTCAAGAATAGCTGGTGGATCGATTCCCTATTTGTTCCCTTCTGTTTTCCCCATATTCTCTCTCTCAACTACACCTCCTAGACAGATCTATCCACTGAAACTAATATTGTTCTCCTATTTTACAAGACAGTTCTTCAGACAATACTTGAGGAACATACATGTGTCCACAGAGCCCTGGTGTGGCCCCAAACACAGTTCATTTCTTCTTGGTCAAGTGACTACCCAATGAGCCACAATAGGGGCCCTCTTTGTTAAATTCATTTGTTAAATTTATGTAGAAGATGGTATTAAAATAGTTTAGAGTAGCTGATCATTGTTTAAGGGCAGAGTGCTAGGCTGGTCTGGCAGCCTCTGAAGTGGCCTGCAAGATCCTGCTACCCCTCAGCAATGACTCTGACGTTTGGAGATCCCTCCTTGGAAAGAGAGATGAGGCCAGGCCTTTTCTCTCCCTGTGTGCCTGCATAGATCTGCACCCATTACTGCCTAAACTCCTAAAGAGATATTTTTAAAGAACTAGCCACCAAAATCAGGAGCCACAGGAACTGAGTGGGAAGAGAAGATCACTCATGTGTGTCTATCTCCAAAGATAGCCATTCGTTTTAAGCCACTAACAATGGAAACCATCTCCAAGGGGGTGGAGAGAGGTGACAGCTGAACCCTCATCATACCCAAGTCTAAACTCCCAGGAGTTCACTCCACCCTGGCCTGCTGCAGAACAGCAACACAAACAATCAAACAAATCAAGAGTTCCTTGGGCCAATCAGTGTCCAAAGCCTAAGATGGTTAGGCAGCTTCCAAAGCAAAGGGCATGTGGCCAGGGCATAAAGAAGAGCCATCTTGCTACCCCCACTATTCCCAGAAGCCCAAAGCCTCCCCCTATGGGTTCTCGTTTTAGCAGGTCTAGACCTGAAATAAGGCAGAGGGATATGGGGGTGCAACAAACCGTACATTGGGAGTACCCCGGCTGCTGGCAGTCCCCCGGCTCCTCCATTACATCTTTGTGGTCGTTTCTGCCAAAAAGCATTCGGAATGGTCAAAAGAAGGCCTGCCTAGAGGCAGTGAGTAGCCTTCTTTCTACATGGTCCTTTGCCCCAGGAGTGCAGTTAGAACTCTCACCTTTCTTTCGCATCAAGGAAGGCTTTGGCAAACGGGTTGTATTTGATTTTAAGGGCTGTAATCTGAAAAACAAGAAAGTGTATTTACTAATACAATACTGGTTACCAGAGGATTTGATGAGGGAAAAAAAAAAAATGGAGAAGCATCCTAGGCCTGACAGCCCAGGGATTAAGATGCTGAGGTGAAAGAACTGTGGATTGAAGGATATCCTGAGCTACATAGCAAGCATCAAATGGAGGTGGGGGGAACACTACCAAAGAAAAGGAAATTGAGAAAGAATAGAACCAAGTTAGAATGTTCAAATGAATCAGTCTCTGTCCTTCAATTTGTGTCTGATAGCGCCATGAAATTACAAAGAAAAGAAATTTCTAAGTGAAATTCCCAATAAAGTTAGTCTCTATCAAATCTAGATATCACAACAGTTCCAACAAATCGCGGAGTTGCTGTGGAGTTAAGGTCAGCAACAGCTGCCCCAGGTGACTAATGACACATTTTCTGTGACTTGGGGTTAGGAGGACCCTTGACAGCCTTTGCTGAGATCAGGGACTGTCCCCTAGCCTCTCCAGATTTTAAAACCATGAAGTTGTGGTTCACGCTTCTTCCAAGCAGGTTGTAGATGTGTATTCGATCTTCTGAGACTAACAACATGCTTAAATGAGTATTTTTAAACTTTTTTCCTCTTAGCCACAGAAGCGGTAAATCTGAATTAAATTTTGCCTGGCTTCAGTACTGTGGTTCTACCTCCCAATCTGCGGGACAGGCAGGGTGAGGGAACTCCCTTCCCGAAGCCTCACCTCCTCATTCTGGTAGGCGGTCACAGCTATGAACTGGGTCTCGGGAAAGCCGTGGCTGGTAATCATGCGTTGCGGGCCCCCAACTCTCACGATGTGAATCCGAGGTTCATACTTATGCAAGGAGTTTAACATGATCTGCAGGAGATATGGGAGCGAGAATGGAGACCTGAGCCTGCCTCAATACTGCAGCATCCTCAGGAACTGCTCAAGAAGAAACAGATCCACCTACAGAAAGTCTCCGGGAAACTGCCAGCAGCAGAGGGCATGGGGTCCATTTTACACATCTGCTTCCCACAGATGGTCTGGAACTGGGATGGGAGGTATGCTACACTCTATTAAACCCTGCCAGCATAAGGCCACAAACAACTTTAAATGCCTGGCTTGGTTGCAACTTGGAAGTGAGTTTTCTTGGAACAGGCCCCCAATTAAAGACTTTTCAGAAGGATGGAATGTGCACGTTTGTGCACACTTGCCAGTGTTCCCTTTTGGCTTTAAAGTGACTCAGGATTCAGAATCAAAGATCACCTAGGGCCAGAGACGGTTCCCAAGCTGCAGGCCTTCACCAACCCTTCCAGGGTGAGTGAGGACTCCCAGCTCCCTTCCCCAGGCCCTGGTGTAACCTCATCCGCTAATATAAACAGTACTAAAGATTTAATTGGGGAAGGCCACGGTGGCTTCTGTGGGGCTGACAAAGGCTGGTGGAACCTTTCTAGGCTCCCAGCTGGGAGAGGTGAAGCCCTCTTCCCTCTGGCTTCGGCTGTCTCCTGCATTGGCTTACCTGTCCTCCTCCATTGAGCTTGTTGGTGAGTTTGACTTTGCTGAAAGACACAGGAGCCTTCATCCAGTGGGCCCCAAAATTGGGCGAGTCTGGGTGGATGTAGACGCAGCTGGGCGCCTGAGGCTCTGGTTTGCCCCCAGGTACCCACTCCCCATTCACATACTTCCAGCGGTGGTTGTCAGCCGCCACGAAGTCCAACAGGAAGGAGTACATAGCATTGGGATCCAGACCTGACACATTTACCTTCAGCACCGGGAACATCCTCCTGGAAAAGACAGCGCACGGCAGGAGGACCCATCCGTTGGAGAGAGCGAGCCTGCACAAAGTGTTTGTTGCCGGCGAAAGAGGACGCCCTGCAACCGGTCTCGCAAGCTTCCTTGCCTGAACTTTCTCAGTTCTGGAACCAAATCATCTCCCCCACTAAACCTACAGGCCCTTGAGACAGCAGAGGGGCAAAGGTTTCAATGCCGCAGGCAAACCTGGCTACACCAGTGTACACCTAGGAACAAAGTTCCCGAGAAACCAGTTTTAGGAATCCTCTAGGGGGCTGATAACTCAGGGGGAAGAAACAGAAAGTCGGCCGATTGGGAAGAAAAGGTGCTCTCCCCGGAGGGGCACTCTCCAGGCCCCAGACTGCCGGCTTGCGGCACACACCTACCTGCCGTTCTTGGTCACAATCATCTCGTTAGTTAGCTCCTTGAAGCGCAGCCACAGCTCGCTCTCCTCCAGACCCACTCGCAGTTCGCGTTCGGTGGGGTCGCCCTTCTCGCTGCCCGCCTGCAGCTCGCTCTCCACGGCGCTGAGCAGGTGATCCACTCGGTACTGCAGGCTCTTCCCTGCGCTCTCTGTGCCCGGGGAGCTCATCCTCCCGCCACCCTCTCCACCGCCCTGGAGTCTTGACTCCCTACCCAATAGCCACCTTCACTTCTCTCTCCACCAACTCCTTTCCAAGAAAAAGGCTCACTCTGCGGAGCCCAAAGACCACACCTGGGTCCCAGCACATTCGCCAAAGGAGGACCGGGTCCGGGATGTGGGGGGAAGGGGGCGGGGATGGGGAGAGGACCTGGGGAGCCGTGGTTCCACTTGAACTCCCGCAAGGCGCGACAAGAGTAAGTCTCTGGGGGAGAGAAAATGGGTCCCCTCCCCATAAATACAGCCGAGGTGGCCTCGCGCGGGGGTGGGGGGGGGGCGGCGGATTGGGCGGGACAGCCTTTGAAGTACGGAGCAGCTGCCCATTGGCGGTGCGCGGCCATATCAGACCGGCCGGGCGGGCCCGGAGGCTGGGGGCCAACAATGAGCTCCTGCTCACGCTTCCTGTAAGGAAAGCGTCGGGCGCAGTCCCGACACCCCCGCCCTCCCCCAAATGTTTGCACCTCCATCAAAGCGGCGGGGCGGACCCTGGTGGGGGGAGGGCGTGAAGCCGGGCCGAGCCACCCAGGCCCGCGGCTCCCAGAGCGGCTCTCCACTCCCACACACACTCCGCGCTCTCCAAGCGCACCCCAGCGCCTGCGGCTGTGCCCCGCGGAGTGTCCACGCTGCGCGCACCTGCGCAGGACTACGGCGGATCGGCGTCTCCTGGGTCTCCTTGACCTCTCCGAAGCCAGCCTCCCGAGGTGTAGCAGCTTCGGAACACGTCCCCTCGTCCCGTGGACTGCCAGTAACTCCCACCTCGGCGTCCGGGTCCCCCACGACCGTCACCTGCGTGGAGAGGGAAGCTCAAGGCGGATCTGTCTAGAGAGGGAACTAGACAAACAGATAGTGACCCTAGTAGGAGGTGTCCTCGCGTCCCACATAAAAGCTGGACTTTGACGGTGGATGCGCCTGTACCGAATGTGGCCCCGGGAGTCCCTGATCTTTGCTCCGGGGATTGTTGGAACGCACGCTGCGCGCGTTTCCCTACCCGCCTCGCCATGCGGTGTGAGCAGCAGTTGGTTTATTACCTCTCGGTGAGAACCTCTGCCGGGAGAGTGAGGGGAAGGTGACAAAGAGCAGGAAATAGTTCAGTGGGGTCTCTTTAAACAATAACATTCCTCTAAAACGGGAGCCCAGGAAGCGGGAAGGAAGCCAGAGCTCGGACCCAGCTCTTTAACGAGGGTCTGGGTTCCAGCCTCCGTTTCCCCGTCTTCCACTCGCCCATCCCACCCCGAAGCTCCTTGGAAGAGGCCTCTGAAATCAGATGGGGGCACTGAATTCTGAGTTCGTTGCCTCTCTGAGAGTCTCCCAGGGAAGTCTTTGGGGTCAGAGTTGTGGAGCAAGCCAGGTCCCCAGCTCCGGGTTCTACCTGCCCCTACTTCTGAGAGAGGGTTTTCCAGGAGCCAACCTCGAGGGAAGGTACTGCGGAGTGGGATGGGAACTTGTCCTGGACTACCCTCCTCCGTCCTTACCCACGGACTATTGAGTTGCTAGTTGCTTTTCTGTAGTCTAGGATATAAAGAAATCTCGGACTGAGGGGAAGGGGATGCTTCCTTCTGCAGAGACAACAAAAGGCTCTCATTTGTGCCCAACCCCGACCCTCTAGCAACTCCCACCAGCCAGTTTGGGTTGTAAGTTTGCAGAGGTATACTGGAGAGATTCCACCCTCTCTCCCTCGGAGACGCTAAGGCCTGAGACTCCCTGGCACTTGGAATAAATCTAGGTGGAGGGGGACTTGAAAGTCGAGGGAGGCTGGGTTCGAAAGTGACTGACGATATCTAACCTCTGGCGTGAAGGCGGAGCCGACCCAGGGAATGTGGCTGCTCAAAGATGAGTTTTCTCCATCGTCTAGGGCACTGGTGGAAGATTGCTCTGGAACTGTTCTCCAAACAGGAGGAGGCAAATAAATGACGTTACTTTTTCTACCATGAGCAGTGAAACCTCTCCATTCCACAGTGTACAGTGAAGTCACATCCCTGGTCTAGGGCTAGAAGCGACAATTTCAAGGCTTAGCTATTCTGCCCCTTACCCTCTTCAGTGATTAATTTCTGATCTTGGTCCCCAGAAAGTTGTCCACAACCTTTTCAAGGAAGGCTGTGGTGCATGACAGTTTACAGCCAAAAACATCCTCCTGGCCAGCTGTAAAGAATTCCCACTTAATAACCTGCGCTTCCTTGGGAGAGGCGTGGCCTGGGCGCTACTCCCTGCTTCTCTCTCAAGTTGGCCAGTCCTAGAAGCCTCACCCATCCCAGCAAAGCTTCAAGCCTGGGCCTCTGCACCGCAACATTCCCACCGAGAACAAACAAAGGAAAAGGCCCAGGAACCATAAATGTATGCCCGTGGCAATTCCCAGGGGGGCAGTTTCCCTAGTCTCACCCCTTTTCAGACAACAAAGCCCTCTTTCCTTTGGAGCTGGTACGGAAAAGAGAAGCCTCACAACTCCGGAGGAGTCTTTCTTGAAAGAAGGTGAGGGGAAGTGGATAATATGTATCCGTGTTACAGAACACAGATCCATGAGCCTCATAACTTCAGGTTCCAGTGTACCAACCTAGTCCTCCACTTCCTGTTTCCCCAAGCTGACCAAGCAGACATAGGATCCCCAAATCCCAGGTCAATGCAGAGACAGCATGAAAACAATCCTGCCATCAAACAGTGAAAGAAAATGGTGGCTTCAGTGAGGGCTTTTAAAAGGGCACAATTCTTTAGATTGCTTAACATGGAACTTTAAAAGGGACATTAGGTTGTTTTCGGTGGCTGCTGGTTTTGTAGAAAAGAAAATAGAAGGGCCTTTAAAATGAGCCAGCAGGACTACATGCCGCTGGTCACAGACTGTGGGAAGAGTCACCAGGCTCTAGACGGCCCAAGCTGCAAGCAGAAGGGAGGTGCTGCCCTGTACAAAGGCAAAACTGGGCTAGGGGCAGCTGAAGAAGGTGTTCTCAGGTCCAGTCCTATCCTAGCTGTCCCCATGAGCCAGAGTGGTTTAAGGACAGGAGTTGACACATAGAAAACAAATACACCAGCCAACATTTCTTCCGAAACCTCCCCACTCTTTGAATCTAAGTCAAGAGGGGATTCTGTGGCCACTGGCTTGGTACCTTCTAGGCAGGTAGTTTGAGTCTCTTCAGTCTCCACACCTAAGCTTTCCAGGGGCCTCTAGGCAAGCCTCCAGGTCGTCTATGCCTGGGAATGACAGCCCCTGCCTGTTTTCTGTTTCCCCTGCTTCTACCCTGAGCTGTTTCATCTCTGGTCCTTCTGCATGAATTGAATGGTGTGTGAAGTATTTGCACCACACCACCCTGTCAATTTGTCTAAGTCATTCTTGGGTTTTACTGCCTCCCATGCAGATTTTATTTCTTTGCTGTCCCTTTGTGTTTCAGGCTGTTCTTGTTCCCCCTGAGTCTCTGTCATGCTATTTACTCCACGGTCTTCTGTGGCCGCCTTTTGCTCCTCTGGCTATTTGTGTTTCCTAGAGGCCACCGGGTTCTGCTTAGGCTTGACGGCTGCTTTCAGGTGACCACTGTTGGTTATTTCTTTTTAGTCGTGGGCCGTTCTCCTGGACTCTCCATTAGCCTGTAGCCCTTTGCTGGAGACTCCGTCTTGTTTCTCCTTCCACTCAACCTGGGCTAAGTCTGAGATGAGTGGACCTTGCACAGATGACTCCACTCAGATGAGGTGCCTCATCTCTCATCTTCTTGAACTCAGGGGTGGTCATGGAAGGCAGATGTCACTGTGTCCGGGAGGAGCAGTAGCCACTGCACCGAAATCCACCCACAAGTGGTGTGTGAACTACAGCTGACCTAGACCTGGCAGCCCTGCACACCTTCTAAAGACAGGTGCCACAGAAGCCCGGGCATTTTTTTTCTATCTGTGTTGAGCCCTCAAGAAAGAGCTCAGAGGTAGACAGAGGCAGGCTCAGAGTTACTCCAGAAATCATTACAAGAGCCCAATCTCAATCTCTCTCTCTCTCTCTCTCTCTCTCTCTCTCTCTCTCTCTCTCTCTCTCTCTCTCTCTCTCATATCTAAACCACATGTCACAGCAGGCTCTGAGCTCCAGCTAGAACCTGACATTCACCTAGGATAGCAGAGAGACAGGAGGGTGTGCCAAGTTCCCTTGAGAACCTGGGTCAAGTGTATAGTTTCTCGAGGTCCAGGGGCCACTGGAACCCTCAACGCCTAGAGTGCTTGAGAAAGCAGAAAGCCGGGACCCCAAGGAGAACGGCAAACTGAGGCAGGGCCTAATTTAAATGACAGAGAAGGCTCAGCAGCTACTGAGAAAGAATCACGGAGGAGAGGTCAGAGGTCAGAGCTGCAGGTATTTTTTGTGAGACACTTAAGAGCTAATAACAGGAAAGCTGAGGGATGAACCCAAAGGAGGAAGAGGGTGGATGCCTATCGGGCTTCTTAAACGGGGAGATTTGGTGATCTCCAGGGTCCTGGTAGAAGGAATTTGAAGTCCCACCAAAATCCTGGATTTAGAGGCTTTTAATAGGAATTTCCAGGGGGCACTCGAGGGAAAGATAGTAACAGGAATGGTGGGATTGTGAGAGTATCCCAGGTCGGCGACCCGCGGGGGAGGTGGGGCAGAAACCCGCTGGCAGCTTCCAGGAGGAGTGGGTGTGAGGAAGAAGGCTGCGCCCACCTGCTAACAGCTAGGCAACAGGAAGGGCCAAAGAGGAGGAGAGGTAGCGAATGCCCCCGGGGGGAGCCTTGCCGCAGGAAGCCGGGAGGGTTAAAATAAATCTCCCCACATATCAAGGGCAAGACTGATAAAAAATGGGGAGGGGCCTCTTAACACACTCCTGAGAACAGATTTAGAATCAGTGGCTCCCAACACCAGACTCCACCAAGCCGAAGAGCCCAGAGAGGAAAGCCCACTTGAAGTCAGGATTAGCGCACGCAATGACCCACAATCCAGCTTCCAGACACCAGTACCACCTCCAAATACAAGAAAGCCTATTGTATGCAGGGAAGAGGTGGGTGCATGTCACTTAGAGGAACAACCCCGTAAGGGGGCGACAGTCTTTCTGTGGATAAGGCAACTAAAGCTCACAGAAAAGAGTGGAAAATGAGAGGAAGTTTTGATTTCGGATTTATCTTCATTTAAATCTATTTTATTTCTACTAAAACACCTCAAGTATGTAGAAAGTAAAAGTAAGGTTTCTTTGCTTTTTTCCTCTTGTTAGCTCACCACATTCACAGAAATAGTTACCCAAGGAATTTGACCTCCAGAAGGTAAAGGGGATGGACTTGGCTACTTTTTTTTTTTTTTTAAGACAAGGTCCCACTATGTAGCCCAGGCTAGCCTGAAATTCACTATATAAACCAGGCTGGCCTTGGACTGCCACTGCTTCCTGAATTCTATGATTAAAGACCTTTCCCATCACGTCCAGTGACTCCGCTTATTTATTTATTTATTTTGTCTTTCAAGATAGGGTTTCTCTGTGTATCCCTGGCTGTCCTGGAACTCGATCTGTAGACCAGGCCTGCCTCAAACTCACAAAGATCCACCTGCCTCTGTCTCTGCCTCTGCCTCCCCAGTGCAGAGATTAAAGGCATGTGCCACCACTGCCCAGCTTCTAGTGACTCCTTACATTAAAAAAAAAAAAAAGTCATAATCTGCGCTGTCCCCAAGGAAACAATTCCCAGAGCAATGCCGTTCTCTCCTTAATCACAGCTGAGTCTTCAGCTCCACTGACCTGAACCACAGAATCTTCATTCAAACTATTGAATAAATGGCCAGAATAGTTTTTGCCTCCCTCTGAAACTTGACAAGCCAGGCCTCCCTCTCTTCTAGGCTCCCATGGAGCAGCCCACTGAGCTGAGCACTCAATGGCTTTTCCAGCCCCAGATTCAAATGCCACCATCATCTTCCCAAATCCCCCACTCTGTACCAATTTCTATATTGGAGTTTCTATTGCTGGGATAAAACAACCCGGCAAAAACCAATCTGGGGAGAAATGGTTTGTTTCACTTGTAACTTGCAACATTCTCAGGCGGGCGTTCAGGGCGGGAACTCAGGCAGGAATCTGAAGGCAGGCACTGAGGCGGGGCCTTGGAGGAGTGATGCTTAGTGGTTTGCTCCTGTTTGACTTTCTCAGCTTATTTACACAACCCATGAACACCGGCCCAGGAGCAACATCAGCCCCTCCCCCACACCAGTTATTAATCAAGAGCATTCCCTAAAGGTTTGCCTACAGGCTGGTTTTATGGGAGCATTTTCCCAGCTGAGGTGCCCTCCTCTTAGATGACTCTAACGGCGGTGTCAAGTTTATGAACCAACAGAAGATAGTTCAAAAGACAACACCGGCAGCAAAATCTGTCTTTTCTTTTAACGATTATTTTTATTTTTATATTTAATTTTAATTATGTATGATAGGACTTGAATAATGTGCAGGAAGGGCCCCGGGATTAGACACAAACCACACCCAAATACCAGTTTCCAACACAGAGTAATCCTTTATTAAGCAAGGCAAAGAGACAAGGTGGCTGGATCTGAATCTGGCAGGGACAGCAGCAAATAGCTTTACATTTAAATTTAAGAGGAAAAAGTGGGAGGTCTGTGTTGGAATGAGCTCGGGTGGGTTGGTAGGCTCTGACTGTGTATTTGTGTATTTTAATGAAGGCAGCTAAATGAACATTTTTGGTTGCTGGGCCTTGATGAGGTGGCCAGCCTCAGGAATGAGTCAGGGTAAGACAGGGGACAGATATGGGAATAGACCTTGGTGGCTAGCTTCAGGAATGTGACCTAATGGTTTAGGGGAAGGGCAAGGCCTGCTGGTGCCATGTTTGCCCGGCTCAGGCCTGCGAGAACCCTTCAGTGTGTGGGTGTGGGTGTGGGTGTGGTATAGTGTGGTGTGTGTATGTGTAGTGTGTATGTGGTGAGTGTGTAGGTGGTGTGTGTGTGTGTGTGGTGTGTAGTGTATATGGACTGTGTGTATTTGTGTGTGTGGTGCATGGTACTGAGTGTGTGTGTAAGTGGTGTGATGTGTGTGTGTAGGTGTATATGTGTGTAGTGTGTAGTAGGGGGTGTGTGCTAGGGCACACAGGTGCCTACAAACACCAGAGGCAGCAGATCTCCCTGGAGCTGGAGCTACAGGCAGTTTTGAGCTAACCTGGACACTGGGAACTAAACTCCTCTCCAGTCCTCCAGTGTTGTGATGGTCGTGTGGCTCCAGAAAGACCACACCAGGCCAAACAGCTCCACGTGGGATTTATTGGGGGGGGGGGGAGGCAGGGTAGTGGCTAAAAGAGAAGGGGAGAGAGAGAGAGAGAGAGAGAGAGATATCAGAGGGGTCTTCTTTTATATATGGATAGTGACATAGCCACAGCTAAAGGTGGGAGGTGGGCCCAGTGGATTCTGGGAATACAGTGGCTGTTGCCTTGGCAACAAGTGTGCGGGTTGCTCTTTTGCCTAGGTGTGACGTCACTGGTTTCAGAGGTCCTGATGCCAACACCCAGAACTTTACTTTAGAAAAGAATTCATTGGGTTTTTCGTTTGTATGTTTTGTTTTTCAGTCACGGTAGTGCTTGTGGTGGCAGAGAGGAGGCAGATCTCTGTGAGTTTGAGACTAAACCTGGTCTACACAGCCAGTTCTAAGCCAGTCAGAGCTATGTAATGAGACATAACATTGTGTATAGATATGTGTGTAAGTGTGTATTTATGTGTGTATAGATATGTGTGTAAGTGTGTATTTATGTGTGGGGGCACAGGTGTTCCACAGCACTCACATGCACGTGGGGAGTGCAAATTAGGGGAGTCAGGTCTCTCCTTCTGCCATGTGGACTCCACGAATCAAATTCACACACCCCAGAGGAGAGCTTTAGATTCTCTGAAACTCAAGCTATAGACAGCTATGAACTGCCACATGTGAGCTGGGACTTGAACCCAGTCCTCTGGAAGAGCAACTTAACCTTAAGTGTTCTTAACCTCTGAGCCATCTCCCCAGCCCCTCTGGCTTCAGTTTTAATCAGTCTTGAACACTTCCTGGATGTTTGCCGCTGCGTTGATGATCATACCACAAGTGGATAAAAGACCAAAGAGGGCCCTTGGTCACCCCTCCAGTCCACTGGTAAATCAATGTGGGACTCCAGCTCCATGCCAGCTGGGGATCCAGAGGTCTTCAGAAACAGGATCAGGAAAGCACACTGAGGTTGGGCAGGATCAGATTTGATCTCCTACCCAGCCACCATCTCTAGGATACCACCTAGCTCTTCTGACTGGACGACAAGGTGGGGTTTTCTTGTTGTGGTATTTTATATTTTATCTTACTTTATTGTGTGGGTTTGAGGATTCTGCCTGCATGAATGTAAGCATGTTATGTGTAGTGCCAATGGAAGTCAGAAGAGGGCACCAGTCCCCTGGAACTGGCCTTAGAGATGGTTGTGAGCCCTCATGTGAGTGCTGGGACTTGAACCCGAAGTCCTTTGCAAGAGAGAAAGAAATGCTCTCAGTCACTGAGATGTCTCTCCAGCCTGTTACAAGGTATTTAGGCGACAGATATTGAGAGATGCTCAACCATTAAAGTCTGTACAAATATTCTAAAACCTAAAAGACTCAAGTCTTAAACACTTCTGGTCACAAGCATTTTAGCCAAGGGATCCTCAACTTGCATAAACAGGTTCCGCTAATTTTCAGCCTTCTGGGTGGGATCTGTGCTGTATAGGCAGACCTTTGATATTTAGAACAGCGCTAACATGCTGCGTTTACTCAGGCCAGTTCTTTTCCTTGCTCACTGACTGATGAGGAACAGTGGCAGCCTGCCTTCCTTTCCTTCAGCTCCTCCCTCCTCCCACCTGTCCTTCTGTCCCTCCTTCTTCAATAACGTGTTGACCAAGCTCACAATATTTTCCCATCTCAACCTCCCTACAATCTGAGATCCATATTCATGTTCTCTCGTCCCTCCCTCCCCCTCCCCTCTTTCTTCCCCTCCCACTCTCTTCTCTCTCCTCTCCCTCCTCTTTTTTTCCCTGCTCTCTCTGCTCTCCTCTCCTTTTCACCTCCCTCCCACCCTTTCTGTTCTCTCCACCCCTCCTTCTCTCTCTCTCTCTCTCTCTCTCTCACACACACACACACACACACACACACACACACACACACACATCTCATGAATCTCCTTATTGCACCAACGACATGTTAGCTGTACTCAATGTATTTATCTTCGTGGAATGAAGAAACTCTGTGACCTTCTGCTTTTCTGACCTCATCCCTAGCTCTACCCTGTAACTAACTTTCTGATTTTCCCAGGAGCTCAGACCGCGCATCCATGGGAAAATATACTTCTAGAGATTACAGTTCTATCTCCAATACGACGTGACAGTCCATTTCCTTATTAAATATTTATATAATCGTTCCTTCAACTTCATCAAAATCTTCCAAGGTGGCAGCTCTTCCTACTGTGTCTCTTAAAGTTAAGCACAGACTGTCTCCTTGGAGGGCGATAAAATGAAGAGGGTGGTTGTGACTATATTCCTGAAATACCAGCTGGCTCCCAGATGGCCAGTGGTGACACACCTCAGAAGGTGTGGGCAAGAGAGCAAGGACTGAAGCATGTCCTCTGCTTTCCTTCTGAGGAACCCACAAGTGCCAGCTCAGAACCTGAGTCTGCCTTCTCCTCCTCGGGACCTTCTGAGACTGAGACAAGAGCCTTGTCTAAAGTTAGAAGGTAGTCAAGTATCTTTAAAGTTCTATTTACTGGGCTGGAGAGATGGCTCAGTGGTGCAGAGTACCTTTGCCCTTGAGAACACCCAAGTTTGGTTCCCAGCACCCACACAGTCCCCAGTTCACAACTACCTGTAAATGCAGCACCAGGAGATTGGACATGTCTGGTCAATCACAGACAGACAGACAGACAGACACACACCCACTCAAACACACACACAGAGTGATGGTTTGTACATGCTTGGCCCAGAGAGTGGTACTATTAAGAGGTGTGGCTTTGTTGGAGTAGGTGTGTCACTGTGGGCGTGGGCTTAAGACTCTCCTCTGCTAGTCTTAGAAGAAGCCAGTCTTCTAGCAGCCTTCAGATGAAGATATAGAACTCTCACCTCCTCCTGCATCATGCCTGCCTGGAAACTGCCATGCTCCCACCTTGATGATAATGGACTGAACCTATAAGCCTGTCCCAATTAAATGTTATCCTTATAAGAGCTGCCTTGGTCATGGTGTCTGTTCACAGCAGTAAAACTCTAACTAAGACACACACACACACACACACACACATTTAAAAGTTAATTTTTTAAAAATCTGCTTATTCATAGAAGAAATGTTTACAATAATTCCTGTAGCAATTAAACTGTATGCGATGAGGTTGGAGAGATGGCTCAGAGGCTGGAAAGATGGCTCAGAGGCTAAGAGCACTGGCAACTCTTCCAGGGGACCCAGGCTCAACTCTGCCCTGACACATCAGCTTACAAACACCTGCAGTTCCAGTTCCAGGGCATCCATCATCCCCTTCTGGACTCTAAAGGCACTGTGTGCTTGCGGTACACAGACACCTGTACACATAAAATAAATACAAATAAAAACTTATAAATGATGATAATGTTATCTTTTTTTTTTCCGCCCTTGTGTGGGTCAAGCTTCTGGTACAATATTGCACAGGAGTGGAAATGAAGTGGAGCCTTGTGCTGCTCCTAACCTAAAAAGAAAAGATTGCACTAGTTCACTGTGGATTTTTTACATATATTTAAACACATGCTTAGTTCAAAGATTTTGCCTCCTTTCAAAATTTGCTACTGTTTTTTATCCCGGAAGGAAGTTATTGAGATGGGCAGAATGTTACTAGATTTGATTGCTACTGTGTTTTTCCGAGTGTTGCCTGTGCCATGAGGGTCAACTGTGTAGCTCTGGCTTTGTCATTGAGGACACGCTGCCCTCACAGGAGGAGCTGGGAACTGCTCCTTAGGCCCTTTCTCTAGAGAATTTATGTTTGAGTTCTATTGTCTCCCCCTTATGCATCTGCAGGCTTCGATGGCTAAACCGGTGTGCCTAACATTTTCTTAGAGAGAGAAAGAAAGTGGTGGGTTTGGTTGAATTGTTATAGGGCTCCTAAGGGTTTCTACCTCTTAAAAAGATTCTCTAAGAATCTGCTATTACTCCCACTAGGGAGCTGTTTGCACTTTGGGTGTTATCCCTTGCTGAGACCTGCATTTTTCTTTGGCTCCTTTAAGGATCTCCATTGTTCTTCTGGACTTTCTATATTCTGTTTGTTTGTTTGTTTGTTTGTGTGTGTGTGTGTCCCATCCTCACCCCCCAGTAGACTTGGCTGCCCAAAGGAACTACTCTCTCTATAAACCAGGTTGGCCTCAAACTCAGCCACCTGCCTCTGCTTCCTGAGTGCTGGGGTTAAAGGTATGTACCATGACACCTGGATGTATTTTTTTTTTAAACTATTTTTCACTTTTTTATGTGTATGGGTATTTTGCCTGCATGGATGTCTGTGTACTATGTACATGCAGTACCCAGAGAAGCCAGAAGAGGGCATCGGACCCCTGACACTGTAATCCCAGACAGCTGTGAGCCACCAGGTAGGTTCTGGGAACGGAACCCAGGTCTTCTGCAAGAGCAGCCAGGGCTTTGAAGTGCTAAGCTATTCCTTTGCCACCCTTTTATTAGTATTCTTGCAATGCTGGGGATTGAACCCAGGGCCTTGAGCATCAAGTAAAGCACTCTCCCACTCAGCCACATCCCCAGACAATGCTGTCATTTCTACTAGTGTTTGTGATTTCTTGAGGTTCCCTAAATCTGAGAGTTGATATTTTCCACCCCTTCTGGAAGTCCCTTTCTCTTCAGCACAACACCTTCCACAGCTCCTCCACCATCGGTGCTAGACCTGGGGTGCAGCTCCACGGGTCTATTAAGGCAAGCACTTGGTCTCTGGTGCTCTCATCCAATCACGTCTCTGGCCTCTAGGTTCACGCCTCCCACCTTCCGGTATGCCTAACCCACTCCTTGTTGGAATCTACTTCCACTCATCTTCTTCTTATATTTCATTTCATCAAACACCCTTGGCTCGTTTTCGTGCCTCCTTATCCTTACGATTTGAAAGCTGTTTTAAAAATAATGTTTAAGGGCTGGAGAGATGGCTCCACAGTTAAGAGCACTGTCTGCTCTTCCAGAGGTCCTGAGTTCAATTCCCAGCAACCACACGGTGGCTCACAACCATCTGTAATGGGATCCGATGCCCTCTTCTGTCATGCATGCAGGCATACATACAAATAGAGCACTCATATGCATAAATAAATAATAATTTAAAATAATTTAAAAATCGTTTTTAAGAAAGAAAACAAGATTATTTTATTTAAGACTCTGCAAAGAGAGCACCAGCAGAAGGACCATGAGTCAGAAGAAGTGAGTAGCCATGGGCTGAAGCTTCATGTTTGAGTTTGCACAGCCTGCTGCTGCTGCCCACTGTGCTGTCTGTCTGATCGTCTCCATCATCTGAATTCATGGTTTGGGCTCTGCATGATGGTATCACCTTTATAATGAAAGAACGAAGTGCCAGGCATCTCATGTCAGGCACGAGCATCTTTACGGGATACCAACCTCGCTGCTTATCATAATGCAGAACCAAAGAAAAAGAAAGCCGTCATTTCCTGTTTGCATTTTATCTAATGACTGTAAAAAAAAAAATCTTATTCTTCATCCGCATAGTTCACCCAGTATCGACTTGCTGTCGTGGCCTCCTACAGCGAATGAAAGAAAAGAGAAAACAGCAGGTATTTACATTAACTCTTACGTTATTCTCAACAGTACACTCTGAGGGCTGCACTGTGTGCTAACTTTGTTAATACACACTCACCCAGAGTTATTGGCTCCAACTCACCCAGGGAGTTGAAAGCCATTACAGAGCTATTCATTCCTCTCTGGTGCCTACCATTAGCCCGACATCTCCCATACTTCCATCTCTCAGCTGCTGGCTCATCTAATCTCCAGCCCGGAAATCCTCAGAAATCTCACACTTGCTGGCATCCTGCTCTGCCCCACCTCCCAGCCTGCCACCATCTCCTGTTCTCATCTGTCCTTTGATCTCATGGAGAGCTACAGTCTCCACCCAGCACAGGCAGACAGAAAACAGGAACCTACCACCACAGGATGGGTCTGGATCACGTGTGCAAGGGTCAGGGGTGCTGTAGGTCTGGGGTCTGGGGTCACCTGGGCAGGAGCAAGCTTGCCCCTCTCATGTTCTGAAAACTTGCTTCTAAAGGAAAGTGAGGAGAGATTCTCTTATAGATGACATTCAGTTTTCTGTATACAAAGTCAAAATGCTCTTAACACCAGTGCAGACATTTTCCTGCAAATATAAGGGTTTTCCCCAAATTTTGTTCATCTTTATGACATTAACTTTTGAGGATCACAGACTTCCTCAATGCAGTTAAAAAACAATTTAATGTGTATGACCGCTTTGCCTGCATGTATATCTTTGAACTCATGCATGCAGTGCCCAGGGAAGCCAGAAGAGGGCACTAGATCCCCTGGAACTGGAGTAGTAAGCAGTTGTAAGCTGCCATGTGGGTGTAGGGAATTGAACCTGGGTCCTCTGAAAGAGCAGCCAGTGGATGCTCTTAACTGTAGAGCCATCTCTCCAGCCCAAAAACAAATCAATAGAGTCTTCTCTCCAACACAATCAAATGTGGTATGTCCCCAAGGCTATGAAACTTAACCATCTCGTTCCCAGAACAGTTCCTCTTTCACTGGGCTCTAAGCATTGCTTTGCTGGTGCATCTGCCATAGAGTTTATCAGCCATGGACTCTCTAACTTCTTACTGAATAACTTGAACCCACAAGAATATTTTAGCACAAACTGGAATTGACCATTGTCTTAGTCAGGGTTTCTATTCCTGTACAAACATCATGACCAAGAGGCAAGTTGGGGAGGAAAGGGTTTATTCAGCTTACACTTCCACACTGCTGTTCATCACTAAAGGAGTCAAGACTGGAACTCAAGCAGGTCCGGAAGCAGGAGCTGATGCAGAGGCCATGTAGGGATGTTCCTTACTGGCTTGCTTCCCCTGGCTTGCTCAGCTTGGTCTCTTATAGACCCCAAGACTACCAGCCCACAGATGGTACCACCCACAAGGGGCCCTTCCCCCTTGATCACTAATTGAGAAAATGCCTTACCGCTGGATCTCATGGAGGCATTTTCTCAAGGGAAGCTCCTTTCTCTGTGATAGCTCCAGCTTGTGTCAAGTTGACACACAAAACCAGCCAATACAACCATGAACAAAATCACAATAACCCTAACCCTAACAAATTCAATAAAATTTGGCTTGGCATTCTGTACTCAGCCACACCACCTTGGCAGATGGTTTGAGAGCCAGAGATGCTAAGACAGTGCCTACCTCTAGATCCTTCATCCAATCCTATCAGAGAGATGGAAGCAAATGGCAAGTAGAAAGGGCATGTGTGTGCAAGTGTGAGTATAGGTGTCTGTGCGAAAGAGTGTGTGCATGTGCGCGCGCGTGTGTGTGTGTGTGTCCCCACATGTGCTCGCATGTAAAGACATATATCTATGTGTATCTGTGGGGGGGGACATATATCTATGTGTATATGTGTGTGTGCGTCCGCGTGTGTTTCTGTGTGCGTTTCTGCATGTGTCTGGGTCTCTATGTGTGTCTGAATATATGTCTGTGTATGTGTCTGTGTATGTCTGCATGCATGTATCTGTGTAACTCTGTGTGTGTGTGTGTGTGTGTGTGTGTGTGTGTGTATAAATATCAGGTGTCCTGAAACTTGCATGACAATCCAAAGAAATGAGAGATTTTTCCCTGCCAGGTATGCTGGCTTAAACTTAAAGTCACTTTGTGTGGGTGGCTTCTGGCGATCTAGAGAAGAGTACCACAGGATGACTCCTCACAGAGTCAGGCAGCTGAGTCAAATTACTCTGGCCCTGCCTGTCCACAGCCATAGTGCTGCGAAGGAGCCCACAAGAATGACCTCTGTGTCACTTTGGAGACCAGACATCACAGAGGCTCTAGAATGAACAGGAGCACTGGTCCTCACCCGTCAGCACCTGCATAGTGCCAGGGCCTTACCAGCACCCGAGGCTTTCCTGTGTTGCCTGAAATAATCTGGCCAGAAAGCTGTGTTGATTTATTTTTTAGATTTATTTTATGCGTATGAATGTTTTCCCACCAGGTATGTATACCACGTGTATGTTTAGTGTCCTCAGAGGTCAGAAGAGGGCGTCTGATCCTCTGGAACTGGATAACTGTGAGTGTTGGAGTAGAACTTGGTTCATCCACAAGAATAAGGGCTCTTTATCCCTGAGCCATCTCTCCAGCCCTGGCAAACTGCTTCTTAAGGATAAAAAGGTGTATGATAGCTTCATTCTTGGTCCCAAGGTGCTTTGCTGAAACACCAATTCTCCTCATTACACTCAATCTAGCACGGATTCCAGACAGAAAGCAGACGTTTGTTACCAAAGTAACACGGGACTGGAGAGAGCGCTCTATTAGAAGGCTTTACCAAGCCTCACTAAGCTGGAGCGCAGCCAAAGTGGCTGCCCACAAAACCACCCTGCAGGGCATCAGGGGCCAGGCTGAGGCTGGACAGGAAGCAGTTGCTCAGACAGCACTCTCAATGAATGACCTTATACCTGAGGCTCCCTGTGATTTGCTGTCTTACACAAGTGTCCACACCTAGGGAGGATCTAACAGGACAAGCAGGACATCTAACCGGTGTGACCAGTGAAGACTAGTTAACAGTCTGCAGCCCTCTGTCTCCCCCTTATGGGACTACTGGTGAGGAACTGGGTATGGACTAGATACCAGTTGCAATTGACACTTAAATGGTCAGGACATTAAAAGAGCTGGTGTCACAGACACATGTGACAGAGGACACCTTGTTCGCATCACTGAACTGAGTCCTCCAACAGCCCAAGGTGCAGGTGTCATCATGCACACAGGATAGGGTGATGAAACACACTGAGCTTCATTGAGCCCACCTGTGTCAACATGCAACGCCAACGGTGCTGCACAGTGGGGACCCCATGTGGATGTGTACAGAGGAGAAACCGCAGGCTTGGGGTATAGCTCAGTGGTATATAGCATTTGCCTGATATTGGAAAGATCCTAGGTTCAACCCCAATTAAAATTAATAACAATTAAAATTAATCAATCAATAATTGATTCACAATTAATTAATCAGTTAATTAATTAATTAATTAAGCCCCCCCCCCCGGCAGGGTTTTTCTGTGTCACTCTGACTGTCCTGGAACTCACTCTATAGACCAGACTGTCCTCAATAAAGCTAAAAGAATCTCACAGGGTATCTCCCGTGAGTAGGGGATGACAGGCAGGATGGCTGGTCACACACTTTAACTCGGGGACAAAAGCCTGTTATGGAGTTTGGAGGCAGCAGAGATAGGCACCTGCCCAACCCAGGGCCCCTGGGACGGACAGTGGAGAAAGTGGTCTGAGGCTGGCAGAGATCCTAAGTGGGAGGGAACCTGGGGGTGAAATCCGAATTACCCTCTTCTCACTTCTCTCCCGCCCCAAATTCTTCTAACGCCATGGTATAGTTCTGTTTACAGTTCTGTTGTTTACTTGTTTGCTTTGGCAAGTTTCTCATTTCTGACCTATTTTTTACATTTATTTAGTGCATGTGTTTGTGTGCGTGTGTGTACACTTTGTGCATTTATGTGTGTGTGCATGTGTGTGTGCATGCATGTGTGTGCGTATGACTGCATGTGTGTGTGTCTGTGTATGCAAGCATATGTGTGTGCATGCCTGCATGTGTATGTGTGTGTACATGAGCATGTGTGCACACAGATATGTAGAAATATGGGAGTGACTTGTGGAGTTGGTTCTCTTTTCCCACCAGGTGGGTCCCAGGGATCTCAGGTCATCAGGCCTGCAACAAGCCCTCTGCCCTCTGGGCCATCTCCCTGAGCCTGTTCTCATTACTTACCTGCCACACAGGGTCACTTGGTGTCTTCCTGTCTTCAGGTGGTGACTTCTCTGTGGATTTCCTGGGCTCCTCTGGCACTTCAGAAATCGGAGGGCAGGTCTTGCTCGAGGCTGCTGGTCAGGGGCCGGGGAGTCCTCCTCCTCTGGTTCTTTTAATGGAACATCAGCCTGTGTACATCCTCTTGGGACCATGTAATCCAGCTTGAGAAGAAAAAAAATTTGCATTTTGTCATCATCACTGAGAACATGAGAAGTGGATTTTAGATCAGAACTGGGTGATGAGTAATGTATATATATTATATATATATATATATATATATATATATATATATATATATTCATATTTGAAATGTTTTGTTGTCTAATATGCACCACTATTAAAAAAAAAAAACTATTCCTTCTCACCAACAGCTACCACTTGGGTCCATCTTCATGCTCGCTACATGAGTCCATCTCTTCTCTATAACCTGTCCTATTGACCCAGTGTAGTGCAGGAAAGAACAGAAGACCAGGGGAAGGGAGGTGGGGTGGTTTGGGCTCTGTACTGTTTTTAAGGTGTACTTGATAATTTTCTTTTGAGGCAGAGTCCTCGGGTAGCTCAGGCTGGTCTCACACTCACTGTGTAGCTTAGGATGACTCTGAACTCAGTTTTCCTGCCTCTACCTCTCCAAGTGCTAAGATTACAGGTACGTGCCACCATGCCCTGTTTACATGATGCTGCGGTTTAGGCCCAAGGTCTCCTGCATGCTAGGTAAGCACTGTATTAACTGAGCTGTATCTCCACCCCTAGACTTCAGATTTTACTTCGCCACAACTCAAATGGATCTTTCTCTCTGTTCCTGGCCACCGCCACAAAAGATCCTGATTTAAGTTAAGAATTCCATGAAAACAGGACTGGATCTTACAGCCAGGAGACACTACACATCCCATCCCATCCCAGCTCCCAAATCTATGTCCAAGCAGGACAGATGCCGTTGGTGCTCCCCCTGGGCCCACAGGACACTGACCAGGCCTCCAGCCCTGTGCTCAGCATCCATGTCTGCAAAGCGGCCATCTCTTTCCAGCAGTCTGCCCAGGTGGTACCAAACAGAGAAAAGCAAACACAGAGAAAGCTGTCAGGCTCAGCACCCCTTGAGTACGCAGAGGCTGCAGTCACATGTCCTCAGGCTGGATGCCCTTGGCTGGGTCATCCTGCAGGTGGCCACACTGACAGGACAGCTCTCACGTAGCATGCAGTTATGCTATACCAGTGGCATAGACTTTGGTGGACATTTTGACCAAGTATTAATCATTACGTTTGTCCTAAGAATGAGCCTCGTCCAGGGAAGCCTGCTGCTGAAGCCACACTGTGGAGGAGGGAAGGTTCCTAGAACAGGCTTATGGGATAGCACCCTCTGAAATGGTTGACTGCATTCCTTAATGGACCCTACTGGCTTCTCTGAGCCTCCTTTCAGCTCTGCAGTGAGGGATGAGGGCTGCCTGCCATGATAAAGATGCTCAGTTCTAAGTGCACCTCACAGACTGTTCATCATGAAGCAATGGTGCACCTTGGCACTCAGTGGTCCTCACCTGTGCTGAGCACAGGCCCATGGGATACTGTGCATCTGTGTGTGGACATGTGTGCATGGATACGCGTTTGTATGTGTGTGCAAGCATGTGTAGACACTTGTGTGTATGTACGCATGTGTGTACCTATATGCATGGTAGGGAATTTCTTTAATATCTGGCTAGTTCTGGAAACCAGGGGAGCTTGACTACACCTTGGCTCTGTGCCAGGTTGAAGTACAGACTTCACTGTGTAGTCTCAGGAACATTCCTCTATTAGCAGTTCTGGGAGCTCTTATGGGGTTCTCAGAACAGCTCTGTGAGAATACAGGGTGACCAAATTGGGACTTTTTTTTTTCTCTCTGTTTATTTTTATGAGACAAGGTCTCACTACATAGCTCCAGCTGGCCTAGTGCTATGTAGACCAAGCTGACCTCAAACTTACAGAGACCTGCCTGCTTCTGCCTCTAGAGTGCTGGGATTAAAAGCCTCGAGAATGAATAAATAACCACATTGTGCTACGTGGCTGAGGAGTGTGACTATAGACAAGGCCTGTGGATGCTTTCCATTGCCTCCGGTGTTGCTCCTGGTGTCCCCAGAACAGCAGAGGTAAAGAAGTGGGCCACCCATGCCCAAGGGGCTCAGCTGAGCTCACAACACAGCTGGGGGTCTCAGGGCTAATCTGTGTGTGGGGTCACCAGGGAGCAAAGGCAAGCAGTCTGGGCTGGATTCTGCTGAGCTAGGACAGGACAGGTGACATTTGTCTTTGTACACAGGGAACAACAAACACCTAGGTAGAAGTAAACAGTCTTTAATCAGTTGGGAACAGCTGTGTGACAAACTGCTGTCCTTGGAGAAGACCTGCCGGTGGGAGGATGCTCGCTAATTAGGACCCTGGGTGGCTCCTTTGAGGGGACTCCAGCTGGAGAATGTAACTCACTGTCAGAGTCCCAGGGTGACTTTCGCTGTGTGCACCACGGGTGGGTAAGAGGGGGCTGTCACACAAGGCTTCCTAGAGGCTGAAGCCGGTATCAGAGGGTGGCCATCTCCCATTTCCGGGGGAGGAAGGAGGGAGGAAGGTACAAACGTGAGCAGGAGCTGCAGAAACGGCTTACTTGATGCAGGCAGAGACAAAGCAGACTCACCGCCCGCCCGCCCGAGTAAGCTCTGACTGTAGCAGACAGCAACTTCCTTGCCCCTCGGTGGGGTACCGGAAGTCACTTCCATTCTCAAGAATCCCCAATCTGTCTGTTCCTCTGTGCTCAGTGTCAGAAAATATAACCATAGTGCCAGCTTCAGGAAAAAAAAAAAAAAAAAAAAAAAAAAAAAAAAAAAAGGAAGAACATGGAAGATTTTTGAAAACACACCCTTCTGTCTTTTTAACCTAAAACCTGAAGCTTTTTGTTACTTTACCAAAGTAAGAAAAGTAATTTACACTTCCAGGTCGTGTAAAGAAAATACTACAAAGGGCTGTACGTGGTTCCATGCCCTTGAAAGGGGCCCTTTTACATGTTGGGCTGTGAGCATAAAGTTATCAGGATATCAGCCTTCAATGTCCCTGTCCTTGGCCTCAGGCCCCTCATGTGTGGGAAATGGGGCTCGCAATCGGCAGGACCTGCTGTGTTCCCATGACTATGCCGACTGGCTTAATCCAAAGAATATTTTGATGTCACTGAAAGAAGTTTTGAGGGAAGTGATGGCAATGGGCAGGGACCGATCCCAAGCGCTGCTGGATCCGGGGCTCATACCGAGGGGGCCTTCGAGGTGGGCCTGGTAGCACTCCCAGCCCAGACAGCAGCAGTTGCTATTTCCCTCATTCCAGCTGATTAAAGGACACCAGAGAACAACTTACTCCTTAAATTGCAAGAACAAAGGCTAGCCTTCTCTGTTCAATCAAAACAACTCGGCTGCCTGATTCAAATGCTAATAGTGGGGCCCGAATTGGTCCCTAAATGAGGGAACCACTCCCTCGACACCACCCACAGCCCCACAAATGACCAGCTAGCGGCTTCTTTGCCACCAGAATCCTAAGCTTCTCCCAGGTGTATGCTCTGTGAAATGTTTCATGGGAAACACCCTAGTGGCGGGAGAAAAGATTTCTCAGAAGGGTGGGGGGAGGGGAGGCCTCCATCCACACCAGCCTCTGACTGGAAAAGTACTTGGTCTCCTGTAGGACCTCCTCCCCATGCTGCAAATACAGGGCATTTTAATAGGTTGGATGAAGCTTTTGAATGCTTCGAGGAGGAAGATCACAGCCTCAGTTCATCACAGATTCTGATGGCCTCCCCTTTGTGGACTCTGAATGAGGGACTTGGTTTCTCAGCTCTCTGTCATGAACACTGGTATACACAGTCTGCGGTGCCCAGCCTGAGCTCACAGGGCAGGCCAGAGTCAGACTGGCCCAAGTTCAACTCCTAGGTAGTAACTCAGGCCAGGTCCTAGACCATACATTGGGGTTCACTGTGTCCTCAGTCAGGTTGGGGACAGTGAGGGCAGTCAGGGCCCACATCTCCATGCTGTTGCTGAAAAGTGCATACAGCCCGTGAGGAGGCTGCCTCTGCCTTCAGTACAGTGTGTTTGCTTGTAACTATTTATCTTACCTCTGCCTTGTCTATTCCTTACAAACTGTGTGCACTTTGACCTCACACACTCCCACCCCACTTAGCAGTCTGGTCTCCAGGGAACGGTGCACAGAGGCCCTGCTGACACACAGGTAAGTTTGTGTGCATCCTAGCAGTAAGTGCTCATTGCTAGACTGAGTACTGCATTCAAGTTCACACCAAGGAGCTTCAGTGATCCCCATCCTGAGTAGATGATGAGCCCCTGGCCTCGCCTCTGCTTTTCCCTTCCCATATTCCTTCACAGCCTCACAGGGTGGCAGAACCTTCGTCTCCATCTTTCACTACACCAGGCTCTCCCTGGTGATGAGATCATACACTCGATCTTCCTTTTTGTAAGAGGCCACTGTTTGGTAATGACAATTCCTTAGTGTCTATGTGAAAAACAAAAAACAAAAAACAAAAAAAAACAAAACCCAATTAAGGTGACGGTAAGAAGACATAAAAGCAGACACTACCCGACCTATGTGAGCCTACCTTAGCCAGGCTTGGGGGTGGGGGTGGGGGTGTCTGTTGGAAGGAAGCAAAGAAGGAAGAAGAGAGTAAGGGAACAGAGGGGAAGGGGAGGGAGGGGGGAACCTAAGTGCAGTGGGATTTTGAGTTTGGGCTGTAGAGTGAAGCCCCAAGACCCTGTCTCATAGGGGAGGGGAGCTTACCTTCTGGAGAATTCCATGTTAGCAAGGGAGGTGAAATACATCTGATACAACCGGCTAAGATACATCTTGCTTTGGGAATCCGTCTTTGTCTTACACATAATCTTGCTCTGTAACATGCATTTTGCCACCGTGAGCACATCTTTTATGCTCACAACCCCCCTAGCAGCTAGCATTTGAATTTTTTAAGCATAGGGACCCAGACCCCTTTGTACTACCCTGGTACAGACTGGCAAGTAAGCCACATGCGGTAGCTGTCCCGTCCTGTTTTGTAGGATGGTTAAGCGGTAACACATACTCTCTCTAGTTTCTGTTTATAGTGCCTGTGGTGTAGACATTTCACCCTTCCCTTCCTCCTCAGTCTCACATTCCTGGAGGTGTAATGTCAGTACTTAAGCTAGTCTGCCTTCCTCTCAAAGGACAGCACCAAGAGATGAAGCGCCTGGGAGCTCAAGAGAGCCTGAACCAGCCTGACACGGGAAAGAACAAACGTCATTGTTTTTTGTGACGGCTAAAGGTAGTAGCTAGTGCATTGTTTGGGATAGTATTTTAAAAACCTAAACACACTGTTATGAACTACACTGCTCTTTAAAAAGTGAGAAAAATATTTATATTTATCTAAATATTTACTCTTTTTTTTTCAGTGCTAGGGTGTCAAACTCAGGACTCCAAGCATGCTAAACCTCCACTCAAACACTGGGCTACATCCCCACATCAGAAACCGCTTTTTAAAAAACAACAAAAACAAAAACTATACATAGTTAAATTGCCAACGGTAGACTGCTAGATGGGAGGGTGGTCTAAAAATAAGAAAACAGACCTTGAAATTATGAGACTGTGAAGCTGAAGAGGAAGGGATGGAGGAAATGCCTGAGGTAGGAGAGAGTGCTAGCCCCTAAGTCTGAGATAGATACTATATATACAAGTATGTATATGTAGAATGTGTATGTGTATGTATATATGTGTATATGTATACATGTATATGCATATGCATATGTGTGTATGTATGTATGTAAATAGACAATCCTCACTGAGACCCCGACCTTTTGCCAGGGCTAAAGTTGTTCACAAGGCCCAACAGCGGAGAGATCACCCAAAGATCAGGCAGAGTCCCACACATTCACCTCCTCAGGTCCTCGGTGCAGCCTCCAGGTGGCTTCGCGCGGTTGGCACCCTTTTCTCCATTCTGTGAGTCGAGTGAGAAGACTCTTGGAAGAAAACAAGAGAAGTCTTTTTACAAATGTCCTCCGATGGGCCCTTTGCATCAAGCCTGTCAACCAGGTCCTGGTCCCTCCACCTCTGTCACCTCCTGACAGCCCCGCCCTCAATGCAGGACTCCAGGCTGTGTCCACCCTCACTCAGAGAAGTGAGATGGTAGACCCCACCTCAGGCTGGAGTACATCAGTCAGGATGTCAGAAAGAAAGTGGGAGTGAGAGATGGGAACAGAGGGGGAAAGAGATCATGTGGGCTCCACGTGTCACACTAAGATACACATAAACACTTCCTGCAGGAGCTGGGAGGGAAAGCAAGGAAAAATTAAAGCAACAGAACTCAATGAGATACAAGACACAAGGTCAACACGCCATTTAGGAGCAAACAGATCCTTCTGTAGGAATCCAACAAAGCACACAGAATACACATTTCCATGTTGCAAAATGTTGCTGAAGAAATCAAAGATCTAACTATAAAAAACAAAACCAAACAGCCAACTGTGTTCATGGGTTGGATCAATTTAGTAAAATGGGTTTATAGGTAAGCACAATTCACACCAAGAGTCCGGCCAAGAGCTGAGGAGCCGTCTCAGAGAGTTAAGCAGCTAGCTGCGCCAGCCTCACCAACCTAGTTCAAATCCTGGAGCCCCTATGCAAAGCTTGTATTTGGGGGTGCACATGTCAGTTGTGTGCATCTGTAATCCCAGCATGCCTCAGGAAAACAGTGGGTGGAGTCAGGAAGACAGACGCCATGGGCCACATAGTCCAGAGCACACAGCATAGCAGCAGCAAGAGGAGGAGACCCAGCCTCAAAAAAGGGGACAGGCGAGAACCAACTCCTGTCAGTTGCCCTGTTACCTCCACATGCATTCTATAGCACGTGCACAAGTGTACACATGCTTGCATGCACACACACACACACACACACATGCACACAACTAAATACACAAATAATTTTGAAAAGATTCCAGCCCAATCTTTATAAACATAGACTAGTGTACTCTAATCTGTATGGAAGAATAAAGCCAGAAAGAGGAGAAAAAAGCTGAAACAGAATAAAAAGGACACGGGTCATCCTTCCAACAGGAAGGCTTACGAGGCAGCGGCATTGATGAAGACTGTATGACACACACATAGATCAGGGGAAGAAACAGACCATCCAGAGTGCACCTATGTTAACAAGAGCACATAGGCATTTCCCACAATGCACCTGTGAACTGTGCCCGCATGATGACATAGGCACACCTTTCCCCATCAATTACACTTGAGCAAATGAGCAACCATGGACAAAAGTAAGCACACACCCCCACGGTTAAAACAAACAAACACCTCAGCAGACTAGAACCTGACCAGATGTCCCCATCCCCACCAGCCTACCCCTCCCACCACCCCATAGTCAGTCAACAGCTCCTGCCACCACACCTCCCCACCACAATGAACTATATCCCCTTAAGCCATGAGCTGAAATAAAGCTCTGTCTGGTGGCTTTGGACCGGGAGGCACCACACACTGGGGAGTATCAGCAAGGGGAAGGAAGAGAAGCCCCAGGCTTTTGGCTTGCAGATCAATCCCTTTAGACTTCCATGTTTAATTCTTACTCCATTCCTTGGCCTTCTTGGGCCTAGAAAGAGACAGAGAATAAGGGCTCAGGGCCTCCCAACGCTGCATAACCTGTCAGGTACAGATTTACCTCACAGGTTCTTGAAGTTAGCAGTTCCCAGAAGTTTTGTTGTTTTGTTGTGTGCTCTCTCCCTCTTCCTCCTGCCTCCCTCCTTCCCCTCCCTCTCTCTCCTCCCTCTGTCCCTCCCTCTCTCTTCCTTCCCTCTCTCTTTCCCCATCCCTCCCTTTCTCTCCCTCCTCCCTCTCCTCCTCTCTCCTCCCTCCCTCTCTGTCCCCCTCCCCCTCCCTCTCTGTCCCCCTCCCCCTCCTTCTCTGTCCCCCTCCCCCTCCCTCTCTGTCCCCCTCCCCCTCCCCCTCCTCTCTCCTCTTCCCTCTCCCTTCTCCCTCCTTCCCCCCTTCTCTCTCTCCCTCCCCCCCCAGACATTTCATGGTAAACTGTCCAAAAGTGACAAAAACAAAGAACAAAAAAACCCCTAAACTCCTGGAATTCTTTTATAAACAGAAAAATGCTGCAAACAGAGTGGAAGGAAAAGCTATCAACCAGAGACTAAAACTCAGCTATGAAATTAAGAGGAGAAATTTCACGTGTCACAGTCCAGTCCACTTGGTTACCAGCCCTCCTCCTGAGTTCAAGGGGGCCAAATACAGAGAAAATACATGGGAAACACACAGGAAGAAAGCAAGGCCAGTGGTATCTTCAAAGTTTAAACTTTGGCTCCAGAGTGTTCTCTGGGCACTCTCAGTGCATGGATGTCCCTAGGAACCTCCAGTCAAGAGTTCCCCTGGGCTCAGCCCAGGGCTCCTGTGACAGAAACAGCCATTCAGAGCTGTATTAAACGTTGAGAACACAGACTTTGGGGACGGAAATGCATTCTTCCTTGTAAAGTTAGCTGGAGGTTCCTCTCGGCATAATACCTGGGACACCCCCCCCCCACCCGTGAAGAGGAAGAGGAAGTGGTCAAAGTCATGCTTCTCGCAAACTTCAAAGGTCGCCCCTCCCCCCTCTTTACATTTTACTGTCTGGGGAGCTGACTTGTCTGCAGCTGTCCTCAGAGACTGTGTCCCTGTGTCAAACCTGCCTCCTCCTGGGCTCATAAACTACAGCAGGGAGGTGGGTACAGGTGTGGAAGAGGAGGAAAGAAGTGTCCTAGTGAAGTCCTAACTCCTCAGGGAGTTGCTGAAGGCTGGGGGGGGGGGGGGGGGGGCGGGGAAGGCGGCCTAGGGAGGCTAGAGAGGTACCATGCACACACCACACATCTATGTGCTGGGTTCAACTCCGTGTACACCTGGAATAAGATCAGGATCCCGTCCCACCACACTTCCCCAGGGCACAGCAGGCCTTGTGTGTGCCTCCCAGTAAAACCCCTTGCATGCAAACCTCTGAGTCAAAGACCACTGGAGGCAGAGCAGCCGCCAGAGATCTCAGATGCTTCACAGTCCACGTTCTGAGACATGATACGAGCAAGGACAGGTGTTGGATTTACATTCCTCAACAGGAGAAATGAGCTGAAGGTAGTGGTAACCCCTAATCCTAGCACTTGGAAGGCTAAAAGAAAGAACATGAGTCCCAAGCCGGCCTGGGCTACATAGTGAGCCCTCATCTCTACACACACACACACACACACACACACACACACACACAGAGAGAGAGAGAGAGAGAGAGAGAGACAGACAGACAGACAGACAGACACAGGCAGAGACAGAGAGAGACAGAGACAAACACAGAGACACAGAGAGACAGAAAGAGACACACAGAGACACAGAGAACACAAAGAGATTTTAAAAATCAAATATGTATGTTTGCCAGATAACAGGCTTATGTGGCTACTCACACAGAACACTTTGCCTTTTTTCCAATAAAGAGAAACTGGTAATTACAGAATAACCACGAGCCTGCTGATAGAAAATGTAGATGAATTCTTGATCATTATATCTTATTCATTTGTACCAATGTCTTGGGGGAGAAGAGGGGAAAAGAGAAAACTGATTTATTTAGAGCAATATTAAAGGGTTCATATTGGTTTTATTGGGCAGATTAAAAACTAAACATGTTTACTTCTTATGTACATTTTTATTTATATTTATTATTATAATAATTATTATTTAGGTTTGGTTTGGTTTTTTTTTCGAGACAGGGTTTCTCTGTGTGTAGCCCTGGCTGTCCTGGAACTTGCTCTGTAGACCAGGCTGGCCTTGAATATTCAGAGATCCACCTGCCTCTGCCTCCCTAATGCCATGCACCACACTACCCAGAAATTTTTAGGTTTTTTTGAGAATTTCACATTAATACAGTGTGTTCATCCCACCCTCTGCTCCCTCCTCTACCTTTTCTCCCCAGCTCCATTGCCTGATGGCCCTCTTATATTCTCTCTCTCTCTCGCTCTCTCTCTCTCTCTCTCACACACACACACACACACACACACACACACACACAGGAAACCTACCGAGTGTGTTTTGCTCTGCTCGTATGTGCATATGATAAACATACTTCTGTTATGTGGGTGCTGGGGAGCTGAGCTCTGCCCCATGCTTTACCCCAGGGCAAGTGTTTTCTTTATTCCATGAGCTACTGCCCAGGTCCTTCACTGGCTCTGTCTTTTCCTCAGACAGGTGACATTTGTCAGTCTGCTGAGCATCTCACCAAGGCCCTGATTCTTACCCGGACAGACCACATGGTCAGAACAAACATATTTTGGATCATCTGACTCTCACCAAACACTGTCACATCCCCAACCCCTACCTAGGCTCCCCGGTCCAGCTCTGTAGACCAGGCTGGCCTCAAACCAGAGATCCACCTGCCTCCATCTCCTGAATGCTGGCACTGATGTGTGCACTACCACACCCAGACATCATCTGAATTCATAAGGTTCATGGTTTCTAACTGCAAGGAATCACCAGCCCAGTTTCCCTTGAGGACAAGGCACGGTTCAGCTAAAACTGAGGACACACCTATTTGACACTGAAACTGTGGCCAAAGCTTATTGCATTTGCACAGTGATGTGTTTATAAAAATATAATAAGATATATGTTATATGGGGTTATGGGGAGGTAGGTGTGGGGGAAGGGTGTGCCTCAGCGGGTCCATGCCGAGACATCCCTTCCCCCAGAGGGACCAGACACATGAAGGTATAGTATAGAAATAGAGTTTATTTAAGGCATGGGGAGGGGAATTAAGAGGATAGTAGAGGCAGAGAAAGGCAGAGAGAGGGAAAGAGTAGAGAAGTAGAGGAGTGGAGGTCCACCATGACCATGTGGAGAGAGGGGGGAAGGGAATGGGGAGAGGTAAGAGAAGTAAGAGAGAGGCAAGAGAAAGAGATAAGAGAGAGAGGAGGGGCAAGCAGCCCCTTTTACAGTGGGCCAGGCCCACCTGGCTGTTGCCAGGCAACTGTGGGGCAGAGCATACCTGGCTGATGCCAGGTAACTGTGGGGTGGAGTTTAGACAGAATACTAACACATGGCTTAAGCAAAATTACATCAATATCTGCCAGGAGCAGAGTGTAAAGCCAGCCGTGACTGCTGAGAAGTTTGCACTCCAGCTTTCTGTTACTTGGGGACAACCTGCCATTGGAACTTCGTGCATTTTACATTAGCTTGAAGCACACTGCAAGTGATTAGGGAGTCCTACATTTTTGTGAAATTAAGGGAAAAGTTATCAGCCTCTATTCACTCAGAAGCAGATACACTAATAGGAAAGAGAGTCAAACAAGGAACTTATTTGAGACTCTTCCTGGTTTTATTGACCATCTAGTCACTAAATACAAACATAACAAAAACCGTTTCCTGAGATCAGATGGAACACGATGGTGTCTGAGGGCAGTATACCAGAAGTCCCTAAAAGCCATAGTCCCATTTGGCTTCTGTCTTTTCAGGTCATTAGTGCCATTTGTACTATGAAGGACTGTGGCACATCGCAGAGCCCTGGGATCCAACAGGGACCAGTGTGGAGTTGCACAGTGTGACAGACCTGCGGGGTCTGAGTCTGGGCATTTTGTCTGCCACAATTAGGTGACTGCCTATAAAAGCCCCAAGGGCAGCTGTGAGGAAGGGAGAACCAACAGCTGGTTCCAAATCTGGTTAAGTGCCAGCAGATCTTAAAGCTCGGCCACCGCCTCATCTTCACAAAGCTGGTTCCCATCCCCTGGCACAGAACTTAGGGAACAAATCTTGACAGCCCCAGCGGGTTCTGTTGAGTTTCCAAGTGATATTGCTGCTAGCTGACTCTTGCTTCTGTGAATTTGGGGGGAAATATTCAGAAGCATGAGTGGAACTCTCTTTCTTTAAAGGGTCCTGAGGATTGAACCCAGGTCCCCATACATTCTGGATGAGTGCTTGGTTGCATCCCAGGGCCCTAAGTCTAATCACTTAAATGCCCCGAGTGAGCTAGTGTTAGTGCATCTGACCAGCTGGGCTCCTGGACTTGCATCCTTGAAGAAGCAGCTCTGAGCCCAACTGAGCCAGGGTGTGAAGCTGAAATATCAAGCCCTCCGACCAGCGCTCTCCACTCTGCTTACATAGGAAGGAATGGTCAAGTGATCAATGTCATAGGTAGCCCTCCTTTAAAGATATGACATAAGTACAGAAGCAGCAATGGCATTATTTGAAAACTGCTTTTATTCTAACTAACCACAGCACAGGGGCATGGAAGCATGGGGGGGGGGGCACGGGGGCACGGGGGAGGGGCCCTGCAAGATGACTCTCTTGACTTTGCTTTCATTTTTCATTCCCCAGACCAACCAAAAACAGTTGTAAATGTCGAGTGGCTTCCTTTTAAGTCGAAATAAGGTGCAGAACTACTAAAGGAAGTACTTTGTATACACTTTCTATAAATTAATGTGTTTATTAAATAGAGTAGCCCTGTGGAAGTTCAGACCCTCAAAGGGCCAGTTAGCTCCCGAGTTAGACATAAGAAAACTGAAACCTGGAGGAACTGGGAGTTTGCCCAAGGTCTGCAAGACTCTGCTGGAAGAACAAGGGTGGTGGGATAGGCAGCTGTGTTTTCCTTCCTTCCTTCCTTCCTTCCTTCCTTCCTTCCTTCCTTCCTTCCTTCCTTCCTTCCTTCCTTCCTCAAGTTCCTCTACTTCACGGCCATAAACACTATGGGCTTAACAGCTTATGATCCGTGCTTGGCAGAAGTCTGTTTGAAGACACTGTTATCATAGCAAAAAAAGAATCATCCCCAAATGAAGAACAGAAGTGTTAGGGCACAGGAGGCCATGACAGGAGGCCACTCTGAGCAATTGTCTGCTCACCAATTGTCTGCATCTGAGAGGGACACTCTACACTTGACAAAGACAAAGACAAAGCCAGCTACATGCTCTCAGTCCCTTCTGAGCTCACCTGTAACTGAATGTGAGTAGATGGGAGAAGCCAGCATGACAGAGCCAGAGAAAGGTAAAGCCAATGGTCACATCCTTGGTAACACTAATTCTCAATAACCGTCCCTGAGATGCATATGGTGGTGGACCAGCATGAAAAACCTTCTGCCCTGGAGATATTTTCAGTCTAAATCAGATGATATAGGCTGAGGATGAAATGCTGAGTGGGTAAAAAGGAGGACCCTACACAAGCAACAAGAGATAGAGAGAACTTGGAAACAAACAACAATATACCAGCCTAGATACTAAGGGATGGGGATCTGGGGTCAGAGGCATGGACGCCCCACATAAAAGAATCTAGGCCAGGTGGTGGACCACACGCCTTTAATCTCACCACTCCAGAGGCTGAGGCAGGCGAATCTCTGAGTTCAAGGCCAGCCTGGTCTACAGCGTGAGTTCCAGGATAGCCAGGGCTACACAGAGAAACCCTGTCTTCAAACACACAAACAAATAAAGGAGTGCAGGCAGAAGCCCCCACCAGGCAGTGTGTTTGGACCCTGCTCTGGACTACTCCGGAACGATGCAGTAAAGGACTCACCAGAAACCACAGGGGCACACACCAGGACAGGGACCACAAGAACCTTGAGGGGAAACAGTGTCCTTCCACTGTAGCCAGTAGGAAGACTTGCACAGGTACTAAGGTATGAACATGGCCAGGGGACATCTGCAGGAGTAGAGGAGGCAATGGCAGGCAGGGGCAGAGGGCAGGGGACAGCTGCTTCACTCGGGGCAGCAGGTGACAAAAGCCCTGCCTGCATACTGCGCTTGTCTGTGTCCTTATGCACACATGCCGACACAGCATATATGTGCAGTGTATCTTAAGCACACATGCAGACATGGTACATATGTGAAATTTATCTTCTGCACACATGTAGACATGTTATATATGTGAAATGTATCTTATGCATGCATCCAGTCACAGTGTATATGTGGCATCATCAAAGGAACATGTCTTATAATCGCTCTGGTCTTTGTGGCCTATCAAATGCTGAATACCAGACCTCTTTTTGCACACTGGAAATACAGCGATAAAATGAAAAAATGAAGAAGACGGAATTAAATACAAATTATGTTCAGAAGTGGTAAGAGAAAATGGAAATTAAAGCCGGAGATGGACATCCATCCCCAACATGGAGGAGGCAGCGAAGGGGGGAAGAGTGGGCAGGGACACGTGGGATTCCCAGGCAGAGGGCCTGCATGAGTCAAGGTCCAGGGTGGGCGTGTGTCCTGATATGTGAGGAACAGCAAGGGCCCGAGGCGTTGGCCAGAGCCCGCAAGGAGCAGACAGCTAATAGAGATAAGAGCACAAGGTCTGTGGACTAGGAGGCGAGACCTCAAAGGGACAGCCAGCAGCAAGCCATGCAGGGCTGGCACACGAATGGCATGACAGAGGGGCCTCGCTTTCCACTGTGACACGAGGCAGGCTTAGACGCTCGATTCATTTCCCACCACAAGGATGTCCACTCAGTTCCATTCTAATAGAAGACACGAGCTGATCAAGTGTGATAGACTGAGTCCTCTGCAGGCCTTCTCTCAGAACCAGGGGGGGCTCTACAGGACACACACACACACATACACACACACACACACACACACACACATACATACACAATCCCACATGCATCACACATTCTCACACATATGCAGCACACTCACATAGAGAACACACACACACAGAACACACACTCACATACACACAGCACACACACAGCACATATAGCACACACACAACACACACACACTCACATACACACCATACACACTCCTATACCACACATCACACACACTCACTCACACAACACACATCACACGCATGTATACACACACACCACACACACCACACACACCACACATATAATCAACACACACCATATTCACCTACACATGCACATACTACACATCAGACACACTCGCACACACACCACACATACTCATGCACATAGACAGCACATACACACCACACATACACTCAACACCCCCCTCACTCACACACATGCATGCACACACGCGCGCACATACACCTGTCTCTCACCTCTCACACACACACACACACTCACACACGCATACTCACACACTCATACACCACACACATGTGCACACGCGTGCACACACACCTCTCTCTCTTTCTCTTTCACACATACACACACACACACACACACACACGCACAAAGTAGGAGCAGACAGTGAGATCCCAGCCATGCCACACTCTACCTCCCCTCCACTGTCTTACAAGCTGGTCTTGGGTCACAGTGTGCTCTCCTGAGTGACCTGGAACCCCAGCTTTTTCTCAGATAGTTGCCCAAGCTGTCTGTGAGAGGCAGGGAACAGAGGTTCTCCTGTCAGAACCTCTGCCCTGAGGAGTCAGGGAGGAAGACTGAACAGAGGGGCCTCTGCTGGCAAAATGGAATCATCTTTAAGCTAAGGGTAAAACACGTTGTAGTGTTTACAAACTAAGGCAAATGTCCAAAGAGGCCTTGGGCGTGGAGACCAGATGGTAGTGAGGAGGCAGGGTGGGGTGGGGAGGTGGGGTGGGGGAGGAGTCGGGGTGGGGTGGGGAGGCAGGGGTGGGGAGGCAGGGGTGGGGTGGGATTATAAGCATACAGTGCTGTATCTATTTAAATGGGAGATTTTTATTGATTAGTTGATTGATTGATTGATTGATTGATTGGGGGGCACACACCACATGCATGCAGTTCTGCCTCTGCCTACCAGAGTACAGGACTGCAGAGGTGTGCCACTGAATCTTGCTTCTTATGAGAGCTACAGTGACTGAGCTCAGATCCCCAGGGTTGCAGGACCAGCATTTTTTGACCACTGAGCAATTTCACTGGCTGTAAATGAGAGACTTTTAATGAATGAAGGCACGGTATGTATACAATAAGTGTATGGGGGGTTGATGGCAGGCAGGCAGGCAGATCTGTCGATGAGTAGATGGATGACAGGTCGATATTCAGCTGACTAGAAGGAGAGATTTGAATTTGACATTTTCAAAATATTATTAAATAAATGTTGACTAGGGATTAGAGAAGAACCTCTGAATGATTTTAGAATGGCTGCCAACATAATTCTGCTATGATCATGGATATATACTTAGTGGGGTCCTGGGCATTGACGACAAGGCTTCTGCTATCATTGTTATACACATATGCTTAGTGATGTTTCCAGCACTGGAGATAATAAAATCTAAATATCTACCAACTATGATAAATACTGATTATGTCCTGAAGGATCAAATATTCAATATAGAATTAATTCCTTATGTCAAACAAATAAGCAACCATCTCATTAGTATACAAATTTGTCTTTAATAAATAGTGACATGTGCTAACAAAAATTGTTAACATAAATGTCATTATGATTTACTATTCACAAATGTGTAAGTGCTTTAGGACTTATATACCCGGGATTATATAAAAAAGGTCTTGAGCAATAATAGGTCACAAGTGGAAAACGTTTTCTCTTTTTTTTTTTATATATTTACTTATTTATTTTTTGCATTTTTGGTGTGTCTGTGTGTATGTGTTTGCATGCGTGAGTGTGTAAGTGCATGTATGCGTGTGTCTGTGTGTATGTGTATGCATGTGGGTATCTGTGTGTTAGAGTGTGTGTACGTGTCTGTGATTCCATGTGTATCTGTGAGTGTTTGTGTATGTCTGGTATGTGGGTCTTTGTGTGTGTCTGTGATGTGTGTGTGTAAGCCCAGTGTGTGTGTCTTTGTTTGTGTCTGGCGTGTGTATCTATGTGTGTGTGTGTCTATGTGTGTGAGTATAAGTCTGCTGTATGTGAGTGTGTATATCTGGTGTGTGTGTGTGTGTGTGTCTGGTGTATGTGTCTATGTTTCTGTGTGTGAGTGTGTATATCTGGTGTGTGTGTGTGTGTGTCTGGTGTATGTGTCTATGTTTCTGTGTGTGAGTGTGTATATCTAGTGTGTCTGTATGTGTAAATGTGTATATCTGGTATGTGTGTGTGTGGTATGTGTGCATGTGTGTATGTGTATATTGTGTCTGTCTTGTGTTTATATGTGTCTAGTGCTTGTGTGTGTGCCTAGTGCATGTGTATGTGTCTAGTACATGTGTGTGTGTAGATCATGAGACTAGAAAGGGTCCAACAGAAGAGAGGAAAGAGATCTTATGGAAGGGCTGAATGAGGTATGGGTAATAAAGTTCACAGAAGTGAGGACTGTGTGTGTGGAGAGACCCGGGCAGCCAGAGTGAGTCGGATGGCTGAGAGCAAATTGTGTGGGGATGCCATAAGAAATCCATTGCTCTGTATGTATCCTCTCCCCCACCCACACCAGACAGGGTTTCTCTGTGTAGATCAGGCTGGCCTTGAACTCCTAGACCTACCTTCCTCTGCCTCCCAAGTGCAGGGGTTAAAGGCATGCACCACAGTCTCCCGGCTTAAAATATTTAAAATAGTTTTTTAGTGCTGAACAAAACACAAGGATGGACAAGAGAAATAACGTAATTAGAAAAGTTGATGTAATTTTTTTAAACTTTCAAAACCATCAAATTTGTTAAGTATCGTGTTCTGAGTACATAATATAGTTAAAAGGAAATTGTCCCCGTGAAACCCATCACTGTGCACAATGAATTTCCAACAAAACATGAACTATTAAATAAAGGAAAAGGGAGCCTAACCACAAGAAAGTCAGAAAGTGGGGTAAAATCTGGCTTTCAGATAAGCAAGTTTACCTGCTGCTGCTGGTGGTGCATGCCTTTAAATCCAGCAGTCGGGACAAAGAGGCTGGTGGATGGATCCCTGTGAGTTTGAGACCAGCCTGGTCTACAGAGCTAATTCCAGACAGCCAGGGCTACATAGAGAAACCCTGCCTTGGGGGTTAGCAGGAAGAGAAGCAAGTTTGCAAAATGACCTACGGGTCCTGTCATCCTAGAGCCTCAAGAGCCCCTCACAGACTCTGCAAGCAAGTTCTCCTCCATCAGGAAGGTCAGGAAGACGGGCAGTAAGTGTTAACCGCACAGGCAGGATGGGAGCTGAGTTGGTGTACAACACTGGGGAAGGAAAATACAAAGATCCCTGGGGCTCACTGCTGGCCAGTCTAGCCCAATCAGTCAGAGAGTTTGCCTCAAAAAGTAAGGTAGAAAGCGATCAAGACTCTAGGCCCTCATAGGCTTCCATGCACGCGCACACACAGCAAAACCAAACTGAAAGAAGCCACCAACAGGTTTCTCCCTGACAAGTGACTTTCTGTTTCTATCTCCTCCCTATCCCTTGCCCTATTTTCCTGGCCCCAGATTCTCCTCTCACCTCTGCCTAGCTTCTGTGCAGAGTGCCCGTTGGGTTGTCCATCTGAGCTACACACCCATTCAGGAAAAGACAAGAGCATAGCAGAACACAGCACCTGCCGAACCAGCCCACTCAGCTGAGAATCCTCAAAGTAACAAGTCACGCACATTGTGCTTGGAGTTCACTGGCTCATCAACCCGGAGGAGGGGGTGGGAGTGGCTAAGAAATGTCTGAGGCCTGGGGGATGGGCCCTCCATTTGATTTGGAGTCACACTGGTGCACTTTTAGTGGCCAGTTTGGTCATTGCCCCCCCCCCCCCAAGCCATGTGCTGCAGGCTAAGTGATGAAGGGCAGTGGCTGTGGTCTGATGGGCTGTTAGATCCACCTGCTGGAGGTAATGGCTGGTGCAACACCTGCTAGAGGTGGGACTCATCAGGAGGCAATCGGGACACCAGGCTCTGCCCTGGGGAGTGGGTCAGTTGTCTTCTCATGGGAGTGGGTAAGTGACAGAAAGATTAATTTGTGCACAGGTACCCTATTCTCTTCCTTCCTCTCCCTCTCATAATCTCTCTCTCTCTCTCTCTCTCTCTCTCTCTCTCTCTCTCTCTCTCTCTCTCTCTCTCTCTCTCTCTCTCCTTCCTCCAAAGAGCTATGGTTCTTCCAGATGTAAGTTCCTTGACCTTGAACCTCCCAGCCTCCAGAAGCGTGAGAAATGGACCTCAGATATCCCATGACTGCAACACAACATGGACTGACAGCAGTGATCACACACACACACACACACACACACACACACACACGTCTAAGTCTCCCTTGGCTTTCCACGCTAGGCTACTAGAACTTTTCAATACCCTGTGGCCACTGTCTCTTACACATTCCATATAAGCTCACAGACTTAGCTACAGCACAACAAAGCAACTTGGCCTCAAGTGCACTGGTGGGATAGTGGTTGATGCATATGCTCAGTGAAAGACCGTCTGGTCACCAAAGGTAAGGTCCCACCATTGAAAACCAAAGCCATTAGCATTGTTGAGTCTTTGGCAGAGACTGCTGGGATGGGCCACACCCACAGTCCCAGCTACTTAGGAGTCTGAGGCAAGAAGGCCAGTCTGGGAGACTGTCTAATGAGACCTTTGTCTTAAAACTCAATGTAACAACAACTAATTCCCTAGTATGTCCCATTGTCCCTAGGTTCCAGGACGGGGAAATCTTCCAGTGAACAAATATGTCAGGTGGATGCATTTTGCCATTCACCGTGAGGAAGTGTGACAGGAAAACCTGAGAGGTGACACACAGGGCTAGTGTGCAAAACACAGAAGTCAGGTGATCTGTCCTAACAGATCCAGAGTGGAGCTTCCAATTCAATGCAGATATCTAATGCCTGAGCTGAGCTGGTACCTAGCTAGGGTCTCAAGTTAGGGTCTTACACCAGAAGTCCCTGGAGGGTTGGCCCAAGCCCAGAGTTTCAGATTCAGGAAGTGAGGACGGCCTGAGAATTTTCATAACCCAGGGTCACTAATCCATATCACCCAGCCATACATATAGCATGTCCTATAGGATTGATGGACTTTAGGGCTACTGACTCACTTGTGTAAACAGTGATGCTCTGCGCCATTTTTCTGTAAGCGGGCCACCTGTTCTAGGACAGGTTTGTAGAGAACACCCCCAAGAGGTGACCTGCATTTGATCATCAGCTAAGCTGACCCGAGCTGCAGTTTGCTGCAAAAATGCCAGCTATCTCCTTTAATACATCAAATTGACCCCTCAACTGGCAAAGGGCTAATAGCAAGCAAGGTTGGTGGGCACACACTGAAAGCAAGGAGGTGAAGGTGGTCATCAGTGAACAATGGTGCCATGTTCCCACGGTGGACAGTCCCCACAGTGGATAGGCACAGCAGACAGACTGACAGACTGACAGACAGACAGATGGCTGCTCTCAGGCTTTCTGAACCAGTTCCATTGGCATCTTGCCTTCATCTCTGCGGGTAAGAGGAGACACCGCTTTCCCTGTGGGACAATGCCTACTGGGAGTAGTCTCTGGTCCACACACAGTCAGGCTTAAGTGTACCACATTACTGGCACCATGGAAACCCTAATAAAGAAGACCTGTGTCTTGGTGGTTACACCTCATTCAGCATCGACTTCAGGACACACCAGCTCGAATCTCATCTCTAATCGAAACTGCATCGAGCACCATGGGGATAGACAATTCCGTGAACCCGCATGCGCGCACACACACACACACACACACACACACACACACACTCACACAGACAGACAGACAGACAGACACACACACACACACACACACATGCTGTGAAAGCATATCGCTGTGTCCCCTGGGTGCTTGAGTGGATCCAAGCCAGGTTGGTGCCGGCCCTGTTTTTTTCTCTCCTTTTCTGGGCCATCCTCTACAGCTTCCTGTGCCCTTCCTGGATGGTCCTGCTTGTTGACAAGACAGCGGCCATTACCTTAAATTCATTTTGGATTTCATTTCAGAGGCACTTCTTCTTCTTTTCATGTTTAAAAGAGTCTTGTCTCATTTCAGCTTTATTTTTTCTCACCTTGCTGTGAACCATCCCCTCCTCCTGGCGGCCTCCTGAGTCACCATGTGGATCCCAGATGTGTGTGCCTTGTTCCTTCAGACCAAACAGGAGCTTGGCCTCCCGTGGGCCAGGCCAGATTAAAGGAGGGGAGGGGCACTTTCTCACAGTTTGGTGTGAGCTGCATCAGCCTCTGTATGGAAACTAATTTCAGATTCACCTGACTTTCCTCAGCAGGGAGGAAGAGTAACACAGCAGAAAGCAATCTGAGAAAGGTCTCTCAGGCTTAAAACACACTCTGAATTACTCATAAATTTTGACATTGGAGACTGGAAAGATGACTCAGTGGCTGAGAGCTTGCTGGTCTTATAAGGGACCAGAGTCCAATTCCCAGCACTCACTGTGACTCCAGCTCTGGAGAATCTGCCACCCTCTCCTGGCCTCCTCCTCAGGCCCCTTCATGCATATGCACATAGAAACACACACACATAAGCAGTAAAATGCATCCTTAAAAATAAACAAATACAGGACCGGGGAGATGGCTCAGCGGTTAAGACCACTGGCTGCTCTTCCAGAGGTCCTGAGTTCAATTCCCGGCAACCACATAGTGGCTCTCAACCATCTGTAATGGGATCTGATGCCCTCTTCTGGTGTGTCTGAAGACAGCAACAGTGTACTCACATACATAAAATAAATCTTTTTTAAAAAATAAATACATACATTGTTGGAATCATAAACGCACAGTCATTGTCCATGAGAAGGTTCCTACATGCACTGGTATGAATCTGGTAACCCCCAGTTTGGGGAGATGGCACAGTTAGGCCAGCCTATGGGTTTAGTAGTAGGCTGGGTTTGGATCCAGGGCCAATCTGTACCCATGGTACATGGTGACATGTGTGACCAGCTTCTCCCATGATCCTTTTCCTCGCCTCTAAAGTGAGTCTGCTAAAAATTTCAAGTACTCCACTTCCCAGGCTGAGAGGGCAGATTAACCAAGACAGTGTCTAAGGCCCAGGCTTCTGCCCGTCAAAACTTACCCAGGACACTGCTTATTTTTAGTTCTTCATCCAGAGTCTTTCTGCAAAGTCCTTTAATTATTACAGCTGTCCTTTGAGTAAGCCCCACTTAAATTTGGAGATAATAATCATATTAATAGTGATCCCATAGAAAGCTACTGAGTTGAAGTTGGGTGTGATGCTACAGGCCTATGATGCTACAGGCCTATGGTCCCAGTTAAGACAAGAGCATCAAGGGTTAGAGGCCACGGGGTGGAGAAATGCCTCAGATGTTAAAGGCAGCTGCTGCTTCACCAGAGGACCTGGCTTTGCTTTCCAGAACCCACTGAGAGGCTCACAAGTGTTTGTGATCCATTTCCAGGGGCTGTGACAGGTCTTCTGGCCTCTACAGACATGTCCCTGGTGTCCTCACATCCGTGCAGGCAAAACACTTGCACATATAAACTAAAAAATAAATCTAAAAAACTGATTAATGACATAGAGCATTAAAAAGTATATATCTTGGACTGGAGAGATAGATGGCTCAGCAGTTAGAAGCACTGACTGCTCTTCCAGAGAAGGCGGGTTCAAGTCCCAGCACCTATATAGTAGTTCACAAGTGTCTGTAACTCCAGTTCCAGGGGACCCCTACACCCTCACACAGACATACATGCAGGCAAAACACCAATGCACATAAAATAAAAATAAATTATTTAAAAAGATACATATCTTATCAATGAAACTTCTTTTGCAGCAAGTGGAGACCATTTCAGAAATCCACAGATGGTCAAAACACAGATATAAACTGACCAGCCCTAATTGATACATCTACAGCATAGCTCCTACAGCGAATGCTTATAAGTATCACAGACAACGGAGTGGACAGATTGTAAGAGCCAGAGGCCCAGGACATCGACTGCAAGATTGTGTCTTCTATTGGTAGGGAAGCTGCACCCAGGAAATCTCAACAATGTGGTCACTTCACCAAATGATGACATCACCAGGTGACATTGTTGGCATCTAGTCTGGGCTTCACCCCACAGTTACCTGGCAACAGCCAGGTATTCCTGACACTATAAAAGGGGCTGCTTGCCCGTCCTTTCTTGCTCTTCTTGCTCTTGCTCCCTCCTCTTCTCCTCTAGCTCCTGCTCCTTACCCCCCCATTCAGTCTCTACTCCTTTTCTCTCCCCCCACCTTTCTCTGTCTCTACTCCTTCCCCTCCCCATGCCCTAAATAAACTCTATTCTATCCTATACTGTTGTGTACTTCAGGGGGGAAGGGATGTCTCAGCACGGACCCACAGAGGCACCCCTGTCCCCCACCATCCACCATACCGCACCTCCACCAAACATATTCCTGGTTTCTCTTTACCTTTTTATAAAACACAACAGACATGCCGACCTGAATGGGGAAAATCTCACAAGGTCCCACCCCTAGAACTATAAGTAATTAATAGGTGCTAAGACAGGTATAGTAGGTCACCACTTTCTGTGTTCATTTTTCTAGTGGCTTCTGTTTTATATCTAGGTTATTTTACATTTTGAGTTAGCTGAAGTAGTAAGTGACCCTTCCTGGCATAACAATATGCTCTGGGGGGGAGAGGAGAGTGTGCACACAACCACAGTGTCAAAGTCAGCCCAACCAATGACCCTTCCACCGCCTTTTTGAGACACAGCCTCATTACATAGCCCTGGCTGTCCTGGAACTCACAAAGATCCACCTGCATCTGCCTTCCAAGTGCTGGGATTAAAGGCATGAGTCAGATGTCAATAAACAAAAGAGAACTCCACCTATATTGATCTGAAATTCCCTGACCTTCCCATGGGTCCTCTTTCCGGTCTCTGAAGCTATCCAGGATAAAGAAAGAACCATGCAATATATATACTGGACTATTGTCTTAGCTCCAGTGGCTACCACAGAATATCACAGGCTGGGCTGTTTAAATGGCAGAAATCTGTTTTCTCATAGTTCAAAAGGTGGAAGTCAGAGATCATGAAGCCAGCACAGCAGGCTCTAGGGGTGGAGACAGCAACTTCCCCACTATGTGCTAGCATCCAGAGAATGAGCAAGGCTCACCAAGACCCCCTTATGAGGACACTCATGATAACCTCACACCCTCACCTAAACCCAGTCACCTCCCACACACCGACCTCCAAACAACATCTGCTGAGATTTCTATAAAGATGATAAAGATGGCAAGTGTCTTCAGTAGTTGTCTGTTTCTACCACTCATTGAGAAAAACACCTCTCCTGAGCTCTGTTATTTTGTTTCAAAATTGCTAGCTCAATCTGCCAACTACAGTCAAGGGCCCGTCTGTCTTCTCCAGCAAATGCAGTTGGTAAATAATTAAACCTTTGGCTGTAAATTAAACCTTCAGCCAAGTTCAGCCATCTGACAGACAGCCCCTCCCCAATATGGTCTGTGTAGCAAGCTGAAGATGAGGCACTCCTTGCACCTGAGTGTGAAGCAGTCTTCCACAAGAACATGGCTCAGCTCTGCTTACAGACTGGGCAGGATAGAAAGAATGTGTCTGAGTGTGTTGGCTCCCTCTTGGGCTGAAATAGTTTTCCCGTAGAGAAGTTCAAAATATAACACATTAAGTTAATAAAATTATTTGAGCTGAGCGTAGTAGCAGCCATCTGCAATCCTGGCATTTGGGACGCTGAGACAGGAGGATTGCAATTTTGAGGTTAGCCTATGCCTCAAGCCCTTATCTCAAAAAAATAAAAAAATAAAAAAAAAATCAAAGTTCACATATCTGTGGTTGAAAAAAATATTCTCAGTAACAATTCAGTCTTCATGCTTATCCTCAGAGCAGTTGATACCAGGACTTTTACATGTGGGGCCCTCTTTCGAGAACCTTAATTATTTATCTATCTATTTACTTATTTATTTGTTTGTTTTTGTTTTTTAGAGACAGGGTTTCTCTGTGTAGCCTTAGCTGTCTTGGAACTCACTCTGTAAACTAGGCTGGCTTTAAACTCATAGATTTGCCTGCTTTCCAAGTGCTGGGATTAAAGGCCACTCTGTGCCATTGCCACTTGATTTTATGAGGTCCTTTTAAACAAACATTGTTTCTATACTTCTAGGAAGACATGACATGGGGGTCACTACCCAAACCACCTATTAGGGAGTGAGGTCAAAAGTCAAACTCAGATTTCCTTCCCCAGGACTAGGCTTCTCCATCATCACAAGTGTGTAAGTTAAAACTTAGCAAGTAAAATTGAAATACCATTGACCAGTGCAGCATGAACATGCATGCATGATCCACACTGACTCCTGAGAGTCTTCAGTCTTCAATATCCAAACTGTGGCCCTGAGGCTCCTTAGCATGGTATCAGTTAGCTGGAGAGAATGAAGATACACAGAACAGCAGGGTAAGGTATGGTAGGGACTAGAGGCTTGGGGTGGACCAGATCACCAGCCCCATGTCCTGCAGCAGAGTTGAGCACTGGACAGAGGCAAAGCATCTCACTAAGGCAGCAGCTGAATGCAGCTCAGCTGAGCAGCCTGCACTCCACAGAACAGAGCCCTCCCTCATCAAAAACAAGTCCTTATGAGATCCCAAGAGGCATGTGTGTGTGTGTGTGTGTGTGTGTGTGTGTGTGTGTGTGTGTGTGTGCGCGAGCGCCAACCTGCATGTGTACAGTGCCCATGGAGGTCAGAAGGTGTCAGATCTTCTGGAGTGGGAATTGCAGGCAGTTGTGATCTGCCTGATGTGGATGCTGGGAACTGAACTAGTGGCCTCCTAGGAAAGCAGTAATTTCTCTTAACTCTTGAGTGTTTCTCCATCCCCAACAAGGCTTCCTGAACTGCTTGTACTATGGTTCTATAGAATAAAAAACCTGAATAATTTTCTTTCCACACAATTGCTCCCAGTTGGCCACTGTTGTGATTTGTTTGATTATGACATATCCCCATAGACTCTCTTGGTCCTCATTCCCTGGCTGCTGGCATTGTTGGAGAGACTGTGGATCATTTGAGAAAGTAATCCCTGACTGTTGCCAGTATGGTCCCCAGGGATGGGCCTCTGAAGTTTTCCATAGTTTCAGCTGATTTCAGCTTCCTGTTTGGCCATGATGGGAGCCGCCCTGCCACATGTTCTCATAGGCATGAGCACCATGCCTTCCCCACCACGGTGGACCAAGAGTCACAATAAGTATGTATTCTATTCCATTGTGTCTGATATTTTGGTCATAGTGATGTAGAAGTAACTCACACTTATCTTGCTAATCTGTCCCCTTCCCTGAGTCATTTCAATTCCATGTTGTTCCCCCCGCCCCAAGATGCACCAGGAAGGCAGGAACCAAGAATGTTTTTGTTGTACACTCTTCAAATGAAATTAGGTAGGTGACGGAAACATACTACTTTTCTAGTAGTAAGAATTTAAAAATGCAGGCTGCTTGGATTGCTTTCTTAAATGGCTATTTTACTGCTAAACAACAAAAAGGACTGTAATGTGGTAGACATGAAACATTGTTTCCTTAATAGAGAAAAATTTGCCTTGAAAATGCATTTTTCATGCTGGGAGGAACTCTTACCTGTGTCCCCTGGCATGCCTCACTGTCCTGATGAGTGCTGACCAGCATCCTGGTCTCCCTTCTCCTGGAAGCAGCTGGCGGCCAGGGCCTGGGATTCATCACTGGGGAGAGAGACTAAAGGGTTATCAATAGCCAAATTTGTTACTGTATAAATGTTCATTATCCCTTAAGTAGGAAAAGTGTGAATTTGTGTTGAGATGGACTGCCAAAGGTTAAAAATCCAGCTCAGGGTTTGGGCGGACTGCTCCCTTGGGCATAAAACTAGACTTTTACAAGCTTTTCATCTATTCAAGACTACTTTTGAATTTCAGCATTCATTTATCTAATTGGTATATCTAAATGATAATAGATATTTTTATTTATGGAGCTAGATGTGGAGGCCTCCTACACCTGAATCCCTGGTACCCAGGAAGCTTGGGAGGGACTGCCAACGGGAAGGGCAGGAGTTTGAGAGAAGCTTGCTACACTACATATGAAGATCTTGTCTTTCAAACTGCTTGGCATCATAGAGCAGGGGCTGGTAGCAAACTGCAAGTTTGAGCTCAGTCTGGGCCACCTAAGAAGACTGCCTCAAAATGGTTATTGTTGTTGCAGTTGCTTTTGTTTGGGTTTTGTTTTTCAAATAAAGAGTTGAGGATGTTAAGTGTTAGAATACTTGTCCAACATGCTTGTGGTGCAATAAAAAAGATGCCACTGCTTTGTGTGTGTGTGTGCGCGCGCGCGCGCGTGCGTGCATATGTGTCTGCAGCTGTGCACGTGTGTGTGTGCGCATATGTGTGTGTACATGTATGTGCATGCATATATGTGTGCAGGTGTGCATGCATGCTTGTGTGTGCATCTGTGCGTGTATGTGTGTGTGTACATGTGTCTTTCACTGCCCAGGAGTTTACTAATTCAGCTAGCCTGGCTGGGCATCGAGCCCTATGGATCCTTGCTCTCTGTCTCCTCGATGTGGGGATTACATGCTCCGCTCTACACCTGGCTTTTACGTGGATGCTAGAGACTGAACTGAGGACCTCAGGCTTGCAGAGCAAGCACTTCATTGGCTGAGCCGATTTCCCAGCCCCACACTGCTCTTTTTTAAAATACAGACAATGGCTAAGGACCAAGAGCAGCTTTGGCAGCAGACACACTTCTAAACTGACCTCAGAAATGACACATTTTATCTTCACACAAAGGTGTTTTCAACAATGAAAACAGTTTGCCTACTCTCAGAACTGCAGACAGTTTGAACTCTTTGCCCAAGCTGCATGGCTGTCTGTGTTCATCCAGCAAGATTTACAGCCTGTGAGTTCCCCCAGAAGACTTCAGTCCTGATGGGACACTGACAGACAGCTATGCCACCACGTATCGGCTGGGCCACCTTCCTGGAGCTTCATGAAGCAACTGTGCTGCCTTGAGGGCATGGCACCCGCAGACACAGGCCAAGGATCCTTCCCTCCAACACTCCACCCATTTGTCACATACACGCATGCTCAGTTCTTGGCAAGAGGTCACAGTCAATAGTTAACAAAACCAATGTCTTTACTGTGAGAAGCAGAAAGCCCTGGCAAGACGCAGGGGAAGAACTCTGTAATCTTACTTAGTGGGGACCCGGTTCCCAATGGGGCCAACTCTGCTGACTCAATGGCAGAAAGGACATCCCTGGTACTCATTTTATATAAAAAACAAATAACAAAAAAACCTTTATTGTGTTAATAAAATTATTAGAAATCAATACAGCTAACCACAGCTATCTTGAGAGCTCAACCCAGAAGAAAAGCAGAGCACTTGTTGCTTCCTAGAACTGCCTGCTCAAAGGAACAAAATAAAACAAAACAAAACAAAAAACCCCAATAGGGGGAGTGGGGGCAGAGAAGAAAAATACAAACTCTTAAATTTTATCTTCTGGAGCTTTTCTTCAGTTTCCACTCCAAGAGCTTCCTCCTCAACCAGTTTCCAGAAATCCTCGTAGTCACTCATGTTCTTCAAGGTCCCACATTTGGTCAGCTCGTTTTGCAACCCTATAATCTTATTTGCAAAGAGAATGGGCATATACATAAATACATACCGAGGGATGACATTTTAAATGTCGAATTGTGAGTCAGAAGCCGAGTAAAAACGTGTTTCTGAACATCAGAGTGTAACTTCTGGGTAACCTTGGCTTACTCAGCTCAGGCCGACTGTCAAGTGGGACACAGGAATTAATACCACACTTCCCGCTTTTGAAGTTTTCTCTCCCTAAATTCTGTGCATTCAGTTACATTTCAACCATTAAAAGGACCAACCAGAAGGCAGGCAACCAGATTTCTTCTTCTTTTTTTAAGCTAATTAATAGGAACCTGAAGTTAACACTAGCAGAGGCTTGACTGGTAGGAGGGCTGGTCTGAAGACAACCAGAAGCAAGCTTCTAGCATTATATGTGACGTCACCCTCTGCGCTAATTGCCGCATAGGAACATGCTATTTGCTGTGCTTGCCAATTTAGCAGAAAGGAGGCCTTGGGACGCTTCCTCTCTCAAATATAATTCTGCTTTGTAGATACAAGGGTCCATCTCTAGGGCCACTCTTAGAGGAGTCTCTGACTAATGAAGGAACCGCAGCCTCCAACACTGGCGTGGGGAGAAGCCTCCCACGAACCCGGGGACTTAGAACTTGAGGGAAGCCAGTTTGCGAAAAGGCAAATGTACCAAGTTACTATTCTAAGTAGCTTATATATGTGATTCTAGCATCAAGCAAACCAAGCGGTTTGATGGAAAGGCCATTCCATAGTCACTTTCTGCACAGAGATTAACTCCTGGACTTCCGGTGCAGCCTCGGGTAAGGGGACCTCTTTTGGAAGCTGGCAGACACGGAGCTTAGCTAGAGTTCATGACTATTATGAAATATAATGCGGCGAGGGGGTACCTGGTGGGCCCATGCCAAGATATGCCCTTGAGAAATTATGCCAGGCAACAGATCTGGTATAAAAGGGCCTTGTTGGGGGAAGGAGGAAGAACGACCTGGGAAGAGGTAGAGGCAGTAAGCAAGCCTGGAGAACACAGAGAGGCACAGAGAAGGTAAGAAGGGGGCTCTGAGAACAGAAGAAAGGGCGAGAGAGAACAAAGGCCCAGAACGGAAAGAGTTGGAGTGGCAGGTAGTCTTTAGACATAGCCCACGCCGGCGCACCTGGCATCAGGCAGACGACAGCGTAAGTCACTGCTAGGTCCCTGAGAAGATCCTAGTGGAATCGCCTATAAACTAACAATGCACCTGGCACCAGAGACCATTGCGTTTGATCTGATCTGCGGGGGGCCTGAGCAAGCTCTCCCGCAAAAACAGTGTGGCCTGAGATTGAACAAATCCAAGAGTAAAATCAAATCGGCCGTGCACTGCCCTCTAGCTACGGGTTGGTTAGCGTTCGTTCGTTTCTTTTTGGATGATCAAAATGCAGTTTACATTTCACAGACACCACCCGACTCCCGTCTTATTTCTGATGCAGAAACGGGAGGCGGGTTAAGATGGTTTTCTGTGGAGACTGTGGACTACCTCAGATTCAGGTGGTGGCTTTCTAAAGGAAGAACTCTTACCCCCTCTGCAGGAAGTGATTAAAGGACCAGGACTGGGGGTGGAGGGCCCTGCCTACTCAAGCCTTAGAGCCAGGCCCCGATGCTCCCGGGTGTGTATAGCTTCCGTAGAGGTGTTGGGTCTCCCCTCTGCCAGCTGGGCAGGCGACTGGCGGTTGTCTCTGGTGGAAAGATTTGTGACAAATGCCCGCCTGGCACAGCAGGGAAAAGGTACCCCTTCCCTGGGCCTTTGGGATGCGCGGTGTGCTCCTGCACACAGGAGTACGTGTCCGGGGTCCTGTCTTACCAGGTAGGTATTGAACCTGGGAGGGAACCCGGTAGAGGCCTTGGGCGGGGATGCTGGCCAAGCTTCGGGCTGGGACTGCAAACAAGCAAAGAGAGGTGGTGAGCAAGGCAAGCGGTGGCCGGGAACAAAGCCTCAGGCAAAGGAGAAGTAAACAAACAACCACAGGAAGCCATTAAGCAGAGTGGGCGCTAATGAGTGCGCGGCGGGGCCCTGCGCACCCGCCCCGCCAAAACCACCGGGGACTGCCTCGCCGGGCAATTTGGAGCCCAGAGCCTGCTGGCAGGCTATAAACCTGTTTGTAGTCTCCATCGGTTCCCCCTTCAAGTTTGTGTCGTTAGGAGTGAGGAGGAAAGACCATCGGATGCTGTGATCTCTTCTCAGGACCTGCAGTTGCAGGGGGCAGATGGGCTTCCAACTCCAAGGTAAAGGACTGCCTGCCTCCCCACCCCACCCCCAACACACCCTTTGCTGGCCACGGTGAGCGACCAGGGGTGTTAGGTCCACCTTCCAGTGTCTTTTGAAACGGTTTCTCCTTTTAAAAGAAGTCATTTGACCTCCCAAACGTCCTCAGAGTTTCCACCAAGTTGTAAACCATGCTTCCAAGTTGCTTAAAAGAGCAATGGCTTGTCTAAGATATTTCAAAATGCTCACCGCTGGGCTGCAATTCTTCCACCGCAGAGGTGGGTTCCAGTCTCTTGCAGACGCTTTAGGGGCCGCCCTACTTCTAACTCATATTCTGAGCATCCTCAGGATGCGGGACCTTGTACCTTCTTGTCCTTACAGCAGCGACACCCAACGGTCATCCTTCGCACCTGCCATCCCCGGTCCTGGGTACCCAGAAACTTAGCCTCATGGGGTCCTTTTCAAGGACGTTTCCCCAGACCACACACAGAGAGGGGTTTAGGAATTCCTAGCCTTTTAAGCCCTCGCATCTGAGATGGTTCAGCAAGTGCGTGGGAAAACCAGCTGAGTGGTAAGTTTCGGGAGGGTTCTAGATGTATGTTCACCTAAAACTTGCTTACGATCCTTCATGGGAAACAGAGATGTATCATATAAGTAGATCGCTGTAAATACCTTAGTCATATGTAAAGAGCCACGACAAAGCACTTTAAAAAGACCCCAGCAGGAATTGTGGTAAAGAGTGGGTGTCTCTTGGGGTCCCTGAGTGTGTGCACACATGCCTTCACTTTCACATTAGTGTCAATTCATTTTGCTCAATGAAAATAAATTCAAAGATATTTTCATTTGTATATTTCATGTGCCATGCACTGAACATTAGAACAGCATATTACCAGTTTGTAATGGAACTCATGACACATTAATTTTAATTGAATTAGCAGGAATTTAATACAGGATGGACACACACACACACACACACACACACACACACACACACACACTTTTGGTCCTGAATCTACAACTTCTCGATTTCTTGGATTCAGTGCCTTCTTCAGGCCCTAATGCAGCTAGGTGACAAAGTTCCTAGAAATTTTACTTAAGTTATCACAGCACAGGTATGTGGTTTGTAATAATTTAAAGCGCTCAGAACTCTTAAAACATCAGATTCCCTACCTCACCCCATGCCAACTTATAATGACCATACTCTCCCGTGGTTCACCCATTGAATATTACATGTGACCAGGCACGCAACAGTAGAATAACCACCATCCAAGAGAAGGGTGTGCACCCCCACCTTCCCCTTCCTCCTCTCCTTTGGTTTTTTTTTTTTTTAGTTTTTCGAGACAGGGTTTCTCTGTGTAGCCCTGGCTGTCCTGGAACTCACTCTGTAGACCAGGCTGGCCTTGAACTCAGAAATCCACCTGTCTCTGCCTCCCAAGTGCTGGGATTAAAGGTGTGCGCCACCACTGCCCGGCCCTCCTCTCCTTTGATAAATGGTTTTGACAGGTTCCCTTTTCATTTGTGAAAACCCTCTCAGAACAATGCAGGGCATCCAGAGACTCTTCCTTACACAATTCTCAGGTCTCCTGGGAGATGCTCTTTTAATGTTTGAGGACTAATTAAGTCACACTAATTTCCCAGAATTCTCCACATCGGACACACAACCTCAAAAGAAGTTCAGTAGCCTGGTGGTTGGTTTGTTGGCTCATATTTGTAACCAAAATTTTCAAAGCCTCTATACCACACCCTTAATTCATTTCCAGGGCTCACCCCTGAGAGAGAAGTTAAATCCATCCACAAGACGATGAAAATGCAATTGCTGTGGGAAATTTCAGCTCTCCGCTGTTATAAATGTTAATATCTATATGCTATATTTTTATAAAGTAAATTCTGCAATACAAAGTTTGACTCAGTAAATATATATATTTGTTTTGAGGGGTGTTTTTGTTTGTTTGTTTTCAAGACAGTGTTTCCCTGTGTACCCCTGGCTGTCCTAGAACTCTCTCTGAATATCAGGCAGGTCTCAAACTCAAAAACTACCCTGCCTATGCCTCCCAAGTGCTGGGATTAAAAGCGTGTGCCACAACAGCAGGCTGACTCTTTCAATGTTTTAGGAAAATATTTCCCATAGAAAAACAGAAAGAAATGTGTAAATACAGACATTTTTAAAAGATCTTTTTATGCTGTGGTAAATTGTCAGAAACATGGAGAAAGTTAGAAAAGTTGGTTCTGGCACTGGTAAGGAAAGTAGGAAGGTAGAGGAGCAGGCTGGGGAGATGTGCAGCTACTGAGAGAGTAGGAGGGTGTCAACTTGACACAAGCTGGAGTTATCACAGAGAAAGGAGTTTCAGGTGAGGAAATGCCTCCATGAGATCCAGCGGTAAGACATTTTCTCAATTAATGATCAAGGGGAGAGGGCCCCTTGTGGGTGGTACCCTCTGTGGGCTGGTAGTCTTGGGCTCTGTAAGAAAGCCAGCTGAACAAGCCAGGAGAAGCAAACAGGCCAGTAAGTTAACATCCCTCCACGGCCTCCGAATCAGCTCCTGCTTCCTGCTCTGCTTGAGTTCCAGTCCTGACTTCCTTTTGTGATGAACAGCAGCATGGAAGTGTAAGCTGAATAAAACTCTTTCCTCCCCAACTTGCTTCTTGGTTGTCCCAGCCTGTGGGACGTTCAACGAGGGTCCGAGGAGGGAACTGTTGGATGAAGGAAAGAGACAGGAGACAAAAGATACTTTGGGAGCAAGATGGTAATCCGATCAAGCTCCAAAGAACTTTATTTCTGAGCAGTATAAAAAGCACTTAAGGCGGGAGGTGACAGGGGTGGGGGAGTTCCAAAAGGTCAACGTTCCTGCCAGATGTCATATTGTTCTTACAACAGGATAATACAAGATCTCCCTAAATCCACAGGTGGCATCAAACGGGATATCTCTAAAACTGCAGGCTGCGTCAAACAGGATATCTCAAAACTGCAGGCTGGCCATCTGATTACTGAGAGGCCCAAGGCACTGGGTCCAGGAAACTGAAACTCAGGCCTACTAGAAGGGCCAAAGCCTGTTGGTCTCCGACACTTGGTCATGATGTTTGTGCAGGAATAGAGACTCTGACTAAGACAGAGGGTTTCCTCTGCCTTCAGAGACCTCTGGTTCCCTGAGCCCACCACTGACAGCTCTGGGAAACCTGCCCCCCCCCCCGGCCTCCAAGGGTACTCATGCATGCACACGCTCACACATGAATACATATGAAATCTTTTTAATAGCTGGAAGTTAAGAGAGCAATTCTGTGCTATTGAGTAGATATACTCTTTAACCTGCCAATAAAGCAGGTGCATACGGTGAGACTCAGGATTCACTACTGATTTAACTGAAACTCAGATCCCAAAGTAAAACTTCGCTAAGATTAGAGGTAAAGATTTCTTTCCAGTGTAAAGGCAGCTACCCAGGCTGTGGTCTGTGGTCTTGTGGGATGATAACCGGTTTTACATTATTGGCAAGCATGATTCAGCCTTTCTCTGTTGACCACGGTGTAGTCTTCATATGCCAGCTCTTTTTCCCATTTTTATTAATTCTTTGACAGTCTTGTACAGTGCGTTTGGATCATACTTATCCACCCCTTTTCTAACCACCCAACTTTCTGGGTTTTTTATTTTTTATTAATTCATAAAGTACACTTTATGCTGCCCATACATAGAGTTATGACGTTCACTAGAAGATGGCTGTGATGGTTTGTATATGTTTGGCCCAGGGAGTGGCACTATTAGAAGGTGTGGCCTTGTTGGAGTAGGTGTGTCACTGTGGGTATGGGATCTAAGACCCTCACCCTAGCTGCCTGGAAGTCAGTCTTGCACTAGCAGCCTTCAGATGAAGATGTAGAACTCTCAGCTCCGCCTACACTGTGCCTGCCTAGATGCCACCATGCTCCCACCTTGATGATAATGGACTGAACCTCTGAACCTGTAAGCCAGACCCAAATATATGTTGTCCTTTATAAGATTTTCTTTGGTCGTGGTGTCTGTTCACAGCAGTAAAACACTAACACCACATTAGTTGGTACCAGGAGTGGGGTATTTGCTGTGATAGGCCTGACCATGCTTTTGTTTGGAAGAATGTAGATTTGGGGACTTTGGATTTGGAAAGCCAAGGAATGCTTTAAGTGGGGTTTGATGGGCCATCCTAGTTGAAATATGGAAGTCTATGTTGCTGAGAGTGATTTGAACTGTGTGGACCTAGCCCAAGAAGTTTCAGTGGAGAATTTCAGTATGTGGCCTAGAGACTGTTTTTGTGGTATTTTGGTGAAGAATGTGGCTACTTTTTGCCCTTGTCTGAAGAGTCTGCCTGAGGCTAAGATAAAGAGAATCAGATTAATTGCATTGACAAAGGAAGTCTCAGAAATGCCCATCATAGACTTTGTTCTCTGGTTAAGTCTCATTAAGAGCATTTTGAACAAGCACAGCAAGCTTAGAAAGGAAAAATATAAAATATATGGTTTGAATATTAAAGGGGCATTCAGTGAAATGGAGCTGAATCCTGTGTTCTAGGAAATAACAGATGAAGGGATTTGGGGGCAAGATGCTACCCAGCTAAATTTAGATCCAGGCATGGTGGTACACATCTTTAATCCCAGGAGACAGAGCCATGATCTCTCAGTTCAAGGCCAATCTACAGAGCAGGGAGTTGGAAAACAAAGCTGGTAATAGAATGGGGGGGGGGCATGTTCCAGTCCCAGAAAGCAGCAGAATACGGCAGCTTCAGCCATGTTGCTCTGGCTTTAGAGTGAAAAATAGAAGGGACTATTGGGACAATTGATGCTGGTTAGCTGGAGCTAAGAAGTTAGCAGTGATTAAGAAGAGACCAGCATTACTGAGGTGAAATCTTCTGGGGAAGTGTTTTCTGAGAGTACAAAGAAGCTGTGTTCCAGAGATAGCCAAAGTTGTACCTCATGCTGCCACTGTACTTGGTAATGTGTAAGAGTCACCCAGGTGGTACTGGTTTTGAAGGCATGAAGAGGGCTGTGAATAGCAGCTGAGACTTAGTACTATGAGAGGCCATAGATGGCCATTGGTGAAGGTGCAACCTCAGTTGCAGTTGACGGCCCAGGACTGAAGGGGCCATGCAAAGGAGTTGAGGCTTGGCACCATGAAGAGAGCCTATGAGAGGCTATTGGTGAAGCCTAGTTACAGTGGAAGACCCCAGCATACTGGAGATGCCAGTACCATGGAATGATCACCAAGAACAGCAGCAGCAGTGGAGTGGATCAACCAGAGCCTAGAGTGCTACAGAGGGCAGAGTGGGAGAAGTGAGGCTAGCCCTCAGGAGGAGCCCAGAAGATCATGTGTGGATCCCAGACATTGAAACAAGAAGTGATAACATTGAAGTTGCCTTGGAAACCCCAAGATTTTCAAGATGCCAGAGCTGTGGGCTATCTGCTGAGGAAAGCTGCTAATAGGGAGTGGAACCAGCCCAGGAGAAAGAAGTTTGTTGCAGTCAACATAGATGAAAAAGGAGTTGGAGACCTGAAGACTGCTTTGACATCAGCCATGGAAAACAGAGTGTGGAGTTTACCCAGCTGGCTTCCTGTCTTGCTTTGGGGATTAAAGGTAAGTGACTGGATGGATCTCAGAAGAGACTTTGAACTTTTGGACTTTTCACATTGTTGAGACTGCTATAGACTATGGGGACTTTGGAAGGTGAACTAAATGTACTTTTTATTATTCTATGGCCCCCATAGCCTCATGTGTTTGAACAAGCCTATGGGGGCCAGGGAGTGGAATGCGATGGTTTGTATATGCTTGGCCCAGGGAGTGGCACTATTAGAAGGTGTAGCCCTGCTGAAGTAGTGTCACTGTGAGGATGGCCTCTAAGACCCTCACCCTAGCTGCCTGGAAGTCAGTCTTATACTAGCAGCCTTCAGATGAAGATGTAGAACTCTCAGCTATGCCTACACCATGCCTGCCTGGATGATAATGGACTGAACCTCTGAACCTATAAGCCATTCCCAAATATATGTTGTCCTTTATAAGATTTGCCTTGGTCGTGTTGTCTGTTCACAGCAGTAAAACCCTAACTAAGACAGTGGCCTACCCACCAGGGGCCACACCCTTTGTCTTGGTTAGTGTTTTAGTACTGTGAACAGACACCACAACCAAGGCAACTCTTCTATGGACAACACTTAGTTGGGGCTGGCTTACAGGTTCAGAGGTTCAGTCCATTATCATCAAGGCAGAAGCAGGGCAGAGTCCAGGCAGGCATGGGACTAGAAGAGCTGTTTCTTGTTTCTTGTTCTGAATACAGCTAGGAGAAGACTGGCTTCCAGACAGCAAGGATGAAGGTCTTACAGCCCATGCCCACAGTGACACACTTGCTCCAACAAGGGCACAACTACTCCAACAAGGCCACACCTCCAAATAATGCCACTCCCTGGGCCAAGCATATTCAAATGTACCACACCCTTAAAACTGACTCTCCTTCTCTGGGTGTCAGTGAACTGCCAGTAGCCCTTAGGTAAGGGTGGGAGGGACTGCATGCAGCCTCCCCTCCTCAGTGCTGTAATCTTGTTGGGCCTCAATCTGAGTCTTTTGCACAGTCTCAACTGCTGTGGATTCTTATGTGCAGCTGCCCTGCTGTATCCAGAATGTGTTGTTTCCGTATAGTCATCTACCACCTAAGGCTCCTATAATCCTCCCGCCCCTCTTCCTTGGGTGGAAGGGTTGTGATGGAGGTGTCCAACCCAGGGTTAAGCCTTTCAGAGTTTCTTATTCTCTGCACATTGGTCAGTAGTGGGTGGCTGTTGTGGATAGCCCTGGGGCTATTTGTATTTTGATGCTAATTCCGCCCTCCTGGGAGGGGCTTCGGACAAGGAGTGAATTACATACTCATGTGACTTCTTGTGAACCAATTCCCTAATGAATAAAGGAGCCAATCACCAGGCCAGTAGGAGGGACTTCCGGATTGGAGGGAGGAAGAGAGGAAGCAGGAGAGAGAGAGAGGGCCCTTTAGGAACAGGGACAGATAATGGGTAAGATGTAGCTGATAGAGTTTCTTGGTATCATGGCGGATCCGCAAGGATTTGTCACCAGAGGAATTAGATTTTAATAAGGCTTAGAAGATTAGGCTTTAGTTGTTGCACCCAGAGACTGAGTTACTATTGTTTCTGAACTAAGTTTGTGTTGCATTTTCCTTCACTCGGTGGCTTGTCTGGGTTCAAGAGAGAAAGGTACAGCAGCAAAGTATGAGTTTGCCTGATGTGCACCATTAAGGCCATGGAGAATTTGAAGCATGGGGCTGGCGTGGTAGTGATCCACCAGTGGGGACCTGTCAAGCTGGGTAGAGAGATTGTGGAGCTCTGAGTCAGAGCTCCACAAAATAAAATCAGGCTGGCCATTGCTTGCCAGTGCACGGCCAGCCAGTCCAACGGGGTTGAGAGAACCAGGGCATAGTGTGGGAACTTGCTATACTATTCCTTCTTTTTTAATATTTCCCGCAGCAGGTGGCTGTTAACTGATTGCCATCTACAGTTGATAAAAGCTTCTCTCATATAAATGATGTCTTAGTCAGGGTTTCTATTCCTGCACAAACATCATGACCAAAAAGCAAGTTGGGGAGGAAAGGGTTTATTCAGCTTACACTTCCACACTGCTGTTCATCGCTAAAGGAAGTCAGGATTGGAACTCAAACAGGTCAGGAAGCAGGAGCTGATGCAGAGGCCATGGAGGGATGTTTTTTACTGGCTTGCTCAGCTGGCTTTCTTATAGAACCCAAGACTACCAGCCCAGGGATGGTACCACCCACAAGGGGCCCTACCCCCTTGATCACTAATTGAGAAAATGCCTTACCGCTGGATCTCATGGAGGCATTTTCTCAACTGAAGCTCCTTTTTCTGTGATAACTTCTGCTTGTGTCAAGTTGACACACAAAACCAGCCAGTACAATTGGCTCCTTGTCAACTTGACACACAAACACATCACCATTAAGCCTTGACCCTTACTTTCTTATTCATTCCCAAGATCTAAATAACTTTAAAAGTCCCATGGTCTTTCATATTAAAAGTTCAATCCCTTTTAAATTAAAATCCTTTTACAATTAAAAGTCTCTTAACTGGGGGCTCCAGTAAAATACTTTCTTCCTTCAAGAGGGAAAAATATCAGGGCACAGTCACAATCAAAAGCAAAATCAAACTCCAACCATCCAATGTCTGGGATCCACTCACGACCTTCTGGATTCCTCAAGGGCTTGGGTCACTTCTCCAGCTCTGCCCTTTGTAGCTCATACCTTGTTTTCTAGACTCCAGATGCCTGTACTCTACTGCTGCTGCTGTTTTTGGTGGTCATCTCATGGTACTAGCATCTGCAAAACACTGCTGTCTTCTGATGCAACTAGGCTTTACCAACCGCCTCTCAGAGGCTGTCTTCATGGTGCCAAGCCTCACCTCCTTTGTATGACCACTTCAGTCCTGGGCTGTCAATTGCAACTGAGGTCACCAGTGGCCTTCCACGACCTCTCACAGTGCCAAGCCTCAGCTGCTCTTTATGACCCCTTCATGCCTTCAAAAACCAGTACCACCTGGGTGGCTTTTACACATTACCAAATTCAACCATAGCACAAGGTACAACCTTGGCTATCTCTGGAACAGCCTCTGTGCTCTCAGAAAACACTTCCTAGATGATTTCACCTCAATGATGCTGGTCTCTTCTTAATTGATGCTGGTTAGCTAACTAGCACCAATAGTCCTAGTAATGAAAAAGTTTTGCTTTAGTAGTTCTGGTATCTTGTTAATCACAGCTGATTCTTCAGCCCCAGCTAATCAAAACCATAGAATCTTCACACTCAAAATAGCAATGGCTCTGATAAGAGTCTTTAATCTTCCCTATGAAATTTCACAAGTCAGGACTCCATCTTCTGCACTGTTCTCAACACTATCTTCTAAGCTCCTATACAACATCCTACAGAGTTCTTAACACTGAATGGCTCTTCTAGCCCAAAGTTCCAAAGTCCTTCCCAATACATGGTCAGGTTGTCACAGGAATACCCCACTTTTGGTACCAACTGTCTTAGTCAGGATTTCTATTCCTGCACAAACATCATGACCAAAAAACAAGTTGGGAAGGAAAGGGTTTATTCAGCTTACATTTTCACATTGCTGTTCATCACTAAAGGAAGTCAGGACGGAACTCAAGCAGGCCAGGAAGCAGGAGCTGATGCAGAGGCCATGGAGGTTTGCTTCTTATTGGCTTGCTTCTCTTGGCTTGCTCAACTTGCTCTGTTATAGAACCCAAGACTACCAGCCCAGGAATGGTACCACCCAAAAGGGCCCCCCCCCCCCGATCACTAATTGAGAAAATGCCTTACCGCTGGATCTCATGGAGACATTTTCTCAACTGAAGCTCCTTTTTCTGTGATAACTTCAGCTTGTGTCAAGTTGACTCACAAAACCAACCAGTACAGGTGACCAATCCACTAATCTATGGGTATAATGATATGTCAGTAGGAGTCAGTTAAATACTATTTCTCTGGGGCCCATGACCTGTTTAGCCACAGGTTCTTGGCTCCAATAATGGGGTCAGATATGAGTTTGAATTGGTGGAGTAGGACTTAATTCCAATCAGAAAATGGTTGGTCACTCCCTGAACATTTGTGTGACTATTGCACCAGTGGGCATGTCTTGCCAGGCCAGTCATTACCACAGCTCACAGGGTTCTAGACTGGGTAAGGCTGATGACTACTTTCCTCCTCTGTTAGCATGCATAGCACTTTCCAGCTCTATAAAAGCTATCTGGTAAGGATGAAGCTTCCGAGTTGGTACCAGCATGAGTTCTCCATGTTCCTTTGTTTTTTTAAAGATATGTTTCTTTTACGCATATGAGTGTTTGCTTGCATGTATGTCTCTATACCACGTGTGGACAGTCCCTGTGGATGTCAGAGAGGGTTGTCAGATCCCCTGAAGCTGGAGTTATAGATTGACTGTGAGTCATCATGTAGGTGCTGGGAATTGAACTTGGGTCCACCAGAAGAGTAGAATGTTCTTAACCACTGAGCTGTCTCCCCAACCTCTTTCTGTGGCCTATGACTCAACTATGTGGTGTCTTAGTGATAAGGTCTCACTGTCAAGTTCTGGAGGATGACTGAGAGCATTGGCTTAGCCTGTAGTTTGTGGATCCTAGAACATTGGCCTGTAGGACTTGTGGGTCATAGAGCATCAGTCTGTAATGTTTGTAGGTCTAGGACTTCAGTGTCCAACAACTCCAAAAAAGAATCAATCTCAACATCTAACTTATCCCCTTGGCAACTATTTTGTTGAATTAAATCTTTGCCATATTTTTTTTAGATTTTTTAAATGATGTATTTATTTATTTTGTATGAGCACACTGTAGGCTGTCTTCAGATATACCAGAATAGGGCATTGGATCCTATTACAGATGGTTGTGAGCCACCATGTGGTTGCTGGGAATTGAACTCAGGACCGCTGGAAGAGCAGTCAGTGCTCTTAGCTGCTTAGCCCTAGATTTATTCATTTTACTTTATGTATATGAATGCTTTGCCTGCATGCATGCATATGTAGAGAGAATATCTGTGTACTGTTTGGATGCATCATGTCAGTTAAAGAGCCTATGGCTTATGGCTTAGGCAGGAAATAGAAGGTGGGACATCTGGGAGAAGAAAGAATTCTGGGATAGAGCCAGGAGCAGGAAGATGCGAGGAGATGGACACGTGGTTACCTGAGCATAGGCAACCAGTCACATGGCAGAATGCAGGTCAAAATAAATGAATTCTCTTTAGTTATGATCTAGTCAGAGTCCAGCCTAGCTATCTGGCCAAGGTATTGGCAAATATAATTTGAGCTTGAGGCTTATTTCTGGGAGCATGGGGCTGGGAAGAAGAGCCAGCCTAAGTTCTACAAAATGGTGCTCAACTTAGAGCAGTTAGAACCCAAGTTTACAGCCTCAAAGGGGACGAGTAAAAAGCTAGAAAAAGTGAGGCTAGCAGGACAAGAGATCTGGTCTCTTAAAAAGCAGGCAGGCAGGCAGGCAGGCAGGAAGCAGATCGAAGCCACAGCCTTTCAGAACATCCCAAGATGAGCAGCTGGGAAGGACGTTTCCTAGCCAAGGAGCAGGAGCCTACAGAGAGACAGTACGGAAGGTGGCTTTTTAAAGAAGCTCCTACTAAATTTAAAGGCAGAACGCAGAAGTTGGAGTTTCTCCCAAGGGCAGAGCACTGCAGTGGCCAAGGGGGAGGAACCAGGCTCCTGTTTACACTCAGGCTGAAAGTAGCCCATAAGGATGGCCAAATCTGTGGAGACTTCCAGGAGACCACAAATGTGGGATAAGCCACTTCAGGTTCTCCCAAGCTTGGTACGACAAGTTGGCCCAATCCTGTCTTATGGGAATTAATGCTTTGCATTCACTGATGTGTTTATAAAAAGATAAATGTTCTATAGAGGTGTAGTCAGGTATGGGGAAGACGGTGCCTCGGCAGGCCCATACTGAGGCATCCCTTCCCCCTGAGGGACCAGTCACAAGAGGATGGTATAGTATAGAATAGTTTATTCAGGGCATGGGGGAGGGGAGTTGAGAGGGTAATAGAGGTGGGGTGGGGGTGGGGGGAGGAGTAGAGGCCAGCCATGAGCACATGGAGGGGGAGAAGGGACAAGAGGACAGAGCAGGGGCAGAAAGGCTGTCCCGCGCGCTATTTGGTCTCGCCAGCAAGAACCCACGTGGACACACGGATCCTTCTGCAGCAAAGCGTTTATTGAAGCTGATGAAGAGGAAGACCCCGGGCCCCAAAATGGCGCTGCTTATATAGCCCTGAGGCAGCGTGTCCTCCACTGATTGGCGCGCCCCGGGAGTGGGCGGTGATTAGTCATGTACACCCATAATGCGCAAGCGCTTCGGGCGAGTCACCCCGCGCTATCCATAAGTTTCCTAGAGCGACAGCAGAAGTCAGCGCCATCTTGTAATGGCGAATACTCTAACCGCTCTCTACATCTCCCCCCATTCTTTCAAGTAAGAAGGAGAGGGG
>CM052717.1:15376052-15429605 GCA_028551405.1 Uromys caudimaculatus | reverse complement strand
GTGCAGCCGATACGATAAGGATAGCTTCTATCGCGTCAGCCGATTGTGGAGGAAGATGGGGGAAAAGCTCGCGGACAGACATGCCTCTCAGAGCTTACCTTTAGTCCTGCAGTTCTGAATCCACTCCGCAGAAGCGGAGGGTCTCCTCGGTGCCGGCGATGATGAAGTCGCTACGTTCCCGGGTTTCGGCACCAGTTGTCCCGCGCGCTATTTGGTCTCGCCAGCAAGAACCCACGCGGACACACGGACCCTTCTGCAGCAAAGCGTTTATTGAAGCTGATGAAGAGGAAGACCCCAGGCCCCAAAATGGCGCTGCTTATATAGCCCTGAGGCAGCGTGTCCTCCACTGATTGGCGCGCCCCGGGAGTGGGCGGTGATTAGTCATGTACACCCATAATGCGCAAGCGCTTCGGGGTTTTCCCGCGCTATCCGTAAGTTTCCTAGAGCGACAGCGGAAGTCAGCGCCATCTTGTAATGGCGAATACTCTAACCGCTCTCTACAAAAGGCAGGAGTAAGAAAGAACAAGAGAGGGAGAGGAGGGGGCCCCTTTTATAGTGAGTCAGGCACATCTGGCTGTTGCCAGGAAACTATGGGGCGGAGCTTAGACAAAATGCTAACATTCATGGTATGCAAAATGCAGCCCTAGGTTGGCTTCTGTAGAAGGAAAAAACAAACAAACAAACAAACAAACAAACAAACAAACCCATGCTTTTACCTGTATACAAAGGGACAGGGGCATTGCCAGAAGAGCAGACACAAGAGATAGAGACAGGCAGATCTCTGTGAATTCTAGACCAGCCTGATGTACACAATACTGCTGATAGATACAGACACTTGCAAAGGACAATCTAAAATTGGAATTGTCACATGTTTTCCTTAAGGATACTAAGTAGGCTTTTGCTTAATAATAAGTAGAAATATCCTTAATAATTTAAAAAATAAATACATACCAATCTTAAATTTATATAAAGAGAAAGGGGAATATAGATATATTTATCCACATAGATATTAATCTCCAAGGAAGGGAGAAAGAAATGGGAATTGATACAAATGTTTTCAAGGATACATAGCTAATAAATAAACCCAGGCCTTTGATCTCAATATTTGGGAGACAAGGCAGGGACAGATAGGTTCCTGATGAGTTTGCGGCCAGCCTAATCTACAAAGCAAATCCAAATCAGCCCAGGCCACCCAGAGAAACCCTATCTCAATAAATAACACCACCAATAATAATAGTAGTTTTGAATTATTTTAGTTGTTTTAAATTATTAAAATGAAGGTGCTTATAAGTTTTATGGTTGTGATGGCATTACAAATCTTCTATGTGAGGTCAGAATAGAGCAGACCTATGTAAGAAGGAAGCTGCTGGATTAAATCGGTCCATACTCTTCATGACTTGAGATCGCCAGAGCAAGGATACGCTGTGTTAGGACAGAGGCTGTGTATTGGTGTTAACAGGAAAGAAGAAAAGGCTTTGGACTCCTCCCAGAGGAATGAGGATCAGATCTGATAGAGAGACACCCCCCCCCCCCAAAGATCTTGGCTGCAGCAAGGAGAAAATCAAAAAGACCAAATACACTGGTAATGTATATTGTTAAATTCTCTATTGAAACAACTCTGAAGCAGAGTGGGACATATATATGTCTCCAGCCAAAACTTCAGCTTCCATGGTCAGTCAATCTTATTGGCTAGAGAATTCTCACGACTTATGGTTACATACCATCCTTTCAGATGGCACGAATGAAGATTTATATTGTAGTTTGATTGTATGATCAGACTACCTTCTGAAGAACGATACTTGTCTTTCACCTGCTCAATCAAACAAGAAGCAGGAAATCATCCTTAACTGATCTGTGCACCCTGCATGTTCCATACAAACGTCTTTATAGAACGATGTATTGCTTGCAAGATTTATATATTACAGACTGAAAGCCCAAGAGGGCAGCCTTGACAGGATTCACCTGCGGAGCTGCTGAGACCTGCTGTTCCAGCTCCCTGATTGATCCTGCCAGATCAATCAAACTGAACTGGTGCAGTTTCCAAGACTGCTAATCCCAGATGACCCTGGTTCCTCCAGCCTTCTAGACAGTTCCAGTGGGGACTTCTGTTAAGCCCTGAACTTCCTCAGTATAAAGAGACTGCACAGCAAACACTACAGCTAGCTTTCTTAAGACTAACCATTTTTCTAATTTTTGTGGGCCCACCAAAAGGAATTCTTCACCCCAGTTCAGCAGAAAGCAATTATAAGACTGTCATCCCAGTTCCTTGAGTTCAGGTGGATGGTTTTGGTCATTTATAAATTATGTTGTCATTTTAGGAGATGGTTACAAATAATTATGGTCTTGGATGGGGAAGAAACAAAATAGGGAGCTTAGACTTGGATTTCTGTCTTTCCTTTTCTCTATCCTTTCTTAGAGAAAGGGTAGGGGGTTGAAAAGAAAAAGGGGGGATGCAGAAATATTATACAAAATTAGATAAATAGGGATAGATTATTGAATATACTCTTAAAACAACAAAAAATTTTATAGCCATAAGCTTACATTGTTAAAGATCTTTATATTTTGATATAAAATTGACATATTTTATTACATTGGTACAGAAATTTGTATATTGATACAGAAATAAGGTTTTTGTTGTTGTTGTTTTTTTGGTTTTTTGAGACAGGGTTTCTCTGTGTAGCCCTGGCTGTCCTGGAACTCACTCTGTAGACCAGACTGGCCTCGAACTCAGAAATCTGCCTGTTTCTGCCTCCCAAGTGCTGGGAATAAAGGCATGCGCCACCACTGCCCGGCAAGTTTTTTTTTTTTTTTTTTGATACAGTGATATAGGTTAATATATATTGATATAAATTTAAGGTTTTTAAAAAAGATTTATTTATTTTATGTATGTGAGTACACTGTTGCTCTCTTCAGACACAACAGAAGAGAGCACCAGATCTTACTACAGATCATTGTGAGTCACCATGTAGTTGCTGGGAATTGAACTCAGGACCTCTGGAAGAGGTCTTAACCACCGAGCCATCTCTCCAGCCCCATAAGTTTATTTAAGCTACACATAATGTGTGTATGTTTTTAACATTTATTTGAGGATTGTGCTTATATAATTCTTAAAGATGTAATACAAAGTTCTAGTGCTTTCAGTAGCTGCGATTACAAACTATTAGAGATGATGAAAATGCAAGTTATGAACTATTAGGGATGGTTAAGAAATACAAATTAATAGTCATAGTCAAACTCATGGTCACATTAGATAGTTTAGTTAATTACAATAAAATGTTTTCAAGGTTATTCAGATAGTATATAACTAAGAATAAACAGTGTTTGACAATTCAGATATAATATAGATAGATAGTTGGTCTTCAGTAACCTCAGAGATACACATAATATGGCATTTAAAATTATTTCATTATTATAAGATCTTTTAACTATGAGTCAGGTCTGGTCCTGACAATCTCCACATTCCACTTCAGAGACAATGCTGAGCATCAAAACCTCCATGTGGAGTTGCTTCAGTTGTGGTAAGCTAGCCAATGGGCAAAGAAAATGCCCTAACTTCATCTACAGACAAAATGCGGTCCAGAAAGGGACCCAGGGAAATCAACTGCCTACCTCTGCCAAGACAGAGAAAGAAAGTCCTTTATAACTCCTGCTGTACAGAAGGTCTGTTAGCTATTCTGGGTCAGAGGGCTGAAGATGGATGCCCCAACATTATAGAGAATATTGGGGATTGTTCAGGCAGTCAGCAATTTCTGTCATTTTCCTGTTATTTTTGGAAGCTGTGTTCCAGCACTTCCTACATACTCAAGTAATATTTATTCCTTCTCAGGTCTCTGATGAGATTGAAGACTAGATAGTCACAGTCTTACTATAAGCTTAAGTTGTTTAGGATTTTAAAAGATGTTTTAAGTTTAAGAAAATATTTTTAAGTTAATAATACAAATTAGGATAGAAATTGATTTACATGCAGAACTCTAAGTACACCAAGATAGGATAGATAATAGAAAATTTTCCTTAATTGCCAAATACTATGGATTGGACATTATAAATGTATATCATACCTTATAGTTTTCATAATTGTTTCATAATCATTACAATTGTATTCAATTTATATTTGAAAGAAAGGGAGCCTTTTCTTGGACTAAAAAGGGAAATTGTAGAGAGAATATCTTGTGTATTGTATGGATGTATCATCTGTCAATTAAAAAGCCCATGCCCTATGGCTTAGGCAGGAAATAGAGGTAGGACATCCTGGAGAGAGAAGGAATTCTGGGATAGAGCCAGTTGCGGGAAGATTACCCCGGGAAGCTGTGAGGAGATGGACACATGGTTCCTGAGCACGGGTAACCAGTTACGTTGTAGAATGTAGGTTAAAATAAATGGGTTATCTTTAGTTATGATCTAGTCAGAGCAGAGCCTAGCTATCTGGCCAAGGTGTTTGTAAATATATTTTGAGTCTGAATCTTATTTCTGCAAGTATGGGGCTGGGAGGAAGAACCAAGCCTAACTTCTACATGCATATGTATGTACCGTGTATACATCTGCTAGATCTCCTAGAACTACAGTTATAGATGATTGTGAGCCACCATACAAATACTCGGAATCACTCCCAAGTTCTTTGCAAGAGCAACAAGTGTTCTTACCCTCTAAGACATCTGTCTCTCCAGTCCTTGTCATGTTTAGTTTTTATTTCTGTAGCAACTGTTTTTCAGCTTTGTGAGCAGTGACAATTAGAGATACTAGAATTGCAAAGTGTTTTCATGTCTGTTGTTTGTGCTTCCTGATGCTGGGTTCTCTTACAGGTACTGCCATGAGAGGAGAAGGGTGAAGCCCATGTCCTGCAGCCCAGACTATACAGCTTAAAGTATACAGTAACAATGTATCTAGTGCTGTTTCTGTGAATGGAGAATATTCTTTGAGAAATTACTCAACAATGTTTGTACACTAGTATCAATTCAATTGTAAGAATTGAGCATGTTTTCACATTTACTGTTTTGTTTCTTTGTTTGCTTGCTTGCTTGCCTTTGGAGATAAGGTTTCTCTGTGTAGCCCTGGCTATCCTGGAACTATCTGTGTAGACTAGGCTGGCCTAGAACTCACAGAGACCTGCCTACCTGTGTCTCCCAGTGGCAGGACTAAAGGCGTGAGCCACCACTGCTCGGCTCCATTTACATTTCTTTTTCTTTTTTACATTTTTTCTCATTTTTACATTTCACTGGCTTTCTTAAAATAGGAAAGATGTTTTCATTATGTACCAAAGTCTTTATAGTGTTCTTTGAGGAAGCCCAAAATCCTGTTCCCCAACAGACAAAAATGAATATCCCTTCCAACACTTAAATGAACAAATTGAAAATTTGCTTTTGGTACTTAAAAACGTACCCACTTAAAAATTGATTAAAAACAGCTTTGGGGAGACTGTATGATTGCTTCATGAGTGCTAGCTGCCAAGCCTAAGTGACTTAATCCCTGGGACCCACATGGTGGAAAGAGACAACTTACTCCCCTAAATTGTCCCCTGCCCGCCACCTTTGCCCTATGGTGCATGTGCATGTACACATGCACACACAAATACCCACGAGAATAAATACATACACTAATAAATGTTCATCCCACTGGTGGTTAGGATACAGTGTGTGAGCCGCAAAGCTGAGAGATGGCACTGACTCTACGCCATGCCCTTTTCTGGTGTGTTCCAGGCTTGCGATGTATGCTGTAGTCTTGGTTCTGAGCCCCCTTCACTGCTCTTCCAGGAGTCTAGAGCTGTCTCCGAGGGGGCTGTGGGGTGCAGAGGCCCCAGGACACCTGGGTGATCTCTAGCCACTGATCTAAGCTTCCCTGTGTTAATGGTCTCAGGCCCAGTCCTAACGACAAGCCCGGCCAGTCCTCTCTCACAGCCTCTGTCCTCTGCCAATCTCCCTGTTTTATCTCCTGAGCTTTTCATTTTGGCTGAATGGAGAAAAATAAATAACCATGGAAAAGTGAAAACAGTTAAATCGAGCGATTTGGCACACAAACCCATGTTGTTTCCTTGTAAGGCATCATTGCTTAATAAGTCTCAGAGTAGCGCCTTCAAGTCAGAAGTCTGGAGAGAGACGTCAGTACAATGTACTACTGAGGAGATAACCCACTTAAAAACTGCAGCTGAGGGCTGGAGAGATGGCTCAGCCGTTAAAGGCTAGGCTCACAACCAAAAACTGCAGCTGATTGAAAACAGAGTAAGTTATTAAAGGTCTAAGGTTTTCCTGCCATTAGTATAATTAAGAGATGAACACAAGTTTGTGCTGTTCCCATCAGTTAGATGGTAACACACAAGCACCTGTGGTCCCTGGAGGCCCGAGACCATTTGGGCTCTGTAGAGTTAGCTCTTGGGACTGAAGAGATGGTTCAACAGTTAAGAGGACTGTCTGCTCTTGCAGAGGACCTGGGTTTAGTTCCCAACACCCAAATGGCAGCTCACAACTGTCAGTTCTGGAGATCTGACACCTCTCCTAGCCTCCATGAGCATTGCATGTACATGGTATGCAAGCTTGTGTGTGTGTGTGTGTGTGTGTGTGTGTGTGTGTACATGCAGGCAAAACACTCATACACAGAAGCTAAAAATAAATCTTCATTAGAGTTAGTTCTGGCTAAGATGAAATCCCCAGGCTAAGGATTGAACTCAGCAGAGCGTGTGAGCCTAAGCATCAGGCCCTGGGATTTTACTCCTAGCGTTTGTTACCTCCCAAAAAAATCCAAATCAATTTAAAAAATATCAGAGTGGAAGAGCTCCTTCCTCATTCTTTATGTAGCTCTGGATCCACCTCATTTCTCTTCCTGCAGCCTGACACCAGGGCCTTCAAACCTTGCATCTTCTCACTGGACCGTCACTCTAATTATGTCTCCTGCAAAATGACTGTGTGATGCCTGTCTCTCAAATGTCAATGGTAAGAATGTCTTTGAAGGCGGTGCCCATCATCACTCCTTAGGACCCGGGAAGAGCCAGAACCATGACCTTTGAGTCTCATTGTTAAAGTGGGAAGTGAGAAAGAGACTCAGAGACTATGCACCCCACAGTTGGGCCACAATCCCCCTGTGTGCAGCAGATCCCTGCCCCTACTCGATGCATCTCAGCAACGGGTGAAAAGCCAAATTTTCGAATACTAAAATTCAGATCTGGGCCCTAGGGTTTCGTTGACATAGATCTCAAACTCTACTGAAGATTTTTACAAACATACAGATGACTAATGCCTGTGGTTAACCAACACAGCAAAATGAACTAGGAGAAGGAACAGTCCCTGGCCGTCCCAGGGCTGCATAGCCAGATTCAGTCTCAAAGACAGACAGACAGACAGACAGACGGACAGGCATGTGCGTGTACACACACACACACACACACACACACACACACACACACAGAGTAGGGCCTGATTAGACCCGTGAAGGACCAAGACTGAGGTACACACACCATGGAACTACCTTCCAGTCACTACTAATTTGCAAAACAGCAGATGGCTTTAGTGAACAAAAATTGTTGAATACTATTCCAAAAAGTAATCATTTATGAAGCTTTTCATCCAAAATATCTGAGCTGGGATTTCACCTTCTCATAGCCGCTGGCAAATTCCTACATTATTCTCCCTGTCTTTGTTGGAAAGTTAAGAAAAAAAAATGGGGAAATATATTTTTATTTGTTTGCTTGCTTGTTTTTACAGTTTTCATTGTTTGGGTCAAGAGGAAGAAATGAGGTCACTCACGAGTTGTTATAACTTAAGTCTCGAATAAATCTTTCTCAGAATCAAACTGTCACTCAAACAAGTCATTGGTGTCTTGGAAGCGTTAACCATTTACCAGTCAACTGTGTCTGCTGAGGGTAATTAATTCAGCACCTGAGTCCAGTCTTTTCTGTCCGGACTCTCTGTGGGTAGCACTTAAAAACACAGTCATGGGTGGAATTTCCAGTAGGAAACCCACTCTTTAATATCCATGAATATTTTGTTACATTTATTTATGGGATTGTAATTCGATCCCATTACAACATTTTAGTAATTATTACACACACCACAAGCCCATAAACATTAACTTAAGTATTAGTATAGATTCCAGACAAGACACAAGCCCTTTGTAGCTCCTAAGTTTCCTGGGGATGTATGAGTCTCACCTACAGCCTCAGAGAAGGACCCAGAAAGGACTGGTTGAGCTCTTCCACTCAAGGGTCGGGAGATGTGTGTTTGGGGTGGGGGGGTTTCACTTTAAAATGGAGATTCCCCTTTCTTTTTGGGAAGGAAACTGAGGAAGTTGTTTCAAAACAAAATAAACGTTCAGGATGGAGCTGGAAAAGGGTGTGAAGGAGTGCCTTTGATTTCCCAACTTTTGTATTTGGGCTCAGACAACTTCTTATGTGCATACTAATCAAATGGTAATCCTTGCCTCCTGCAAGGACCGTGGCATTTGACACTAAGTCATCTTGTCAACAGAAGGGCATGGGAGTTTTTTTAATGCCATCTTGGGGGTGGGGGAGGTGGCAGATCCCCAGTCAGGTTTGGGGACGGACTCAGGCCTGCAGAGCCGGTGACCAGAGGACTTATTTCCATATCAATGACCTCTTTGAAAGGTGTGAATTTTGCCCTCAAAGCTTTCAGGTAACTATGTAAGGTACCTACCCACCCTGCCCTGGTAAAGGTTCACAGACCTGAGGGTGAGCTGGAGAGGTCCACCCCAGGGGGCCTAGCAGCAGCTTGGGGTGCCTGCTAGGAAAGGACCACGTTGGAGACCAGGGTGCCCAAGCTTTACCGTTCTCTCAGATGTGCAAAACTTCTGTGCCATCCCATCTTGTGGCCGCACAGATCAACCTGTCCTCAACCACACTGTCGCCGGCTCATTTTGCCCTTGTGCCTGCGATATCTGGAGGGAACCCTAGAGGTGAGATTGCTGGGTTGGGAGACGGACAGCTGTCGTTTTATTTTTGTGGCTCTTTAGAACACAATCCGGTTCCTGACGTGGGCGGTTCTTTAGAGGGTTCTCCTGGATGAGATGGCACAAGCTCTCACACAGCTGACCACTCTGGGCCAGGTCTTTTAAGTTGTTTCTCCTATACTTTAATTTAAAAAAAAAAAAATCAAGTTATGAGTTTGAGTGTTGCTCCAGCTAGTTTTCTGTCAGTTTGACACAAGCTAGAGTCATTTGAGGAGAGGAAATCTCAACTGAGAAAATGCTCCCCACTAGATTGGCTTGTGAGCAAGCCTGGGGTACATTTTCTTGTTTAATGATTGGTGTGGGTGGAGCCACCCCAGGTTGGTGGTCCTGGGTGCTCTTAGAAGACAAATTGAACAAGCCGTGGAGATCAAACCAGAATGCAGTGTTAGCATTTTCTCTAGGCTCTGCCCAACAGTTACCTAGCAACCGCCAGGTACAAGCCAGGAGCCAGGCATTCAAGGACTGTTCTGGGTTGATCTCTCTCTCTCTCCCTCTCCCTCTCCCTCTCTCTCCCCTTTCCCATCCCTCCCTCTTCCCCCTCTCATCCTGTCTCTCTTTCTGTCCTTCTCTGTCCGCTTTCTTTCTCTGCCTCTACTCCCTTCTCCAGACCCCCTTCCCAGGTCCCAAATAAACTTCCTCTTATACTAGGCCTGTCAGTATGGCTGACAGCTCCCAGGGAGGCCTCTGCACGGCCGCTAAGGAACCCCCTCCCACCGGATCATACCATGTTTTATAAAACACAACGAGCGGTGCTCCTCTGTAGCGAGTGCTCCAGTTCCTGCCTCCAGATCCCAGCTCTCATTTCACGCAATGGCTTCTCTAAATGATGGAGCACAGGCTGTAAGAGAAATCAACCCTTTTACCCTCGAGTTGTTGCAACACAGCAATAGAAACCCTAACGATGGAAAGGTGGTTAGCCAGCATGTGTGTTTATATACCACTTGTATTCCACTTGTGGCAGAGACCAAAAGAGAGTGTCAGATCCCCTGGAACTTGAGTCAAGGATGCTTGTGAGCCACCATGAGGATGCTGGGACTCAAGCCCTGGTCCTCTGGGAGAGCAGCAAGCACTCTTAACCACTGAGCCATCTCTCCAGCCCTGTTTCTCTTTATTAAGTAAGTGTGTAAGAGTGTGTGTGTGGGGCTGGTGCATGCTCACTCACATGTTGCTCCTGTGTGTATATGTGAAGGTCAGAGTCAAGCCTGGGTGTTGTCCCTCCAGACACCATCTGCCTTGGTTTTTGAGAGATCCGGCCATCCCTCATTCCCATGGCTACAGTCACAGGTGTGCACGCACCCCTGGCTGCTTTACATGGGATTAGGGGACAGAACTCAGATCCTTATCCTTGTAAAGAAAGTGCTTTACTGTCTCTCCAGTGTAAAAAGTAATTTTTTAAATAGGGGACTATTTACTCTGAAGCTCACATGATCTTCCACCCTACACTGTGGGAGCTTGGCTTCTCTCTGGCCATCTTATTTTATTTTACTGGGCTTTTCGAGACAGGGTTTCTCTGTGTATCTCTGGCAGTCCTGGAACTGGATCTGTAGACCAGGTTGGCCTTGAACTTATAGAGATCTGCCTGCCTCTGCCCACTAAGTGCTGGGATCAAAGGCATGTGCCACCACCACCCAACTTGGCCATCTTTTCAAAAATATCTTCTTGGACTTAGTATATGTGTTCATATATGTGTGCATGTGTGTGGGCTCTCAGGGCGTGTGAGATGAGCATGTGGCGTTGAAGACTAAATCTATACTTTTTCTGGTACTGAAATTTGGGGGGTTGTTTTTTAGAAATCCATGGATCTCTCATTAGTATCCTTTAATCTGTGAACAAAAATAAAGGGAGTATTTTCTTCATTGTGCTTAATTAGAAATCTAGTCAGCAGGGAGATATAGAAACCTGGGGCCCGTTGGTGACTGTGCCCTAGGGGTCTCAAATGGGTGTATCAGGTGAGTACCAAGCAGGTCAAATGGATTCCTTCCCCGAATGAGATCTCTCCCTGTTGAGAGCACCTACCAGCACAGCTCCATGGCTCCAATTCTTTCTCTGTCTTTGCCAGCCCTCATTCTTCTGTCTACGCTGGTGCACAGGCCCTAAGCTCACAGAGCTACTCTACCACAACCCCAGCCCACTCACCTGCCAAGCAGAGGGGCAACACAGTACTGCTTGGGCCCAGATGGCAGCAGGATCGAGGTCCCAGGACTGAGCCTCTACACTCTGGTCTTGCTCCTCAACTCCTGCAGCCTGATTGCTTCCCAATATATGCAGCAGCCATTTCTGATGCTGCCCAGTGTCTCCCATCCACCACCCACCTCAGTGGCCCCACTGGCTTCCTTCAAAGGAACATAGTTCCCTCCACCAAGTCTCCAAAACTAACTGCCTGGCCTGCTCTCCCTCATTAGGGATTCTGAGGAGTGGGAAGGGCCCTCCTACTCAGAACCTTGGTCTCTACTTGAGGTAGATACACAAATTTTCCTCTAGACCTCAAGTTTCTGGATTTTGAAACTCAAGGGTAAAAGAAAGAAGAGGAGGAGGGGGAAGGAAGGAAGGAAGGAAGGAAGGAAGGAAGGAAGGAAGGAAGGAAGAAAGAAAGAAAGAAAGAAAGAAAGAAAGAAAGAAAAAAGAGAAAAGATAGGAAGAAAAGCCAGCGGTGGTGGTGCACGCCTTTAATCCCAGCATTTGGGAGGCAGAGGCAGGTGAATCTCTGTGAGTTCCTGGCCAGCCTGGTCTACAAAGGGAGTTTCAGAGTAGCCAAGGCTACACACAGAAATCCTGTCCTGAAAAAAAGACAACAAAAAAGAAAAGAACAAACAAAAGAAGTCAAGGGTGGATTCACAGAACACAGGAGGACTTGCAGAGTTTGATCCTTGGTGTCACGGTGACTGGAACAGAGGCCAGGGATGCATTTGGGTTGTTTTGAGCCAAGCGTGTCTCTCGCTTCAGAAATGCTATTTCCTCTCAGCCCCGCCAGAGGGCGCCGTAGAACAAGGAGCCTTTTGTTCATAGACTCCATATAATTCTTTTGATTTTAATTCACCATGCGACCTCGGATGACTGAGATTGACTTTAGAGTCTTTAAGAGACATAAAACAACTTTGTTGTAATTTTATGTTCTCACAGTTTTAATTGTCTAGAGATATTGACTGCGGCTCTAAGTGTGCGATGGTATCCCACCCCCCACCCCCCCACCCCCGCCGCCGCTCATTGTGGTTTTGAGGTCAGAATACGCATGGAGAGGTTAAATAGATAAAGATCAAAGACAAGACTGGCTCCCTTTGTTCACAACGACACAAATTGTGGCTACCTGTTTCGGCAAGATCTGCTGTGCTGCCTTCTCTTTGTCCTCCACTTGGGTGTGACGCCCCCTGAGTTTCTTTCCTTTGGTGTTTTTAAATGGTCTCTCAAGATCTGGGACATCCTAAGTCACACATACAACAACAACAACAACAACAACAACCCAACAAAATGCACGTCAATTTTTGAATTACAGCAACTTTTAAAAATAGAGTTAAACATTTTTTTTTATACTGTGACGTGCTGGACACTTAGCTTGTCTGTGCCTGTGTGTACCCCAAACAAAAAGATGCACAAGCCAGTTCTGGATGCAGAAAGCCCTTTCACAAAGTACACTGAAACAGCAGCGCCTTGATGCTGCAAACTGGCCGTCTTCCCATGCTGGCTGAGGCTCAAAGTGGGAACACAACAGGAACAGTTACAGAAGGTGAGGAAGCAGGCAAGACAATTCTGAGCCTCCCAGACGCCGCTGGAAATTGCTTTTCTAAGCACAGCATCCGGATCCTCTAGGCAGGGAGGGGCTGCGGACCACAGCCGCTGCCTGGCTCTGGCAGGCCACAGGCTCCGCCTCCAGCCCAGCCCCCTCCCACCAAGCACGCTCCTTCTGTTTCTTGGCTTTGTGATCCCAGCCGCAAACCATACTCTGGTTTCTGTAGCTGAGCAACGAGACTGAGGGGTGCTGGATGGTGGAAAGAAGCCCTGGCAGGTGGTTTGTCAAAGACGCTGGCAATGGGGGCAGAGCATTCTTAGGGCTTATATGGAAGACTGGCAGCCATCGCGGACAGCGATCACGGGCTCTTGAAAGCCCGGTCTTCATGATTCCACCCTTCCCTTCCCTTCTCTTCCCCAAAACCACCTATGTCGCCTCTTCTTGACCTTTGCGGGATGTTTTCTTATACAGAAAGTTGAAATAGGAACTGGAGAGACACCTCAGAGGTTAAGAGCATGTATGCTCTAGCAGAGGACCCAGCACCCATGTTAGGCAGCTCCAGAGGTATTTAATGCCTTCTGGCCTCTGCCTGCATGCACATGAGCATATCCCCCCCCCCCCCCACATACATGTATACACATAATTAAAAATAGTTTTAAAAACAGGCATGTAATTCATATTCGCAAAACTCACCTCTTTAAAGCCTGTGACTCAATGGGCTTTGGTGGGCTTTTTCAGAGATGTGCAGTTGTCACCATAACTGAGCTCTGAGCATTTTGGTTGCCCCAAAAGGAACACAGCATTCCAATATCTTGCAGCTTTATCTACGCTCTGCCTTTAGAGATGCTTCAGGCTGAGTCATGGCCCCAGTAGTCATAAGTTGAAGCCCCAAGCTTGGTACCTCAGAATATGACTGCATTTGGAGACAGGGCCTTGAAAGAGGCCATTGAGTTAAATGAGGTCACAGAATGGACAATGATAGAACCCAATATCCTCGTGAGAGGAAATGTGGCTACACAGACACACGTATGCAGGAGGAACCATCAGGAGCATGGGCTGCCAGCAAAGAGAGTGGCTAGGGAGAAACAGGCCACGTGGCAGCAGCTGAGGCAAGAGGCTTCCGTCCCTCACGCCCTCCTGCCATGATCTGGCCTGGCATGGGTTCAGCTGACCACCTACTCCACTCCACTATGAAACCGTGAGCCCAAATAAATCTTTGCTTTCTTATTTCCACTGGTCTTTTGTCATAGCAATGAAACACTAAAACATCTTCCTGCCTCTCAGGGTCACCGAGGTCACTCCAGAATGTTACACAGAAGACTGGAGCCTACAAGATGAGCAAATGAAGACTGGGGTATTCAGTGGGGGAGGGGCAGTGTGCTGGCTTGCTTTATGTCATCTTGACACAAGCTAGAGTTACCTGAAAGGAGCAAACCTTGAGAAAATGCCTCCCTAAGATTCAGCTTTAAGACATTTTCTTAATTAGTGGTTAATGGGGGGAGAACCCAGTCCATTGTGCGTGGAGCCATCTCTGGGCTGGTGGTCCTGGGTTCTGTAAGAAAGCAGGCTGAGCAAGCCATGGGGAGCAAGCCAGTCAGCAGCACCCCTCCACGGCCCCTGCATCCGCTCCTGCCTCCAGGTTCCCGCCTTGTTTGAATTCCTGTCCTGACTTCCTTCATGATGAACAGTGAGATATTCCGGATAACCCCTCACCGACTTCCTTTTTGGTTATGGTATTTCATCAAAGCAATAGAAATTTTAACTAAGACAGGCAGAAGCCAATAGCAAAACCAGCCAACTAAATGTTTGGTTTGGGGTTTTGGTTTATTTATTTGGGGCTGGAGAGATGGCTCAACCATTAAAGGTTAGGCTCAAAACCAAAAATACTAGATTTCTTTTATGCGTATGTGTGTTTTGTCTGCATGTATGTGCACCGTGGTGCCTGAGGGTAGAGTATTTATGTGACTCACACAGACTGTAGGTCTGAGATCAGCCATGCTAGCTGATCTACTTAGCTGATCTACTGACTCGTGCTCAATGACAGGTGTACTGTCAAACTCAAGATCAAATTTCTGCTTCTCTCCAAAGTGTGGTTTAACTCTTCCTAACTTTTTATTTGAACTTTTAAAAATATTTGATGCAGTCACCACTGAATCTTAGTCGTTCGTTTGTTTGTCAGGTTGAGACAGGGTTTCACTATGTAGCACAGGCTAGCTTTAGACTTGAAGCAACTTCCTGAGCCGAGTGCCCAGATGCTAAATGTATACCACCCCCACCCCCCCAGCTATCACCGAATCTTGATAAAGTCTAATAGCTTAGTGGAATTTTGGGAAATCGTTAGCATTTTGTCTAAGTTCCGCCCCACAGTTACCTGGCAACGGCCAGGCTTGCCTACTCACTATAAAAGGGACTGCTTGCCCCCTCCGCTCTCTCTTGCTCTTTTGCCTTCTTGCTCTCACTCTGTCCTCTCGTCCCTAACCCCCTCTCCGCATTCCCATCCCCCTCCTCTCTCTCCACACGCTCAAGGCTGGCCTCCACGCCGCATCCTCCCCCTCCCCCTCCCCCTCTTCCTCCTCCTCCTCTTCTTCCTCTCTCTTTCTCTCTCTCTCCCTCCCTCTCCTTCTCTCTCTCCCCCCCCCTCCCTTTCTCTGTCTCTACTACCCTATTAACTCCCCTCCCTATGCCCTGAATAAGCTGGTCCCTCAGGGGAAGGGATGCCTCAGCAAGGGCCCGCAGAGGCACCCCCCCCTTCCCGATACGTGCCTGCACATCCATAAACGTATTCCCTCTCTCTTTATCTCTTTATAACACAGAACAGAAACAAGTGTTGATTTAGTATCCTGGTCCCAAACAAGATTTAACTTAAGAATCAGAAGTAGATATGTATTAATTCTTTCTATTCTCTTGATCTTTAATTTCTTCCAAGACTTTTATGCCAGGCTGTGGCAGAGCCATGCTTCTGCATGCATGAAGCCCTATGTTGGATATCCAGTACTCCTCTGAGAGAGAGAGAGAGAGAGAGAGAGAGAGAGAGAGAGAGAGAGAGAGGAGAGAGGCTGTATTCTTTTTAATGAGTTACTAGGGTTTACAAAGTGTCCTCTTTCGATCGTTGGCCAAACAATGAGGAAGGTAAGCAGCTTATGAACTGGTGGACACGGGATGGGAAGAAAGACTTCATGTCTGCAACATGTCTGGTATACTTCCCGGAAGAGCGATCTCAGCTAACCCCGCCCATTCAGCCTTGGAATGGGGAGAGAGAAGAGAGGGGTCTGAGCCATCCCTTGTCAGGCACAGGACCTGAACAGGCTATCCCAAACTATGAAACTACTGGGGTCACGTAGATGTGGCCAGCAAAATACCATATGTAATAGAGAAAATAATGTACTCTGTTCTATATAATATGGGAAAGATTTTCCTTTACACAGTGAGGGTAAACATATCTCTCATTAATCTTTTGTCACACACACACACCATCACTATGTAACATACATTTACATTGAGGGCTGGGTCACAGACAAGGTTAGAACAGCATCTGCTTGGAGAAAGGAGGGAAACCAGGAAGAGGTGGAAGAGCAGGTGGCTGGGCCCAGGGAGCTTCAGGGAACTTCACAGCACACTGGTACAGCCTGGCGTTAATTAGCTCTGGAAACAAAGCAAGCACCAGAAGAGCAAAGCCTGCAGGCTGAGCAGAGGCCGCATCAGGTAGTGTCACCATGGTGACACCAGATGTCTGGCCCTGATCTTCTCCTGAAGCTGAATTCAGTGTCTTAGGTGAGTCTAAGCAGGAGGGGAAGCATGCCAGCCCCGCGGAGGCCAACAGTCTGTAGTGTATATACTGTGATGTAGCATCCCGAGAGGCCTGCTGCTGTGTTACCATAGCAACATCTTCCCAGCCTGTCACCATTAGCTCACGATGCTTCGGTTGGCTGTGAAAACCGGCTGCTGTGCTGGGCAGGGCCCATCTCCACAAACCTCCAGCCCCACAAACCTCCAGTTGTCACCACCACCTCCACAGGGCAGGTGGGAAGGGAGGCATCTCAAGCAGGGGTTACACAGGCCTAGCCCTAGCAGCCTGCTCTGGCAGGTCTTCTGCCTTGGATCTGAGGCTGGTCTAGAGACCCTGGGGTGGGGGTTAAGGGGTAGACACGATCCCACTTCCTCAGAGATAGCAGAAACTTGGATCAGGGCCCAGCAGTAGATTCAAACCAGTTCCCTGCTAGTCAGCAATGGTGAAATGAGAGAAAAGAAGAAGACCCCCGTGACTCAATGGCTCCAGGGAGAACAAAGGCCACCGGAGACAGCTGCAGGCACTGGTACAGAAAGGAGGACTGGCTTTTGGATCAGGGTCTGGCTTTCATCCATTCCCCGCTTCATGCCCAGGATACATTTGCATGCTGATGTTTCAGTCACTGAGGGAAGAGAACTTGGGTTCTTAAAGCAAAAGCAACAAATGAAAACGTTTAAGCAAAACAAGAGCTGCAGCTTCGGCTGCATCCAGACCTGTGGGTTCTGGGTCCTGATCTGTTCCTTCCACAGAACTCTGAGTCCTTCTGTTACAGGGTCTTTGAGTGTGACAGCTTGTCTCGTGGCTTCGAGGGGTTTAACACTATGATTGAGGGCTCTGGAAATGCAGTGGCCACCCAGGTCACTCTGAGCCAGATTGGTCATCACACCCGTGTAGTGTGGTGCACTGATAGGCAGGGGAAAACACTGATACTACTAAACATAAAATATTTTAATGATTTACTTTTATTGTTTGCGCATTGGCATTTTGCCTGTATGCGTATCACAGTGAGGGTGTCAGATCCCCTAGAGGTGGAGTTACAGGCAGTTTCGAACTGCCATGTGGGTGCTGGGATGGCTCTTAACCACTTTAGCCATCTCTCAAGCCTTTTAAAGAGTAGCAAGAACTACTGGGTGTGGTGGCGCATGGGTTTAATCCCAGCGCTCGAGGGGTAGAGGCAGGCAGACCTCTGTGAGTTCAAGGCTAGGCAGATGATTGAGAACAGGGGAAGATCCAGCAATAGTTTGCTGAGGCAGAGCGGCAGGTCCCTACAAGGACCCTGGCTGGGTCCCTATTGTGCTCGGTACCTGAATCTGAATGGGTAATAAAGTAGGAATATTCAGGCTCAGCAAAATCCTATCACAGGGTTTTGAAAGGGAAGAAGAATCAGGAAATGAAAAGAGTAGGAGCTGGTTGTCAGCCATTATCTGGGGAAACATGAGCTTTTAAAAATCTGGGTTAAGAACCAAAGAATACACATCGATGGACTCATGGTTTGGACGACATATGTGGCAGAGGATGACCTCAATGGCCATCAGGGAGAGAGGAGAGGCCCTTGGGCCTGAGGGTGTTAGAGGCCCCAGTAAAGGGGAATGTCAAGGCAGGAATATGGGGATGAGTGGGCGGGTGGGTGGGAGGTGGAATTCCCTCATAGAGGGGGGTTGGGGAGGGGATAGGGGGTTTCCAAAGAGGAGACCCAGAAAAGGGGAAACATCGGAAAAGTAAATAAAGTATCAAAAAAATAAATAAAAAAAAAAATCTGGGTTAAGTGGTGAGGCACAACTTTAATCTTAGCACTCACTCAGGAGGCAGAGGCAGGCAGGTCTCTAAGTTCGAGACCAGCCTGGTCTACAGAGCAAGTTCCAGGATAGCCACAGATACACAGAGAAACTTGTCTTGGAAAACAAACCCAAACCAAACAAAAACTCTGATCTAAATTTACAGAGAATTAAGTTATCCCAGCACTGTGCTCTGAGACCCACTCCAGGTCTCGCACGCAGACAGAAGGCTTCTCAGTGAACTTTTCGGAGTTCATCGAGAAAGCTTCTGCTAGCTTGCAGCTGTCTCCCTCTGGGACAAGCTTAGAGCCTCTGCCTGCGCAGAGCTCACCAGATGGAGTGTCTGCCAGTTTGTAGCAGAGGTGTGTAAGGTGTGTGTGCACGCACGCGCACGCATGTGTGTGTCTAGGGTCCTCTTACCCTAATATGACCGTCAAAAAAGGAGACTGCCTTCCTCAGATCTCCATCACTTTCCCTTGAGGTCAAGGGCCCTTCAAGACTGTAGTGAGAGTCTTCAAACGGGCACGCTAACAGCTCCATGACAGCACCAGGGGCAAAGTGCTTGCTGCACAAACTCAGGGACCCAAGTTCGATCCCCAAAGCCAACATTACCTAGGCTAGTTGCAGTGATATGTACTATAACCACAGAACTGGGAAGGCAAAGACAGGCAAATCCCTGAAGATCCCTGGCCAACCAATCTGACTTACTCAGCAAGTCAGGCCAGGGGCAAAACAACAACAAACACAAACTGAGTGACATGTGCGGACTGAACAGTGCTGGGGATTGTCACACACCCATATACACGTGAAAGCACACATGAAAAATAGTCAAAAGTATCTCTTATAGAAGAGTCTCCGATTGAAGAGTCCAGATTGGAGGATTTTTTTCACATGGAGAATTGGTGACAATGCAAAGTAAGCTACAGTGAACAAAAGCCTCTTGGAGGTTTCTCTAGTGTGGGGCTGAAAGAAGCAGGAGGAGGCACCTCGAGGGACCTGGGGCTGCGGGGTAGAGGTGTATTCAATGTATCAGCTTGGGAAGGCACACCCCACGTGTCTAAGCCCAGGCCTGGGGTGGGCAGTGAGTTGTGTGATTCCATAGTCCAGAAAGACTATAAAAATCAGCAAGCGCCCCCTAGCTTCTGCAGGCTCCTCCCCACTGTCAGCTGTCTGTTCTCTCCCTCACCTTCTCCTGTCCTAGTCCCAATAATCCACCACTGTGCCCCCGTTTCTACCACACTGCCCTTGGAATGTGCTTCCGGGCCAAGGGTGGTTTGTACTGTACCTAGGGAGCAGCAGCTCCCTAGTTTAGTGCACCAAACATCCCACAGTGTCAAAAAAGCCCCTGCTATGCCTCCAGTCCACCCCACTCCAGCCAAGGATCCTCATCCTAAAACACTGGTAGTGTGAGATGGAGAAGCCCCAGCCGAGAGGATGTCTATCTCCTCAGTGAGCCTGCACGTTCTGCTGGTCTCAGCCATGTCTGCCCCCCCCCCCAGTACTGTGCCTGCAGAGGGGAGGTGCTCCTCGCTTGCTGTTCCCTGTGCGTGCAGCCCTGTGTATGTGCACACACTCCCTGTCTGTGCAACCGTTACCTGTACAGCTGGCTTCCTCATTACCAAATCTCTCTCCTCTGTCACTTGGTAAATTCTCTAGTCTTCCTCGCCTGCCCTGGGGTCTCCCTCTGTGTCAGCTGTACCTTCGCTGTGCCTGCCTCTTCTATAGGATACAGGGCCGATCCCACAATCAACCAAAGCGGTCCAAATATCATTTCCCTGGCTGATTCCACCTACCTATGACCCACTTGGCCTGTTAAGAGCTATGGCTTAAAATGTGTTTCCTAGGAAGTCTCAGAGCTTGTGGCCATGACAGTGAGGCTCTCACATCCCAAGTGCACACTGGTATGGTATAGGATTTCTGCAACTCTGGCCATTTCTCTAAGCAAGCTCTCTGGATCCCTCACCCACTCTATGAGTTAGTTAACAGTCTTCTATTTTACGTGTGTGTGTGTGTGTGTGTGTGTGCTTAAGTTTTATCCAGAAGTTAACACTACTGTGTGTAGCCAAAAAGTGGAAACAGCATAGCTCAGATTCCTTCACGTGCAGGACACTAGAAAGAACATGGTAAGCATCTGTTGAGTGAAAGTTATCAAGAGGGAAAGCAGAGGTGTCCATCTGTATACAAATAAGGCAGGTGTGACTCTGTCAGAGGTGCTGCTGGGTCTTGTGGGGCAGCAAGGACTGTGTGCTAACGCCTAAGTCAAGTGTGTTCCCAGATCCGAGACAGAGTTGCATCTGGGAGCTTTGCCTAAGCACGGGTTGTGCAATCGGCACCTCTCACTCAGGAGCCAAAGGCAAGCCTGCACTTGCACACATTAGCATCAGTGTCCAGAGGGAACAAGGGGGCACTGTTGAAAACTAATCTTCGTTTGTTTTTGAGATGGGGTTTCTCTGTGCAGCCATGGCTGTCCTAGAACTCATGCTGCAGACCAGATTGGTCTCAGACTCAGAGATCCACCTGCCTCTGTCTCTGCCTCTCCCTCTCCAGTGCTCTGATTAAAAGCATGCACTACTATCTTAAAAATTAATCATTTCAAGCCGGGCAGTGGTGGCGCACGCCTTTAATCCCAGCACTTGGGAGGCAGAGGCAGGTGGATTTCTGAGTTCAAGGCCAGCCTGGTCTACAGAGTGAGTTCCAGGACAGCCAGAGCTACACAGAGAAACCCTGTCTCGAAAAACCAAAACCAAAAACCAAAAATAAATAAATAAATAAATAAATAAATAAATAAATAAATAAATTCATTTCAATGGAAAAATTACAAAGAAATGTAAGACAGGTAGGATTAGATGAAAAAAAGAAGATGAAGCCCCAGAAAAGATCCAATAACTGTGCAAGCCCATTCTCTTGGTCCACTTGTGGGGCTACAGCAGAGTCACACAGACTGGTTAGTTCTCAAAGGACAGAAGTCAGTCGCATAACAATTCTGAGGCTCAGGATGCAAGAATAGAATGAGCCACTAGTGTGTGGTGATGTCCATAGCCAGGCCAATTCTTGAATGGCAGAAAGCAAGAGGGAGAGGGGACTGCTGAAGCTTCCTCTTGCAGTGATCTTGGCCCCACTCTCAGGACGGTACCTCATGGGCTGATTTCTAAATATTGTCTCCCTGCAACACCTGGACTTTAAGTTAGATGCATTCAAGGAATTTAAGCAAATCCTTCTTTTCCGTTTATCAAAAAGCAAGGTTTGGTGCTGGAGAGATGGCTCAGTAGTTAAGGCGAATCTTGCTGTCTTGCAGAGGAACCAAGTTCTGTTCCCATCCCCCACATAGGAAGGCTCATACTCTCCTGCAACTCCAGCTCCAGAGGATCTGATGGCCTCTTCTGGCCTCTGCGGGCACTGCACTCATGTGCACCAACTCACACACAGGCAAATGCACACAGGAAAACATAGTAAAATGGAGGAGCAGGTTGTCCTGACCGTAAAGGCAAGTATGAAAGAATCAGTATCACACACATACACATGCACACTCACGTGAACAGGCACATAGACACACACATGTACACACTCACAGACACACACAGGCACATAAGCACACATGCACAGAAGGCACACACTCACACATGAGGATGCACACACGCGTACACAGATACATACATATACACATGCACACGTACACACACACATGTACACACACACATACAGTGAGAGTTTTTGTTTCTTTAAAAGCACAGAACTATTATAAGAATGTTTTCCATTTTCATCCCAGGTGTGGAAGGTGACTATGATTTGCCTCATGCTCTAGAAGAGGTATGACTTTGCCAGCTGCATATAGTTTCTGCGTGCGTACAATTTTGGAATTCTGGGGACTTTTCAGATATCTATAAATGCTAGGGTCTGGAAAGAAGAGGTTGGTTGACTGGTTGTTGGTTTGTGGTTTGTCAAGTAGTTGTATGTGAAGAGACAAAAAGAAGAAATTAGATATCCTAACAGTGAAGATCGAACTGGCCCCCAGGAACGTGCTGCCCCTAACTAGCAGGAAGTAGTCTAATGGTATTGTCACCCCCTTTCCTCTCTACCCTTTTTGCTCTCCTACCTAGTGTTAGAGGGTTGGAAGGGTGGAAGAAGAGGGGTGGAGAGGGGAGGAAGATAAAAGAACCCACAAGATAGCCAGAGTCTGTCTACACACATATGCACCTAGAGACACATGCACACATACACACAGGCACACATACATGCATATACACACATGCATGTCACATGCACATATACATACGTACACACACACATAAGCACAAATGGACACACAAGTGCACGCACATGCACACTAAAAGGCAGACTGAGTTTCACTCACTTAGAAAGATGTGATTCCACGTGGTCTCATGAAGTCAAGCTCAGAAATTGGCAGAACTAGGTATGTTCATAGAAAATTGAATAGAGAAACGTTCTGTTACAGATAATACTTAAAAGAGTTGGCATGTGTTTTATAAGTCTCTTGTTTCATCTAAATTTAAAATGTGGTTTAAAATAAACTAAATTTAGCATATACATACTATATGAAATGGCATGTAGAAGACTCAGCTGGACTTGGGATATACTTAGCGGAAGAGTTCTAACTAACATGCATAGAGTTCTGCATTCAGTCCCCAGAGCCGTCCGTAGGCAAACAAAGCCTCTCCTGGAAACTGAAGGCACAATCTAGGTGACCCCAGGAGCGGGGCTGCCCACACAGGATGAGGACCAAATGCTTGGAGGCAAAGGACCAATGAGTGCTGACCACATCAGTATGAGGCACTGCAGTGCCAAGGAAAAAGGGGTTATCCCCTGTTCAGGAATCCATTGACTCCATTTTCAAAGTTGCCAAGAAGCACAATCGAACATTTGGAACCTCCCAGGAGAGAAGCTGTACAGGAGTGGAGCCCTCAGTGGGACAGAATGCTTCCTAGCCAAGGGACTCTGGAAACCAGTCACTTGAGGCAGGAAGGAGAGATGGAGCTTTCAGCAGTAAGGTGTCATCCCAGGTCCTGCAAGCTTTAGTCACTGAAGATGACCCACAGCCTGTGACATAGGTTCTGTGCCAGCATCAGAGTCTCCAGCATGAACATGGGCTAGGAAAGGGGCATGAGTGACCAGTGAGCCTGGTCAGTGAGTCCAGGGACAATCCAGGACCAAACTCTTCTCCTTGCTGTAGCCAAATACCTGATAGAAGCACCTAATTTTGGCTCAGGGTTCAGAGGGTCCATGACGGGACAGCTGGAGCAGCTCAGTCAGTGGTGGTGGAGCTTGAGGCTCCCCACATCTCAGCGGCAGACAGAACTGAAAAGCTGGGCCCCTCTGCCCCTCAAAGACCTGCCTTCAATGACCCACCTCCACCAACGGTGCCCTCCACAAAGCCTAAGGCTTTCACACCCTCCTCCAACAGCGCCCCCAGCTGGGGAGCAAGTGTTCAAACACACGGAGCTGTGGCTGAAACTTCACGTTCAGACAGCAGCAACTAACAATGGCGTTCTCTGAGTGGGAAAGAAAAGAGAGGACACATCTGGGAAATTGCAAATGCTGCCAAATGGCAAGGCTGTAGTCAAGTACAGCTCGGGTCAGGACTGGAGCTGGAGCCAGGTGAGGAGGAAGAGGAGGAGGAAGGAGGAGAGGAAGAGGAGGAAGAAGGTTCGGAGAGTTTGGAGATCCTACTCCCCAGGGAAGGGAATCATGGTCTCCCAGCTCTGCAGACCTATAGCTCACAAGTCAAAGATCACCCTCGAGAGAGAGCGGGAACATTCTTTACATCCGGCCGGCTCCCCTGGGGTGCTGCTATTGCTGGACAGGCCACCTCCCTTTGAGGAGGATGGGGTAACTCTTTATCAGGCCTGGTGTCTCCCTTCTTCTCTAACCCCAGCTTGGTTAAAAGTACTGAAGTCCAAGGCATCATTCCTAAACATTCTGACTTAAGTCATGTGAAGCGCCCTCCCCGCGCCCCTCCCCCACCTCGCTGCCGATATTTTCTGGAAGCTTCCGAGAGGCCCTGATGTTCGAGGTGGGGCTCCCTGGACTGAGGGTAGAATGGGCGAGAACATACTACAGTCATAAGGTGAGAACTCTCAGGGTCGCTGAAGCAGGGCAACAGGGTAATAGCAACGAAGGTGGTGAGATCGGAAGGCCGTATTCCATTTGATGGGACAAGGGGTTGTCTAGGACCCCTAGACTCCAGATATAGACATTTGGCCTGAGGCCGTGGCTGTCAAAGGTGATGGAGGGAAACAAGTTCATTTCATGCCCCTGGAAACCTTCCCTTCCCCCTGTCCCGCCTTCATGCTCTTCACTCAGGGTTAACAACCTCCAGCCATGGAGAGAGCCTTAACAGATGAGTCTAGGACCCGCGAGATGACTCAACAGACCAAGGCAATTGATGCCAAGCCTGATGTGTTCTATCCTAGGGACCCACATGGTGAAGAGAGAAGGAACGACTTCAAGTTTCCCCCTAATCTCCACACTTATAACTGCATCTGCATCATCTGCACCCTCCTCCTCCTCCTCCTCCTCCTCCTCCTCCTCCTCCTCCTCCTCCTCCTCCTCCTCCTCCTCCTCCTCCTCCTCCTCTCTTTCTTACACACACCAATAAAGAAATTTTTAAAAATATTGAGAAAACAAAAATAAAACAAATACGAACAACAATATGCCCAGGTCTCTGATACAAGAACCATCGTTGCTCTGGGCTTCCATAACCCTGCAGCCTGCTTCTCTGCCGACCTTGACCTCCTAGAGGGGCTTACATGCTTCGTCACCTCCATGCATGTCATGTCTGTAGAGAACACAAGTATCTGGCATTCATTGCTGATACCAAGGGTGTAGGAATAGACAGAATCACCAAACATGATTAAATATTAGCTTGGCACTGTGGGGAGCATAAATACAAAAGACCAGAAAATTTAAAAAGCGTAAAATTTGACACTTAACCAAGTCACAGCTGCTTGTGTCCTGACCCCTAATGGCTTGTGATGTGTTGGGGATTAATTCTAATGCTTTGTCTTAATTCAGCTCCCCAAAACCGTGCTTCCAGACGGGGAGGGGGGAGTTCCCTGCCCCCAGCTGGCTTTGACTGATAATAAAGAATTGCCATACAGCCAATGGCCGGGCAGGGAGACAGAGGTGGGACTTTTGGATTGAGAGGTCAAGGGTCTGAGAGAGGGGAAGAGGAGAAGACTCGCCATGACTCGAAGGGAGAGGGATCAGATTTAAGAGCTGCAGAAGTCATCCAGCAATGTAGGTGTAAAGGGGGCGATGCCCAGAAGGTAACAGGGCAGCAAAGATAAAATATAGAATTAGAAGGTGTGAAGCCAGAAATACCAGAGGGGCGTGTGTGCTAGCCATGAGGAAGTTTAGAAGTGCTCAGCCATTGAGCTAGAACAGTCCAAGAAATCAGGCCCCAGTTCAGGGTCTTTCTGGTGGAGCATTGTAGGAGAAGATGCAGACACGACCTGGCTGGCAGCCTACTTGGCACACGGTGCTTCAAAATAAGAAGCATAGCACATCCTGCTCTGAAGTGAGAACACTGAATTCTCAAGATAGTCTTCGCACTGCACATCTTCAATGTGCCTCATCGGCCGTAGAGACCCTGGTGATCTGAGAGCTTATCGTCCCTCCAATCCAAGGTGATATGCTAATCAGTCACAGCTGATAGACTCCCACTGTATGAGTGATTGCTCGGGCGCAATAAAGCAGACAGTGTTCCCTGCTGCTCCAGACGGTTTATCTCTGTGCCCTTCACTGACCCACAGGCACTGCTGTCTTGGTTAGGAATGTCCCAGTGATGGTGGCAGAACCTCAGAGAAAGAGGGAGACAGGTGGGTCAGGGAGCAATGTCCTGTGGGAACAGTGGGCCAGTATCCTTGGTGCTGTGACCATGGAGCAGTAAGGTGGCTGGATGTGGTGGCCTCTACAGGGTCCAAACACCACGTAGCTCTTGGAAACAGACTGTGGAAACCAGACCAACATGCCTCCCAAATCTGAGGGATGGCTGAGCCAAGGACAGAAAAAGCATAGAAGGTTTCTCGGTTCCTCCCATTTGTCTAAAACTGGGATACGGATTTGGAGCACCATTAAAGCCTGCTGCCTGCTCCAACTGGGAAATCCACACAGGGGAGTTCACAGGGCAAATGGATGGAGCATGTAGTTTTTCATCCACCCTGCTTGAAGCAAGGGGCCCCTGACATCTTTATTGATTGATCACAAACCAATTAGAAAACAGGACCTTCACATCAAAACCACCCTTTACCCTAGACAGCCGCCATGTTTGTTCGCTGCCTCTGAAGGTGTGTGTTCTACTGTGCCTTTTGATTTCCAACTCTCTTGCCCTTGCAGGAGCCGGCATGGGGCTACTGCTCTGAGGTGAGCCACAGACGTTTCTCCCCATGATGTGTGTTGCAAATGTTAATAACCAGGAGGGCTGCTAGTTTGTTTGTTTGTTTGTTTGTTTGCTACCTCCCTGGTCTCTTCTTTTTAAAAATTAATTTATTTTTTGTGTATGTGTTTTCCTTCATGTGTGTTTGTGTCCCGCATGCATGCCTGGTGCCTGAGGAAGTCCGAAGAGGGAGACTGGAGTTATAGATGATGGTGAGCTCTGTCTGGGTACCTCTGTGAAAACTCTCATTCACCAGGTCTGCTGCCCCTTGGATGCTCCTTTCCACAGGGCCAAAGGTGCCACAGACTCTGGTTCTGTGTGCCCTCAGGTATGAACATTCCAGTTCAGAGGGAGGGAGAGGTCAAGCAGCCCAGCAATGGGCATTCTGGGCCCCGGATGCACAGGCGTCTCTAGGGCTTTCCTCCCTAAAAGGAACCCTGGACAGAGCAGTGTGGGAACAAGAGGCAGATGCCACGTGGCTTTCCATTGGCAGAGCCACCAAGCTATATCAGCCATGCCTGAGCCTGACAGAGCTCATCTTCTGAGGGCAGCTGCCTCGAGGATTGGACGGAAGCAAATGCAGTTCCAAGTCTCCCTCACCTTTCCCTGCCTCAGAATGTTCTCACTCCTCCCTCTTCTTCCTCCTCCCCCTCCCCCTCCCCTCCTCCTCCTCCTCCTCCTCTTCCTCTTCCCCCTCCTCCCCCTCCTCCTCCCCCTCCTCCTCCTCCTCCTCTTCTTTCTACTCCTCCTCCTCCTCCTAGACGTGGCCTCACCACACCACCAGAAGGCACGTGACCTGACAAGGAGGGTCCTAACTAGAACAGGACTTTGATTTCTCAGTTTTGCTAAGACCTTTTGTTGTACCATGGAGTTGAGTTCAGTTTTTTACACACACACACACACACACACACACACACACACACACACACACACACACACGAAATACTTGACTGTAAGTTTTAGCTGTGTTAACATTTACTTGAGTATGTCACCTCTGACCAAGAGCTAGAGCAACTAGGATTCTCTGCAGGCTTCAGTCGCGGGACACACTTGTCCCTTCCCTCTTAGATGTAACTTCTTATCCTCTCTGGCCACTCATCAAAGCAATTACCTGTTGGTGAGGGCTTTGTGCCAGGCAGCTACTCAGGAGAGGCAGATTCAAGCCCCTGTGGTAAGTGTGGAGGCCCGTGGGCATGTTCTGAGGAGTTACACCTGTGAAGACAGAACACACTTAGCACGGGGCAGGCCTAGAGCCCGGCCTATGGCTGCGGGGAAGGAATGAAGTCACCTGGCTGAAGAGAGAGGCTTACAGGTGATGAGGAGCCTTAAGGTTCAGCCCTAGGGCTCAGGCACCTCAGCTATAGCCATGTGACTTTAATTACTGAGCCCAAAGCCACCTGGTTACAAACTACAAGTTCCTCACAGATGAACCCAACACTTTAGGACACTCCGTCTCCCTGTAGATCCCAGAGCCTCATTTGCCAATGGAATTGTTAAGATCCTGAGTCAGCATTCATGGTTCTATCCTAGGACCCCCCTATCTGCAAGGGAAAGAGTGTGTCCTATCCAGACCCCATATCAGTCTCATTTCACTAACTCCTTACCACTGCTTTAGAGATGGTTCAACTATGCAGAAAGTCAGACAGCAGCTTTCTTCAGATTTATTAAAATGAATTTTTGTCTGGAACTTTATGTCCCCTTCTACTCCAAGCATGGAGTTTTCCTCCAGACTGTATTTTCATGAGGGTTGGAGAAGGAAGAACAGGGACGACAGGTTACCCAGACAGCTTGCAATGGAAATGCCTCAGGAAGTGGCTCATATAGTAGACTCGCTACAGAGCCAGGTGACATGCCCTGGCCCTCCTCCTAGAGCCAGGCACACTGCCTGCTAGCCTAGGTTGGTGGGTTCATTGGTTTTTTAGCCAGCCAGGACTGAGCATGTCCATTTCTCACACAAACCAGATGGGAAGAGAGGCAAGTGGCTTGACACTGTCGCTCTTTGTCATTAGAACAGGAGTGGGAACACACATGATTGCCCAGAGTATTTAGGGATGTAATAACGTATTTTTGATACTATCTTATAGCCCAGGCTGCCCTCTCATTCATTATACAGCCAAGGGTGACATTCCGCTCCTGATTCTCCTGCCCGCATCCTCCCAGTGCTGGGATGACAGACTTGGGACCTCAGAGTTTATGCTGTGGATCAGATCAAGGGTCTTGTGCATGTTACATAACCCACTCTGTCAATGGGGCTACAACCCCACCCCCTGATTCTTCTGAGTCTTCATGAAAATTAGAGGGGACAGCAATCTGACACCAGCAGCTAGCTTTAATTTTGCAAAAGACACCTTTCCCCACCAGGTACCAAACTATCTACATCTTACTAAAGTCAGGGCTATTGTGAATGTCCTCACCTCCCAGGCCTGCCACCCCCAGTCCCGAGAGAGACTCATCAGGCCACAGGGCCTTTCTGGGCTCACACAGTTGGTGTCCAGATGCTTTGGGAGCAGGTGTGTGCCCCAGCCTCTTCTGCCTTGTCCTCCCCCCATGTCCCACCCTCCTCTACACCAGGGGTCTCAGCTGTGCCCACCCAATGAGGCTGGGACCTTGTGGATCCCACAATCACATTCAGGCAGACTCACCACAGGCTCCAGGACACTCTGTTGTCACAACAAGGCAGCCCTAGTAACAAGAGTGCAGGAGACCTGGTGTGTTTTGCATGCCCAGTGCTCAGCCTCTGGCCCTGTGGCACAATCTCTCTGGCTCTGGAGAGATCATAGTTCTCCCAGTTATAGCTTTCTTGCTCTTTTTGGATCTTTTTCCCTAGGTAAAGTTCCTTTTCGTGTTGGGATCAGACTCTGGCTCTCAATTGCTGGACAATAGCTCATATCCGTGCCCCCACCCCCAACCTGGCGTACTGCAGAAAGCTGCTGAGCATTGCATGCTGCTAACATCCCTTCCAAACCTAGTTAGGCTAACTGTGGAAATGCAAGCAATGCTTTGTTTATTCTTCCACGTGGAAACAGAGGAAGCAACCACTTTGAGCTCAGCGGTCTGCCAGGCAGAGATGTTACAGCCATGTTCCTGGGTCCTACCATTCCAAGTCTTCAGCGTGATGTGTTTGCCATGATCTCAGCTTCCTCAGCCTTTGAGGAGCCTCTTCTTGGGGAGAATTTCCCCTGTCAAGCACTGACAAAGACTGTGCTTGGTAGTCTCCCAGGACCCAGAGTAGGTTCATGTTATTAGGAACACTCCTGGGGCAGGAGAGATGGCTCAGTGGGTAAGAGCACTTGTTGCTCTTATGAAGGACCTGCATTCAGTTACAGCACCCACTTGGTGGCTCACAGCTGCCTGTAAGTCCAGTTCCAGGGATCCAATGCCTCCTGCTGGCTTCCTGGCCTCCCAGACACCAGGCATGCACATAGTGTATACACACATAGGCAAAATACCCATACACACACACACACACACACACACACACACACACACACACACCCTCATGCTCATACTACCTGACTAGGGTGCCAGGGTTATCTTTGGCTCCTCTTCTGGGCAGTCCCATGCTGAACTGGTGCTCATCACTGAGCCACACCCTGGCCCCTCTGGCTCTGCCTAACAGAGTGTTCACCCCAGAGAGAGCAAGTGACCCCATGCATTTCTGTCTTTGCCTTCCTGAAGGCAGAGTCCTGCAGGACTAATCTACCTCTTTTTACCTTTCCCAGGCCTCTTCTAGACTGGCTTGTGGCTCAGGCCCTCTGGTCCCTTGTCCTCTGCCTCGACAGTCTCCACAGGGACACTTTCTGAAGTCTTCGCTCAGTCACCCTCCCAATGACAATACTTGGAGTTCCTAATCTAATCCTGCCTGGCCCAGATCTGGCTCTAATGAAACCTGATCTGCTTTTTTCTTCCCTCACTGGCATGTCATCTAATCCTATGCCATTTCTACATTGTTTATGAACTGCTATCTCCTACCACAGAGACATAAACCCTGAAGACCTCCTAGGCTAGGGCTGCATCCAGCTCTCCAGCCCATGCCTCATTTATAGCTGTCACTGGGTAAGGAAACAGTGGGCCCTGCTGCCCCTTCTGTTCCCTTGTTCTGCCTCACCAGTCCCTCCTCTTCCCCTCTGCCCTCTACAACACCAGTCACTCACCACAGAGCACACAAACTGCCAGAGGTCATCTTGCTGCATCCCCCTGAGAATCCCTGTGAGCACCCTCAGACCAGGCAGGTTTGGAGAGGGCTGGTGCGCTGGCTAGTTTTATGTCAACTTGACACAAGCTAGAGTCATCTGAGAGGAGGGAACCTCAGGTGAGAAAACTCCTCCAGAAAACTGGGCGTTCCTGTCCTGACTTCCTTCAGTAATGAACAGTGATATGGAAGTATAAGACAAATAAACCCTTTCCTCTCTGAGTTGCTTTTTGGTCATGGTGTTTGATTGGAACAAGAGAAACCCTAAACTAGCAGTAGACTTGGGTAAAAGAGGTAGCGTTGTATAGAGCACTCACCTGACATGCACAATGCACCTGTTCCACCCCAGCACCACCTCAGCCAGGTATGGAGGCGCACACCTGTAATCCCAGTATTCAGGAAATGGAGAAGGACCAGAGGACCAAGAACATCCTTGGCTACATACAGAGGCTGAGGCTCTTCTGGGACACATGGGACCTTGCCTCAAAAACAAAAATAGACTGAAGAGCAAGGTGGTGGTGGTATGTGCCTTTAATTCCAGCACTCAGGAGGCAGAGACATTCCCGGATCTCTGAGTTTAAGACCAGACAGACAGACAGACAGACAGACAGACAGACAGACACACACACACACACACACACACACACACACACACACAAATGTTGCCGCGAAAAACAAAGAAAAACCAACAAAAAAACAAAACAATAACGGGCTGGAGAGTTGACTGAGCTTAAGAGTGTTTACTGCTCTTCTAGAGGGCCCAAGTTTGGTTGCTAGCACTCTGGAGCCACTGAGTGCCTGTAACTCCTGCTCCATGGTATCCGGTGCCACCTTCTGGTCTCTGCGGGCAACCTCACACACAGACACATAAATACCACCATTTTTCTTTTTAAAATCTTAAGGCCAAGAAACAGTAGGCCTGCTCTTTGTTTCTGAACAACGGGGTTATTGTGGGGAGGGCTGGAACTACCTAGCTCTCCTGCACTAGCTGTCCTAGTTAGGGTTAGTGTCACTGTGATGAAACACCATGACCAATAGCAACTCGGGGAGGAAAGGGTTAACTTGGGTTACACTTTCAAATCATTGTTCATCAATTAAGGAAGTCAGGACTGGAACTCAAACAAGGTAGGAACCTGGAGGTAGGCACTGAGGCAGAGGCTATAGAGGGGTGCTGCTTACTGGCTTGCTCATCACGGCTTGCTCAGCCTGCTTGCTATAGAACCCAGGACAACTAGACTAGGGAATGGCACCACCCACAATGGGCTGGGCCCTCCCCCATCAATCACTAATTAAGAAAATGCTCTATACTGGGATCTTATGGAGGCATTTCCTCCTTTCAGATGACTCTAGCTTATGTCAAGTTGACATAGAACTAGCCAATACAACTGACCCCTTGTCAAGTTGACACACAAACACATCACTTTTTAATTAGAACTTTCCCTTTCTCACTTATCCCTAAGACGGAATATTAATAGTAATATCTTAATATAAAAATAAATTTAAAAGTCCCACCAGTCTTAAAAATTCAAACACATTAAAAGTTCAGTCTCTCTCTCTCCTCTCTCTCTCTCTCTCTCTCTCTCTCTCTCTCTCTCTCTCTCTCTCTTTTTTTTGTTTGTTTTTTTGTTTTTTTGAGACAGGGTTTCTCTGTGTAGCCCTGGCTGTGCTGGAACTCACTCTGTAGACTAGGCTGGCCTCGAACTCAGAAATCCGCCTGTCTCTGCCTCCCAAGTGCTGGGATTAAAGGCGTGCACCACCACTACCCAGCTTAAGTACTTTCTTTAAGAGGGAAGAACCAGAACAAAGCAAAACCAAACTCCAACAGTGTAAATAATTCAATGTCCAATTATCTGGGACTCACTTCCAATCTTCTGGGCTCCTCCAAGTGGGTTACTTTTCTGGCTCCACCTGCTGTAGCACACAGAGCTTGTCTTTTAAGTTCTGGCTGGCTCCACACCACTGCTGCTGTTGTTCTTGGTGGTCATCCCATGGCAATGACATCTCCAAAATGTGGGGTTCCTTGCTGCAACTGGACTGCACTTTCACCCATAGCTTCTTCAGAGACTCTATTCCTTCCACATATTACCAAGCCTCAGCTGCTCTCCATGACCCCTTCATGCTTCAAAACCAATATTGTCTGGGTGACTCTTATACTACCAAGTTCAGTCGTCTGTGCAAGGTACAATTTTGGCTGCTTCTGGAACACAGTTTCTGTGTGCTGACTCTCAGGAAACACTTCCCAGAAGACTTCACACCTCAGTGATGCTGGTCTCTTAATCACTGCTGATTTCTCAGCTCCAGCTGACCAGCATCGAATATCCCAGCAAAGCAAAGGTTTTGCTTTAGGAATTCTGGTATCTTGTTCATTACAACTGATTCTCCAGTCCCAGCTAACCAGAACCACAGATTCTTCACACAAAAAGCCTGGTAAAGTCTTTGCTTCCTCTGAAACTTCACAAGCCAGACCTCCATTGTCTGCATTGCTCTCTCAATGTTCTTATCTTCCAAGCTCCTACAGAACAGTTAGTTCACTGAGCTCTCAACACTCAATGGCTTTTCTAGCCCAAAGTTTCAAAGTCCTTTCCCAATCCTCCCGCAAAACAACATGGTCAGGTATCACAGCAATACTCCACCATCCTGGTAACAACTTGTCTTAGTTTGTGTTTCTCTGGCTACGACGAAACACCATGACCAAAGAGCAAGTCAGGGAGGAAAGGGTTTATTCGGCTTACACCTCCACATCACTGTTCATCATTAAAGGAAGTCAGGAGAGGAACTCAAACAGGGCAGGAACTTGAAGGCAGGAGCTGATGTAGAGACCATGGAGAGGTGCTACTTGCTGGTTTGCTCCTCATGGCTTGCTCATCCTGCTTTCTTATAGAACCCAGGACCACCAGCCCCAGGATGGAGCCACCTACAATGGTGGTCTCTTTCCCACCATTAACTAATTAAGAAAATGCCTTACAGCTGGGCCTCATGGAGGCATTTCCTCCTCTCTAATGACTCCAGCTTGTGTCAAGTTGACTTAAAACCAGCCAGTACAACTGCTTCCAGCCCACTGTCTTGCAATTCAAAGCTTCATCTTTCCTCAGCTCCTCACTCATTTTTCCAACCAGATCTCTGTGAGTTCTCCACAGTGGGTGGAGCCACAGGCAAGGAAGTGTGGTGGACAGGATGACATCTGCTTCCCTTGGGCCCCTGTGTCTGATTTCTTCCTATGCTGGTGTGAGAGCCCACACCATTCCCCCACTGCAACTGTCTTAAATCCCCACACAGTGCCCATCATCTGTGGGGTATCAGCATGGCGTAGCTGAGGGGCTGCTAATGTGTCAGCCTAGACACACCTCTAAAAGGGCTGGCAAGGCACCATCTGCAGGAAACACACGCCTCAGGAGCCTTCAGGGCTGAAAACCTGAGAACTACTGTCTGCAGTGACCGCCTTCTGTGGTGGTGGGCATTCGTACATGGGAACTTGGGTGAGCTAGCATCTGAGGATCTCTTTAGATGACATGTCCACTGTTGCTGCTTCTCCACAGACTTGACACAGGAGAGGGCATGAATAAGGGCCCTTTGTCTGAAGTCACTGTGCCTCAAGTGTGTTTTGTTCCCCAGTGTGATGGCACCACAATCAGAGGATTCAGACAGGGGCAATTGTCTCAGAACTCTTTAGCTTGATTGTTCCCGAGTTGCACATGTGGTCAAGTGAGGCTCACAACTGGGGCAATGCCAGAGAATTAGACACCATGGGGATGAGGATCATGTTATTGTATGCTGGGCCTGGCCTCCACACCTGAGAGACATCAGGGACAAGAGGAAGCTAAGCAACTGACTGAAGCCTGAACAACGAGCCAGGTGGCTGGACTCAAGCACTGCCTGACAATGTGTGGTCCATGTAGAAATATTGTCCCCTCCATGGGTGCCAGTGTTCACTTGCTTCCTTATGTTACCACATGGTTGGCTTCACCCAAGTGTATCTTTTAGCAGCACCCAAGAGGAAGGAGCCCATGCTTCACAGACATAGCTAAGTGGCCCCACCACTGCACTGTGCTGTGACATCTGTACTCCCTAAACAACCGTCTGAATCCAGATGGGACTGGCCCCCTGTCTTGAAGAGTGAGAAGGCTGTGGGGAGTTTGCTCCCTCTGGGTAAGGGCATGGAAGGGTCAGGATGGTCAGAGAAGGACACTGTGACCAGTCACCACGCTCAGCAGAGTCTCCCTTTAACTAAGAGTTGGGCCAAGGAATTGCATGCAAATTGAGGGCAAAGGCAAGAGGTCTGAGATGAAGCCTGGTCCCTTTGCTGTGTTGGAAGGAGGCTATGGTGACTGTCCCTTGTTATCTCTCCATCCTTTGTCCTGGGGTAGAGACTCACTAAGGCTCAAATCTAACTCCATGAGGACTCCAGCACGGGGCAGGGACGCCACACATACCCTTCTGCTGAGCATTGTGACTGGCACATCAAGGTCCTAGAGACAGAGTTGGAGGACTCACGGGAGGCGGGTCAGTGACGACTGGAGAGAGCTTGTGTTTACTGAAGCAAGGTTAGCTTCAGTCATGTGAATAACAAATGTCTTGAATGGGTGACCACTTAGGGGCAATCACAGACTGGGTTGTTTTTTAAAATAACACAAGAAAATTATTGGTTAGAGCTCATTCAGATACCATCACTGGAGCAGACTAGAAGGTCCAGTGTGAGGGTGTGCATGAACCCAGACACACACACAACACACACACACACACACACATACACACACACATACTACAGACACACTACACACATAGACACACACATACACACACACCATACACACACCACACACATACATATATACACATATATACACATACACACACATTACACACTTAATGTATAAAAAAATGTAAAAAAGAACCACAATAAGAAACAGATAAATAAGTCACAAACAGAAATCAGCAAAGTCCAAAGTTGGTTACTTTAAAAATTACTTGTATTGAGCAAGTTCCCACAAGATGGATAAAGAAAATTTCCAACAAGATGAACTCTGAGAGCTGAGAGAGGCTTTACCCACAGATCCTATGGGTTTTAGCGGATTGTCAGACAGGGTCCTGGACAGTGTCTCACTAGTCCAGGCTAGCCTTGAACTCACGGAAACTTTGCCGCCTCTGCCTCTTGAACTCTGAAATTAAAGATGTGTACCTCTAACACTGGCAAAGCCTTGTCTTTTGGGCTCCCCAGCCTGTGGGTTCTGCTATGGCTGCTTGAGCAGACAGTGACCAATGGCCTTTGAAAGGAACTGATTAGTCCAACCTCCCATTGCTGAGGACAGACAATCCCTCAAAGGCCTCTTCACACAAGCCAAGTCTGTGAGGTCTGTAGGGAACCGGATCCAGCAGAAATGACATTCTTTTCCAAATGACTCTCTAGGTGATTCTATCCCGATGGAGGCTGTCCTGATGAAAGTCCATCACCTATGGAGATTTGTCTTGATCATACTGTCTCAGAGAACTGAGCCACTGGTTGGCGTGAGCTATACACAAGAGTCTCACTTCCAGAAAGCGAGGGCAAACCCATCCTGAATGTGAGCAGCACTGTCCCACGGCCGGGATTCTGGCCGGGAAGCGGAAAGTGAGCTAAGCATTACCACCCATCTCTACTTGCTCCCTGACTGATGCAATGTGACCAGCCACTCAAGTTCCTGCCCCCACAGCCAAAGTCATTAGCACTGTCACGCCCACATGAATTGCAATCTCAAACTGTGATCTTAAACACATCCTCCCATAACCCCTTCTTTCGCTCCTTTCTTCAGGTGCTTTGCAACAGAAATGAGGAGAGTAACTAAAGCTCCTGCAGGCTCAGAGGAGTAGGGGTGTGGGTATGATCCGTGTGACCACATGGATCTGGGGGTGGGGGAAATGTGGAAGAGCTTGAAGCCTCCGGCTAGAGAAGGGTTAATGAACCATGTCAACGAGACTTCCAAAGACCAGGGACTAGGAGATATATGGACTGTCGAGGCTCAGTTCCCGGGGCTTCAGGGAGGAATGCGAAGGGACTAGAGGACGTTCACATGCTATTCTGGCAGAGAACCTGGCTGAGTTTTTCCTTTATCCTGAAAAATATGAGGGAATCTAAATTTAAAAGTAATGGAGCCGGGGTGGTGGTTGTGCACACTTTTAATCCCAGCACTGAGATGCAGAGGTGGGCAGGTCTACAGAGTGAGTTCCAGGACAGGCAGGGATAAACAGAGAAACCCTGTCTCTGGAGAAAGTAAAGAGTGTGAGGGGTGGGGGGAACGTACTTGTTCGGGGAGGAAATGCTGTAAGATAGTACAACATTCGGGCTATGGGAGGGTTATTGCTCGCCGCTCTTAGATCTACAGTGAAAGACCACAGAGAGATTTGGGGGTTAGGGAGGATGTCCTGTTGGGAAGATACAAAGAGTGTAGATGAGCTTAAAGACGCCAACAAGAACGGTACAGACGGGGCTGGAAAGATGGCTCAGCAGTTAAGAGCACTGCCTGCTTTTCCAGAGGTTCTGAGTTCAAATCTCAGCAACCACATGACGGCTCACAACCATCTGTACAGCTGCAGAGTACTCATATACATAAAAGAAAGAAGAAGAGTACAGACAAAAGAGCTTCTACAGAGAAACTGGAAGAGCTGGAGAGATGGCTCAGTGGTTAAGAACACTGGGTGCTCTTCCAGCCTGGATTCAATGCCCAGCACCCACACGATGGCTCACAGCTGTCTGTAACTCCAGTGCTAGGAAATCCAACGCCCTCGTCTGGCCTCCATAGGCACCAGACACACAAATAGTGCGCACGCACATAAGCCGGCAAAATACTCATATACATAAGAATAAATACTAAAACAAGAGAAATGTGCCAGCTGGTAAAAATGCAAGATCATTTAAAGAGCGTGAGCTGATGTCATTGCTGGAAGGCTTTCTCCACTCAGAAACATCTATGCGAGGAAGTGTTTTCCAAGGTTCATCTGCTGCGGTGCTTAGAAGCCACTATCACTGTGGTAAGAAAGATACCAGATGGTATGTCCAGGAAACAGACCCCTGGCATGCTGGTGGCATTTTTTTTTTTTTTTTTTTTTTTGTGGCATGGGAAATGCAAGCGTTACAGGATCATAGAGGTTTGCACCCAGGTTCCAGAAAGTTGCCAAGACTTGGAAATGGGCAGAAGGATTGGATCCTACAGGAAGCCCAGAGAACACACTGAACCCTCCATCAAAGCAGAGACCCTGGGATGCTGGAGATGCCCAAACTGTGGTTAAGTCCACCATGGAAAGCTGCACACACAGTGTGGAGACCTCAAGGGAGAGGCCAGGTGTGCTGCAGGTGGAGAGCTGGAGGGGAAGGCAGCAGCATCCAAGGCAGCTGCACCCACGCACGGCGCTGCAGCACTCAGGGTCTGCCCAGCTGTATGTTGGTCCCACTTTGGCCCAATCCTTCTTCGCCGTGCTCCCATCCCTGCCGCTTGGAACAATAATATTTATTCTGTGCCACTGAATGTCAGGAGCACATAACTTGTTTACTGGTTTTTATAGAGGCTCAAAGTTACAAGTTTATCTTGAGTCACCTAAGAGACTTCAGACTTTTGAGCAATGTAGGGACTAGCAGATGCTACAGAGGCTTTCTGATGTATTTTACTTGTAACTTTAATTTTTTTCAAACCTTATTTTTAATGATGGTTCTTAAACACTTTAACCTTCCCTGTAGCCCACCACCCACCAGAGGTAGTGGAAAAGAAAGGATACAGGGAAGTGGACCTGTTTAGAAAGGTTCTTTGGAGCAACTCCCGTCTGTGTTGTCTGGAAATCAGCAGTTCAGGTCACAGGATAACAGGCCGCAGCAGCTCGATTCACTCACAAACACTCCACAGATACACCAGCAGTCCAGTTCAGTAGGATCGGCTTAGCAACAGTGGTGACTTAACCTAGCAGAGACAGCCAGGCCTTCGCCTTGGCTCAAGTCAGCAGGAGGGACCAGCAGAAACACCAGAAGTTCTCAGCTGTGCCTCTCTCTGGGAAGCGAAGATCAGTGAAGACTAGAGACTCACAAGTGTTGCACAGCTAGCTGTACCAGCAAGCCAAGCTCTGTCTCTGTCACTCTGTGAAGTCGTATTTATACCGTCCAAATGTCACGGAAGTTCTTTGCTGCATTTCTATGGTATCCCAATAAATGCAGCTCAACTACACAATGTAAGGCAGACCCATACATGTGTGTCATTAGCAAAGACTCCTTCATCATGAGTCCTTTCACGTGCTTGCTTTAGCAGAACACCCTCTCTCCTGTGTCTGCTTCAGTGAAACCTTCCTTCACAAGTCGGCCTTAGCCTTTCACACCTGTTTCTGTTTTAACGACACATTCTTTCATGTGTTTGCCCCAGCAAAACACCATCCAACTGACTTTCCAAAGAACCCTTAAGTTTCCACTTCATTTACTAGCATGTATTTTACTAGCTGGAATGAGCTAGTAAGTGTCCCTTTAAGGGACAGAGGTAGAACATTTCCATTTAGAAATACTGTGTCTGGCTGTGGAGTTGCTAAGGGGTGGATTTGTCAACAGAGAATCACCTAGAAGACACACCACAGAGAGGCTTAACTAAGAAGGGAAGGCCCTCTTGGAAGATAGGCAGTGTTATCCCATAGGTTGGCACTTTAAATGAAATGTAATAATAAATAAAAAGGAGAAAGCAGGCTGAGTATCAGTGATTCCCCCCTCCCCCATTGTTTCCCAAAGGAAGATACAATGAGCAGTGCTCTCTTGGCTGCCAGGTAACTTCCCCTCCACAATGGACTTGATCCTGGCAGGCTGTGAGCTAAAAAGAAAGAAAACCCTTTCTTCTTTAAGCCACTTTTGTCAGCTATTTGTAGCAAGGGGAGTGAAGTAACCAATGAACGGATTTGTCACAGTCACAGTGGCCTGTTGTCGGAGACCAACAGGCTTTGGCCCTTCTAGTAGGCCTGAGTTTCAGTTTCCTGGACCCGGTGCCTCGGGTCTCCCAGTAATCAGATGGCCAGCCTGCAGTTTTGAGATATCCTGTTTGACGCAGCCTGCAGTCTTAGAGATATCTCGTTTGACACAGCCTGCAGTTTCAGAGATATTCCGTTGATGCCACAGATTTAGGGATATCTTGTATTAGCCTGTTGTAATAACAATATGACATCTGACAGGAACGGTGACCTTTTGGAACTCCTCCACCCCTGTCACCTCCCGCCTTGAGTGCCTTTATTACTACCCAGAAATAAAGTTCTTTGGAGCTTGATCAGATTACCGTCTTGCTCCCAAGGTATCTCTCGTCTCCTGTCTCTTTCCTTCGCTGGCAGTTCCCTCCTCGGACCCTTGTCGAAGGTCCCACGGGTCAGGGCAGCCTGTGCACCGAGGTCAAGGAATGAGATGCTTGCATTGATGGAGACACTTTCTTTCAATGACATACTACTAAGTTATCATGCTAAAACCAAAAAAGCAAAGTATCCTAATGGTAAGCTTAACATGCTCTGACCCCATGGGATCCCAAGATCAACCACCCGGAACTGAACTGGGCCGTTTCAGAGGAAACCACAAAACTAAAGGTCCTGACATATTGGCATTGATTGTTCTACAAATTAAGGAAAACAGTAACAACCTATCTGAAGGTGTTGGGTACCCGCTAAGTGTCACTCAAGTGTCCCACAAGGTACACTTGATGTACAATGATGACACTGGGTCAGACTCTGGAACTCAGAGGCACATACCACGGCCATGGTGCACAATTTTCTCTCTCATTTCACAGTCGTTATTCTTTTCTACATGGGTTCCAGAGTTAACGACAAGTCACACTTATTACACAATCCAGTAGCAATCCAGGCTGTTACTCAAATGGACCATTTACTTCTGGTTAGGATGGCCTACAAAGTAGAGAGTGTGTTAGGCAGAAGCAAATGTTTTACTGGGTGTATAGGACACGGTGTCACCTAGGTTTCACAATCTTCTTGAAACACGTGTTGACTACCTGTACTTTTCTCCTTCTGTGAAGTGTATTTGGAATGACGTGTTGGGGTGGACTTGGGATAAAGCTCTCAAGGGAAATTTACAATCTCTCACAAGTTTGTTGTTATTCAATAGGCATACTTAGAAAGCATTTGTTCTTAAAATTTTAGAAACCCAGACAATCTCTAGTAGTGAGTGACCTTTGGTGAGCCCAGAAGTACCTGGCGCCTAAAGAGGGAAGGCAGTGAGGAAAGCATCTCAGGGGTCTTACAATTGTTTGAAGGTTCCTTTCTAGATGGTTCTCCACTATCATCTCCAAGAAGCAGCACACAACATCCAATTACTTTTTTTATTTAAACATTAAGAAATTGTAGCACAGTGACTAGAAAACACCCTCAGAATGTCAGCAACTAGGAAGAGACCTCACAAGACACACGCAGGCCTTCCTTTCTTTACAGAGAGTCATCAGCCATCCAATACAAACATGCCCCCTTGTCTGAAGGGGAGAGTCAGGCACATGAGCCCCTTTGAGTCACCAACCAGGTAGAACTGAGCTTTGTACTGAGGCCAGTTAGAAAGGGAGAGGAGAAGGCTGCCTGGAGGAGACAGTGAGGAAGGAAAATCAAAGCAGACAGGCAGGGATGGACAGAGTGCTAAGCAGACCTACATGACAGACAAAGCAGGAGGAAGATCTCCCTAGAGGCCACTCCTTTAGGAGATATCAGGAACTCTTTCTGGTGTTAAGGCTGCTGAGGGCAAGAAGCCAGGCATGTCAAATACTGGCATTTAGATGGGGTGAAGCCATGCTGTACCAGGCTTGAGCTCAGAGGCAGTGTGCTCTCCACCTGACTTGTCTAGAGGAACAGCCATCCCCTCTCCCCACCCCCATCAGTGTTGCTAATTTTGCCCCCTTGGCATTAACCATTTAAAAGCAACAAGTAGTTGGTTTTTGTTGTTTTTTTTTTAAAAATTCATCTGGTGTCTGATGTAGCTCCCTCTGAACTAAGGCCTCTTGGTTGTTCCAAGACAAAGCTTGTTCCAAGAAGGAAAGAGAGGAGAGACGGAGACAGAGAGAGAGAGAGAGAGAGAGAGAGAGAGAGAGAGAGAGAGAGAGAGAGAGACAGCGCAAAGATCTCTACAAGGAAAAAAATATAATTGGTTTTTTTAAAAAATGTAAGGCTTTGATTTAAAATACAATTGAGAATTGACACAGTAAAGTCTAACAAGACAAACATTAAAATGGTTATTGACTTGCATAAGATAAGTAAAAAAAAAAATTGAGGTAATGCATTACGTTTCTACAGGTAACCTTATCTGATTAGAACAAATCCTTCCTTCTCATCCTTGGGGTTAAATCCACTCAGGCACAGAAGAAATACAAAAGAATCATCCTCCAGTTAGCGGGAAAGGCTCAGCTACTAAGAGACAGGAGTTTTACCCTTCATTCAAATAATAAATAAAATTTAAAAAGTCACTATTTACTGCTTTCAGAACTCCTACGTCACTGGTCTTCACAGTGATGAGAGACACCTGCCCTGGCCCACAGCTACTTCCTGCTTCCGCCTCAAACTGCTCTGGTGGGCAGAGTTGCCCTGCATTGCTTTCACCCACCGACTTCCTTCCCTAGCTAGTGAAGGAGACATTGCTGTGCCCTCAAATCAAAACTGCATGCTTACTAGATGACAACCCTGACTCCTGTCCCCACCTTGATCCAGCTCTTGCAAACCATTCTAGCTATGCCGCTGGAGACACCTGTGCATGACCGTGACTACCTGCGCATGCCCATGTATCCACATGTATGTGAGAGTGTCGATGTATGTGTTATCGTGGGCATGTGTGGGTGGCTGCTAGTGAGTGGCATGCGTGTGCCTGTGCATTGACAGGGGAGTGGTGTATGCGTGTGTGTGTGTGTGTGTGTGTGTGTGTGTGTGTGTGTGTGTGTGTGTGTTTGTGAAGTGCCTGGGATGGCTGAGTACTCCGCTGGCAGGCGGAGCACAAGTCCTCCAGGATCGCTCAGTGGCAACAGAACACTGCTCCAGGGCTGCTGGATTACAAGTTTAGTTAACCAGAGTTTCCAGTACCCAACATCTTTCTGATTCGTAAGGAAACAAATCATATACAGAGCACCATGTCCTAGCTCTGCAATAGAAGACCACCCCACCCTCGGTGGTCGCAGGCTTGCAGAGACCCCAGGAAGTGGAATGCCACCTGGGGCAGAGGACTTCTGGGTCCAATCCTTAGTTAGGGTGGGAGGTTAGAAGGCATTTCACAGGTCCTTCCTCCCCACGGGGGAGCAGGAGGAGCAGGGGACAGCTGCTGATGTCAGGTGAGTCTGCTGTGTCCCATGCTGACTTAATTGCACAGGAGGTGGGTAGTGGGCATTAGAGAAGGCTGTGGGTCACTCATGAATGAGTAAGCACACCTGGGGAAGGTTCCAGGCAATAGTCCTGTCCCTTGCTGGCCTACCTGGTTCACAAGAGCCTAGGTGTGCAGGGAGCGCAGGAGACGACCGTGGGCCTCAAGCCAGGCTGGGTCCCACAGGCCCACCTAGCTCACAGCGTGCTCAGGTGTGGCAGCGAGTCCAGATGCCCTGTGCGGCCCCTCGCAGCTGCCGCCGACTCCACCCCACGCAGCCACTCGGTGCACTTGCGCACGAGGCCCTCGTCCACCACCTCCACCTCCTCCTCGTACTCCTCATCATCGTACTTGTGCTTCTCATTGAGCAGCGACACCTTGAGCACTGGGCGCAGGCTGGAGGGGCGCGGGCTCGGCATAGTGGCCTGCAGACCTCCTGGCAGCAGCGAGGCACGGGGAGGGCGGCTGCTGACGGCCACAGCCAGAGGCGCGTCGGGGACACCGGTGGGACCGCTCCTCCGTAGGGTCGAAGACCTGGTCCGGGGACAGGGGACCAGTGGACGCCGCGGGTCGGCTGAGGGTGCGGGGAAGGGTCTGCGGGGTCGCGCCAGCAACTGCTTCTCCAGGTGGCGCCTCTGGATAACCAGGATGGCTTCTGGGGTGAGGCTCAAGGAGAAGCGAGAGGCGTCGTCAGGCCCAGCCCCCGCCCCCGCAGAGGTCCCCAAGGCGGTGGATCCCGCTGGGATGTGGCTGCAGGCGACCCGCCGGTGCGCGGAGCACGTGGCCGAAGTCCCCCCACGGCCCGGAGAGGGCTGGGGCGGGACGCGGGCGGAGGTAAGCGGCTGCGGGGTGCCCGGACCCAGGCCGGGGCCGCGCCGTGCCGGGGGCCTCTTCAGGGTGGCGGAGGGCCAGGAGCTGGAGAGCAGCATCTCGGGCGGCCTCCTCTTCTTCTCGCCGGCGGCGGCGACGGCGGCGGGCGGCGAGGGCGCGGGCGGCGCGCAGGGTCTCCGGGATAGCTGGCGCGCGGCGGGGCCCCCCGGGGTTCGGGGGGGCGGTGGTGGTGGTGGTGGTGGCGGCGGCGGCGGCATAGGCGGGAATGACATGACTCTGCGGAGCAAGCGGAGCATCAGTGTCCTGGAAGGAGAGGGGCGGGTCTCAGTCACCGCGCGCGGAGCCGCCCCACTGGCCCAGCGACCCGCGGCGCCACCCCATCTGTTGCTGATCGCCGCGCGCTCTCCTCCGCACACCCACCTGCGAGCAGCCGCAGCAACTCAGTCCCTTCAAGCCAAGGCGCATTCTGCCCCTCCCTCGCCTCGGCAACCCGGGGAGCTCCCTCCTTGTGCTCCGAGCTGGGTCCTTCGGGCTCCGCCAGCAGCCGCCCCACTGCTGGCGAATCTGGATGTTGCCCGGTTCGCACCTCGGAGACGCGCGGGGCTGGGCCGGATGACAGGAGGAGGAGCACGAGCTGGCAAAGGCTTGCCAAGTCCTGGGCTGCTAGGAGCTGCCTGCCGCTATCGCAGACTGCTGAACGCTGGAGACAAAGTGCCCGACATTCGCGGGGGCGGGAGCTGGCACCCAGTGCCTCAAGGCTCTCCTCTCCCGTTCTCCCATGGCTCGAGAAGTGAAGGATTAGTCCATCAGAAGCCGGGAGCTAGGTCTCAAGGGAACCGGTGGCACCAAGGCACTGGTGGAGTCCTGTAGACAGAGAATCCTTTGAGATGATTCAGGAGAGAAATTTGGAGCCAGTCTGGAATCGCAGGGAAAGCAGCCGGTACTGGGCGGGGCGTTTAGGCGATAACGAGGTTTCCCTGGCATTGTTGAGGCCACTCCTTGGGAGTTGTTTACACATTGAAGCCATTTGTTATCTATGAATAGGCAAGGCGTTTTGTTATACAATAGCAACATAGGAACTATAAGAATGTACTGTTTTATCAAGTGACCTCCTGCAACTTGATGTATTGTTATACAGACAAGGGAAGCCGGCTGTTTAATACGTGGAAACATAACCAATCACAACACTGAAAGATCCAATAAGCCCGCCATCCAACAGTTATAAGACAATGCACCCAGAAGTCAAAGGGATTTACCCAGCACCCGTTTCACTTAAAGGGGAGCAACAAATATCTAGAATTAAATACTGCTCCCCGGCACAATGGCCCAGGGGGAGCACATGGGTAAGTGGGTAAGTCTCTGTGTCTCGTGCCAACAGTCACCCCCACCCCCTCCTCTTCTGTTTGTCCTTTCCAGCAGCAACTGGACACTCAGAGTCCAGGGTAGCCAAGGAAACTTGGGTGGCGGAAGCTTTTCTCATCAGAATGGCCGGGAAGTTGGCATAGACCCTACCAGGACCACAGGCAGCTCCATCATCACCTTCCCTCTATGAAAAGGCAGCTAGCTAGCCTCCTACTCACAGGAGCCTTCTGCTCCTGGCAGGGACCCAGGGAGGTAGCCTCTGCCTTGAGCTCCGGCCACTAGAACATGGACAGCTTAGCTCCCAAGACACTGAAGCATGCTTGTGCTGTTTCAGTTCAGGTTCTAGTTTCTAGGTAGTTGTGGGGATGGAGATGTAAGCGTGGTGCAGATTGAATATTAGGGGAAAGGAGTCAGGAGCCATTTCTGTAGGTAGAGCTGTGGTCATCTTTGGAGGAAAAACAACAAACTGCTGGATGCCCAGATGTCCTGTGTGCCATTGGAAATGTGCAAAGTCTGGAGTCCACTGCTTCCTGTCTGTGTGTTCAGATTGCTTCCTAAAACTTTGGGTGTTCAGAAGTAACAGTGTGGTTGGGTTGAAGGTTAGAGATGGGGATGGTAGGCAGTCTCATAACTTTAAGAGGTGGCATGTTGATGTAAGCCTGTGTAGAGCACTATTACCTTGTCTACTCTACTGGGAAGCGGATGGCGCTTCCAGAGGCTCCAAATGCAGTGAGAGACAGGACAAGACTCAGCACCATGTGAGAGTTCAGAGCCAGATGGGGCTATTACAATAAAGACAAGAGTCTGTTGGTCAGGGAACCCAAATAAGTGAAACCCCCCCCCCCCCAACTGGTAGAGATTAGCATGTTAAAAGCCTAGAGGAGCAAGTGAACCATTACCAGGCTGACAGCTAGGTCCAGACTAGGTACCAGAATGTTCCATGTCACCTTAGCAGCTTGCTCTAGCCCAGGAGCCTGCAACCTGGGAAGCAGCAAGCATTCCTGTCCCCTGAGAGTCAGGAAGAATGGAAGCAGGAAGCCCGGATTCAGGCATGACCTCAGGGGATTACATTCCAGTACATCACGTGAGCTGCCTTAGCAGGAGCTTGCTCACTTCTGACTCTGGGAGCAGCGTCTGCGCATCAGTGACACTTGTCTGCCTGTCCCTCTCCCTGTGCCTCTTGCAAGAAGTTATGAAGAGCAGAGCATCTGAGAGGAGGCATGGGTGGGCATCTACCCCTGACTCAGTCACCACACTGTTATGGAATCTGTTACACATTCCATTTGGTGGGAGTGTTTAACAGGTGACAGTTGGAACAAGGGAGGTCATCTAAGTGAAGATGATCAAAAGACTTTTGGGGGGGGGGGGCTGGAGAGATGGCTCAGTGGTTAAGAGTACTGACTGCTGTTCCAGAGGTCCTGAGTTCAAATCCCAGCAACCACAGGGTGGCTTATAACCATCTGTACTGAGATCAGATGCCCTCTTCTTGTGTGTCTGAAAACAGCGACAGTGTACTTACATAAATAAATAAATCTTTGAGCTGGAGCGGGGGCTGGAGCAAGAAGGGGAGAGGGGAAAAAAGACTTTCAAAGAGGAGATGCAGGGCCTGGCAAGAAGGCTGAGGATAAAAACACTTGCTGCCAAGCTTGATGACCCGAGTTCGATCCCCAGAAGTCACACAATGGAAGAAAAGAACTGGTTCATGTAAGTTGCTCACTGAGCGCTATCTATTCACTGTTGTAGGACACAGGCAAACATACAAAAGTAAATACATGCAAAAACAATTTAAAGTAGTTTTTTTTAAAGGGGGGAGTGATTAGTTGACCAGTACACATTTTTACATAATTTTATAAATAGTCATAATTTACTTGGAAATCTCGTAAAATGTGGAGAGTGACTGAAGAAGACATCAAACCTTGTTACACAGTATACACATACGCATACACACACATGCCAGTGCGCGCGTGCACACACACACACACACACACACAGAGAGGAATGCACCTACATGCACATGCGTGGACACACACCACAAAACAAAAAAAGGGCTAACAAAGCTCCCCACATGGGGTGGTCTGACTGAAAATGTACCCCCATATATTTGAGTACCTGGTCCCAACTAATGGCTGTGTGAGGAGGATTTGGAGGGGTGATCTTGCTGGAGGATGTTGGAACTCTGAGGTTTCAAAAGACTCACATCATTCCCGAGTCAGCTCCCTGCGCTGCGTGTGGTCTGAGATGTGTCTGCTCTGCCAACAGAAACCCAACTTTCTAGAACCTTCTGGAAACATACACTTTTGTTTAGAAATTACCTCAGTCATGGTATTTTATCACACCAACAGAAAAGTAACCTATACACTCACTGAATTTACTTTTCTGAGTAAGCCAGTTGACAAAAAAACAAACAAACAAACATAAAACAAAAACAAACAAAAAACCACCAGTCAGCAAGCCCAAATAGACATATTTGGCTCTGTCCCAGTTCTTTATCATCTCATCTTAAAATTAACTTGTTTTCCAGACTTCAAATATAATAGTATAGTAATTACCACAACCTTAAAGATATTTTCAGAATGAGCAAAGTGATTAATTATATCCAGGTCCCACTGCCATGGCAGGTGTGTTTTGAGAGTCCCCACCGGCAGGGACTTTAGCCGGCCCTCTTTACCCCAGTTTTAAGCAGTCATTTCCCTGTGGGCTAGGGGCAGTGGCACTGCAGGAAGCAGGTCTGGGTGGGACAGAGGCACATGTTAACATCATCAGCCATCCCAGCCTGCCCTTTGTGGAACCAAGAAAATGCTTTGCACAAGCACTAATATTTCAAATGACCTCACAAGCATTTTTCCTGATAGTTTCACACTTCCTTCAAAGGCTGGCTTAGGCAGCATTTAAAGGGAAGAGGAGAACAGAGTATGTGTTTGCTTAGGCCACACCAGTGTGGATGAAGACAAAGCGCTTGCAAACCGGGCATTGGATGCTTGCCTCTGCCCCACCCTGGGGCTGGTCATTTTCAGGAGACCCGCCAACCTAACTATTCTGGCTGTTGGAAGCCAGAGCTGCCACAGTACAGGTCCCCAGGTCACTGCTGGGGATTCTGACACTGACATTACCTGTGATGGCCCAGGATGAGAAGCTGCCACAAGCCACATTAACCATGACTGACATTAATCAGATACCAGGGCATTGCATTCCAGGGTCAGTGGGAAGTAAGAGCATTCTCTGCCTTGTACTGCAGGCTCCTCCCACAGATGCCTGGACCCTTTCTGAATTGTCTGTGTACTAAGTGCTGCCTACCAAGAACCTGCAGTCATTCCTTCCTGCAGCCGGTCAGCTGTGGAGAAACAAACCTAGCCTATTACAACTCTCAGATGAGGAACAGGCTGAGTGGAGCTCTTGCCTAAGCTGTGAAGGGCCCACACCTATGCAATGCTCAAACCTCCACGATAGTGGAGTGTGGACATTCCTAGTGAGGGCCATTTGCCTGTGCTCCAAATAACCTCCTTAGGCCATCCATGCCCCAGGTACTCTGCACACGTTCCACACCTTGGAAGTTCTGGAAAAGCAGTGGGGCACCAAAAAACCCACTAAATTCACAGTATAGAGGCAAGTGGGCCATGGGGTCCCTCAAGGCCTGTCTACTGTGCCCATTCTCCTGATGTGGGTCCTGCCATGGACCTAGGGGTGTTGGGGGGGATCCTCTCTAGCGTAAAGTGATGTTAGCTGGCCAGCAGATGAGAGCTGGCAAGCTACGTGTGCTCCCAGGTGTGACGCTGGCCTGTGCTGAGGAACTAGCTACACAACAGAGCTGCAGGATGCTGAGTGAGAAAAGCAGGAAGGACAGATCATCCCTGCCCAAAGGACTTACCCTGGTGTTCAGAAATCAGACACAAACAAGTCTCCAGAGCCCTGACTGCATCACCTCACAGTCCGACTTTAACTGACTACAACTTTCACACTGTAACAGCTGTGCCCTCTGGCATAGCAGCCCACCTGTACCCTCCCTCCCACTGAGGACTCAAATTCAGTCTGATCTGTTCCGCCCATCAGCAGCCCTGCAAACTCTCCTGCAGGTTCAGGGATGAAATGGAAGGCTAGATTGGATCTATTTAAATATTAGTGTTCCAGTACCCCACCTGTGACTGCCTGCCCCTACACATCAAGTGTTCACACGCCCCCCCACTTCACTCTGCTGCAGAGCCTGTGCTCCCCAAGTTTGAATCCTTCCCAGCAACCCCCCCCCCCCCCATTTTGCAATGCCCATGCAGACTGCCACGGCTGCTGCCATCTGGCTTGTGACTAAGGGCCTGTCCTATCTGGGAGGACCTGAGCTTCAGCAAAGACAACGCCCTGTTGTCCACACCTCTCTCCACACCAGTGGGTTTAGGATTCCACTTCTCCATCCTAAGGCCACTCTGCTGCCTCTGTAGACATCTTTATTCAAAGTTACTCACATTGCTCTGGGACCTGTACCAGCACTGAGTATTTGCTTTCTGTGAGCCACCCTGATTCTTGCATAGGAAGAACAAGGTCTGCAGGCTAGGATGCCCGGATTTGGCTCTTCCAAATGGCCCATGCTTCTTTCTCTCCCAGGTTCTGAGAGACCCCTTCCTTGGGACTAGCTATACCCAGGCAGGACAGGGTACAAGGTGAGCAGACAGCACCTGGGTTTTAAAGTCTACTTGGAGATATTTTTCAAAGGGGACCCCCAATTCTGCTTTCTTCAGAAGGTATGGGTGACACAGCAAGTTGACATCCAGGGAAGCAGAACAAGGTGACTCAAAGGAGTGGCCCACACAGTAAAATGCACAGCAGGGCTTGGCCCACCAGAATCCGGCCAACTAGACAGGATAGGCACTTTAGAGGAGCTAGGCACCTGTAGGGAGCAAGGCACATGACTATTCTTCCCGGCGCCTGAAATCCAGGCTCTTCCCCTCACTACCATCATGTGGGAATTGTCTAAGTCCTGTCTTCAGCGTTACTCTCTGCACTCAGCTTCTCTCGGCAGGTGCTGAGCAGCACAGCACACAGGATGGAGCCTCTGTACACCCCATGCGTCCTCATGGTACCCAGAGCCTCTACTGGGCAGGGATGTCTGTGTTCTTGTCTGGCACCAAGGTGGCACACAGTTCCAAAGAGGTTCCAGGGTAGGCAGGTGAAACCATCAGTCTGCAGGGTTGTTTGAGATTTATTTTTGTGTAGGAGTGCTTTGTATGCATGTCTGGTCACCACGTGCATGTGGTGCCTCTGGAGGCCAGGAGGGGGCTCAGAGGCCCTAAAACTGGAGTTAAAAGATGGTCATGAGCCACCCTGTGGGTGCTAGGAATTAAGCTGGTTCTCTGGAGAAAAGCAAGTATTCTTAAGTAGTCGTCTCTCCACAGTGTGCCCCTAGTTGCCTGTCCCCTCCCACCATTTCTGTACTTTGAGACACTGAGCGGTGTGAACTGCCCACAATGCCTGCACCTTCTTCACCTTCCTACTGGCTCACGCCTGAGATACACTTGCTGTGCCACTCACCAGGCCAGAGACAAGGGCGACTCTTCCAGCACACCAAGGACGCCTCCCCTCTTCATTTGCACCTGCCTGAGCCACATGTTCTGTCCTGACAAGTGTATTCCTGCTGCCCCTGGGCCACTGTCAGCCTGTGGGGACCTGAAGGAGACAGCAAGTCACTGCTTCCTCATACCCTGTTGCCCTCCAAAGCCAACTCTTGTCTCTGTTATGGCCACAACTTCCTCTTCCTCCTCCTCCCTCATCTCTACGCCGGGATGAAAGCAGTATGCTGTCCCTGCCCCCTCTGGGGCCACCTTCTGACCAGCAGCCTCCACACATCCCTCCTTGGATTATTTTTTGGGTAGGTAGGTTATTTGGTTCAGTTGGTTTGGTTGGTTAACTCTGGTTAAGAATACTTGCCACAATCGAGACAACCCAAGTTTATTCCTAGCATCCATGTGGAGCCTCACCATGTACCTCTGGCTGGCCTCCCGAGAGCTAGAATTAAAAGTGTGCACGTCCAGCCCTTGACTTCTGAAAGCTGGTTTTCAGTCCCCATAATTCTCACACCCTATCCTGTCACACAGGCAGGGCTACACCTTACACAGAGCTGAGGCTGGATTTCTTTGAGCTAAGCTACCTAATGTATTATACAGCTGATCCAGAAGATGTAACATTTCCAAGAGTGGTTTATTTCAAAACTGTAAAGATACATATATTACTTTTTATTACATGTAATAAGTAATTTTAAGCTTAAAGTATATAAAGTTTCACATTTTTAAAGTTAAAAAAAATCCTTTTAAAGTTGTAAAGCATTAAAAAGCCAGATAAGCTGGATATATCTTACAACACAGGTTTATACCTTAAATATTCACATTTTGAAAGCTGTTTGTAAAGATTAAAAACTGAGTAAAAAGTATTTACAAGTGGCAATGATTATGATCTTGTCTTTGGAAGCAGAGGTTAACGGGCGGGGAACGGAGGGCTACGCAGTGAGGTTCGGCGGTCCCTGGCGTGGGCTGAGACTGCTGCCGTTTGTTTCTGGGGTGATCACTGGAGCAGGCACTCTTCCTGGGCAGATGCGACTTTCAACTGAGGAGCGAGGAGCAACACTTGAGCACCGCGTCCCTGAGGAAGGGGGGAGAAAGGGCCATGAAGGAGTGGTGTGCAGCAGCAGTAGCAGAGTCCCACCACACACTAGCACCTTCCAAGCAAGGCTGGACTCTGCAGCATGGTTCCCAAGAAGCCAAGGCTTTGCTGAGATTCACCCAAACACTTGCAAGTGCTTTTGAAGTGTTATTGTTAATTTTTGAAATCGCATTTGTCACAGGAATTTTTACTAGCACATAACCCTGATTTTAATAAAAGAAATGACTCTCAATAACAAAATAATCTGGGAATTAAGTTTTTATAAAAACGTTTTTGTTTTTGAACCTGCAAACTCATGTAATGGCCACAACAGCCAAGCTATGGAATCAGCCTACACATCCAACAGTGGGTGTGAATGGACAAAGAAAATGTGTTGTTTTTTTTTTAAACATTTATTTTTGTGTATGTTATATATGACTGTGTGTCTACCACGAATGTGGGTGACTGCAGAATCCAGAAAAGGCAAACAGACCCCCAGGAGCTGGGGCTGGAAATCCAGATGGATGAGCCACCTGACATGGGTGGTTTGGTCCTCCAGAGGAGCAGCAAGCACTCCTGACCCATCTCTCCAGACTCCACAATGGAGTTTTAGTCAGCCACAAAAGAACAGAATCCCACAGCTTTCAGGCAAACAGGCTGATGTGGAGATGACTGTCCTACTCAGCTTAAAGAATTACCTGAGAAGAAATCTCAGTTGAGGGGTTGATGGATCAGAGTGGCCTGTGGGCATGACTCTAGGGACTGTTTTGATTATTAATTGATAGAGGTGGGCTTGGCCCACTGTGGACAGTGTCAGTCCCCAGGGAGTGCTGAGCCTTATGGCAAAGCTGGCCACACCTAAGTCCCCGAGAAAGGCAGCAAATAGTGATCCTCCATGGTTCCTGCTTCAGTTCCTGCCCTGACTTCTGTCAGTGATGGACTGTGACCTGGAAATGTGAGCCAGATAAACCCATTTCTGGGTGGCAAGCTTCACTTGTGTTCTCTCCTATGTGGAATCAGTCTGTGTCCTGATTATTTACCAGTTGGGATCTGGCCAAAGAGAGGCAGGACATCACGGTGGCAAAGTGCAAGCAAAGAAGACTGCTCCAGAGTCCAGGAAGCAGACAGTGAATCTCTTCCCAAAACAATGCGATAAACTTCATTCAGCTTTCACGTTTTCTTCTCTAAGTGTCTGAACTATTACATAATATGCTTAAAGTAAAACAAAAAACAAAGAACTTGCAGTTCAAAATACCCACTAATAAAATTTGAAATGTATTCTGCATGTTGCCTGCCACTCTCCATCCAGAAGCCTTGACGTCTGGGGCACGTGGTCACCTTCCAGCAGCTGTGCCGCCCGCAGAGCCCTGGCTTGGATGTGAAGGGACAGTGTCCCGACCTTCACTCCACACGAGCCTCTGCACTCATCCAGAGCCTCCTTCCTGCAGCTCACATTGCTTTGCTTTTTCTCCTTTTATGTGTTTGTCAAAAATAATCACTCACAATAAGAGATGGGATAAGGCGGCCGGGAACCTCAGCTTGGGCCACAGGGCTCCACAGCTAATCAGCGCCGGGACAAAGATCCCTCTCAGGAGATCGCAAGACCCAGG
>CM052717.1:15279915-15375552 GCA_028551405.1 Uromys caudimaculatus | reverse complement strand
GGGGATACGGGGTTTCCAAAGAGGAGACCCAGAAAAGGGGAAACATCGGAAATGTAAATAAAGTATCAAAAATAAAAATTAAAAAAAAAAAAAAAAAGAGAGATGGGATAAAAACAATGTCTTCCACTGTTCACATCAGGTATGTAATTCTGCCGTCTTTTAAATAGAGAAGGTGTCTCCAAATTCTCCCTACTTCACTAGAACTGTTTTTTCCAATCTATCAGGTTTGATGTTGGAATTAACTCATGTTTCCCTTCTACAACTAAGTCATCACAGTCCTCTAGAAAAGCACAAAGAAACAGCATGGTAGACCACACTGGCTGCTGTGGGTCTGAACATTCACCTATCACCCCTGGCCCCCAAGCTGCAGAAGAGTGAGCTTTCTGCTAGCTAAGAACATTAATGTACTACGCCTTGACTCCCTAACCCTAACTCCCCTTATTACGTTCCAAAATAGAATTATTCTTGCTGGAGTCTCTGCCTCTTGGGTACTGTACAAAAAGATCCAGATTTCTTTTCAAATTCCCCGTCAATGGTCATAGAGCAAGGCAGGAGCAGGCTCCGCTCCAGCTTTACGTGCAGTGCAGCAAGATGTTCATTCACCTGAAGGCAGTTTATAAGCCAAGCTTTTTAGTTATTCTTAAAAATAACTTAAAGCAACAAAGTCAACAAAGTTAACTAAAAAGCCTCCTGTGAATTTTTTTGTTGTCTCATTATGTAGGCCTGACTTGCCTGGTGCTCACTAAATAGACCAGATGAGCCTTGAACTCACAAAGTTGTGCAACCATGCCCAGTCAAAAATAGCTTAATGTGAAAATTATTTAAACTCATATCAGGAGTCAATGTAATTCAGAGCTCACCTTGCATACGGGATGTAGGACAGACTGTACCTGCAAGAGAGAGTCAAGGATGTTAACACATTCTCTACACTAAGCCCCCCTATTCCCACTGGCCACATCTCCTACTGTAGCCACCTCAGCAGCAGATCACAGGACAGTGGTTCTCAAACTGTGACTCCATCTCGGGCAATAGCATTGATTAGGAACTTGTGAAAGATCCCAACTTTCTGAGACCTACAGCTCCCAGTCACAAGACTGCCTCCTAAGCAGCTTGTAGACTTTGCTGTGCCAGGGATGGAACCCAGGTCCTCTGTCACTGAGCTACATACACAACTGATAATGTGTTCAGTAAACTTCAGCGACTCTGATGCTGAGGCCTTTTGCAGAAGTTACTGTCTTATCTTTCCAGCAAAAGCTAACATTACTAAGAATGGTGACAACTTCCTGGAGAAAAGTCAACTGGAACACATTAAAGGAAAGCAAAATGTAAGAGAGTAGCCTATGTGATTTAGCCTAAATCTTCACATTTCAAAGAAAGAGTCAAGCAACCTTCCCCAGTGAGTCTGAAATATATTGATGTGCTATCTGTTAGTGGAAAGGTAGAAACAGTCAGAAGAGGAGCTGAGCCCAGCTGGGGCAACGGGAAAGACACAAAACAACAAAATTGAGAAAGGCAAGGAAAACTTGCTCTGTAGTGTACGGGGAGCAGGGTGAGGAGTGGCTGGCTGAGGCTCGCTAGGCAGGTGAGTGTAGGCAGACTGAGTTACATGGGGCTGTGAGGAGGATGTGGCACTGGAAAGAAGGCACACAGCAAGAGCAGGGGGAACGCCTGGGGCACCCGACACCCATGGGCACACCCTGTGAGCTTCCTCTTGTGAGAATTCAGGTGGCTTTGTCTACATTTCTAATCAGTTCTTTTCCGACAGTAGCCTGCCCCCATAGCCAGTGCACCCTGATACCACAGCTCTCTCTAGAAGTACTAGGGGGGCACACTGTTCAGAATGGGCCTCACTCCATCTGACTTTGCAGGAGTCTGGCTCGCAGGCATAGGCCCCTTTTCTAGGGCTCTCAAGAATCTAAATGATGCTTCTAACATCCTAGACAGTTTTCATTCTATAACTGGTATAAGAAGAGACTTACCAGGTCATCGACAAGAACTGCAATATGCAGAAGAGTAAGGCCAGCCCCTTCTTCCGCCACTAGCAACAAACAACACATTTAGGGTTTTAAAAAGGAGCATTATAAATCAGGTTTAATTCTTCACTTTAAAATGGATATCCTGTTTGTTTATTCAATTTTATCTATATATTTTAAAACCTTAAATATCGCCATGAAAGTACATTTCCTTTCCAATACCATCTCTATTATCTTAAATACTACAAAATACACAGCATAAGTGACTGTTACAGTTATGCAAAGGCTGGAAACAGAACTCATCAAGGTTACAGCTTGATGTAATCCTGATGCTACAAAGTGATATAACCTTTCCTAGAATCAGCATTCAAAACTCCATAAAACTCCATAGAATTACTTACCCTCCCTCCCCCTTCTCAAGATTTTGTTCTTTGGAGATGTTTTGCCATACAGCCCAGAATGGCCTTGAACCTACAGCAATCCTCCTGTCTCAACCTCCCACATACTGGGATTATAGCATGCACTATCATGCCTGGCTTCTTGAGGCTTATCGTTTTGTTTCTTTTTTTTTGAGAAGGGGTTTCTCTGTGTAGTCCTGGCTGTCCTGGAACTCACTATGGCATCGAACTCACAAAGATCCTCCTGCCTCTGCCTCCTGAGTTCTGGGATTAAAGGCATGCGCCACCATCACCCAGAGAGTTTTTTGTTTTTATTTGCTTGCTTTTTAGAAGGACAATTATATTACTGCAGTTTTCTGCATATAATATAAAGTTCCTACAATGCTCTAAGATAACTGACTTGAGAATTCCCAATTTTGGGGGGAAGAAGGTGGGCAGGTGCTGAGGATCAAAACCAGGACTTGTCTCCAGCTGACAAGTGCTTTCTACCACTGAGCTACATGCCTAGTCCCCGCCCTAAAAGGAGAGGAGACAAAATGGATTAGTAGATAAAAGCAATTGTTCGCCAAGCCTGACACCCGGCACCCACATTGTGGAAGGAGAGAACTGGCTCTTGCACACTGCCCTCTGACTTCCATATGTGCATTATGGTACAACCACACACATATGGAGCCCTTAGCTGACCTGGAAGTTATTACGTAGAACAGGCTGACCTCAAACTCATGAGAGCTGTCTGTCTCTGCCTCTAGGATGCTGATTAAAGATATCACCACCACATGTGGTCCTGATGGAGAGATTTTTTTTTTTAGTCTTATTTGTTGATCTGCTTGTTCTCTGGACCCCCTTCTCTGGGAGCTTTTCACACTATTGCTTCCCCCAAGGCACACAGAAAGTCTGCAGCAGGGCAAAGCAGAGGACACAGGCCCAGTCTAGGATGCAGTCAGAGCAGCAACTGGTCTCCGCATGAGTGTGCTCGCAGGCACCTACACTCAACAACCTCTGTGTAGGTTATAGACAGCAGACTCCACCTTACATCTGTTTCAGGAACAGACTCTCTTGAGGGCTTCATGAAACTGGCCTCTGTTCTGTTCTAAGACAATGGTGGAGTGAGGACAGTGAGCAGATAGCCAGCATGGCTGATATAACTTACCCAGAGAGCAGCACACAGGGTAAATACCAGGCACAACTACAGGGAAGGAAAGAGTTCATGAGAAACCTGAGGTTCTTCAAGGGCCCAACAAAAACGCACAAACTTCTGCATTCATCTGCTTGGATAGCATGCAACACAATAAACAAATGGGATAGTGGACTCTGCTGCCATCTTAAAGCCTGTAGAAGCAATACCCGATGTCCCAGCACACTGAAGCCCTAAATAATGCACTTGTCAAGCAAAGGGAAAGACTGGAAAGTAAAGTTTAGAGCAGCAAGAGGCCACTCCTGTGTCTCGTTGATGCTCACGACAGTGCCAACGGCAGTGCCAATAGCGTCAGCATGCTCCAACCATGGTCACTTTACAGCGACGGACAATGCTTCACACAGGGGACTGCATGAGCTCAGGGGCCAGGTTTGCTTGGGGAACCTGTCTAAGGTTCAGCTTTCCTCTCTCTAACCAGAGAGAGCATCTACACACTGCTTCATCTGCACTGGGGCAGTGGTTGTCTTCACCATTACTGTGAGGCAGAATCTGTGTGTGCAGCAACTTAACTCATGTTCAACACTGTCCTGCAAACAATGTGACTCAACAACCAGCACTGAGTGACAGCCATGGTAACTAAGAGCACTGAGTGTCAGCCACGGTAACTAAGTGCAAAATAACAACCACAGTAATTCAGAGCACTGAGTGACAGCCACAGTGAGAGCCTGTTACATGAAGGGACTCAACTCAGAGCACTGCTGAGAAGCTGTCCTGTGACAATGGTCAAGTCAGCAAATAGCAGAAGACAGAAACCACACAAGTTACAATTCCAATTCTCCTTGAAAAGATCTCTATGAATTCACAAGTACTGCACCCTCTCCCCCCCACCCCGAGAAACAGACGTCCCAACATGTGTAGGGCTTAAAAATGAAATATGACAGCTGATTTTCATAACTACTTCCAGCTATACACATGCAACAGAAAGCATGTTCCACCCAGACAATCATATTAGACAATGCTGTACAAGCCAAACTCTTTAACATTGTTATTTCTCTCTCTCTCTCTCTCTCTCTCTCTCTCTCTCTCTCTCTCTCTCTCTCTCTCTCACACACACACACACAGCAATAATGCAGAAAAGGACATTAATAAGTTTATAAAATTAACATTATTTACTTACAAGCATAATAATAGTTGCAAGCAATCTTGTTGTTTCAAACATTTTCTTCAGTTGCTTCACAGGTCCCATTAGAAAGCATGTACTATTTGAAACAAAGTAAAAGATGGCTCTAGTAATTTGTCTGACTATGCAGAAATAAAATTGCTATAAAACAAACTGAGTTGTTTTACTTCTTGCTTTACTTGTCTGTGGATCTGCTGTCTTTGTGGCTGGGGCAAAGTCTAGGCTGGTCCTAAACACCTCAACCTTCTGTACTGGGGACTTCTCCCCTTAGTTTGTTGTTATTCCTTTGAGACAAGGTCTTTCTATGTAGCCCAGGCTGGCCATAAACTCACAATCCTCCTGCCTCACCTTCTAAGTACTGGGCGGTTACTTTCATTTTGACACACGGTCTTGCTACTAGCGTAGGCTGGCCTAGACTTTGTGATAGTTCTGTTTTCTCCTCCAGACCACAGGTATTACATGCATGTCCACCATGCTTGCTTTTCCCTCTGACCTTTGAAAGGACACTTCAAGACATGCTATGGTCTTAACATGATATTGGTATGACGACATGAAGGGTGAAGAGGGCACAGACTGCTTCCCATCCCCAGATGGGTGGAAGCAAGGCCCCGAGGTGACCCTCCAAGCACCAGAGTACATGCAACCCCTCAGGGATACAGGATGCAGCTCTGAGCAGACAACTGAGGCGCCGATCTTGGACTGCCTGCCTGCATCACAAGTGGCCTGGATGCTCTACTCATCCCCACAGCAATGCTCTCTCAGAAGACAGCCAGCAGCTTCAGTCCCTGCTGCTCACCAGCTTCAGTTCTCTGCACTACACCAACACTGTCACATCTGTTCTGAGCTTCCTCACAAAACCTTCACTCAACAAGAGCCAGGACTGAAGGGTAGCAACTACAGAGTTGGGCTCTGGAGCAGACCCTAGGCTGGGACCTAGCCTCTGTGCTCCCCAAATGCACTGCTGGCCACCCAGTATTCCCTGATACTCAGTCATACAATAGCAGTATTACAGAATGAACATAAATTTTGCTGCAGAATTGACATTATAAACAATCAACAGAAACATGCTACTTACAAAGACTTATTAGAAAGAAAATCTGATACCAACAGCAAACAAGGCATTTTAAGAAGCCAAAGTATAAACACACCTGGCCAATGCAGCAAGGTTTCCAAGGGTGTAAAATACTGCAAAGAGTTTCATGCCATTTGGAAGCCATAGCAACCCAGTTCCCTAAAGTAGAATTTATAGTTAGTTAGATAACAATATGATCTTCAGAGCCCAGAATCAGAAAGTTCTACTATAGTGGTTGATACTAAGTACTATACAATAATGCTTAAATACAACTGTGGAATACAGTCTTTTGTATCAGTGTATACAAATGTGCTCTGGCAGAACTGGCTCCACACTTGTCTGAAACTTAAGTATTCATTTGAATGCCAAGTTAAAACAGGCTTACTAAAACACATCTAAATTAGTGATTCTCTAGTTTTCAAGAAAAACTGGTGTTCCAAATACAATTTAACATTTTCTCCAAATTACCATAGCATTAATTTCTGTTTATTTTTAATCAATCCCTACATATTTATTTAAGGTCACTGTGTTCCATCAAAATAATCTAACATTTAGATAAAGCAGGCTACTTCTGTTGGCTTGAAATTATTCATTTAGAACAATATAAGACTGTTTAAGCCGGGCAGTGGTGGCGCACGCCTTTAATCCCAGCACTTGGGAGGCAGAGGCAGGTGGATTTCTGAGTTCGAGGCCAGCCTGGTCTACAGAGTGAGTTCCAGGACAGCCAGGGCTACACAGAGAAACCCTGTCTTGAAAAAACCAAAAAAAAAAAAAAAAAAAAAAGACTGTTTAAAAAGACAATGCCTTAACTCACAAGGATTGAAAAGAAAATGCCAGCAACAAAGCATATGACAAACCACTTCAACCTGGTGTTGAAACTCAGGGACGAGGCATCCAGGACCTTAGGAAAGAGGGACAGGTAAAGTTAGATAGCATGTTTAAATCGGACTCTATACTACATCAAACCACCTTCTTCATCTTTTGAGACAGGGATTCTCTACATATCTCTGGCTGTCCTAGAACTCATTATGTAGATCAGGTTGGCCTTGAACTCGTAGAGATATGCCTATGTCTGCCTCCCGAGTGCTGGGATTTTCAAGCCTGGCAGCACTCACTGTTAACAGGGACCTGGCTCTGTAATACAGCCACTCCTGTAGTTATAAGGACAGTGAGCATCAGCTGGTCCTCGTAGGTTTTGGGTCTCGTGAAGTCCTCCCCGGTGGGTGCGGCACACGCATGTTCATCTAAGCACCACCACACAATGGTAGAGATACAGCTCTAACCTGGGATAAAGCCAGGGGCTGCATGTTGGGAACTGCTGAGGCTGGGCCTGCACCCAGGCTCATCCTACACCTTTCAACTTCCTCCAGGCCTGAGGAGTGAGGCAAGGATGATCTCAGTAGAAACCTTTAAGGAAGCAGGGGGGAGAGGGAAATGGAAGGCACCCAGCCGGAGGTGAGCCTGGTCCTCAGTGAACCACATTGCAATGGATTTCCAGCCTAAGGAGCAAGCTGGCTTCTGGGGCCCTTGAAGAAACTAGAAATTTAGCCAGGCATGGTAGTGCATGTTTACTAATTCCAATACTTGGGAAGTAGAGGCAGGAGGATCAGGAGTTCAAAGCCAGCCTCAACTATACAGTAAGTTCAAAGCTAGAACTAGAAATTTACAAGAATTTCTATCCCAAAATTTAAATTTCTAATGGATACTACCATATACACTTAAAAAAGTAAGACCAGCAGCCCAGGACATTTTCAGTGGTGAAATCACAATAGGAATTTGTGGGCACCAGCTTGCAATCCCCTTGGTCTCCGCTCCTTACCTCAGCAGATCGTCTGGGAATCCTTACGCAGCTTGAAAGGCAGAGAAAAGGTTAAGTGCTCTGTCAGTGCAGCACACCACATTTCCTGTATCTTACTGCCTTTGCACTTTAACCTAGACATCCTGATTCCAGCAACGCCACCCGCTACAGCCTAACTGGACATGGGGTTGTAAATTGGGTGAACGGCTACGGACACCCAAAGCCCCTTCTTACCAGGGATTATACACTACAAGTATTTTAGTCATAGAATATAACACCCCAAATGTGAACATCACGTAACAACCTGCTGTCACTCACATCAATTGCTCTGTCATACATGCATACGTGTCATACAGTTTTCACTACTTTCAGTTTCAGGACTTCTTGCCATCACATGAGACAGTAAATTAGCCTTTGACCAGGAGGCCACTGAGAAGACACAGCAAGGAATCAGGACTAACTCCTCAGCTGTACAGGCAGTGAGAATGAATGGACACACCACATAGTGACCCCAGTTTTGACCTATACCTGAGGACAGGCTAAGGCCTAGGGCCACACCACCTGCAGGGCCAGGAAGAGTTACAGCCACAGAGCCCAGAGTTCAGTCCTCCAGAACACTTGGGGTAGCTTTCAATTAGCAAAAGCCCTAATTTCTGCATTCCCCTCCATTTCTCTCCCCGGATGACTGGCATGTAAAAAGACAATCATCAGCAGAAGCTGAAGGTCTTGCTCCTCAGGATTATCCTGGGCAGCACACCTGCTTGCCCCCTCTCCTCCTGGGGTTCATGAGGAAAGAGCCACTTTGTCCCCCAGTTGCCCCTGACCAGCTTTCTTTGTCCTCTCCTTCAGGACTCCTGGCCACAAGGCCGTACCTACCCATATGGTAGATCTTGCCTGTTCTCCATATTCAACATGGACAGCCCATCCTTTCTGTGCTTCAACCCATCTCCAATGGCTTCTCTCCTTCATCCTACACACTGACCTACTGCCCAGAGCCTTCTTCTTCCCTGCAATCCCTGTCTCTGAAATCCTTGTTCAAAAACCCCAGTCTTGGGGCTGGGGTTCAGGAGCTAAGGGCACTTTCAGATACAATGAACCTTGGTTCAACTCCCGGCACCCATATGGCAGTCACAATCATTCCCAATTCAAGTTCCAGGGCATCCGATGCCCGTTTTCTGGCCTCAGTGGGCATCAGCTATGCATATGGTGCACATACATACATGTAGACAAGACAGTCATATACACGAAAGGAAATTAGTCTTAAAAAATAAACAATGTCCTAGGAGTTACTACCTCGCCTGCCTCACAGGCCCCTTATCAGGCCCTCAGCTTCTCCTCATTTCAGTGGCATTAATGTTGAGCACCACTCTAGGTCAAGCCTGTTTTTAGTCTCCCCACCACCAACCTGCTTTCTCACTAGAACTATCTCAAGCCTCCTAGTTCTGCTTTAGTGCTCCTCTCTGAGCAGACAACTCCACCTACTGACAGCAGAGAAAACTGAAGGCAGCAGTGGGAGCTCATGGCTCCCATGGCGGTTTGAGTAACAGCAGCCCCCATCTGCTCACTTATTGTGAGTGCTTGGCCCCTAGTTGGTGGAACTGTTGGGCAGGATTAAGATGTATGGCCTTGCTAAAAGAGGTGTGTCACTGGGGTGAAGGTGGGGGTGAGCTCTGAGGTTTTGAAGGCCCATGCCATTCCCAGTTAGCTCTTTGCCTCATGTTGTGTCTCAAGACGTGAGCTCTCAGCTACTGATCAAAGCCATGTTCACCTGCCTGGTGCCATGCTCCCTACCACGATGGTCATGGACTCACACTCTGAAACTATGAGCCTCAAACTTTCTGTAAGCTGCCTTGGTCATGACATCTTATCACAACAACAGAAAAGTACCTAAGACATGCACTTACAAGAGCACCTAGGCCCTTGCTCTGGCTCCCCGGGACTCTTCCTACCTGTCCCAGGGAGGTACACATTTGCCTGCCTGCTTTAGAGCCCCACCCCTCGGGCCTGCTGTAGGAACTACCTTGAAACAAAATCTAAAAAGGTGCCTCCCTCTAGCCAGCAGCAGCCACTCCTTGATACTGAGAGCAACTATGTGCTTCTGAAGAGCTAGGTGAGGGGCTCAGCTCCTGGTTACAAACAAACATACTATATGCTGATCAGGCATGGTGGTACCTGTCTTTAATCCTAGTACTTGGGAGGCAGAGGCAGGAGGAACTCGTGAGTTCAAGACCACCTTTGTCTACATAGTGAGTTCCAAGCCAGCCACATAGACACCTTGTCTAAAAAACAAACCAACCAGTATGCCAGATGCTGTAACAAAACACCATCACCATCACCACCATCACCACCAGCATATCAGCTGTTATATATACTGGTTTATATAACATGGGCTTTTATTAACATCTTCCACCTCAACTACCATCACTGTCTATTCTTCCTCATCTTCGTCCTCCTGATTCTGGAAACTGAGTCTAAGATCAAGTGTTAGCAGATACGGTGTCTGCTGCCTCTGCACATGATAGAAGGGGCAAATGGTCTCCCTGGGGTATCTTTCAAGGACACCTTCTCTTAAGACTATCAGGCTGGGAGTTAGGCCTTAGCATATGAATCTGGGGAGCATTCAGAATGCAGCACTGGATGTGACTGTTTGGGTCTGACCATGAGCAGTGACATAGCCTCCTGGGAAGCTGCCATTCCACACGGGCCTGACAGGAGCTGTAGTCCTGACCTGCAGATCCTCACTGGCTGTGACCTTTTATTTTCACACAGTGTATCCTAGCTCTGAAGACAGGCCTGAGAGGCTTGATTCTCTAATCTTAACTGCTTGGTCTTTTTCTGTGACTGTCCTAATCCTGCAGCTATGTAGAGACCCCAGCCACCACTAGGCAGCCCAATACCATAGAGAAGACTCAACTCAGAGACCACATGAATTTTTGGAGTTATATGACCAAAAAAAAAAAAAAAAAGAAAAAAGAAAAGAAAAGAAAAAGGTCTTAATTAGGGTTTTACTGCTGTGAACAGACACCATGACCAAGGGAACTCATAAGGACAACATTTAATTGGGGCTGGCTTACAGGTTCAGAGGTTCAGTCCATTATCATCAAGGCAAGACATGCCAGCATTCGGGCAGGCATGGTGCAGGAGAGGCTGAGAGTTCTACACCTTTATCTGAAGGCTGCTGGCAGAATACTGGCTTCCAGGCAGCTAGGATGACGGTCTTATAGCCCACACCCACAGTGACACACCTACTCCAACAGAGCCGCACCCTCTAATAGTGTCACTCCCTGGGTCGAGCATATATAGACCACCACAGTAACTAAATGCTTCGCAGTACCTTGGCAGGTCATATTCAGTCTTCTGAGAGAGCCACTGCTTGATTTATGTAACAGGGCTTTTATTCCCATCTTCCATGTGGCAAATTAGAAGGTGGAAGGTGGCAGACTCCTCTGTTAACATGGACTAGTCATCCACAAGCAAATGATTTATCTGCCATGCTGTGCATAATATGCATACAGATGCTCCCCCAAATCCTATCCTTTCAGAAGCTGGTGCTAGAACACAGAGCCTCAGGGACATGCAGGACATGGGAAGAGAACCTTTGGGAGAGGGATTAGTTTCCTTTCCCAGGGAATTCCTATAACCCTTGCACTGAAACTGGAATGGTACATCCACAGACCAGAAAGTGGCCCTTGGGAGACACAGATTCTGCTGTGACCATGATCTTGGGACTGTCAGCCTCTAGAATAGTAATAAATAAACTTCTGTGGTTTCTAAGCTACCCAGTCTTTGAGTTCTGGCCAAAGTCTATGAATACATAGTTCATGGCAGAGACTTGTTAGACTTCAATGACAGGTTGCAGGACAGACAGGTCTCACGTGCAAATGGGGAAGGGCAGTCGATGGTGAGAACAGCTGCCAGAAGTAAACAGGAGGGTAACTAGGAACAGGCCTAGTCTCTCTGAAGACATTCAATGCTGAGTCCACTAGAAGAGCCAGGTTGGAGCATTCCAGAAAGAATGACTTTGCTAGAAGCCTGCCAAGTTGTGGGTAAGAAAGGACTCAGGCAAGGAAGCTGAGACACCTGAAGCACAGTTGAGTACTGGCAGGTGGAAGAGAAGCCAGGTACTTGCAGGTCTGAGAAGCTAACCTGGGTTTAACTCTAGACGCACAGTGGTAGGAGAGCAGGATAGGCTTCTCTGAGGCCTGCTTCAGGCCGTTCCCTCTAGGAAGATGTCCTAGACACCTCCTAAGGAGGGCCCAGACCCTCGCTTCTAGTCAGTCCTGGGCTCAAGCCTCTCAGCAGTAGGATAGAGTAGCTCAAATTCCAGGGTGCCTGACACCCTTGTCTAGCCTGGCAACCGGGCAACCATCTACTTAAAGGACCTATTCCATCCTGCAGTACATGAAGTCACCATTCAGGACACCCCATCACCCTGCTAAGTCTGGGCACCTGCAATCACAGAACACTCTGAACTCTACACAAACTGGTCCTCACCATCTTCTAAGCATCTCTCATCTTGTGGTATACCCTCCCCAGAGGCATGTGTTCTTCCCACATATCCTGCAGACAGGCAGTGGGCTAGGCTCTCTTCCCTCTAGGCCCATGCTCTTCCCCAGACACCTACTAATTTCAAGGCCACCATGACACTGTACCCCTGTCCCTCCATCGTCACACCTCTCATCCTCGGTGAGCAAAATATTTACACATATGAAGTAAAAATGAATCTTAAAAAATAAGAAAATTGGAGTACTGGATCAACATAGCTGAGACTTCCCCATGAGCAGGCTCGGGCTCTCACCCCCTCTTCTCAGGGGAGGCACAACTTTGAGACGTTCTGGAAACTTGAGATGCTAAGGCCTACCTGGCAGAAGTCACTCACTAGGATTGACTTCTGCCTTCTCTCCTTCCTGGAGGTGTGAAGCAAATCCCCTCTCATATATCTAGCCAAGAACCGAACTGTCCACCACACCTTCCCCATCATGATAGACTAAAGCTCTGAAACTGGGAACCACAACATAGCTTCCCTCTCCTTGAGCTGTTTCTGCCAGGTACTGTGGTCAGTGACGGGAAAGTGGCTAATACACTATCAATCACTCACAGTAAATCAAAACCCTCTCCACAGCTTAGGAGACACAATGGGACGCTGAATCTTCCACCTCTTGTAGCCATTTAAATGTATTTCCTTAGTGGTACATCCCATTTTTAAAGTGTTCAGTAGCATGTGGTCAGGGGCTACTGTTCAGACATTGCACCTAAGGAATGATTCCACTGCCAGAGTGTTGTCAGGCAGCGCTCTTGTAAATCCTGGGGATAAAGAAGTGACCTTGTTCCTTGAAGCTGTTTCTGGAGGAGAGAAAAGTGTGTAGAGAAGAGTTCAATCACAGGTCCAAGGCTCTGGTGGTGACAGACTGCTAAGTGTGAAGTGGTCATCCAACAGATCTTCAGGTCCTCACATTGTTGTCACTGTCGATGTAATGACAGTGACTGACAGAGACCTCCTGTGCACAAAATTTACATCCCAAACAAGGGTACGGTTGCAGTGTTAGTGGAAAGTGGGCGGGGAGGCTTAGGGTTGCCATAGTGCATTGGGTCCTCAGCCTCTCAGGTAGGGCGGTCTGTCATGAAGAGCTTCCCACCAGGAAAGAGTGGTAGGTGTGGCTTCTGTGTGTACTGTGTAGTGACTGGAACAGAGGGAAAGAGGGACACAGGTAGGAGACAAAGGCAGGTAGGCAAGAGGTGGAAGATTTCAGTTCTTAAGAGGCAGAGGCAGGAGGACCTTTGTAGTGCCAGGCTAGCTAGGGTTACACAGTGAGACCTCAGAACAAAACCAAAAAGAGCAAACAAACAAACAAATCACAAAACACAACATAGATTTCACTTGTTTTAACACAGGCTACCTCAGACTCGCCAACAAAGAAGTCAGAAATGAAAAAGGAACAAACAAAACATCTTCATGTAACACAAATTCAAGTCCATGTCTGTGCCAAGGCACACCAAAATGTGCTAGCATGCAAAACACAAAGCACTTCCTGGTTGCCTATTTTAAATTCTTACTGGAGGAAGTAAGTCTTTATCAAGTCTGGGTCACATGCATACAAGGGCTCTGTTAATAAAAAACACGCATAGCTAAGGAGGGCTGTCTTCTCAGGCAACCTTTGGCACGGTGTAGCTTCACGTCTGTGCTCTCCAGTCTCCCGCCCAGGTCTCACTGCTGAGACCTGGAATGGCTGAGCTGGCCACAGGCAGCCCAGCCCCGAGGCCTGACCCTCAGAGCTCGCTGCAAGGACCGCGGAACATGGGAGCAGGAGGGGAGAGCCCCGAGAAAGGCCACAGCGAAGTGGCTGGAACCGGACAGTCCCAGGGGCCTGGGGCCGACTCCCCGACGGCGGTTCGCGGCCCCCCTCCCACAGTCGCCTCGGCCGGGGACGTTACCTGCGCCGTCAGGCCTTGCTCTTCGTCGTCCTGGCCGCTCAGGACACGCCGTAGCTTCTCCATGGCTCTGTCCTCCGGCCGCCGGAGGACACTAGCTCGTCTGCCCAACACGCCCACCCGGAAGTCAGGAATCGCATCTTCACGCGCTAGCCGGAAATCCGGGCTTCCGCTTCTTTCGAGCATGCGCACATCCTCGCTCTTTAGCTGCCGGGGCGGGCCTTAACGTCACTTCCGGCGCGCCCACGGGTACCCGCAGAGGGTTGGTGAGTTGCTTTTTTTACCCTCAAGATCTTTCACCCGGCACGCAGAGTTAAACCTGTGTGCTCGGCCTGGCGCAGAGAAACAGTGTCTAGTTGCAGGACTCTCCAGTCACGTGATACTTCCTGCCCCGATTGTTTTGGGTTGGAGAAATGGTAATGAAATGTCCTTTATTTTAACTACCTTACTAACAGCTTCCTCCTTAAAATTGGATCGAGAAAAAAGTGATGTCTATCATACTGCCTCTCGAAAAGCAGTCATTACAGGAACTCTAGAGAAGTAGACCATGTACCGATGAAACTGTAGAGAAGTAGATAGATCATGTACCGATGAAACTGCTCCAGCATTCCCCGGGAGTTGGACCTGAACGAGCGAAAGTAGGAAAACCCTGTCCCTTTGCCCTTTGAAGGATCACAAAGATGATAACGAATGTACAATAAAATCGTCGTTAAATGTACAATAAAGTCGTTTTTAATATGTCTATACGTTTTCCTTTTGAAGTATAGTAACTAGTTCTTCTGTTTTAAAAAATCTGATATCAGTAGGTATGAAAAGTCTGTTTTTCAATATATATGAAATTGCCAGTACTCACAATATAGTTGAAACCCCAATTTGAAGGAGTCAGTAGGTACTTGAAATAATTAGTGGCAGTTCAAGAACGCTGGTGACATATACATGTGTGGAAATGTCACAGTGAAACCCATTAATTTGTACAAATGATAAGGTGTTAGTTCTAATAACAAGAATAAACAACTGGATCCTAGAATGTGTTACAGAGAGAAAGCCATTTAGTAACCCAGTTTTGCTTCTTAGTGTTCTTAGCCTCTTAGTGATACATATATGTATTTGACTACCCCCCCTTCTGTCATTTTTTTAAAAAGTTTATTTGTATGGATGTTTTACCTGCCTGTGTGTCTGTGTACCATATCCATGCACTGCCCATAGATATCAGATGAAGGCATCAAATTCCCTGGAACTGAAATTAGGGAAGGTAGTGAGCTGCTATGTTGGTGCTGGAACTGTGAATCCTCTGGAAAAGTAGCCAATACTCTTAACCGCTGAGCCCATGTTTCTAGCCCCTCTGTCCTTCTTAAGGCTGAGTAAGAGCTTATGTAGAATAGAGACTCTGGACAAGACACATGTCTTGAAGTGTAAATTTCCTGTCAAATTTAACTATGTAGAATAAAATGTAACTATTAAAAACAAGGACTGAGGGCTGGAGAGATGGCTCAGAGGTTAAGAGTACTGCATGCTCTTCCAGAGGTCCTGAGTTTGATTCCCAGCACCCACTTGGTGGCTCTCAACCATCTATAAAGGGATCTGATGCCCTCTTTTGTCATGCAGGCATACATGCAAACAAAGTATAATAAATAAATATACTTATTTATTAATATATATAACACATACTAATTTATATTATTATATAGAGCATAAATCTTAAAAACAAAATAATGACTGAGCTAGAGTGGTGGCACACACTGTTAGTAACAGCACTCAGGAGGCAGAGGCAGGTGGATCTCTTGAGTTCGAGGCTAGCCTGGCATACAAAGTGAGTTCTAGGACAGCCAGGGCTACACAGAGAAACCCTCTCAAAAACCCATACAACCAACTAAACAAAAGGCTGACTATAGGTTTTATTGCTTCTTGTCCCCTAGAAGTCAAACCTGTCTTCTGAACAATGCTACACAGAATTTATTAGATCCATTGTGGGAAACAATAAAATGAGTAGGGGGCCTAGGCTCTGGAGAGAAGCGGTGGGTTGAAATCTTGCCCCCATTCCTATAGCCTTGGGATTTGACATAAATCACCATATATCGGCTTCAGATGTGGAAATAAGGAGGACATAATGGCGCAAGTCTTTAAACCCAGCACTTGAGAGGCAAAGACAGTGGATCTCTGTGAATTCAAGCTAGCCTGGTCTACTAGTAAGTGTGAAGGACAGCCAGAGCTACATAGTGAGACCCTGTCTCTAAAACAAACAAATGTGGAAATAACATTCATTCCTACCTTACAGAGCTGTTAAGGAGACTAAATGGGAAAACACTGACACCATCCTCATTACTAACAGGTGGGGTTGTAGATGCTACAAATCAGTCAATCCTTGTAGCACTTTCCAGGTCATACAGGTTCAGGGTCAGAGTTCTGGTGAACCTCAAGCCCACTATCCTAGCTGAGATCTAGAGAGTGAGGCTGCCTTATATCAGTTATGTTGTAAACAAATTTTCCTTCTGGGCCCCATTCAGTGCTCCAGTTTTCACATTATTGTGCTGCTGCTGCTGCTGCTGCTGCTGCTGCTGCTGCTGGTGGTGGTGGTGGTGGTTGTGCTCTATTTGATGGGTCAGGGCCCATCCATCTGTCCTGCTAAGGCTCCTAAGTGCCTTCTTAGGAAGATGGTTAAAGAAGCCTCACTCAGGCATAGCGCTGGCAGCTGTGCATCCAACCATAAAAATCCATAGAACAGGAAGCAAACACGGTTACATAATGATCAGCTGACAAAGATGTGACCAGAGGTTTTCAACAACCCGATTGCATGTGCTCAAGAAAATGGCTTGGCATACCCCAGTTCTGCGTTTGTGGTGAGTTTCCTGAACATAAAGGGTCCAAATAGCAAGGACCTTGTGTCAAACACTCAGAACAGGGCTGGCACTTACTGACTGCTGCACAGACATTGTTGTTCATCATCCTGGCACTGTTCATCATGTACACACCCAGCTCTGGGGCCCCATTTCTCTTCTTTTAGTGTATTGCCCAGAAAAGCTAGATGAACTTCCCATTCCCAAACACAGGGTTTTTCCAGTGGCACAGAAAACCTTTCTTTCCAAACCCAAGGCAACCCAGGTGTAAAATAAGGTTCTGAATGGTGAGAGGCTGAACCTCTGGGGAAACAAGTCCTTCTGAGGCACTGAGATAAGCTCCTGGCTATTAAGCCAGGTTTGATGGTACATATCTTTAATCCCAGTACTTGGGAGAGGGAGAAACAGGTCTCTGTGAGTTCAAAACCAGTCTGATCAACATAGCAAGTCCAAGCCCAACCAGGACTACATAGAAAGCCCCCATCTTTAATAAACAAATAAACGAAGGAAGGAAGGAACTATCTAGGCAGGAAAAGACATGGGACTCTTGAATGCAAAAGGCAATATCTATCACAACTCCACACTGCACAATGTCATGTGACATTCCAAAAGAGGTAAAACTAGTTGCTGGTTTCTGAGATTGGGGAGGGGTGTGTGTGGATGAGTCAAATGGACACAGAGGACTTCTGGGGCAATGGAACTGCTTCTGGATGCCATGACGGACACACAGTGCAGTGGTTTGAATAAAAATGGCTCCCATAGGCTCATAGGGAGCAGCACTATTAAGATCTGTGGTCTTCTTGGAGTAGGTGTGGCTTTTTAAAGGAAGTACATGACTAGGAGGTGGGCTTTGAGGATTCAGAAGTTCAAGCCTGGCCAGGGTGTCATTGTCACTTCCTGCTGCCTTTGGTTCCAGATGTAGAACAATCAGCTGTCTCTCCAGCACCATCTCTGCCTGCATGCTGCCATGCTTTCTGCCCTAATGATAATGGACTAAACCTCTGAACTGTAAGCCAGACTCAATTAAATGTTTACCTTTATAAAGAATTGCCAAGGTCATTTTGTCACATATGCATCTGTTCCAGCCCACCTCATGTGCAGCACCAAATGAGACTCCTATAATGGACAATGAACTTTAACAGAAACATTCAAGTTGGCTCATCAGGAGTAGAACACCCATCATCAGATCGAGGGGAAGTTTGCAGGGGTTTGAAGAGAGGGGAAACATGGGGTCCTTCTGTTTTCTGTTTATGCTTCAAACTATTAAAAGAGATGAAGCTGCTAATGTGAAATAGTGATTCCCTGTGGGTGTTCATCCCACTTGGGATCACTACAACATGTGTCCACTTGCCCACAACAAGAGAGCTGACAGCTGAGCCTCAGAGCCCTGCAGGAGAGAGCAGCTATGGAAGAGGCTGGTGAGAGGAGCAGGCACGTTTGGAAGGACAATGTGTGGGCTTTTGTTGGCAGGAAGAGAGCTAGGGTGAGAGAGGAGAGAGGGACAGTCAGGCTGCTGAGGGAGCCATTGAGACCTGTTTCAGGACCATGTCCCCAACAACAGCCCCAGGGACCACTGAGCTATAAGCTTAGGGTAGAAGCAGGTTTGCATTCTGGGAAGTTCATTTGCGCTCAGGCAAGGAATGTAGGTACTGGGTCCAGAAACGAATGTACTGTGACCTGTCAGAGGTGCTGGTGGGAGATCAGAGGAGGACCACAGCAGCTCTGGTGGGAGTGGCCTGCAGAGGGCAGAAACAAGCAGATTCTGCAGTAGGAATGGACACTTGGATGCTGTGGAGGTGGTGTGGTGATGAGGTTACACAGGGAAGGGCGGTGCTTGTGTCAGAATGAGTCATGGGGTTTGCCATTGCATGTAGCATCCACGCGCTGATGGTGTGATAGAGACTCGACAGGCCGAGCTGGCAAGGGGCCTGGAAGTGAAGAAATCCCAAGAGGCTGTGGGTGCAGAATGGGGCCTTTGGTGTTTTGTCACAAAAATGAGAACAAGGGTGAGAGGGTGCAGGAGGGATGTCATCAGTGACACTGGCCTGCTGAGGCAAAGGCTAGGTCTTGTCTCTTTCGATAGGTCTGTTTTCCAAAGGCCAGGGAGACTGGGAAAAGTACAATTGATTTTGACATGGCTCAAAGACAGCAGATGCCAGCTCTACTTCCAGGAGCCTGTGGACCATCACCGCTGACAAAAGCTGACAAATTGCTGTGTGTGGTGCTGATGGCCTTAGGCTGAGCTTCCTTTCCCACGTTCTGAGCAGAGGAGCTGTTGAAGAACAGTGAACAGCTCTTACAGAAAACATCCAGCTCTCCCTCCTACTTTGCTGATGCACAGCAACCCAGAAAAGATACCATGGTGATCTCTGTGCTCACCTGTGGCCTTCCTGGGAGATCCGTTTTCATACCTTAAAGCCCACCGTAAGAGAAAATGCCTTCCCCAAACCCTGTCTCTGAGAAGCCAGCAGGAAGTACTCTGTGTCTTCATGACAAAGTGCTTCCTTTTCCTTTCTGGTGGCAATCAGAGCCATGCTGTGTCTTGTGGCTGATGCCCATCTGTGACTGTCCAGTTGAGACCTGCACGAGACTCATTGCCTAGTCCATGAAAACAAAGTTATCTTCATTGATACTTTAAACTGTTAAGCCAACTATGAAGTTTTGGATGTGACTTGCTTAAAAAGCAAAGGTAAAATTAATTCCCCAGATCCTGTGGTTATATACACGCAATCGTCAGTTCATGGAAACGTGACCAACATTACCCAGATGAATTAAAATGCCCTCCTGTAGCCTCTCTACAGCTCCAGGTTCCCAAGGAAATGGCAACTGTCAGTTTGACCTAATTAAGAATGACAGAATCGAGTGGGGACATAGCTCAGTTGATAAGAGTGTTTGCCTAGGATGCAGTAGGCCCTGGGTTCAACCTCTAGCACTGCTAGCATGACACAGGTGGTGGTGAACACTAGGAGAGGCTTCTCACACAAGATGGAATCAACACCCACGTACACAATGGCATGTGTGGCCCATACCCACACGAACACGTTTAAAGTTAAAAGGAAACCATCTGACCTAGTGGCACATGAACATCACATTTCTCTTAACATTAGGTGGTTTGTGGTCATCGAATGCTAGGATGAACTGAGGGCTGTGTGCAGTGTTCTGGACGGCCAGCCCAGTGATCCTATACTGAGTTATGAGTCCAACTGTTGCATTTCCTAAGATGGCCTTTAGATGTCGTCCTTCCCATCGTTTTCTCTTCGTATCTTCCTACACTCAGCACAGTCATGTGATGTAGGTGTCCCACAAATATTTTTTTGTGCGAACAAACGAAGGACTGTAATCCCAAAAGTTCACTGAAATTATCTTGCACCTCACATTATTCCTCTGAACAAGCTAAAAGTCCAAGGGCTTTGCTAATGACTTTCTCAAAATTGTTCAGATGGCTAGGAGCCTTAGCAGAAGACCCTCAGATTAACCAGCCTTTTGTAGACAGAGCCTTTCTTCATGGATGTGGGAGGGAGGTAGCTGAGGACAAGACACACAGCCTCTTTCCCATTCCCCACAAGTCTCATTGTAAACACCAATGGAGACAAGGCAGGGAGCACACCTGCTCCACCCCCTTTAAGCAGTAAGAATGCGAGGCCACTGTTAATCGAGTACAGAGCTGGCTGAAAACAAGAATCAAGTCCTCTGCTCTCCCTCTTTGCTCCTGTCTACTTGAACTACCTTACTCTAAGAGTTGAGATTGACGAAAGCGAGGGTTTTGTCCCAGACTGTCATGTAGGTAGGAAGGACATTCTAGAAGGAAACTATTTTTGAAGATTTTATGTTCCCTACCACAACTATCAGAGTAAACAATGATCTATTGTTGGTCTCCTCGAAGTTCAAATTTTGTGATACCACAAGGTGGCATAGTTCTACCACAATAGCTGCGAGCTTTACTGACGTTTTATGGCAAGCTCCAAATAATGAATTAATGGTAGAGTCCCATCTAGCATGAACAAAGCCCTGGGTTCAATGCTGAGAACCCGAAAGTCTTGAAAAAAATTGAGGCTGAGGATGTTGGAAGAGTATCTGCTAATATGTGGTGATGTGTGCTCGTCCGCAAATGGAAAGTCCTGTGTACAGATGAAGCTATTCAGAGGCACGCAGGTACCAAGCCAGCTGAGTCAACTCACCTACTCCTGTCTCTGTTCCTCTATCCCGTTCTCCTCTTCCTTCTTCCATCTCCGTCGCCACTTTTCTCCATGACCTTGGAGGGCTGCTCAGGGTCTGATGTACAGGAGTCCAGGTGCCATGCCTAGCCTAGAGCGATGTTCTGTGCCCCAGGATTGTCCGGAAGGTCAGATTCTTGTTAAACTCCAGCCAGACAGGAAATGCAGGCACGACTGCTACTGTTATGAGTTGTGATCTAAATTATTTGATATGCAGGATGTGACCTCCAAATGGGTCAAGACCCACAGGTTGAGAACCACTGCCCTAATGGAACTGGTGGTTTAGGGAAGAATTTTCAGGGGAGGCTGAAAGCTGCCATGTGTCAGATGGGCGATCTCTCAGAGCACTGGGGAATGACCAGCCCTGCCAGGAGACCAGTGAGGTCTGGTGCCTATAGGCCATGGAATGCTGGATAAACTGTCTGAGGTAAGGTGATTGTGAACTGTCTAGGTCTAGTAATGGAAGGCTGAGGGAACAGCCAATCCATTATTGTTACAGCACCCTTAGGGAAAAACCAAGTCTGATTTCTAACCTTGGTGACTCCTTTTTATAGACCCCAAGGACACTAACGTGCCAGGCCTGTTGCAGCTCCTCGGCCCTCACCTGAGATACTACAGTCTTAGTGCGTGTCTTCTATGCATGTGACTTGTATCAAGGCTTTCAAATGTCTTTAGTAACCCAATGCAGTGTCAGTGCCCCCAGGTGTTATGCTTGTGTTCACACGGTCATTGCTGTCTGTAAATTCTGCACAGTGATCTAGACACCACCTAGGAAGTCTCAGGTAGAAACAGTCAAAGGAAAGCAACTACATTCAACTTAAGCTTCTGAATGACAACTACTCTGAGTACATTGTGGCAAAGGGCAGAAGAACCCTGAGGAATATGAACAAAGCCAGCTAAGGTCAGAGGATTATGAAACAAAAGGCCATTGATTTTCCCTCCAGTTTCCTCCAGCAGGCAGCTAGTGCCATGTCCCTTCAACCACCCATGGGGCAAGACTCCCATTGTGTGGGCAGGAGATTCGCAGTTGTACAGGATGGTTTCACAATTGTCACCTCTGCCCCAGAACTCACAAGAAAATCGCCAGTGGAGGTGAGGCCAACATGGCACTTAAGTTTGACAACTGGAATCAGTATTGATATCTCTTAGAACCTAGTCACAACTCTCATTTTTTTTATTGGAAATGAAAAATATTTGTAGCCCTTAATTTTAGAGACGGGGATAAAGTAACATGATTTTAAGTTTGTTTATACACTGTTGGGCATTCAGTCAGGTTGTCTGTCAGCTCAGCTTAGTTTGAAGTTTATTCCGCAGCCACTCTGTAAGGGGGGGTTCTGATACTAAGGTCTAGTTCCCTAATTGGTTCTCGACTTGTCAATAAAGAAGGCCGGGAGCCAACTGATGGGTGGAAGGTACACGCTTGAGTTTGGACATGGAGAACAAAGGGCAGGAATCAGTTCTCTTCCCCTTGTGGGTACGGGGAAGCAAAGGTCTCCAGACTTGACAGCAAGTACCTTTATGTACTGAGCTCCTCACTGCCAAAGAAATCTTTATTTCCTCATCTGAGTTTTATGAAGAAATGTGTTGTGAGAAACCTTCACTGAACGACTGACTCGATTTTAAGGACCCTTCTGGCTCTCATCTGCTCTTCTGTTGCAGTGTCTATGTTTTCGGCTGGACTCTTCTCCATGATTAGCCGTAGCGAGCTGGCCAGTCTTCCTGATAGAAGTGTGAACAACCTTGAGCTCTTTCCTCAGTGTTCAAGACAATTAAGTCAGAACTTTCCCCAAAGGTTGAAAGAACAAGATTCAGATCCATAAATTTTGCGAGGGGCTAACCCTTGAGGGTCAGAGAGGCCTAGGAAGGCTACAGTTATTATTCTGTAACTGCACTTTATATAATAAACAAAGCAGAAGAAATTGTGAAGCTGAATGAGATAACCCATGGCTCCCAGTGCTGGCTCTTTGGGTGTCTGTGCTAGGAGTCCATGACAGCCGTGGACTGGCACCATTCCCAGTGGGGCTGTCTGGGCTGTGGCTGCAGATGCAGCTTGGCCGGGAGAGCCCCACCCCATCCCTGCTACCACCACCACCAAAAAAGGAGTTTACTTGCTTCAGAAGGCTGTGAGGCTCTAAGACTAGAGAACAGCGACTCGGGCATGTGCACTGTGACAGCTAGGCCTGGAGAACTCTGCAGCCCTTCTGGCTCCCACTGCTCAGGTCACAGGGACAGCTTCTAGGAGGCCTGTTTCTCCTAAAACTATCCCTTTAGACATCTACTTCTGCAGTTTCCTAACCAACACAGCAAGATATACAGCCATACTCAAATAGCAAATAGTTAAACCATTTATTGCCATTAAGTTACAGATCTGAATTTCACATGGAAAACACCGATACTTGTTATCACTGGAAATTATGTGTACACATGTGACCAACTGAGGGTTATACTATAGTCATTAAAGAAAAAGAAAAGAATTTTGAGTACTTAAGTGCTTGTAGTTATAAAATTTTGTTCCCTAAGATTTTTTATTACACAAATCCCAATAGATAATATACATATTACTACAGATTGCTATAGATAAAACCATCATTCAAAATTATTAAATTAGTTGCATATTTTGAACTACTCTTGATGAAGACAAATAAAGTTTAGCATTGATAAGGCAGCAGAGAGTTGGTTTAGGGACTCTCGGCTATTCAATAATGTTGGCATGGTCATTAAAGATAGCATTCTGTGTTTTCCCCTCAGCACGACTATTCATGCTGACATGATCTGTGGCTGCAGCAGTGACTGGAGCACTGTCCCTTTCAAGAGCTGGTCCTTGCACTGCTACGCAGATGGCCGCTTACTCATCCTAGAAACAATTGGAGACAATTTCAATGAGAAGCAAAGTCTCCTGCCAGCCGCAGAGGCTCTGCGTGGCTTTAGAAGACAAGTTTCTAGAACACGGTTTTGTGACAATGGTACAGCCTACTTCATGTTAATTTTTGTTTTTTTAAATCGAGTTTCTCACCAATTCCTCAAAACAACACATTCAAATTTGCTTACTCGTAGTTGATAAGTCGTCCTCCCTGAATGAGCTGAGCTACTTCATTTGTTACGTGGCATGCAAACAGAAGCCAGTTTCGAGGTTGTACCTTGTAGGCAAATCTCATGAAGGTCAGAGAATAGCAACAGAGAGCTGTAAAAACATCAAAACACACAACATGAATATCTAGGACACCAGGTCGAAGGAAACGAAAGTCAATATATCTAATGCCATAGTGAAAAGAACCGGTTCCACCTCTGCGCCCCTCAGCAGCCATAACACATGCTGAGTTGTACGCAGGAGCTGTCATGTGTAAGCCCTCCTTTTCCTCAACGTGTTCTTACCGAAAGTCATCCGCCCACTGATAATCTCTGGAGATTTCTTCATGTCATTGATAGCAGCAATGGGGAGACCCCAGTTGGCAACTGGGCCCCAGAAGTGCTGCAGTAAAGGAGAGGGGAAGAAGGGCGGGGAAGTTAGAGAGAGACCATAAACAGCTGAGTCCCACCACTTTAAACAACACAGACCTGTGAAAGGAATCCTCACCCTGTCTTTAAGTTGGCCGACTTACAGTTCCATGGTTGCTCATGTTTCCCTGTGAGCCAGTCTTTCAGGGTGAGCCCAGAGCTAAGAAGGAGCCCCTGTTTATTCAAGCTCCTTACTAATTTCCACATTACAAGTCAGCAGTCTCTCATCAACCACTTAGAGAACTGAAAAACAATACCATCTTCTTACATCATCTATTCCTACATAATTTAAACCTTGTTATAACTACTGTCTATAATGCTTATATTTATCAAAATGCTTTCCCCCAAATTTTCATTAAGTTATGATCAGTAAAATGCAGGGATTAAATTGGACACTTTTTCCTTTTTTTAAAAAAATTAAGATTTTATTTATTTATTTTATACATATGAATGCTCTATCTGAATACATGCCTGCATGCCAGAAGAGGGCAACAGATCCCATTATAAATGGTTGTGAGCCACCATGTGGTTTGCTGGGAAATAAACTCAGGACCTCTGGAAGAGCAGTCAGTGGTCTTAACACTGAGTCATCTCCCCAGCCTTGGACACTTTTTCTAAGGAAATAATACATTTTTATTTTTTTAAGGATACATTTTATTTTTTGTTTTTTGTTGTTTTTTTTTTTTTTTTTTTTTTTTCAAGACAGGGTTTCTCTGTGTAGCCCTGGCTGTCCTGGAACTCACTCTGTAGACCAGGCTGGCCTTGAACTCAGAAATCCACCTGCCTCTGCCTCCCAAGTGCTGGTATTAAAGGCATGCACCAACACTGCCCGGCTGAAGGATACATTTTTAAAGACTGATTAATTTTTTATTGTTGTTTTGTTTCTCAAGAGCCCTGCCTATCCTGCAACTTAACTTACTCTTTAGACCAGACTGGCGTCAATCTCAGAAATCCACCTGCCTCTGCCTCCCAAGTGCTGGGATCAAAGGCATGCTATACCACCATGATGTGGCTTGATTTTGTTTATTGGAACATGGTCTCATTATGTAGCACTGGCTAGCCTAGAACTTACTATGTAGACCAGGCTAGCTCCAACTCACAGAGATCTATCTCCCTGCTTCTGCTGGGATTAAAGGCACTCACCACTATGCCTGACTTAGATGTTTTAAAATTTTTGTGCATATGCTTTTGTGTGTGTATGGTGGTGGGGGGTATCTATAGATCTAAGTGTAGGTGCCCTTGGAGTTCAGAAGAGGGCATCAGATACTCTGGAAACTAGTGACAAGTAGTTGTGGGCTATCCACCATGGACACTGGGAACTAAACTCAAGAACAGCACCTGCTTTTAACTGCTGAGCCATCTCTATAGTTCAAGTAAACAAATATTTTTTAGCGTATAGACAAACTTGGAAATCTACAGTCAGGGTCCCATACACTAAGAAATTAAGACTGTTTGAAAATACTTTTGAAGTAAATATTTTTTTAAAAAAGAAGATAATTTTCCATTCTAAAACTATCCACATCTAAACTAAACAAAATTAATCCATTTAATAGCAGCCATGTCTAATTTATTTTCATTTCTGAGGGGAAAATGTATTAAACCAATGGTTTTTGTCAACAGAATTAAAATTGTTTGCATAGAGTTTGAACACACTAAATAGACTGCCCTTCACTGGCCTTTCGGCTGCCATAAATTGTGATGGATACTGACTGTGAAATACATTTACAATCTTAATAATCCTGCAGGAAGTAGCAAAAAGGGTAATACAAAAAAATTAACTTAGGACTACATTTAGCATGATATGAGCCTACGTTGAAAGGTAACCTAGCATGCTTAAATTAAACGTCTGAGGCTTACGCATAGCAAAGACTGCCCAGCTTTCCTCCTTTCTTTCTCTACTGGGTCTATTTCTCTCTCTCTATCTCTCTCTGTCTGTCTGTCTCTGTCTCTCTCATCTCTTTCCACCACTCTGTACTGTATGCTGGTCTTGATGTCTACTTTACTGTGCACAGATTATGAAGTCTGTAACAAAACCTGTAGAATTACTCTAAGAGAGGCTTACCAGCCCTGACTACCTTCCCCAGGTATAACCTGCTTTCTGCCAAAGGAGGGACAGACAATGGCATAGATCTGAAGCCACCTGGAAACCTGAAGAATTTCTACTTAGATGATGGCAAATTTAAGAATAATAAGATTTCAATTATATGACTATACAACTGGAATTCTGAAAGCTAAGACACACACAGAGAACTTTATCATTGAGCTACATTTAAACACACGCCCTAAAAACACAAAGGGTGCTAAGTGTGATAGCATATGCCTCTAAATCCAAGCATTCTGGCATCTACAGCAGAAGATGATGAATTCAAGTTAACAAGCCAGGTATGGCAATGCACACTTAGTCCCGACTTTGGGAGGCAGAGGCAGGGGAATCCCAGTTAGTTTGAGGCTAGCCTGGTCTATATATAAAGGTCCAGACCAGCCAAGACCAATCCTGTCTCAAAAGACTGACTGACTGACTGACTGACTGACTGACTGGACAAACAAACAGATAAATAATAAGTCAACCTGGCCTACATGGTGAGTCTCTGTTAACGAACAAACATACATAAGGCAGAAACTATTTCAAAAAAGAAAGCTTATAATGTGTACTTTCTTTCTTTTTTAAGATTTATTTATTTTATGCATGAGTACTCTATCTGCATGTACATCTGCGTGGGACCTCTGAAGAGCGGCCAGTACTCTTACCTTCTGAGCTACCTCTGCAGCCCTATAATGTGTATTTTCTATCTGGTACAAAATTTTAATTTTCTCTTCCCTGTTCTAAAATATGTGTCTGGTCTAGGTTGTTAGAGACTGAAGTCAATTTATAGAAAAATAAGGGATTTTTGTGATTAGTATTTATCAATTACATTTAAAAATGTTTTTACTTTGCTCTTTTTATTGTAGCTGTAAAAAGTTGAAACAGAAACAAGCAGCATGGTATGGGATTTCTCTGTATCTGGAAAGCAAGCTATGGGAACAAGTTCCCTGTGCAGAGAGAACCACCTCAGTCTGCTCCTTCTCTCTCCGCCCGGCTGCCACATTCTGAGGTGACTATTGTTAAGGAAGTGTTGCAGGCTCCTTTCTAAACACAGGAGAGCTGTGGTCCACAGAGGCAGGGCCCAGAAATGTGCTTCTCCTACAGCTTACCATCTACCGCGGGAGTCATCTCTAACTCTATGAAAGCAGAAAGTCCACAAGTGCCCAGAATGGCTACAATTTTCTTACCGTACTATTTTGTGGAGTCATCAAGGTTCAGCCAGAAGAGACATGAAGAGAATAAAACAAAAAGAAAAAGAATCAGATACTTCCAAATAGTTCTCTTCCATCTCAAACTCACATGCATTTAAGTTCTAGTCACATGCTCGACACAGTTTGCTTTTGTCTGAGAATATAATAAACCAGATGGCCCAGTAGGCAAAGGTGCTTGCCACCAAGCCTAACAACCTGCATTTGATTCAGGAGACCCACGTGCTCTAAGGAGAGAACTGAATCCCAAGTCGTTCTCTGACCTTCACAAGTGTGCTATGACACACAAACCTCCTCACAATAACAGTTTTTTAAAGGAATCATATGTAATAACAGGTGAAATAATTTATTCTATGAAAATAAGCTTCATCTTTAGATCTGAGCTGCCTAATAAAAATACAATGTGAAGAAACACTTGGGATGAATATGTAATTACATTTTTCTGCAAGTCATCTTAAGTAAAGAGCAGAGTACGGGGTGCACATCTATAATTTTAGCACTCAGGAGATTCGAGCAGGATTGTCAGTTAGAGATTGCTGAAGGATACAAAGCAAGTTTGGGGCTTGAACTATATACTGAGACCTGGTAAGAGATACAAATTCTTAAAGTTACCCTAATGTGTAAGCAACACTTTAATATGAACACGTCATCACTAAAATTACCAATTAGCTATTTACATACTTTTGTACTCATTATTGGAAGCCTAGCGTGATTCCACACTTAAGTACAGAACTTTAATAGTAATGAACTTTAGCTATTGCATAAAGTTAGTCTCATCAAAGGTCTGTATTTTTCTTACAACTGAAATATCTAAAGTGGCACCTGGTGTGCCAAGTAATTATTGAATCAATTAGTGAATGCATGAAGCAATGGTGATATGTTCCTGAATGTTCAATTTTCTATCTTTAAAAAATAAGTACAAAACCCATTTATTTTATTTTATTTTCTGAGAGACTGGGTTTCTCTGTGTTACCCTGGCTGTTCTAGAACTTGCTCTATAGACCAGGTTGGTCTTGAACTCAAGAGATTTGCCTGCCTCTGCCTCCTGAGTGCTGGGATTAAAGGTATGCACCACCACCTGGCTAAAAAAAAGATTTTTAAAACAAAAGTTTTGTAGGGCTGGAGGAGAGATGACCTTGTTAGGAGCACCTGCTGCTTTTACAGAGGACCTAGGTTCAGTTCTCAGTACCCATATGCAGGCTTATAACAATCTATAACTCCAGTTCCAGAGGATCCTATGCCTTCTTGTGGTCTCACGTGGGCACCTGCATGCAGGTGGTACATAGATCTACTTATACAGGCTCACAACCATATACATCAAAAAAATCTTTAAACAAAACAAAACAAAATATGAAAAGTGAGGGCTAAAAGGACGGCTTAGGTATTCTTCTAGAAACCAGAGTTTGTTTGGGCAGACTAACGCTCTGCAATTCTAGTTTTAGGTGACCTAATACTCCTTTGGACTCTGCAGGCACCCACACATTTCATATACACTCATTACAGACCCATAAACAGCAAAACAATTTAAAAAGTAAAGTCTCATGTTCCATGCCTTAAGCAGTACACTTTGTGTGGTCTGTAAATATGAAAAGCATACTTGTGCCTCCTGCCATTATGTAACAGTGCATGCTCCAAACAAAGATAAATTTATAAGCTACATACAGATTACAACTTGACATCTGTGGTATAGTGGAAAGCATGGTTAGTTTCCAAACTATAACTTAGAGCAGTAATGAGAATCATGTGGAAAATATGCTTATTCCCCTTTATTTGATCATCTGCTTTACTTCAGTTGAATATGAAAAAAACTGCATTGCTTTCTTGAGCTGACACAGTGAACTCCAACTGTCACTGATGAGAAACTGTCCTCTGGATTTGGAAGCTCTGTCAGACAAGGTCACCAGTAAAAATCCTCTGCCTTTTCGTCCCTCACTCCTAAACCCTTTCCTGACTCTGTAATTTTGCCTTTCTCAGAATGTCACACAACTGGAATCCTAGTTTGTTTTCTGTTGCTGTGACAAAGAGCACAGTCAAAAACAAACTTGGAAAGGAGTTTATTTCATATTATGGTGTACAATCCATCATGAAGGGAAGTGAGAGCAAAAACTCTGACAGGAACCTAGAGGCAGAAACTAAAGAACCACAAGAACACTGGTTACTGGCTGCCCTCCATGGGTTGCTCATTTCTCACACAACCTAGGATGGTGTGCCCAGGGTTGGCACTGCCCATAGTGGGCTGAGCTCTTCTGTATCAACCAGTAATCAAGAAAATGGCCCACAAACCACTCTGATGGGAGAATTCTTCAAATGAGGTCACCTCTTCCCAGTCAACCCTAGTTTGTGTCATTAGGCCCGAGTAGGGGTCCCCACAGGCCAGATTTAGCTACTTACAGCTCCAAAAGTCCAACCAAAAATGTGACATAAAGCACTTTATTTAGTATGGCTGAACAGGAGGAACAGGGGATAGCATTCTAAGAACTGGCAATAGTTTGAAGGCTCTACTGGTGAAGGAATAAAAGCAGGGACAAGATATGTGCACAGCAAGCAGAGGTGGACAGCTGTGTTCTGGTTGATCATTTTCTCAGGTCTGGTTCTGGGTGGTCTTGCTGTGGAAAATAACTGTGGCGTCTGGCCATGAAATAATTTCTCTCACTTGAGGGGCGGCCTCAGTTCTATCATCAGGTGAGCTGTCGGCAAGTTTCATTGATCCTGGATTTTTGAAAATATTTTAGTTATCCTGATCTTGGTGTCCTCAAACTTCAGAGGGGAAGAAGAAAGATTAGGCCACTGTAGGAGAAATCAACTTTGTATTACCAGTTTTAGACTAACACTCCTTAAATAATTAACATGTTTACTTGAAGAGCTGGGCAGGAATCTGACCTCAAGTTTAAGGTAGCAAAGAAGTTGCATGCAAAACTAGGGCAAAGATGCTTTTCTGTGTGTGCATATTTATGTGCACATAGGTGTAAGCCAGAAGACAACTTCAACTATCTTCCTCAGGTGCTCCCTTCCCCATCTTGGTTTCTTGTTTGTTTGCATTGGCTTGGAGCTTGCAAAGTAGACTAGGCATACCGGTCAGCAAACCCCAGAAATCTGCCTGTCTCCACTGCCCCAGCATTGCAGTTACAGGGGGGCCACTACATCCAGGCCAATACCCCTTTTTGAGACAGGGTCTCTGTGGTAGTTTGAACATGTTTGGCCCAGCGAGTGGTGCTATTAGGAAGTGTGGCCTTGTTGGAGGAAGTGTGTCACTGTGGGGGTGGGTTGAGAGCTTCCTTCTGGCTGCCAGAGGATGCCAGTCTTCTCCCAGCAGCCTTCAGATAAAGATGTAGAACTCTCAGTTCCTGCAGCACCATGCCTGCCATGTTTCCTACCATAATAATAATGGACTGAACCTCTGAAACTATAAGCCAGCCCCATTTAAATGTTGTCCTTTACAAGAGTTGCCTTGTTCATGGTGTCTCTTTATAATGAAAACCTTAACTAAAACGGTCTCATTGTGTATCCGTGGCTGGTCTGGAATTCAGAGTTGTTGTATACACCAGGCTAGCTCTGAACTTGAAGAAACCCACCTGCCTCTGTCTCCCAAGTACTGGGTTTAAGGAGGTATGCCTCTCTACCTGGCTTCACATCAGCTCTTTTTAAAGTTCTAAAGATCAATTTTGTCTTAGTATTTCTGTTACTGTGATAAGTGATAAAGCACCTTGGGGAGGAAAAAATTTACTTTGAGTATGCGTCCAGGTACTGGCCCATCACCCAAGGCAGTCAGGGAAGGAATTCTAGTAAAGCAAGGGCCTTCAGGAAAGGGAGGAGCTGATGCAGAAGCCAGCCATGGAGGGGTGCTGCTTATTAGTTTGTTCCCTCTGGCTTGCTCAACCAGCTTTCCTTTAGAGCCCAGAACCACCAGCCCCCAGGTGGCACTGGCCACAATGGCCTTGGCCCTCCTACATCAATCACCAATTAAGAAAATGCTGTACAGACTTGCTACAGCTGTCTTACAGAGGTATTTTTTTCTCAGTCAGGTTCCCTTCTCTAGCTTCTGTTAACATAAAAACCAGCCAGCACAAAACTCAGCTGTCCCCCCAGCTGAATGTCAACCTTTTATCCTGCTTCTAGTTGCTCACACATCCATTTGCAGGCTCTGAGCTTTCAGCAAAAGAACCCTGAATCCTGTTTACAGAATCATGTACTTTATGCTATTTTCAAATTGACTTATTTCATTTAGTAATCTGAGCTTAAGTTTCTTATATGTCTTTTTATGATTTTGTAGCTCATTTCCTTTTGGCACTAAGCAATACTCTACTGTTTGGATGTACCATTAACCACTCACCCACTCCCAACAAGACAAATTATTTGATACCTAGTTTGGGCAATTATGCATAGAGCTGCCATAAACAGCCGTATGTAGATCCCGGTGTGAAAATAAATCTCAAGTTCTCCATTCATTTCAAGGAGTATGATTTCTGATGTATAGGAAGTCAAGTTTTTCAAGAAAGGCTGAGCTGTCCTCCAGAGTAGCCATACCATTTGTATTCCCAGCAGCAGTGAGGAGATCTTGTGGCTCCAGGGCTTGCATAGTCAATGTAGTAAGACTGGGTGGACTATTACAATAGGTGCTTTGTTATATTTCATTGCTTTAATTTGCATTTACATGAGAATATGAACTGAGGAGCAACTTCTTGTATGCTTATTTGCTATCTGTGTGCCTTTATGTGGTATCTGAAAAACATTTAGCCTATTTCAATTTAGTTGTCTTAGAAACTCCGTATATTTTGGGTAACAGTCCTTTATCTGTCGTCTTTTTCAAATACGTTTTTTTAGGTCTGTGGCTTCTATTTTCTGTTTCACACAGCGGATTTTTTAAAATTGTTTCTCCTCATGTAGCCCAGGCTCATTTGGAATTCTCAATCGTCTTGCCTCCACATCCTGAGTATGGCACTTACAGTCATGAACCACGTGTCCAGCTGACCATTTTAGTCTTAATGAAGGCTGGCCCACCCATTCTTTTTTTCATGGATCATGCCTTTGGCATTCTATCTAAAAAGTCACTGAGAAACCCAGGTAATTAGATTTTCTCCCATATTCTATAGCTTGCATTTCATGTTTTAATCTATAAATGTAAATTGAGTCATTTTTTTTTAAAGATAGAGGATATGTCTAAATGTTTTGTTTAACATAGATGGTCAATAGTTCAGTGCCATTGGTTGAAGATTATCTTTGCTACATTATTTTGTCTTTGCTCCTTGGCCAATGTTCAGTTGACAATACTTGTGTGTGTTTACTTATGGCCTATCTATTTCTGTGCCCATTGGTCTGTTTGTCTATTTCAGTGTTAGTAGTACAGGCTTGATTACTGTAGCTTTATAGTAAATTATAATTGTCAGCCTTCCAACCTTGTTCTTCCACAATACTGTGCTGGATACACTGGGTCTTCTGCTCTCCATATATCTAACTTACCAATTTACTCTTATTCTTTTTGTGTGTTGCTGGGCATCAAACTATATAGTAAGTCCAGAATCCATTCACTGATAGCCACAAATTAATTTTGCTGGTAGTCTGACTGGCACTGCACTGATTCTGAGTTAAGCTGGGAAGAATGGACGTCTTGAAAATATAGTCTTTCTATCCATGTACATGGAGTACCTCCTCTTCATTTGATAGCTTTGATAGCTTTCACAGTTGTTTTTTTTTTTTTTTTTTTTTTAAAGATAGCTCTTACATATCATTTTGCTAGATTTTTATCTACATCTGTTTCATTTAGGGACAAGGTTGTAGCTTAGTGGTAGAATCTATGTTAACATGCACAAGGCCCTGGATTCATCAATCTCCAGCCTTTGAATGTGATAATGCAAATGACATTGTATTTTAATTTCAAATTGCATTTATTAGTTGAAAGTATATAGGAAAGCAATTGACCCTAGTCCATACTAATATCATTTTTGCATAAAAATCTTTGGTCCTTTTGGATTGTCTATGTAGACAATTATATCATCTTTAATTAAGTTTTGCTGCTTTCTTCCCAGTGTGTATGGCTATCTTTATTTTCTTAAGAGCATTAGTCAGAACTAAAGATGTAAAAAAAAATAGTATTAGGGAATATTTTTGCATAATCCCTTTGAATATATCTATCTTGTAAACAGTCAACAACTGCCCATTACTGTTCATTCCACACTGAGAACCATAGTAAGTGCTACTAATTTCATCAAAAGCTGATTCTCTTATTCAGTTAGAAGTCTGATGAAGCAGAATGATAATGGACAACTACCATGGAATAAGCTTGTCTTTCCCTTAAATTACAGTAGTGATTGGCTGGCTCAAGGGTTTTTTTTTCCTCTAAGCTTATTTTATTTCCTAATGTCCGATGAGCACCAGGCTGTGTGTGACAGCACACACCATTACTCCCAGCACTTGGAAGACAAGAGGCAAGCTCTCTGTGAGTTCAAGGTCAGTCTGATCTATAAAGCAAGCTGCAGGCTCACCGTGGCCACACAATGAGAATTTGTCCCATACCTCCCCCAGCCTGTACCTCCCCCAAAAGGTACTCCAAAAGCACCCCAACCCTGCAGGGCTCCCTAAGCCATTCTATGCATCGTTATTCTGTGCGTTAGTCCTAAGCCGACAACTCTGTTTTGGCTTCACAGGTTGAGTGTTGAAAAGACCTCAGGTTTTCTAATTGGTCTAAATATCAGTTCTCTCATGTGGCAGGCAAAGTGCTAGGTTATGCCCAACTCTAATATTGCATGTTTTCTTAGTCAGGGTTTCTATTCCTGCACAAACATCATGACCAAGAAGCGAGTTGGGGAGGAAAGGGTTTATTTAGCTTACACTTCCACATTACTGTTCATCACTAAAGGAAGTCAGGACTGGAACTCAAGCAGGTCAGGAAGCAGGAGCTGATGTAGAGGGCATGGAGAGATGTTTCCTACTGGCTTGCTTCTCCTGGCTTGCTTAGCTTGCTCTCTTATAGAGCCCAAGACGACCACCCCACAGATGGCATCACCCACAAGGGGCCCTCCCCCCCTTGATCACTAATTGAGAAAATGCCTTACCGTTGGATCTCATGGAGGCATTTTCTCAAGGGAAGCTCCTTTTTCTGTGATAACTCCAGCTTGTGTCAAGTTGACACACAAAACCAGCCAGTACACATGTTTAGGAAGCATCTACTACAACTTTTCATTTGGGTAAATAATATAAACCAAGCTTTCCTGGGAACTCAGAAGTTAAAGGCAACTTAGAATAGAATACCTTATTAACTTGAGAATATTCACTGCCAACATCTCACTAACCTCAGAACTGTACGCATGCTGAGTGACCGATCTTAAAGTACCGCACAACCTGGGTTCTACTTGAGGAACCTGTGATACATATGCAAGTGTGTGTGTGGGGGGGGGGAGAGTCACCTCTGCTCTAAATATAAACTTTCTGTCAGTAAGGTACATAAGGAAATAGTTTTTTAAAGAGGAAGACTTTGAAAAGCCAGATGTGGTGGTGCACACCTTTATTCTCAGCACTCAGGAGGCAGAGGCAGGCAGATCTTTGTGAGTTCAAGCCCAGCCTGGTCTAGTGAGTTCCAGGACAGCCAGAGATATGTAGAGATCCTGTCTCAAAAAAAAAAAAAAAAAAAGCAAAACAAAACACCCAAAACTAAATCTAAGAAAGTTGTTGGAGAGGTGGCTCAGCAGGTAATGGCGCTACTGCTCTTACAAAAGACCTGGTTTCCACTGCCAGCACCCATATAGAGACTCACAACTGTCTGCGATGCTTGTTCCAGATCTGATGCCGGTTCTGACCTCCATGGGTACATATACTCAGGCACACATCAAACACATACAATTAAAAAAAAAAAAAAAAAGAATTGAGGGCTGAGAGTATAACTTTGTAGGCCTTGTAAGGCACAGGTCCTGTGTTTGAGCCGCAACATTAAACAAGAAAGAAAAAAAAAGAACTATTAAGAAAACAGACCTAGAAATCTAGAAATCTTTATCTGAGAGTCTTATCACAAAGCAAGTGCAGCAGCATGGTGCTCTGGGGCTTGACAGTGTTCAAGCATAAAGACAGGTCCCAGGGAAATAGCAGCTCCTCTCAAGGGAAGAGAGGCATTTATCAAGACGGTGAAGATTGATGGGTAAGACAGTTATAGAAATCCAAGGCACTAGCCGGACAGTGGTGGCGCACGCCTTTAATCCCAGCACTTGGGAGGCAGAGGCAGGCGGATTTCTGAGTTCGAGGCCAGCCTGGTCTACAGAGTGAGTTCCAGGACAGCCAGGGCTACACAGAGAAACCCTGTCTCAAGAAACCAAAAAACAAAACAAAAAAAGAAATCCAAGGCACTAAATACATATTATTAACTACAATACTACAGTAGACCGGCTGACCTTGAATTCAAGCGATCCTCCAGCTTCTGCCTCCCTTGTGCTGGAATTAAAGGCATATGCCACCACTGCCAGGCTCAGCACTGACTATTGAAAAGAAAATTTAAAAGCAGCCCTCCACATCTCTAACTTTAAAATCACAAGAAAATAAAACTATGCTTGGAAATATTGTAATCAGTTTCTAAGTTTAGAAAGATACTTATAGGGCTGGAGAGATGGCTCAGTGGTTAAGAGCACTGACTGCTCTTCCAGAGGTCCTGAGTTCAATTCCCAGCAACCACATGGTGGTTCACAACCATCTGTATCGGGATCCATTGCCGTCTTCTGGTGTGTCTGAGGACAGCTACCGTGTACTCATATACATTAAATAAATGATATTTTTTAAAAAAGAAAGATACTTATAAATAGAATCAGGCACTGGGAGATTGTAACTGAAAATGAATTCTGGAAAGTGTTTCTTCAATCTCTCATCTTAATGTCAAGCCCTCAGGACACACACCTTGCAAGTAAAAGCCGGTTCTCAGATTCACTGCGTGGCTGTGACTGACGAAGATTCGTCCGTCCCCCCCGTGCGCCTCCCCCACGCATCATCAAACGGAAAACAAACAAACAAACAACAACAACAAAACGACCTCAGTGCTGCGAATTCTAGCTCCCATTACCGCTCCGGCACATTCCAGGACTGCTCCCGCCGAGTCCCGGGCCCGTGACGATTGGGAGACGAGGAGGGGAGGGGGATGGCAGCACCCAGTGTCCCCACGTCAACGCACACAAGGGCACCCTGACTGCCTGCCCAAGAGCGGTGTTTGCCCGGTCACGAGCCGGAGCGGCGTCCCTGCACTCACATGGTGTCTTTCAGTCAAGGACTGGAGCTCTGTTCCCTGTCACTTGCCATTCCCTAGGTTGTCCTGCCCGGGAGCGCTGTCCCCTCGGGGTCACCTGCGGTCCTGTCAGTCGCTAGTGGGAGCGCTGTCCCCTCAGGCACGGGTTGGGGCGGGGTCCCCACAGTCTTTCAGTTCGTGGGGCTGGAGCTCTGTTCCCTGTCACCTGCCATTCCTTAGGTCGCGTTGACCGAGAGCGCTGTACCCTCGGTCACCTGCCGTCCCCTCGGGCACGGATGGGAGCGCTGTCCCTTCCGCTCTCCCCAGTCACGGGTGGAAGCGCGGTCCCTTCGGTCACTTGCTGTACCCTTGGGAGCGCCATCCCCTCGGGCACGAGTGGGAGCGCGTTTCGCCCGTGCGCGGTTCTCCTTCCTTGGCGCGCCGCAGGGTTGTCCCGCGGCGGGCGGCTCCCCCACGGCCTACCCGGATGCTCACCTCATGAGATAGTCCCGGAAGTCCTTGCTCCGGACATAGTCCGCCGCTCTGCGCACCAGCGCTCCAGCCATGGCCGTGCCGTTGGCGGTGAAGCCGCTACCTAGAACGATGACACCACGGTCGACCCGGCTGAGGCCCTCTGAGCTCTGACCCCCGCGCCCGCCTCACGACACCCGGAGAAGCCTTACGGCCGCTCGGCGCTTCACCAATGAGAACGCGCTAGGCCTCAGCGCGCGTCCGGGATTGGCTGATGCGGTCGACACACCCCCCGCCTGCCCTCGGGGCGGTGCTCACTGTGGGGCTGCGGCCGTCGTAAAAGGGCTCGGCGGTCGGAATGGTTGGCGGTTGCGAGGGGCTGCGAGGGTGACGCTCCTGTGCCCGGGGGCTCTGGGCAGACTTGCTGGGTCTCTGCGAGGCTTGGCAGACAGGTCGGGCTCCCGTCACCCCGCGCCTGTCTCTTTGCCGCGCGGGCGACTGCACAGTGGGCAGTGAGATCCTGCAAACCGGCGGCGACTGACTCGGGATGGAGTCAGCGAGTGCAGAGGAGGGAGGCAGTTAAAAATAGCTGGGAGCCTCAGTCTCCAGAAGTGTGGCTGCCCACGTGTGGAAAGCACAGGTTAAGTAAGTCCCCCGAGCATGCATACTGCAGGAGCGTTAGCTGGGACACCCGCATAGGCTCAGAGCCACGCCCCAGACATGGCGGGGGGGGGGGGCGAATGCAGAGAGTTGAGCTGGAGGAAATGAGAAGGGCCTGGCTACATTTCTGTCTCCACCAGCACCCCGAGGAAAGGAAAGGTGGTAGAATCCCCTTTGCTTTAAACCGGATCGCCTGAAGAACACAACTGCCTTGTATCCTCAATCAGAAGATAAGGCCGCTCCCAGCCACACCTGAGTAGGCCTCCCGACCGTGTTCCCTAATGCCGGTCCCCTGAGTTCTTGCACTTGTCAGTCTTTGTTTACCATAAGCAAGCTGAAGACAACATTCTCCTTATAGGGAAGGATCTGTAGGCCTGGGACTGTAGCATTCTTGCCAGGTTTGCTCCAGAAGCCCAGGCTGAGTTCCATCTCCACGACTGCCTTAAACCAGGTGGGGTGGTGGGAAGTTCAAGGTCACCACTGAGTCCTCAGGGTGGGGGTTGGGATGAATGTTGTTAAGCCAATGGTAATCTGTGGTTTTCCCCTTCTGCGTATAGTAAATGTGCAGCTTTTCTCAGATTTAATTTTTGCCGGTTTATTCTAACAACCTTCTGAGAGTTAGAGGGGACTCTCTCTTCCTTACAAAAACCGAACTTGAAGTTGGGCTTAGTGGCAAAGGACTTTGATCCCAGCAGGGCAGAGGCAGGAGGATTTTAGTTCTCAGCCAGCCTGGTCTATAGAGCTAGTTCTGTAGCCCTGACTATGCAGAGAAACCCTGTCTCAAACAAAATTAAAAACAACAACAACAACAAACAGTAACAACAACAAAAGCACAGTTTGGGGATTATACCTCAAAACAAGGAAAACTGAGTAATTTAGAATGCCTCTGGGGAATATGGACTCTGGAATGCACTGGCAGAAATGGATATAGGAAGTTAAACCAAGCACTCAAGGGACTGTATAAATATTAATAATGGGCATTCCCTTTGACCCAGCAGTTCCCTTTCTAGAGCTGTCCCTGGGTAGGCTGGTTTGTGCAGCTTGTTTTAACATGGAAACAGTCCCCAAGGAGTTCTAACGTGTGTGGCGGCGTGTGACTCAGCTGGTGAGAGATGGAGAAAGGAGGGCCAGGAGTTCAAGGCTGGCCTGGGCTACATGACATCCTGTCTCAAATAACTGTAAACTAGTAACAAGCCAGGCTTCGTAGTGCACACCTTTAGTCCTAACAGGTGGGAGGCAGAGGCCGGCAGACCTATGAGTTCTGAGGCCAGTCTGGTTTAGATAGCCAGTAGCCAAGAAAACAGAAGTTATTATGTTCTGGTGTTAAGTAATTATAGTATGTATTTGCAGGAATAAATGTGTGGACTGTTGTGTAAAGTATGCTACCCATTTGTGCACAGGGATGTCTATGTGTGCAAAGATATTGGGACAACACTGTCAGTGACTACCCCTAAGTGTAAGGGAAGGGACACGAGATGGAGAAAAGGAATTTTCTTTTCTTACTGTGTGGCCCTGGCTGGCCTGGAACTCGTGACAATCCTCCTGTCTATCCTCTGTTAAAAAGATGTTTCATTGTAATCTGGGCGTGGTGGTGAACCCCTCAAATCCCAGAACTCAGGAGGCGGATATCTGAGCTTGAGGCCAGCCTGGTCTGCCTAGTGCGTTCTAGGACAGCTAGAGCTTTGTAGTGAGGCTCAATCAATCAATCAATCAATCAATGTTTCATTGTATGTATAGAATAATGCTTCTGAGTGTTTTCTAGACTTAGAAACATTTGAGAGACTAAGGTGCAAGGATGGAAGTCAGTTCACACTGGGTCAGGCACAGCTGTAAAAGTCTAGGAAGCTTTATGTCTGAGTGATGATACCCACTTCGGCCAAGAAAGTTCTGCAGTAGCCTTGCCTACACATGTCAGTACCCTGGTTAAAGCATGAGTGAAGGTACCAGTTGTGGGTGGTCCAGAGTTCTACTCAGCTGCGGACCCTGCATGCTACACTATGAAAGTGCAAGGCAAGATATGGCATGTAATAGTGGCATGAATTTTCATGGGCACAGCCAGCTTTCTGATTGGTCTTAAGGATTGTGTCTCAGGGAAATTTATGCCTGGTGCTGTAAGCTCAGACAAAAACATATGGCTGGGAGTCATAGTGTGCTGGATGGCTTTAAAGTCTGAGAAGGGAGCCTCAATGAAGAAAATGCCTCCCTATGACTGGGCTGTAGGCACGCCTGGCCTGCAGGGCACTTCCTTAAGTAGTTATTGATGGTAGACCCTTGTGGGTGGGGCCATCCCTAGGCTTGTCCGGGTTCTATAAGAAAGCAGGCTGAGCAAACCAGGCTGAGCAAACCAGTAAGGAGCACTCCTCCATGGCCTCTGCATCCGCTCCTGCCTCCGGACTCCTTGTAGAAATTATTTAATCTCAGTCTGGGGCTTCTACCCCACCTTTGATCATTCAGTTCCTGGAATGATTCAACACAACTTTTATTCTTATAATAAGCCTCAATCAGCACTAGAGCTGGGCAGATATCTACTCTCTAAGCTATTAGAGTCTATTTCCCCATTGATAACCTGGAATTATAATTCACCATGTTTCATCTGGGCTGCTCTTCCGTTGGCCAGCCCTTCTTTTATGACTCACCTAACTCATGGTGTCTTCCTTCTCTCCTTCTCATGGTTCTCCTCAGACCCAAGCCCAGGAATCCCAAGCCCTGCCTGTCTCAATTCTGCTCAGCTATAGGCTGTAGGCATCTTTATTCACCAATCAGGGATAACTTGGGGGCCAAGGTCACTTGGGTCTACATGGGGATTCTCACATCCTTGTGGGCAACTAGGCCTTGGAGGCCAGTATTTAGCATTACAATACATAGCAAAAGACCAAACCTCAACAGGTTTGAGTTCCTGTCTGACTTCCTTCAATGATGAACAGTGATGTGGAATTGTAAGCCAAATAAACCATTTTCTTTACAACCTGTCCTGGTGTTTCATCTATGTCTGCTTGCAAGACAACACCATTAGTGGACCTGCTGACTGACTGTTTACATTGCCTTAGGGAGGATGGGGTAAAGAGGGCCACTGGAGCCTCACCAGAGACTCCAATTGCCCCTTCCTGTGTCTCGAAGCCATTTGTGCGCCATTCTGCCTTAACTGGACTTGTTCCCCAGGTCGCCGGAGGGGCTAGACTATAGGCTGGAGACAGGTAAATGAAGGAGGACCCCCGTCTATGCCACCGTAGGGAAGCTGCCATCCACTGACACTGTCTTGGGATCTCCCACACTCACCCATGCTTCCTAAGGCCAGCAAACTCACTGGTTCCCAGGGTGGACTTGAGTGAAATTAAACTTGTATTGTCTTTGGGGCCTTCTAAGGAGGGGTAGACCTAGTTTATGTCTCCCCGGGGAAGCAATTCTCAAAACACTGACATTGACCTAACTTCCTTCTAACTAGGTCACCCCTTAAGGATTCTCCTAACCCCATAGCAGAAAGTTAGGGTCCAAGCTCTTAACACATGGACTTCTGGGACCTTCCTGATCCATGCAGTTGCACCAATTAACATTAAAGAATAGAAGACAAGCACTTAGTGACACTAAGGACAGAAAAAAACCTTTGAGAATGAATATTGTTGGCAGGCTTTGATAGAACCGCATCCTTTTCTCTACCCTGTGAAAGTACAGGGACACACAATATTGCAAACCTCTGATAGCACCTTCTGCCCCCTGGTGTGATGGGGTCAGGAATATACAGACTGGGAAGCAGAGGTCCTTGGTTAGTAGTAGTGTTTTTGAGACAGGGTCTCAGGCTGACATCCAGCTATGTAACTTAGGACGACCTTGATCTTCTGAGTCTACTATCTTTATCTCCCAAGTACTGAACCACAGGCATGCACCACCATGCCTAGTTTATGCAGTGCTGAGGATTAAACCTAGGATTTTGTCCAAGCCTAGCAAGCACGCTACCTACTGAGTCACCCCAGCCGAGTCTCTGTCACCGGTGACACTATAAAGAGCCCCTGTGTGCTCACCAGCACCGTGCATATGTGGTTCTCCCATCATGACAACTCAGAACATGGCTGTAACCAAATGTCATGGTTTCTTAAGTAAAACTAAGTTCTCTTATAGGACCAGTGAGGAGACTCCCCTGCAAGGGCTCTTAGACTGACACCTGCTGGGCTTGAACCCAGGACCCTGTGCATGTATGTCATAAGCTGCACCCTACCTCAGAATCTCAGTATATATATCTGTGTTTAATGACCAGATCAGAATCACTGGAGAATCTGTCACCTCAAGCACTCATCAGCTGTTTGTGTCAGAGCCTGAAAACATTTTCCTATGTCATTAAAAATGTTTTTATCCAGGTATCATGGTGCATTCCAGCACTGGGAAGGCAGAATCAGAGCTCTAAAACCGAGGTCAGTCTGGTGTATATACTTAGCTTTGGACCTGCTAGGGTTACATAATAGATCCTGTCTCAAAAAGTGAACTTTGCATAGTGCTGGGATAGTGCTCAGGACCTTTGTCATTGCTGTGTCCTGTGTTCATGTCTCAAAAGGAAAGTAACTGAAATGACCAGTGTCCTCTGTGTTGTTTCTGCTTTCTACAGCTCTTCTATCTCTGCTGCAAACCATCTGCTTAGCCCATCAGAACACTTTAATTCATGGAGCAAAGGGTGGCCTGGAGGATCCCAGACTAGAAAATAAAGCCACTTAAAATGGGGGTGGTAAATTGCTTGTGCCCTGATAAATTATCACACACAAGCACTTGTCTTCCTTCTCTGTCTCTGTCCCAGGTTCTGGTTCACACCCCACAGACAAGTCACAAAAGAAGGGTCCCTCAGGCAGGCAGCTTTGTGGCTCCCTAGTGAATTAATGGCAGAGACACAAAGGACCCCCCCCCCCCCAAGATCCCCAGTCCACAGTCACTATGGAAGAACTTATATACTGGTCAGTAAATGCTTAAAGTCCCCTACTGAAAACTCTGGGGACTAGATCATGGCACAGTGAAGGCCTCTTGTCCAAGCCCCAGAGTCCACTTTAGTGTCTGCACAGACACAGCCCCTGTTGACAGGAGCTCAGGTAGAAAGAGGAGCTTCCTGGTCATGTAAGTAGGAAGCTTGCTTGCACCAGAAGGTTTGTTAGTGTACTTTTGTGAGTCCTCATGAGACTCGGTTAACTGAGAGCCTGAGAGCAGTCTGCATCTAAAGTTCCTTCGCCCCAGAGCCAGTCTGCAGAGAACTTACAGGTTGGGCTTGGTGTTCCTGTCTTGACCAATTGAGCTTTGTGAGTTGGGGGGCACCCTGGAATGCTCAGAGTTGCCCACAAGTGAAAGCCATTAAATCCTATGGGACCTCACTTTCCTAATCTATGAAATGGACACAGCAACTCTTACATTAGACCCTATGGGCTATTGGATTCTTAAGAAAATCCATAGGAAAAACACCCATGACAACTGGAAAATCAATGATGGAGTGTGTGCTTACAGTGAATTGGCATGCAGTTCGGTTCCCAGTACCAGTCAGACAGACAGACAAAAGGAGCAAGGGCTTGGTGCTGTCACAGTATACAGCACAACACCTCCCTGCCCCTTCCTTCATCTTTAAGGAACCTCAGACCACTCTACCTGCTGTCCTCTTGTTAATAAGCTGTGTCACAGCCCTCAGATGCTGCATGTGTTAACTGTCCTATCGAAGGGCAGAGGGCTACAGATGGTACCCCTGATGATTTCTGACCTTGGAGAAGGTCGGGGCTGTGGCTACTCTTGCTGTTTGTCCTGGTCTGCATGTATACTTCTCTTGCACAATCCCCTGTTTCCATGTGGGTGAAAACCAAGTTCCAGGAAGCCAGATCAACAGCAGAGTGACATATCTCTGCTTATAGAGCTTCCATGAGGAAGGAGAGCCCCTTGACCACAGCCAGCAGGAGCAGGGTCTGTGGTTCCCAGAGTGCCAGACACCTCCCATCTGCTCAGCATACTGACTGGAATTCTACCAATAGCAACAGAGCAAGCAGGAAGCCATCTTTTAGGGGTTCCCACTGGCCACACATAACAGAATGTGAATATTGAAAAGAATATTTACTACAAATGTCGAAGCACTGACATAAAATTCTGTGAATTCCTGGTCCTCAACGGGAGGAGTAACAAGACTGTAGGCCGGGAGACAGTGTTTTCAGATCATCTCTCTGCTAAGGGATCCATATCTAAAATGTACAAGGAGCTCAAGATTCCCAATAAAATGAGAACCTGTTAAATAATAAGCAGAGGACATGAGAAGACCTTTCTCCAAAGCAGAGCTAACAAGCACAGGATGGGGCAGATGCTCCTTACACCAGGGAGCTGAAAACCACACTACAAGGAGAGGCCCCTCAGCCATCATTATTGAATTTTATTTCCGTTTTCAAATTTTGCATATATAATTCAATTCAGAGGCTAAATATTAACTGATAAAACTTGGTCTGTATTTGAATTTCATAAAATGTAATCTTCAGAGAATAGTTGCATAGTCAAAGGGAAAAGTTTCCCAAAACTGAACCTGGCCATAAAAGCACCAGGTGCAATCATATTGACAAAGTGGGTTCATCTTCTTCAGGAGAATTATTTGCTTTGAAGCAAACATGGCAGTTTTAAAATCACAGCACTTCAGGTCAACTCTTACCTTCTCTCCTCTCCTGTCCATCTCTCTCCCCTTCTCTCCCTCTCCCTCCCCATCTCTCTCCCCTTCTCTCCCTCTCCCTCCCCTCCTCTCCTTCCCCACAGGGTTTCACTTCTCACCACATAGCCCAAGCTGGCCTGGAACTCATGAACCCCTGGGCCTGCTTCCCTAGTGCCGGGATCACAGGCCTGCACCATCATATCTTTCTTGGTTCATCCACTCTTACATCAACTCAATTGCATTAACATGAAACCCACAGATGATTACATAGCTGAAGACTAGCTCTTCAATCTGGGGGGAAGTTTTTAGTATCTAATGTACATAGTGCTGTCTACCACAATTAAAGCCTGTGCTCACGCTAAGGTATGCGAAGTTGCTCTTACTGACTTACGTCCCAGCAGTCTTAGTGCCAAAGGCATCCTCATAGCTAACTTGGTCCTAAATGAGCTTCCTCAGGACACCCTGTACCACATGTTCAGTCTTTCCTGTGTTTGGGGATTTGGTAAGCAAACGCCTCTGCCATTGTTACCTTTGATTTCTTATATTTGTCAAACATTTTATTGCAAAAATTCTAGAATTGGACTCAGAATAAATCCCTATAAAGCTCTACTGAAACTGTCCCAGGGCCCCAGACTTTAGCACAACTCACTCCATGATAGAAGGACCATTCAGGTCATAGAACTCAGCATCCAGATAGCACTACCTGCCCAAATGAACACAGAGATCTAATCCATCAAAGCCCATAGTTCTGGGAACGTGTCTACCTTACTCTTTGGCTTCTGTAGTTCTGCTTCTGGAAACTGTTCCTGTTAGCTGAAGTATGTCAACCCAGAACATGGTTTTGTGCTTAAAAAGCTCACCCTGAGAAAGACTTGGTGCTCCATTGGGATCCTGAACACCCAGTGTTGTTGCTGGTGAATAAAGACTTTCTCTCTATTGGCTTAAACTCACATCCCAACAGTCTTCTCTGGTGACCCACATCAAAGCTCATTAACCAGCACAATGGCCACATTTCCCCCATGGCTCCCAGCACAACTGGCAGTCAGCACTGGCCCCTCACTGTTGGGTTTCAGGTAAGTCCAGGGTGTCAACACAACAGGACACCTCTGTGGGGACAGAATCAGCCTGTCCACCTGTAGCTGACATGCTGGAAGATTGCAATGCCTGTCCTCCATTTGTTAGACTGTCTTCAGAAAGATTTCTCTCCACACCAGAGACCCAGCATACACCTGGGGTGTTCTGGCCTGAGTCTCCATTATCCACTTCAGATTTAAGTAGTGTAGCTTAGGTGTGTTTAGGATGTTGATGCTCCAAGCCATATGCAAAAGAACCTACCCAAACTCCAGAGGCATAGAGGCTAGGATCCCTCCCCTGCCGTGCTGTCTCCTTCACCAGAGGCTTCAGCCTCTGCTCTGCAGGGCACCAGGCAGAGCATGCTGGTCTTCTTAGGCTGAGCTCCTTAAGCTTTGTTTTTAATCTGTTTGAAAACAGTGCCATGGCAGAGACTGGCTTTCAGCTCTGATCCTCCTGTCTCCTGTTCCCAGTGCAGGGTCATAGGTGTGGAGGGATTCTCTGGGAATATCTTCTTACCATGGTAATTGTAACTTCCTCCCCTTGCTCAGATTTGCCTTAGTTGAGGCCGTTTGCATTGTTCAAGATGGCACCATCATGGAACTACCTCGGGTCTGAGGACTTAGCCTCGGTGGGACAGTTTTCTAAGGGTAACAAAATCAAGGAAGTCTACATTTGCCGGCTGGACTTAGGTCATAGCTGGATAGCTGACCTGGCCTGCTGACCCCATGCTTAGAAACTGAGCCTGGAGGAGCACAATTGCCATCCACAATGAGCCACACACATGGGGTGGAGTGTGGCAGTCTTAACCTGTTCTCACTCAGAAAGCAGGTCAATGTCTAACCGGGTTAACTTTGCTTACTCAACTTCAAAAACACGTCCACGTGGACGGCAGCCCTGACGACCAGAGCAGCTTATCTGCAAGCTAATATTTGCTGTGAGTTCATCAGTTGTCCAGAGGGAAGCCTACAGGCAGCAGTCACATTCCAACATCCTACCAGTGGAGGAGGGAGTGCGGCCCAGGCCCCTCCCGTGTCCCCTGGACCCCTTAGGTCTGAGAAAGCCATGTGACTGCATGTCACAGCCCTCCTTCCCAAAGCACCTGAGACAGGATTTCATCCCCACAAGGCTTAGGGCTGCAACTTTAGCCTGAGATACCAGCCCAAGCGTACACATCTTCCCTCCACATGGCTGATGCCATGTGTCTACATGGCTGATGCCATGTGTCCACGTTAGGTTTCCCAGGGACTCTGTGGGGACTGAGACCCGAGCAGAAGGCAGGGGAGTCTTTCCTAACACATTAATTTCAGATCAGACCTGTGTATGGCAGGTCTTTGTCTGATTTTTCATCCCCCCTATTTATGTTTAATTCAATGTCTGCCTACAAGTGTCATCGGACACCAAAGACTAGTGCCAGGTGGTGTTGCAGGCAACACATAGATAAGGGTTCTTCAGTGCCCACACCCCAACAGAAACGGAGAAGCTGAGGGGGGAGGGGTACATCCATCCCTGGCTCTGCTGTGCTCCCGGAGGAGGAGGAATGACCTAACAGAGATTCATGGGAGGTAGACAGGACAATCAGCATGCTTCTTTGAGAACATGAGGCTCAAACTTTGAGGGACTGTGCTCAGAGGCTGGGGGTGGGGGTGGGGGGCTGGTGGTGGTGGGGAAGGTGGTGTTAAGTAGCTGGCAGAGCCATGGGCCACAGGGCCGGGCATCTCACCACCAGGAGGCATGTGCTACAAGGGCTCCAGTCAGGGATGCACAGAGCAAGCTGGTAGGCACTCTGGTACCTACAGGACAATGATGCTACAAGTATCTCCTTGGGGCTAAGGTCCTCCCATGGCTCCCTACCCTCTCCCCTTTCTCTTTTTGAAAACTAGCTTCTGGATTTTCCCAGGTCCTGGACAACTCTGAAAGCACAGTTGTTATGGTTTTAGACCTGTACACTTGGATGTGCCCAGCAGGGGTGCCTCACGACTGGGGAGTAGATATCTCATCTCCAGCTGGCCAAGTCCCAAGCACAGTTTCCTGATGTGAGAAACAGCCTGTGCCCCGGGGAACCTGCCCTCAGGACTTTCCCTGAGGCCTCAGGAGATGAGGGCACTCTCTGACAAGGAAGCCTGATTTGTAGCCAGCTCTGCACAGTGAGCATCCCAAGGTGCTGACCTGTACCCTGGGCTCCTCCACAGTGGAAATGGGTAGAGGGCTCTGCTCTCCCTGAACTGCCTTGCCTGGTAGTAAAGTACTATCAAAGGCATCTACAACACCATGCGCAGGAAACAGGAAAGTTTCTGCCGTCTTAGGGATCTGGCATTTCCCCAAAGGCTGAGACATACTGAAGGCTTTTAGTCCTTAGCTTGGAGCTGTGGGGGAGGCTACAGAGACTTTAGGAAGTGGGGTGGAGATGGCAGGTTATTAGAGGCATGCCCTGAAAGAGGGTTCTGAGATTCACAGCCTGTCTTCTGTCTCATGTTCTAACTATGAACTTTCTGTACCACATAAACCCAACGTCACGTGCTATCATGTGCTAAGCTCAAAGCGACGGTGTGCTCTTTCATTGTTCCTCTTCTAGGAACTTGCTGGAGCCGGTCCTGATCTGTAAATCCTGAACCAGAAGATTGGGTAGAGCATAATACCATCCCCCTCCCTCCCAGGGGGTGGGGGCATAACTGTCACCATCCATTTGGAAGGTGAGTAAGCATTTGGAATGTGGCTGGGTAGTCACAAGGGGAAAGTTGGAATTGCATTTGAGTAATTTAGATGGCAACACCCACAGGTAGCACACGGTACTGTGTGGGCTGCCAATCATGAACATCAAAGCACAGAGTCAGAGTGGACAGCCTTCAGGGACTGGCCAAGGTCATAGATAGACCAGGAGCCTGGACCTCCTCCAGGATGAGAGCTGCCGAGGCCTGGGCAGAGCCGTTTTAGTGGAATGCTGACTGGGTTATGGGATACGGTTAAGGAGACCCAGGCGAGGCTGCTGACAGCACACACGGGCAGGGGCAGTAGGGTGGAGGACCGCCCAGGTCAGGAGTTACCAGGACACCTTAAGGCAAAGGAGGTTTTCCCATGAAGCAAGGGGTCTTGACCCACAACAGAGTGCCCCTGCTATTGAGTAAGAGGGCATTCTTGTTATAGACCAAGGGTACCCAAGAAAGGAATTGGAGCTCTGTCCAAGGATGGACTGTGGATGCCAATCTGTGTGTGGCCATGACTTTCTGGTTTTTGTTTAAAAAGCAAACAAACAAAGGGAAGATGTGTAACTCAGGACTGGCAGACACTACTGTGTCTTGATGGTTGAGGTCCCAAAAGGCTAGCAGAATCCAAAATCTTTTCAATCTCTCCAAAAAAGATAGCATGGGGGCGGGGGGGGGGGGGCTGGAGAGATGGCTCAGCAGTTAAGAGCACTGGCTGGCTCTTCCAGAGGACCCAGGTTCAATTTTCAGCACCCACATGGCAGCTCATACTTGTCTATGACTCCAGTTCCAGGGGATCCGACACCCTCACCTATGTAGGCAAAATGCCAACACATATAAAATGAAAATGAGTTTTTGAAAAGAGAAGGCGATACCTGAAAAATATGTTATCAGAAAGGTCTCAAGGCAAGAAGGGGAAGAAACCCAGGACCAAAGCACCCATGAGCGAGCATCTTGTTACTCCACGTGTCCTGTGACACAGATGCCAGCGTGTTTGTTGATCCCAAGAAACAATGCTCTAAGGGACTGTGGGTGCACTAAACGTTTGGCCAAGAGACTGAGGGAGGCCAAAGAAAATGCCACAACAGATTGCTAAGAGGCATAAGCTGTCTTCGCCAAGAGCTTCTACTTCTGAGTCCAGTCAAAGTCAGGACTTTAAAGCCGGGCAGTGGTGGCGCAGCATTTAATCCCAGCACTTGGGAGGCAGAGGCAGGTGGATTTCTGAGTTCGAGGCCAGCCTGGTCTACAAAGTGAGTTCCAGGACAGCCAGAGCTACACAGAGAAACCCTGTCTCGAAAAACCAAAAAAAAAAAAAAAAAAAAAAAAAAAAAAGTCAGGACTTTAAGAGTAACAAATAAGGGGGCCAGAGAAATGGCTCAGCGGTTCAGAGGTACTGAGTCACAACCATCTGTAATGGGATCTGATGCCCTCTTCTGGCGTGTCTGAAGAGAGTGACAGTGTACTCATATACAGAAAATATATAAATAAATCTTTAAAAGCAAGAAGAAAGAAAAAAATAACAAATAAGCCTGGCGGTGGTTGATGTATTTATAAAAATATAATAAGATATATGTTATATGGGGTTATGGGGAGGAAGATGTGGGGGAAGGGTGTGCCTCAGCAGGCCGAAGCCCAAGCATCCCTTCCCCCCCCTGAGGGACCAGACACGAAGGTATAGTATAGAATAGAGTTTATTTAGGGCTTGGGGAGGGGAGTTAAGAGGGTAGTAGAGACAGAGAAAGGCAGAGAGAGGAAGAGAGTAGAGAAGTAGAGAGGTGGAGGCCAGTCATGACCACGTGGAGAGAGGGGGGAAGGGAATGGGGAGAGGTAAGAGATAAGAGATGTAAGAGAGAGGCAGGAGAAAGAGATAAGAGAGAGGAGGGGCAAGCAGCCCCTTTTATAGTGGACCAGACCTACCTGACTGTTGCCAGGCAACTGTGGGGCGGAGCATGCCTGGCTATTGCCAGGTAACTGTGGGGTGGAGCTTAGACAGAATGCTAACAGTGGTGGCACACAGAAACCCTGTCTCAAAAAACAAAAAGGGTAACAAATACATGATCAGACCTTGGTGGAGGTAGTGTTGAGACCAGGGAGGGGAGATGCCTGGGGCGGGGGGAGTACTGAGACCAGAGGGGAGTTGGCTGGGGGGGGGAGGGGAGGGTACTGAGCCCAGGGAAGGGAGATGACGGGGGGGGGGGGGCATACTGAGACCAGGGAGGGGAGATGACTGGGGGGGGGGGTACTGAGACCAGGGAGGGGAGATCGCTGGGTGTATGTGTGTACTGAGACCAGGGAGGGGAGATGGCTCAGCAGTCAAGACGCTCACCAGCAAGCCTGATTGATGACCTGTTGAGATCCTTGGAACCCACATAAAAGTCTGCATGTGGTAGCAGCCATTGGAAATCCTGGCATGCCTACCAAGGTGGAAGGCAGAGACAGGGGAATCCGCCAGAATCACAGAATCACTTAAGCTGAACTGCAGCAGAAACAAGATAGATCCTGCCTCAAAAACAAGGCTAAAGAAGAATTGGCTGACCTTGACGCGCATACACAGACACACAGACACAGACACACACACACACTTAAAAATACTCTTTTGTTTTTAAAAGGAAATGTATTTATTACAGGGCTTGACCTCTAACCCAGTTCAAGGGGCTGAGGCAGAAGTTCAAGGCTAGCCCGTGTTACTCAGTAAAGGAGACCCTGTTTCAACAAAAAACAAGAAACAAAACAAAATAAAACAACTCTCCTCTCAAACTTCCCTGAAGTCCGTATGCAGCAGCTTGCCCGTTGAAGAAGGCATAAACCCTCCCACTGGACGGACAACCAGCGTTGACACCTTGGGTTCCACCACACACTGATCATCTCGATGCTTTTCACCTGGGCAGGTCTATCGTGAGATTTAGAATTCTCAGCTTCTCCCAGTATGCACCCTCAGAGCACAGACTCCATGCTCTGCTCAGAATTCAAGGCCAGCAGTCGCCTGTACAGGCTGTAGAAGGAACCAGAAGCAAACGCTGGCTGGCAGTGTCCCCTGGGGGCACTGTCTGGCACAGTGCCCTTCTTCTGAGAGAGCTATTAAAGGCTCTGGAAGGTTATAAATACCGGCAGGTCTGAGCAGGCAAATGCAGCTCTGTGGACGTGGACTTTTCGCCCTCTATTGGCAGATTGTAAAATTGCAAGCACACAGAATGAGGCATGGTCAAGTTCCAGAAAGAGATCCACCAGACAAAGAAGTACAAGAAGGCCACTTCATACTATTGAAAACATCAATGCCCCACTTAGAACTTGTATAGCTATGGATCGGGGATAGGAGAGACATCCCACTCCTCGAATCTCCTGTCCACATGCGGGCTCAGGCACCCGGTCTGAGTTCCAGTTGCCAGAAAGCATCCAGGTTCCTCGTACTGAAATAATGAGGGAGAGAGGGAGGGAGGGAGGGAGGGAGAAAGGTAGACAGACAGACAGCCATAGAGACAGACAGACAGAGACTGAGACAGGCAGACAGAGAGAGACAGACAAGGAGAGACACATGGTAGAGTTAACAGCTGTGCCATTACAGATCTTGTTGGACCCCTCTGTTTTCCAGAATTGAGGACATCCAGGATTTTATGAAGGTAAACAGCACAGGTACATGCATTGTGTACCTGCGTTGTCTGAGGGGAACCTTATACACCTGTGAATAAAACTGTGAGTTTCTGCAGGAAACATGAACGTGTGTTCCTAGGATGTCCAAGGACAGAGACCACCAGCTGCCTTGCCACCGGGTCAAGCTTGCTGCTGTAATGTGAATTATATTGGGAAACTGTCATAAGCTATTAAAAGTTGTTGAAAGTGGACTCTTGTCCCTATAACCCCTCCTGTCCTGGGCCAGGCTGTCTGGGAGAGGGACAACTAGCAAGCAGCAAAGGGCGTGGAAGACATCGAGTCCAAGCTGGGCAGTGGTGTCGCACGCCTTTAATCCCAGCACTTGGGAGGCAGAGGCAGGCGGATTTCTGAGTTCGAGGCCAGCCTGGTCTACAGAGTGAGTTCCAGGACAGCCAGAGCTACACAGAGACACCCTGTCTCAAAAAAAAAAAAAAAAAAAAAAAAGACATCGAGTCCTTAAAACCATCTAGGAGCTAGGAGACAGGCCATTTCCAGCAGGGATGATCATGCTATTAAAATGCCCACAGAGAGGCTGGAGGGATGGCTCAGTGGTTAAGAGCATTGACTGCTCTCCCAGAGGTATTGAGTTCAATTCCCAGAGACCACATGGTGGCTCATAACCATCTGTAATGAGATCCGATGCCCTCTTCTGGTGTGTCTGAAGACAGCGACCATAGACGACCGTAGACTCACATATATAAAATAAATAAATCTTAGAAAATGCCTGCAGAGGGGACAAGAAGCAGAATGCTAATCCATGGATAGAAAGGCCTCAAGTGGGAGCATCAGCCAACTAGCTTCTCAGGTGGTTTCTGCTGGTGCCTGTAAGTTTCTGATTCGATGATGTCACCTGTTTTCTCTCTGTCTCTGTCCTCTGGTTAACGGTGTTGGATGTCATTAGCACCCGATTTGATGATGTCTTTCCATCTATCTGTTGCTTCTCTCGGTTGGCTGTTGAGAGGCAGAGAAGGCACACGTGTGATGGTTGATGAGGCACATGCTCAGCCTGAGTCAGGGTCGTCCAGGGTCGTCCAGGGGATGTTGAGGAGAGGGTACTCGTGTGCGTCGATGGGGCAGCTGCATGGAGACCTCACAGAGCAGCCCAAATCTCCAGACTGCACCTTGTCCTGGCTCTGGGTCCCAGTGGACCCCTGAAGCATTTCCCATCATCCTCTTGGATGCCCTCTGCCCCGCAGTCCTGTGGGAGCTAATTCTCCACCATTTCGTGAGTTGGTGTGACTGTGATCACATGTCTGAGTCATTTTGCAAACCCGAGACAATAAAGTTCGTGGAAAAGGGAAGCTGAGATGAGCTGCCTTTCCGGAGATTTCTTCTATTAGGGGAGTTTTAGGCTCATGGCCACAGGAGGCCGTGACGTTGAAGGCTGTTAGGATAAACAGACACTGTGACTAGCATGAAGGTGGTCCTCAAGGCAGAGAGCCTTCAAATCCCTTTGGTTCTGCGTTATTAAGGGAGAATTATCAGTTCAGATTCTAAAGGGGGTTAGAAGACCTGTCAGCATCAGGAAACAAAGCAGTTCGCCAGAATCTGCTTTATTGCAGAGGATATGATCTATACCACAAGATGGAGCCTACATACTTGACGTCAGGAAGCCACTGGTAAGGGCTGATATGACTCCAGATTGACTCTGTTTGGGCAGTTGGGAGGGAGGACAGAAGGGAGGTGGAGAGACTTCGATGGCTCGTAGAGCAGCAAGATCTACTTAGTTTTGGCTGAGAGTTTTGGGCGAGAGAGCTGGAGCTAAGAGGACTTGTGAGCTAACAGGAGGGGCAGGACATGAGCCTCTGTCCAGCGCCATGCTGTTCTCTGTGCCAGTCTGACGGCTCAGCAGGCCACCGGATGGAATGTTTGCTTGGAGTCCCCATTTTCTCAGTCCCTGCTTCTCATTCTCCTCCCAAGCAGCCGTTCCCACAGACTTGACCTCCCTCCATGCAAGGTGCCTCTCCCCAGTGCTCTGCCAGCACAGTGTGCACTGTCCCACAGCTGCCCTGCCTTTCTCCTCTCACCAGACGGAGGACACGGGTGCCAGAGCAAACACCGAATGGTACCCGCCTGCAGCCATTGACAGAGGGTGAGACCTGATGGTCTGTGGCAGAGGCGACGTTTGCCCTTGCTCTGCAGGAAAACTCTAGGGATCTGCTGTTAAAGTTAGCTACCCTGTGCCCTTTCCTCTGTCTCCATCCTTTTATTCAGCAAATTTCCCAGAATGTTGTGGTATCTGGGATGGGACCCTGAGGATGTGTCCTACCAGAGATAGGGTGGCGTCTGAAACAGAGGTCGCCTGGAACCCCAGAGGGCAGTACCACCCCAGCCTTGCTGTCGTCCTTCCCACCACAGAGTTCACCAGGGAGATGGAAACTACCCAGCACTCCTGTTCCAGGCTTTCTGCTGCTCTCAGGCGCACCTACCACAGCCACTGTACTTTAGAGTGGCCAAAGGACCCTAACAGATGTGGAGCTGATGCTGTAGACTCTGAAACAGCCTTCCTCGGGGCAACGGGGAGAACGAACCCTGACTATGGAGCCGTCTTTGACTGAAAGAGGAAACGCCCGCAGGAGAGTGTGGCAGGTGCCCCTGGTCCTTGTGGCATGAAGGCATTGAAGGCTGGCAAAGCGCTGAGAACGGGCCACCTTAGCAGCAGATGGAAGGAGATAAAGGAAATTAAGTCTGTGGGGAAGGCTGCTAGTGAGGAGAATGAGACGCTGGAGGTGAGAAAACGAGGACTCCACACACAGACATTCGAGTGACACAGACAGAGGCTGCCACTCTCGGTGCGACTTTCTTGAGAGATTCTATGACTGCTCGTAAAGAACAAGTCTGGGTCTACAGAGTGAGTTCCAGGACAGCCAGGGCTACATAGAGAAACCCTGTCTCGAAAAACCAAAAAAAAAAAAAAAAAAAAAGAACAAGTCTGAAATTCAGTCAGAGACTGAGCCTGCGGACCTTAAAGAACCCCAGAGCACTGCATTGTGGGTAGTCCCTTCCTTGGGAGTCAAAGGTTGCGGATGCCGCTGAGTGAGGGGCAGAGTGTGTGCCCTGCGCACACAAGGTCCAGTTTTGTATCGAGCCCTGCAATATGAGAAGGGAGAAGACAACGAGTCTGGTTGCTGGTCCTGTGGTCACAGGACCCCACAGTGCAGCACCAATCCCTGGTGATGTGGCTCTGCAGACCCCTCCATGGCAGTGAGTCTATGTAGCCTTCCGGGGGGACACTAGAGAACACATCCCTGACCTCATCACAGCCCATGAAGGTCTTAGGATCAGAACGGAAGAGCGATGAGTATTTTTTAGTTTTATTGTTTGCTGTTATATTTTGATATAGAATCTCACTGTATTGCATAGGTTTGACTTTGAACTACTGGTGATCCTCCTGCCTCAGGCTTACAAGTTGCTGGGACTATGGGTGGATGCCAGTATGCTCAGGATTTTTCGTTCTTTTCTTTTCTTTTCTTTTCTTTTCTTTTCTTTTCTTTTCTTTTCTTTTCTTTTCTTTTCTTTTCTTTTCCTTTTCTTTCTCCCTCCCTCCCTCCCTCCCTCCCTCCCTCCCTCCCTCCCTCCCTCCCCCCTCTCTTTCTTTCTTTCTCTCTTCCTTTCTATCTATCTATCTCTCTTTCTTTTATCTTAGATCATGGTTTCTAGCCATGAAAGGGGTGCAGGTAGATAAGAGGATAAAGGTGCTGAGTCAGCTATAGGAAGAGCAGAGCCAGGACGTGGTTTGTGCTCTGGTTCCTCAGCTCACCCAATACCCAGCAGCTCCCTCTGTTCTCCGCCCCTCCTCCGCAGGCCGGCCCCGCCTCTCGGTATGTCACGTGGTGATTGTTTCTCCCTCTGGATGCTGGAAGATGCCCATGGCCTCAGCAAGGTAGTCTGTCCTTCGCCTTCGTCAACACTTAGACTTGCAGTGAACAAACAGACAGACAGACAAACAAACAAACCCTGGGCTGAATGCGGTGGGCAGCTGGCAGAGGGATATGCCAAGGAGGCCAGCAGAGGATTTAAGGACCTCTGCTGGTTTACAGGATGGTGGAATCTGTCACCTAAGGGTAATCCACTTTCTTTTCTAATTATCTAACGAGAAACAAAATAATTAATAACTAAAACCAAAATGATTTCAAAGTTATTTCAGCCTTGGAACAAAGCGTTTTCCATTGAGAAAATACTAAAATCGCTCCAGGGACAACATGTGTGCCTGATAATTTTAACTGTAGTCCCAACAGAACCTAGGATCACCTGGGGAAGAGCTTTAGTAAGAAGTTAGCTAGATGGGCTTGGCCTGAGGGTGTGTGTGTGTGTGTGTGTGTGTGTGTGTTGTTAGTTAGGTGTGAAGACCCGTCCTGAACATGAGTGGTAGCATTTCATGAACTGTGTAAAAACTAAGAAAGCAGGGAGCGGCAGGGAGCGCGCATCCCTCTTCCTCCGCTCCTGGCTGAGACTGTGGTCCTCTTTCAGTGACTTCACCGCTACAATAATGGGGAGGGACCTAAATTGCAAATTGAAACAGGCATCTTCCTCCCAGAGTTGCTGTTGGTCCCACTGGGTGTTTTATCACAGCAACAGAAATTAAACCTGGACACCATGAAAATGGGGGGGGGGCACAGTCTGTTCCCCACTTTCTTTCTTTCTTAATGGTTCTTAAAGCAAGACAAATAAAAACACTCAGAATTATTAAGGCTTGTAAATAAGTTTATATTTTAATGTGGGAAAAGATAAGAGTTATGTTTCAAATGCTGGGCTTGGGGGATGGTTCGGGTGGCAAAGCACTTGACTTGCAAGCACAAAGACCAGCTCAAGTCCAAGAAGAATCTATGTAACAACAACAACAAAAACCAAAAACAAAGGAAAACCCTTGGTGGTGGTGCAAGCCTCTAATCCCAGTGCTAGCAGAGGTAAGTCCCTGGCCTGCCAGTCTAGTTACTCATTCAGCTCTGAGGCACTAAGAGACTTTGTCTTAAAAAAGAAGAAAAAACATGCAAAAGAAAGAAAAAAAAACAAAAACAAAAACAAACCCCAACCCCCCCCCCCAAAAACAGAGCCTGAGGAATATACTGGAGGCTGTCATCTGGCCTCAAAATTTGAGCAAACACACGCACGCACACATGTACTCACTCACTATAGACGGCAACAAAGGCATTGCAACAGCTCACTAACCATTCAGCTTTCAAACCATGTATCAGAATAGAACATGTCAGTATCTTGACATTCACATCAGCAACGTTTGTAATGAGATTTGTGTTTGCGCATCTCCAGCACACATTTGCCATCTGCTTATGCAGCCCTTTAAGAACTAGAGTACTGTGAGCTAACTAGGCAGAAGAGACTCACGGAAACCTGTTCTTATGACTAACTATGACTTTGGGTAGAGCTACCTTAAGACCAGTTGAGAGCCAGGCATAGTGGCACAGGCCTGTAATCTTAGCTATTTGTAGAGCTGAGGCTCTGGGATTGCCAAGTTCAAGAACTACCTGGATACCTTAGTGGGTCCCTCTATCTAAATGAAAGATTCTGAGAGGCACTGGATGATAACCCAGTGGTAGCACAATTGCAGAACATTATGTGAAACCCTAGGTTCAATTTCCAATTTAAATGAACAACAACGACCAAAAAAATCCACTTGGTCTCAGAGGCCAGCATGCTCCCCATTGTTCAGGGGCTAACTTGAAGCTCTTGGTGACCAGGATCTTCACCTCTGTTTCAGAACTGCAAGAAAAGCACTTTCAACTACAGACAAACCAAGTTTACCTTCCACAGGATGAATGTTCAACTGTGCGTGAGTCTGCTAAACTCGGAGCCCAGCCTGGAGCAGTATCCCAGCTTGCTTCCTCAGACTCCACCCACCCCAGAGGGGAAAGGGGGAAGCCAGGGAACAGCTTGCATTTGTGGAAGAAGCAAGCTCACGTGCCAGTAGCAAGCCCAGGCACCCCACTTCCTACTTGGTTCCTGCCCCCCTCTGCCCAGGTTGATGTTCCAGTTTATGGATGATTGCCCTTGCCTTCCTCCTCCACGTCGTAGTGCTTGCTGAGAAGATTTAAAGGGAACCGGGTTTGGGATCTTTGACTTGCCATTGGCTTCTTCACATGAGTTATGGGTGTGGAAGGGGGCGTTTCTCAAACTACATCCTTGTTTTGTGCTATGGGTGCTAGGGGTCACTAGGTTTGTGACCCCCTTCATGAACATTTCTGAATATGTACATTTATGAGAATTTCCCAGTAATCCGGCATTCCCCACTTTCTATTTTGTGGAACACCAACCTGGGAGGAGCTACAATGTTTCTTTTCTTTCTTTTTCTTTTTCTTTTTTTTTTTTTTTTTGGTTTTTCGAGACAGGGTTTCTCCGTGTAGCCCTGGCTGTCCTGGAGATCACTCTGTAGACCAGGCTGGCCTCGAACTCAGAAATCCACCTGCCTCTGCCACCCAAGTGCTGGGATTAAAGGTGCACGCCACCACTGCCTGGCTCTACGATGATGTTTCTTGTCAACCACACCTGGGAGAACTTGGTTGCTAGTGCAACCTCCCGACTGGTTCTAATCTTGCAGGAAGTCTTTGCTGAATTTCCATAATTACTGTACATATTTGGGCATGGCTTTTTTTTTTTTCCTTTCTTTCTTTCTTTTTTTTCCACATGTAATAGCAAGTTTCACAAAGGCTTTCCGGGCGTGTGGCTTTGTGCTCTCGTGTTACATGGTAAAGGACGATGCGTTGTCATTTTCGACAGTCTCACTGGTCTGCCTGGAGATGTAACTTTCTGAGTAAACCCTGGCACAGAGGAAGCCAGGCACCTTGTTCCTCCTTCCTACACACCACATATCCTTCATGATCTTTATGAAGTAGTTTCTGAATTTCTGTCCAATAAATGCGTACAACACGGGGTTGAGGCAGCAGTGCAGGAAAGCCAGGACCTCGGCCACATTCCTTGTGTAGGCAAGGACTTTCTCGGTGCTGCAGATCCGGCCCATTTTGCCCATGTTGACTGCAGTCACGAGGAGGACCACATTGTGAGGTATCTGACAAGCCAGGAACACGAGAACCACAGCGATCACGACTCGGATGGCTCTGTGCCTCTTGGAATTCTGGGCCTGCACCAGGGTCTTGATGATGAACAGATAGCAGAACACCATAAAAAGCAAAGGGATGAAGAAGCCGAAGAGCAGCTCCAGTCCCATACCCAGCAGTTTCCACGTGATGGGCTCCGAGACAGACTTGTACCGTGGCTCACAGACCTCACGATTCTGCAGCGTGTATTTCTTGTTGAAGATAAATGTGGGGCTTGAGATGATGATGGAAATGAACCACACTCCCAGACAGATGACCTTACTGTGGGTCAGTGTTCTGGAGCGTACCCGGAAAGATTTGGTTGCCTGGACGATGGCAATGTACCGGTCCATGCTGATACAGGCCAGGAGCAGCATCCCACAGTTAAAGTTGACCGCATATGTGCCTTTCATAAGTTTACACAGCGCGTCGCTGAAAATCCAACTGTCGGTGGCATGAGTAACTGCCCAGAATGGTAAGGTGAGGACAAAGAGTATGTCTGTGATGGCCATGTTCAACAGGTAGACATCAGTCATAGACCTGGCTTTCTTGTAGAAGGCAAAGGTCATCACCACCATAATATTGCCCAGGAGGCCAAAGACACATATTAAGGAGTAGGCAATTGGCACGAATACCTTGGTGAACTCTCTGACCTCTTTTAGGGAGCATGGCTCGAAGCCTGAAGCCGCAGAATAATCTGTGCTGATATAATCATCCACTCCATAGTTGGCCTCTGTGAAATTCATTGTTTCCTGGAAGACAATGAAAATAGAAATCATGACAGAGTGTTTTCAAGCAACCACACCTAGCCAAGCTCACAGTCCCTGCCAAAATTAAGTAGATTCTCACTCCAGGCAGGAATGGTTCTCGCCATGGGTGGGAGAGCCAGATCTGCTGTAGAAAGTGAAGCAGGCAGTTCAGCCACATGCTCGCTAGCGCAGATGTTAGGAGAGCAGAGGTTGGGGGGGGGGGGCAACGTGTACTGCAGTCGTGCTGTGTTCTGGAACATTCTACCCCATCAGAGCACACTGCAATACATGTTGCTTGACGTGAAAAGACCCACTTGACAGGCTCCCCTGGTCCCTTCTGAGCCTGAGAGCAAACACTGGGCTCTGTCTCAGTGACTCAGACCAGCTTCCGCGGCTCGGAAACAGCCATGAAGAACACGTAAATGAATGACAGAATTGTAACCATAGACTGTGAACCGCCAGTTTGGAATCTTTGGCCTGAGGAAAGTCCTATCAGGAAAAAAAAATTTTGATCTGCATAAGTCTTCACCCATAATTCCAGTTAATTGTATACAAGAAAATCTCACAGAACAAAAACGATAGCTATCTAGATGTGGATAGAAGCTCATGATTTGAAGACTGGAGAGATGTCTCAGTGGTTAAGAACACCCTCTGCTCTTCTGGAGGACCTGGGTTTGATTCCCAGCAGCCACACAGTACCATGTAAGGGGGCTCACAGTGTTGACTCCAGTTCCAGGGGACGTAATGCCCCCTTCTGGCCTCGGGAGGCACCTGCATTCACGGGCATGAGCTCACTAGGATGGACACCCTGAGCAGACACAGGCCTCCTGCATGAAGCCGTTATGATTCTAGCAGGAAGATCTAGAAACTGAAAGCTGGAAACCAAGCATGGTGATGCATGCCTGTAATCTTAGCACTCAGGAGGCTGAGGCAGGAGAATAGTGAGTTCAAAACCAGTCTGGGATATATAGTGAGACTGTCTTGGAAAACCAAAATAAGTAGCAAACGATAAATTAAGATCTGGAGGGAGAAGAAGAGAGCAGGAGGGAAGAGAAGGAGGGAGGGAGGGTGGGAGGGAGGGAGGCAGGGAAAGCAGAGGGGAGAAAGAGAGAAGGCAGGAGGGAGAAGAAGAGGGCAAGAGGGGGGTCCCTGGGAGAGGGAGGGCAGTAGGGAGAGGGGGAGGACAGGGAGAGGGAGGGAAGGACGGAGGGAGAGATTAAAAAGAATCACAAAATATTTGTGAACAAGATTTATATGCTGAAAATCTTAAAAGCTGAGAGAAGAGTGTGTAGATTTAGGAGGGAGATGTCTAGCACTGGACCGAATGGTTCTCTATTCAAATGCATTTCTCCACAAATGGATATGTAAGCACAACACAAACTAAGTCAAATCTCTGGAGGTTTTTACACAGAGCAGCTGGCTGACTGATTCGGATTCTTCAACAAATTCAAGAGAGAAAACAAAGTTGAAGAATTCACACAGCCTCCTTGTGAAACTCAGGATGTCTCAGTGTCAGGTCAGGGGACGCTGACAGAGGAGAAGGCAGGAGCCAAAATTCATGGGATGAACACAAAGCCCAGAAACGAGCTACATATAAATAGCTGAGTTTTGAACGAAGTACCAAGGTAAGTCCACGGTGGCAAAACTATCTTGAAATAGTGGTGCCGGCACAGCTGGATATTATGTGAAAAGACCGTGCCCCCCCCACCCCTCCCACCAGAAGAAAAGTGAACTCAAACTGGTTGTGGCTCTAAATGCAAGAGCAGAGACAGACAACATCTAGAGGAAAACATAAGAAAACCTTTGTGACCTGAGGAAAGGAAGAATTTTCTTACATAAATTGTGAAAAGTAGGGTCTGGAGAGATGGCTCAGTGGTTAAGAGCACTGGGACCCCCATTCAATTCCCAGTATCCACACAGCAGCTCACAACTGTCTGTAACCCCAGGGGATCTGACACCCTCACACATACATACATACAGGCAAAACACCAATGCACATAAAATGAAAATAAATTATTTTTAAAAGTGGAGAGAGCCACTTGGGAGGCAGAGGCAGGTAGATTTCTGAATTCGAGGCCAGCCTGGTCTACAGAGTGAGTTCCAGGACAGCCAGAGCTACACAAAGAAACCCTGTCTCGAAAAACAAAAAAAAAAAACAAAACCAAAACAAACAAACAAAAAAAAATAGAGAGAGCATATACTGTAAAATATACTGTAAAGTAATAATAATTTGTGCTTAACTGCTCTTTGCAAAAATACTTGAAAATGAAAAAAAATATTTGAATTGGAAAATAACATTTGCAAGCCAATATCTGGTCACATCCAGACCTTACAAAGAATTCCAACTACTCCATGCCTGAAAGACATTAGAGAAAATATGGGATGGTCAATCTGCACACAAGATGTTGACTATATTCATTGTTGGAGAGGCCAAGTTACAAACCCTCGACCTGCCACTGAATGGATGCCCACAAAGATGGTCAGGGAATGCAAGGGTGTCTGCAAAGACATGGAGCAGCTGCAGAAGTCCTGGCTGGGTGTTGGGAAACATGAGGTCACACAAGCATGTGGACCAAAGAGTGTTCGCCTCACGTAACACTGGCTGTGCACTGGCTGCACGAACCAGTAACTAGCTCCTAGCATTCACCCAGGCAAGAGGCAAAAACTCTAACTAACTTGAATGTTTAGATAAGGTCCTTCTCATAGCTCTCAACTGGGAAGAACCTAAATGTTCAAGGGAACCCGAGTGACTCATGTGTCACACGGTGGAATAATTGATATGTGGTATATCGAAACCCCTGAACGGTTGGCTTCAATAACTGTGTGTAATTAGGCCCCAGTAATGCTACTTTGAAAACTATCAAATGTTCTTTTACACAAATGTCCTTTCACCAACGGGTAATGATAGAGAAGATCAAAGCACAGCTACAGTAAGTGTATGGGCCAGTAGGACTGAGGTGGCCCTGAAGGGTGGAATTGGTAGATTTTTGGGAGGGTAGGGGACGACAGGTGGTGGGAGGCGCAGAACATGCTGGTTCAGGGCAGTGCAGAGGTGGTCACGGGGCATTGCTGTTGGGGAGAGTTGTGTCTCCGTTAGTGAGACCAAAGCAGGCGAGTGGTCAGGATGGCTCCTTAGCTGGAGGGGTTTGGGTAGAGATGGGACATGGTGATTTCTCCCCATGTACATTGTGTTGGTAGGAAACACTGTTGGAATTAAAGACTGAGAGAGTCAGCCAACCACACTGTATACCAATGCCCAGCTAGCCTCTCCAGGGAAGACAAATATTTATCTGCACTATGATAAATCACAGTTTCTGAATTCAAGTCTAACCAGTTGAATGGAAGCTTTAAAAAGTCTCCTGGGGCTAGACACTGACCTACCATAGAGTAAAGGTGAGCTCGGCAGTCAACCACCCCAAACAATGTAACTCAGGCCTGTACAGCTCCTGACAGCCCCTGCTGAAGGGAAGGCCCGTGATGCCATGGCAGTTCCTCATGGTCCGGAGGATCTGGGGGTGTGGCTGGTTCCCAGGCCAGGTCCAAGGGCATCAGTAGCAGAGGCAGACAATTGTTTGGATGCACATCGTATTCAAGGGAGAATGTCTCAACTTACTCTTACTGATTGGAACGCTGAAAAAAGTCCAAAGGACCCAGGATTTGCAAGTTGCCCCTGTCCTGGCACAATGCTGTGAGGGTGCTGGGCCTGCACCCTGGAACTCTGAACAACGCTGATCTCAGCACAGCTGGATTGGCAATCAGCGCTCTTGGAGCGAAGATGACTGTCACGTTTACTTGAATGAATCAGCCTGTCAAACCACTACTGTCACCACAAGAATGGTACATGTTGTTGCTAGGAAATGGTGCTGGTCACAGATTGGTATCTGGGCCACCACAGCAGGTAGAGTCCTGATTACAATCCACCCCGATATCTCGATCTGAGCAGTACTGTATTCGCTGGAGACACAACCTGTTCGCTTTCTGTTAGGAGAATTTGTGTTTGAGGATAAAGATGTCGGTGAATTCTTAACCCAATGTTTCTTTCTGTCCTTTAAAGAGTTGAGAGCAAAACAGACTGTCAAGATAGCAAGAAGAGAACAGCTGGAGGTCCAGAGCCTTCAGCCTACTTTTCTGCGAACTTACAAGCAACCATAGCCAACCTGCCCACAGCAAGATATCTTTCTGGGTTGTTTCTCAGGCTCAGAGTGTCCTCTTTACACACGTCCACTCCTGGGTCTTACCACATGCCAACTACATGCATGTCATCCAATTCTTAGTGTGTGATATAGTTGTCCTTTGCATTTCAATGTTTCTAAGTCAGCAGTTCTCAAACAAGTATGTATAGAAATAGTCTAAAGAACAAATTTTTTTTGTTTGTTTGTTTTTTTGAGACAGGGTTTCTCTGTGTAGCCCTGGCTGTCCTGGAACTCACTCTGTAGACCAGGCTGGCCTAGAACTCAGAAATCCACCTGCCTCTGCCTCCCAAGTGCTGGGATTAAAGGCGTGCTCCACCACTGCCCGACCAAGAACAATTTGATATGAAAGGAATCTATGAAAAACTGCCCCATGTTATCTTTTGGAGAGAAACCTTGGGGGTTTAGTGAAGGCACTGTTAGAAGTCACAGCACTTTGCCTGCTGTCAGCCACCTTGAGTAAAGTGTCACTGTCCCACGCTCTGTCTGCCTCTTGTTGGCCTTTTTCCCCTTCCATGCCAGTGTGGCCCTACAATGTGTGCCAGTAAAATATCAAAGTGCTTAACACCCCAAAGATTCTTCCTAATCACCAAGTGTGTCTTGGTGAAGTTTATTATATCTTCCAAACATGAAAGTTTCTGAGCTCGTGTTTTCTTCCTGTCTGCTCTTGAAAATCATACACAGACACTCAGAGAACAACGTTCTTAGGCTGCCTACTCTGTGAGATGTCAGGGAAAGCTCAACTGCTGTTCAAAGCTTCAAAACTCAAGGCTTAGGAGATGGCTTCACCATGAAGCAAGAGGACAAGAGTTTGGATCCCCAGATCCCCTGTAAGTGCAGGTAGGTATGACAGCTTTCCTGTAACTTCAGCCTCCAGGGGCAGAGAGGGGATCCCCATAACAACTGGCTAGTGAGACTAACCATGCTCCAGGTTCGAGAGACTCTGCCTTAAAGAGTTACATGGAATGGCAGCTGAAGAAGATTCATGATATCAGCTTGGGCCTGCACATACATGTGCCCACACATGTGAACACATATGTACATGTTCCACACGATACATGTGAAAAAAAAATTGGATAAAAGCTTTACGATTTATCTGTGGATACAGAAAAGGTGAGTGTCACCAATGAGGTATGGAGTCAGAACTCATTCAAGAATATCATGAAGGATATCTCAGGCACCAGGCACAGACTCAGTGGGTCACCATGTGTTTACTGACATGTAGCCATCAATCTGGTCCCAAGCCTTGGGTAGTCATGGTCACAAGACAACAGATAAAGGGAAGTGTGACAGACTTTGCAAATCTATGACTAAATCTGAAATTTGAAAGTTTTCAGGAGCAGGAAGTATAGTCTGGTGCTGGCACAAAGATGGATGGGCTGCCCGCTGGGCAGTGGATGGGCCGCTGCTCGGTGGGTGTGGCTTGTGGATTTATCCTGTTCTCAGCACACTGGGGCAGACCTTGACTGACTTGGAACCCATGGAAGTCTTCAGCTGAGAGCTTCTCATCGTTCCCATCAAGTGCAAGAACAAAGAGAGGAGGCAAATTCATTGTGTCTGAAAATGGCAAGAATCTAAAAAGATAATAAAGCGGATGACCTAAATCAATGGACAACTAATGCGGTCAGAATCAAAAAACAGTCCGTGGGATCTGAAGTGTATAATTCAGTTGTGGAGGAAACAGAGAAGACTCTGCAGCTGAGCCATCTCTCCTGCCCCCTGCATTTGCATTTAAATAGTCAACCGCTCTGAAAAATGCAAGTTTTGCAAGAGCAGAACATTAGCGTTTATTTGGTAGGAAGCCCAGCAAGCCTGCTGAGTCCATCCCAGCAGGGATAGCTGACTAACTCCGCCCATCATCTAAGTCTTGTTGAGGTTTGTTCTGCTGCTGTGTATTTTAATGCTAAATTCTGTACCCGAAGGTCTAGGCCTACAAGTGAATATTTGTTGTGTAAACCACGTTCCTTGCCGGGCAGTAGGGGCGCACGCCTTTAATCCCAGCACTTGGGAGGCAGAGGCAGGTGGATTTCTGAGTTCGAGGCCAGCCTGGTCTACAGAGTGAGTTCCAGGACAGCCAGGGCTACACAGAGAAACCCTGTCTCGAAACAAACAAACAAACAAACAACCCCCCCAAAACCACATACCTTAATTTAAAACTATTGGTTAAATAAAAATGGCTGCAGCTGATTAATGGAAGGATTAGAGGTGGGCGGGTTTTTTTTTGTTTTGTTTTGGTTGGTTGAGTTACCTGGCTGAGTGGAGAAGAAAGGAGGAGGGAGAGGAGGAGAAGGAGGGGAACAAGCAGGAGAAAGGAGAAGGCACCATGAGAGGAAAGGAATCATGAGCACATGGCCAGGAGAAACAGCAAGCATCCGGTACACCACTAGGGAGGTGGCCAGGCCAGAAGTTAGAAAAGTAGATTAGGGATTACCCCCCAGTAATTATCAAAGCCAAGTAAAATAACCGTATCTCGTTCATCTGTAAGCTAGTCAGGCACGTGCTTACATTGCTTAGACTACAATGTCTCCCCGCACTTCGGTCACTCAGCCTTCAGACTTAACACCAGCTGCGCAGAGGCAGCGTTGTCGACACAGCAGTAACAATGTGATCACAGATCGGAAGAGTCTACTACTTAGTCTCTGGAACCTGGGAGGATGTCAGCTTACCTGGCAAAGGGACTCTGCTGACACGATTAAGCCTAAGTGAGTATCCACACAGGACAAATAGAACTGAGGGCCTTGGCCCTCAAGACTCTTTCCCCTGAGACAGAAGAGGGGGAAGCTTGGGATGGGAGCATCTGCTGATGTTGAAGGCAGAAGGAAAGCCGCAAACCAAGCGGGTTTCCTGGAGGGGCTGGCAAGGGCTCTTCCTCTCCCACAGCTGTTGTGAAAGGAGCCGACGCCTGCCCACAACAGGATGGCTCACAAACATAGATCCTCCATCAGAAACCCAGAAGAAAACGTGCCCACCTGCCCCACAACAGAGGTTGGTATCAGATCCCTGGCTGCAGAACCGAAAGGGAGCTTAGCCGTATGAACTGCCAACTTGGTGGCACTGATAGGAGACTTCTAGCTCAGCAAAATGAATGTTTGTTTAACTTTTAGACAAAAACCACTGAAACCACCAGGCTCAGAATAAGGTCGGTGCCAGATCTGCACCTGGCTCTGGCCAGATTTATGCAGCGATTAGGGGTTGAGGGAGGAGCGTGGGGGGATCCTTGGTGATTGAACGAGCTGATAAAGTGTTGTTTAGCTTCAGAATGTGAGGGTCAGCTAGAAAGGACATCCGTCATGGCTTGAGAGATCGTGACTTGAAAGAGGGGCTTCTACTCCACCCTAAAGCAGGACTCTCCCTAGGATTAGAACTAACCCGAGTGACAGGAAGAATTTCAGACAGTTCAACCACAGCAACACAGGCATCTTGAGACAAGGTGAACCCCCATGATCCCCCCAGTTTGAGTGGGTAAGTTGAACACAGAATGGGCTGGGACTCTTGGACCAGAGAGCATAGACTGCAGGAGATGGGTGAGCATGAGGCATAGCCAAAGGTCCTGTGAGACCCAGGAGTCCTAGCTGAAGATGCTTATCAGCAGAGTGCCCCATGAGCCTAGACTTCTTATTGCATATGTGTCTGGAGTTCATGGGTGATCCGAGCAAGGTCTCTTGGAGACAGAAGGTAGTTACAGGGGTGTCTCCTATCTGGTGAGGACTGGGGATAACACCGGGTGCTTTTCATTACTCTGAAACCACGTTCATTCCTAGTCAGATGTGTGGGGAGGGGATAAGAGGGAGCTGGCCCTGTTCTGGGACAGGACTGCTTGTATCCCGTGCATCTTACTTCCTTGCCCAAATACGTTCCTTCTCCCTAACCTCTGTGTCTATATTAAGATAACTTGAATAAAATCTCCATATCTGCTTCGGGCTAGCTATGCCTGAAGTTCTTTTCTGCGTCAAACCCATAAAACTTGATTTGGTATGTGTCAAGGTCCCTAAAAGATTATGGGAGCTCCTCAGGCTGCTGAGGGTGACACTGTGGGGCTGTGTCTCTGTCCCCTCACCACTGACAAACCTACTGCCTATGGGACCTTTTGAGCCACTGTTCTCTGGAGGAGTCTTTGGAAAATGCTGATGTCAAAAAGGCAAGCACAGGGGCTCCCCAGAGCCTGTCCCCGGGCCACGCTGTGCTGGACGCAGTGGCTTACCATCTCTACAGTGCTGTCCCACCTGATTCAGAAAGGAGAGCGTCACAAATCACAGTGACCTCCTCTCTTTGGCATGCTGACCCCTGTTACACCCAAGTGGAACCTGTCTCTCAGAACTGGAAAGATCAACCTCTACTTAAGCTGTGTTTACTCCCTTGACTAGCTTCTTACGGACTGGCTCTAGAACCAGAAACCAGCCCTTGGAGACCGCATGGCTTTGAATGGCTTTTTGGCTTTCAGAGGCACCTTCTCCCCTCTCTTTGTTTACCCTCTCATCTCTGCTCTGTCATTTCCCTCTCTCTGCCTTCTCTCTCTCCTCTCAGTGCCCAAATGATTAGGTTAGCTCATGGCTTTCACATTTAAGGTTTGAAACCACATAGGCACACCTCTTTCCCTCTCCAATGAAGGGAGCAGTGTCAGGGTGCCAAAGTAGAATTTGTGCTCACTGCCCAGGCCAACCCTGCTTTTGCCTCTGGGTTCTAACACTTCAGAGGCAACTCTTTTAATCTCATTAGAAAAAGAAACCGCATGGCCAGGCAGTGGTGGCACACGCCTTTAATCCCAGCACTTGGGAGGCAAAGGCAGGTGGATTTCTGAGTTCGAGACCAGCCTGGTCTACAGAGTGAGTTCCAGTACACAGAGAAACCCTGTCTCGAAAAACCAAAAAAGAAAAAAGAAAGGAAGAAAGAAAGAAAAAGAAACCGCTACTAGAGGAAAAATTCAGTACTAGTAATACTTCCAACACAGTCTAAAGCTAATCTTTATTTTTGTTTTTGTTTTTTCAAGACAGGGTTTCTCTGTGTAGTTCCAGGCTGTCCTGGAACTCACTCTGTAGACCAGGCTGGCCTTGAATATTCATAGAAATCCGCCTGCCTCTGTCTCCCAAGTGCTAGGATTAAAGGCGTGTGCCACCACTGCCTGGCTAAAGCTAATCTTTAATATACTGTAATACCCTAGAGCCGCTTTCACTATGGATTCTGCACAAAGAAACTGTTTCTAAAGGTGACATGCATCCCACTCTCAGGGCAGTTAGAGCCTCAGCTGGTACCAGAGAGTGTATGATAATCGTAGGAGAATGGTTATGACTGACTTTGAGATGGGACAGAGACAGGCAGCCCAGAAAAGAGGTGGAAGAAGAGGGAGGGGGAGGGGAAGAGGGAGGGGGATGGAGGGAGAGAGTGTGTTTATGCATGTGCCCAGATCTGTATGTGTGTGCATGTCAGTATATGTGTACGTGTGCATATGTGTAGATGCATTGATGTTCACTTGTGTAGGTATGCAGGCATGGATACTTGTGTATGCATGCACAAATCTACATGCGTGTATCTATAGGCCTGTATGTATTGTCTATACACGAGCATTTCTAATGGTGTGTATGGATAGGTGCATGTGTGTGCATATGTGTGCATATGCACGTATATGCATGCATGTTATATACTGGCCTAGATATGTATAAATGGGTACCTGTGCAGAAGGGTGCACAGGAGTATTCATAGATAAGGGGTGTGTGTGTGTGGTGTATGTGTGTGTGTGTGTGTGTTCAGCTGTGTGCAGGCTGTAAATCAAGTTCCAGTCATATGCAGGGCATCGAGATCACTGCTTTCTGTCTGTTGCTGCTGCAACCTTACGGAGCTTCTTCAGACAGGCAGCAATGTTAGTGGCACAGCAGATAGGTCACAGCCCATCTGAGACTATTAGCTGTGTTTAACCCCCACCCCCATTGCCCTGTCACCCACCATCTGGGTCACTTTGCCATGCAGTTCCTACAAGACCTTCCTTCCATCATAAGGGTTCTTACTACAATGCTGGGTGTTTGGTGTGTGTGTTAAAAGTTCACCGGAATCACAGGCACGCTGGCTTCTCTGCTCTGTCCACCTCAGTGCATCTGAAACCCTACACTACTTCCTTCTGCTTTCAAGCTGGTTAGGGGGAACCCAGAAGGTATTTTCCAGTGATTTGCTCTCTTGTCTGGCAGCCTACTTTTATACCGTATATTTTGTTTGTTTGTTTTTTTTTTTTTTTTTTTTTTGAGACAAAGTCTCACTGTTTGCACAGGGTGGAGTTGTACCCACAATCCTTTGCCTTTATCTCCTGAATTCTGGGAGAACAGGCTGGTGCTGTATGCATAACTAATATTTTCTTTATTTATTTGTAGGATTTAAATCTTTTAACTCCTTCAAGGATAGCTGAAATGTAGGCTTTGCGTCCATTCTACACTTAGGGGGCGCTGGTCCCCACAACGTCGCACGTACAGCCTTACAGTACCTGAAGCTCCTACTGCCTCGGTGTCTTAGGGCTTGGCTTCAAATCTCCCTGTGTTCTGAGTTAAATAAAGAATTGTACTTTTAGTGGCCTAGAGAGATGACTTCCTTACTAGGAACAAGTACTGCTCTGGCCTAGGATAGAGTCCCAGTCCCAGCACAGGTTTGGCAGATCTTGATGACTTGTAGTTTCAGCTCCTGTGGGATCTGATGCCTTTGGCTTCTATGGACACTTACACTAATGCGTTCATGTCCTCGCCCGCATATACACATAGCGAAAAATAAATAACAAGTCTTAAGGAAAACATTACATTGCTGGGACAAAGTGCAGCTAGGGTAGGACAGTCATCTCACATTCCTGAGGTCTGTGCTCCACTCCCAGCATGACAAAGACAATAAGCTGGGCCTGGGGGCGCTTTGCTGTGATCCTAGGTCCTCAGGAGGGTGAGGCAGGAGAATAGCCTGGGCTACAGTGTGAATTTGAAATCAGGCTATACACCCTAGTGAAACCCTGTCTCAAAATAAAGTAAAAGTATATCTAGGAATATGGCTCACTGGTGGAATATATGTCTGGCACGCACAGTACCCTAGATTCCATTCCTAGTGACACGCAGACACACATATACTCTCTCTCTCTCACACACACCACACCACACACACACACACACACACACACGCACACACACTTCCTCTCCAGACTGATGGCTCTCAGATACTTCCCAGAGAAGTAAGCATACCATCTCCAAAGCTCTGGTGTGAGGCAGTGGGAATAAACTTCCCGGAAGCCATACAGAAAGAGCCAGTTTCTGGAGAACAAGCTCCTCTCCTAGAACCACATAACAGAACCATGGGGACTTGTTACGTGGAAGGAGGCTTCGTGTGCCCACGGCCTGAAGGGAAGGGTCCTTACCATAGGTGGGAATGTCCGAGAAGCTAAGATGCATCTGCAAAAGCACTGAGAAAGGATGCATGCTCACCCCAGGAAACGCTGAGCTCCAAAGTGGGCTGGCCAGGTACCCTCGCCTCAGTGGTTGTCCAGGCTCCAGTGCTAAGAATGTGAGGACTACTCTGTTGACAGACCCAGCAATGCTCATTGAGAGACGGTAGTGAGATGCTAGAACTGCCAGAAGAAAGTCACCAACTCACCACTTCCTATTTAAAAGCAACGCCTATCTGCCTGGACGAAAATGGTTAACCATGTACAGCCTGTAAGTTGTAAAAGAATTATTAAATACCGTCACCATCACTATCAACACCACCATCATCATCACCACCACCATCATCACCATCACCTGACTTGGAGTCAAACCAGTGCAAAAAAAGAGGAGAGAAGAATTTGGTTTTGTGGTTTCTCAAGAAAGAGAGCCTTTGTGCTGTTTTCTACCTGAGGTGTTGGGGTCTATAGCAAAGTCTCCTGGGACTGAGGATGCTGGAGCCGCCTGGAGGCAGTGTGAGCATTTGCAGTGTTCAGTGAGGTTGAAGACAGGGTTAAGAGCCTGGGTTGGGCCCTGCTGTGTCCCAGCAGTCCTGCAGCCACAAGAAAGATGCTGCCCCAGAACTGCAGCCAGCTCCCACAGTGGCAAGCACTGGAGAGAGTGGGTGAGGGGGTTTGCCCAGGACAGAGATGGAGAAACAGCCTTCAGTGATGCTAGCTTCTATTTCTGTGCAGTGAGATTGAAAATAGGGATCCGTAAAGCAGAGCCCCTTGTCTCCACGAAATGCTCGGTAAGGGTTCCCATGACTGCCCTGTCCTTAGCCAGATTCTGGGACGCAAGAGGTGAGGACTCACTTAGGAAAGACATTTTCAAGTGTGTTTGCTGTGTGGCTAGCTCCTCTGAACTGAGAGACTCCCTCCTGGCTTCAAAAGGTCAACTTCGTTTACAGTTGAGGAAACTCCTGAAATTTACAAGATCCGTAGGGACTCTCTCCGAGTTATGTGCATGGTGACAATTGCAGGAGGGAGGAGACTCCGGCCTGGGGGCTCCAGGGCCACCAATGCCACATGGGAGGTCCCAGCATACAGTCACCTTTGAGTCATGTATGACTCCTTTTAAAAAGCTTATTTTGTGTGAATGCTCTGCTGTCATGAATGTCTGTGTACCGCGTATGCATTTGGTACTCACAGAGGTCAGAAGAGGGCATCCGAAGACCCCCCCCCCCCGGAAGTGAAGGTATGGACAGGCGTGAGCTGCCATGTGAACACCGGGGATCAAAACCCAGAGGTCCTCTGCAAGAACAAGTGCTCTTAACCACGGGGCCCATCTCTCCAGCTCCCTGGGGTAAAGAGATTTTCTTCATGTCTCCAGTAGTTTAAATACCAGAGAAGCATAGATTCACAGAACCGTGAAGTTGTTCACACCTCGGTGGCCAGGAAGCAAGTCCCAGGAAATGCAGAACACAGCACAGGGGAGACACAGCGGTCAGTTCCGAGCAGGGCTGACTGACCCCCACTCTCACTTCCTAGAGGTGCTGACCACGTGGCCTTGCAGCGCATGGCCCGCCTGGCTCAGTCTGGATACACTTCGTTTTACACCTTTCTGCACCACAGAGTTCTGAACTCAGCTTGTCCCCAAGCTTGAATGTGAGAGGAAAACTAGAACCTGCCCTGCCCTGCTCAGTTCTTCCAAGGAACTGGCTGTTACAGTGGGATCCTTGTCTACCCCGAGTCCTGCTCGCTGCCTGCACGGCTCTCCATGGGAGGTGAAGGGTCTGAAGACCTTGTGACCACAGCTGGGCCTGTCCTTTGGACAGACACCCCCTTTCTACTTCCTTGTTCTCTGGCAGAGCCAGGGAAAACTCCAAGTGGCCTGGGCCTCTTGCCTGCGGGAAGCCTGTGCTATGCCTATATCCTTCCATGCCTTCCCCCCATAGGAAGGAAAGCTGAAAACCCCTCCCCCTGGCCTCATTCTTCCCCCTGTTCCAGCACTCCTTGGGCATCTGTTCCTTTCTGGAGTAGAAGCTGGTAGGAGTACACCCCCCACCCCCAACCCCACCCCCACCTCACATCCTCCCACCCCCATACCTCCACCCAACCCCCCAGCCCCACTCCCTACCCCACCCTACCCCTACCTCTCCTGTCCCCCCATCCCCCACCCCATCCCACCCCTACCCCACCTCCACCCTCCACCCAACCCCCCAGCCCTACTCCCTACCCCACCCCACCCCTACCTCTCCCATCCCCCATCCTCCACCCCCACCCCACCCCCATCCCACCCCCACCCCACCCCCACCCCCACCCTCACCCCTCCCACCCCCACCCTCCGCCCCTGGGAATTCACTGGTTGCACAGAGGAGGAAGCCAGGCTCCTAGGATGATTGGTGCTATGTGTGCCTGGGCTGTCTTCCCCTCTACCCCCAGTCCTCCCCAGGTCTTTTCATGACCATGTTTGTCCTGAAGTTGAGACAGGATCTCACTATGTAGCCCTGACTGTCCTGGAATTCACTGTGTAGAGCAGAGATCTGCCTGCCTCTGCTTCCTGAGTGCTAGGATCAAAGGTGTGCACCCTACACCTGGTTGAACTTTTTTTTAAAAACTGCACCCAGCTAGAAAGTGAATCTCTTATAGAAAGCCCGCAGAAAAGACTTGCCTGAAAGAAAGAAAAATCAATAAAACAGATGTAACTGTTAAGGACCAAGAAAAAGAATATTAAATCCTGGATTTGGGGGCCAAAGTAATGTGGGACAACCATCATGAAGGCCTATCTTCTTTCCCTGAAAACGGGGACTTTTCTGACCTCCTGTCTCCACCCAAGAGAGTAAAGTGAACCACAGAACACTGCCTCCCCCAGCTCCTACTTCCCCCACCCTCACCCAGGTTTCCAGGGCTCTCGGCCCAGACCAGATGGCTTCCGTTCAAATGGCCGCTGCTCCCTGGCCTCTGTAGATGGTACGGAGCTGTGGTCTCTCAAGCTCTATGGTGCTTTGTGAGTTCTGTGCCTCAGTAGTTCTTCCACATCTCAACAAAAAATCCACACTATACATCACCCTGAGAACTCCCAAGTGCGTTTGTTTTTATCTGAGAATGACCCATGCCAAGCCCCACCCACACATGTGAAATAGTCACAGCACCTCTGCGTGGATGCTCTAAGGTCCATAGAAGGTAAGCCCTCTGTTGGCAGCAGTACAATTTATATTAGTACTTTCCAGTCTGAGTATGATGCAGTCAACATGAAAGTTTCATTCAGAACAAAGTCCAGAGACAGCTGGGTGGATTGACAGGTCACTAGGCAATGCGTTTGAGCTTCCACCTTCTGGTAAGCAGGAGAGGACCTGAGTGTCATCTAAGGTTCTCAGGTGGAGGAAATCAAGGACTGTGGGCTTTGGGCACTCCTGACCCAGCTAGGCTCCCAAAGCCAGACACTGGTTGTGTCTTAAGTCTGCCTCTGCATGGGCAAAGTAAGGCTGACATCGGTAAAGACTCAGGGAGACTAGGGTGGCTTGACACAGCTTGGCAGTTATAACTGAGACCAGTGAGGGGCTACAGGAAGAGAGGGGGAAGAGAGAGAGGGGGAGGAGAGAGAGAGAGAGAGAGAGAGAGAGAGAGAGAGAGATGGAGAGAGGGAGAGGGAGAGATCATGAGGCCCAGAGAGGTGCCAGCTGAAGTCAAAGGGCAAATCAAAGCAAGGGAGAGAAACCAAAGTACTATCCAGAAGTTCAGGTTTTTAAAAAACCAGGGGGGGGGGGGGGCGGCGACTGGGGAAGGCAGGAGAGAAAGAAAAGCGGTTAAAGGAACATCTACGGGTGGAGCCTCTCATGAAAGGCAACTGTGTGTCTAAAAGCTCCGGCTCAGCCGCCTGAGACTCAGCTCTTGGTATGAGTGTGCCGAGGAAGCTCTACTGCAGGGAGAGAGGAAAGCTGAAGATGGCTGTGACAGCCTCGGGAGTCTCCGACAGGAGACTGACTTAGGGCAGCAGCGGACACCACACAGTCACTCCTCAGTGTCATCCTGCACCGCCACCTCCCGTGCTTTGTATGGTCTCTCATTTTCCTAGGTCTCCCTATCACCCTCTGGCTTCAGTCACAGCTACAGAGGACGGGGATGTAGGGACTGTCCAGGAAAGAAAGACACACAGAGACATGGGGAACAGAGATAAAGAGCTCATGGGGTACGGGGTGGGGGTGGGGGTGCAGAGATCATGAGACCTTAGGGGACTGGGGCACACAGACTGTGGAGGAGACTGCGGGTGACAACGGCAAAGAGACCATGGGGAGGGTGATGCCGAGACAGTGGGGCAGGAGCTGAAGAGACCGTGGAGAATGAACACATAGAGTCCATGGGGACAGCTAAAGGACTTACTCTCTATCCCCTGATGGACATCTTTCATCCAATAGGACTCAATCCTTAACCAGTAAGAATGGCCCAGCTCTTCTTGACCACCTGCCCCTGCTCTTCTCTTTCTGGAAGCTGGCCTCAGAGTGACTAACACCTCTGGTTTTCCGGGGATTCCCTGGGATATGTGAAATTCACTGTTAAAGTCAAGCTGGAGAGGGGATCCTGGTGGCCTCACAGAGATGTTGGTATTGAGGACTGGGATTCACAGGTGCTCCCTTCTCTGCAAGTGAGGATACACTCAGGTGAGGAGGGAGGGACACCTGGAAGTCAGACTCCATAGCCTGGGGTAGTGACCATGGCGGAGTGCAGCTATCCAGTCTGTGGAGGATGGTCTAGTTCTCTATTGCACCATGGGCAAGCATGGGCCAGTGCCTTCAGATGGGAAAAGGCACATCACCTGACACCCAGAAATGGAAGGCACCCCTTCTCCTGCTAACTGGCACCCACTCAGTAGCTGGAGAGGAAGGCCCTGTGGACCTGTGTTCTGAGGGAAGGTAAATAGACCTGAAAATTAAAGTGCTGGAGGCCAGCCGTGGAGGAGGGGCTGGTCGTGAGGGAGGGGCTGCCACGGGGGAGGAGCTGGCCGTGGAGGAGGGGCTGACTGTGGGGGAGGGGCTGGCCGTGGGGGAGGGGCTGGTCGTGAGGGAGGGGCTGCCACGGGGGAGGGGCTGGCCGTGGAAGAGGGGCTGACTGTGGGGGAGGGGCTGACTGTGAGGGAGGGGCTGGCTGTTGTGTCACAGTGCAGGCAGGAAGTTTGGCATCCTTTCTTCTGAATACCTTTGACAGCTTCCCTTCTGTGGGGCTGTTCTGAAAACCGAGAGAAACCGTGCTTATGGCTGATGTCCTGCACTGGGCGGGTCCTACCTAGTCACTGCTTCCTAAACAAGATTTCCATCAAACCAATAGTTGGTTGCCCTTTATCGAATAGGACATTTTGATTTGACCATGTGGCAATGCCAGAGCCTTTGAAAACAGTTTTTGAGGTCCTGAAATTAAACTACTCTGGCTGTAGGGTCAAACATACAGCTTTATTCTCATTGAAGTATACAAATAAATGTAGAAACTGGTAAGCCACACCTGGATTGACAGCTGCCAGGAGTAAGCGCATAGGACTACCATGAGAGTGTTTAGGGTAGTCTAGGCACTTAAGAACAGCTAGGTGTCTACATCTCTACTTCCTGGATGTTCCTAGATGAGACTAGTCAGTCACACAGTGAGCTGGCTGACAGAACTGTGAACCGCCTAGGTTTGTAGTCACCAACACCCACTGCTGGAAACAGTACTCGGCCACCTGTCCTCCCTGCTTAGGAAAGTTAGCTGGTCAAAGGGTCTGGGACTTCCACTGGTTTACTGCAGGGCTCACTGACCCAGATTTAGGGCCTTCCACTCCATTCTGCTTGCTAGGAAAGGCCACACTGACTTACAGAGACGGGTCTCCCCCACTTCAGTGTCCCAGGGCAAAAATGTCACAGCAATGGCCCTGACTGCTACCAAACATCACAGACCCTGTGGACGGAGAATTTTACACCGGTGGGGGCTACCCAGATGCACCTCTGGATGTATTTCTGTGGTGATGGCACCTAAATGTACATGCTGAGCTACGAGGCCTGGAGAGAGGCAGGAATGGCCACCCCTGCTCTTACATCTTTACTCTCTCTAACCCTGTTGGACTAAATGGCAGGTCTCACATAAGCACAAGGTCACAGTTATCAAATGTCCTGCTAACTCCTAAAGACAGAGCTCCTGACCTCGGGCCTCAGAGTCAGGTGTGTGGAGCATAGCAAACATGAGCCCTGTTTCTGAGCCCCATGGAAGGAAATACAGAAGTGGCCACAGGGACAGCCCACACTAAATACTAAGTTCCCTTGTCCCTAGGGCTGTGGGGAGCCATTTTTAGCAGGGCGGCTCTTTGCGTGGTGAGTCTGCCCAGCCCTACCCTGGTCCTGGCTGGCTAGCCTGTCCTACCCGTGAACGTCTTGGAACGCCAGCCCTAGATTTCTCCTTGGTTTTAAAGATATAAACTTCTTCTTCCACCTGCCTTTTTCCCCCCCTTGGTTTCCCCTCTCTGCTTGGTCATCTGTAGGATTTTTACTCCTGGTCAAATAGATACATTTTCACAAGAAAGAGGCAGATTCATTCCTTAGCTGGGAAGTGCTACATTTCATTTTCTTTGAGACAGGGAATCTTGTGGTCTAGGCTGATCTCCAGCTGGCTGTGTAACTGAGGGTGACCTTCTTCTGATCCTCTGGTCTCTACCTCTGGAGTGCTAGGAGTACAGGTGTGTGTCATCAAACCCAGTTTTGTACAGTGCTGGGGACCAAACCCAGGGCCTCTGCCTAGCCCTTCCTTAGATTCTGAATGCGATCTCTCCCTCTCCCTTCCCTTCCCTTCCCTTCCCTTCCCTTCCCTTCCCTTCCCTTCCTCTCTCTCTCTCTCTCTCTCTCTCTCTCTCTCTCTCTCTCTCTCTCTCTTCCTCCTTCTTTTTCTTTCTTTCTTTGTTTTTCAAGACAGGGTTTGTGTAGCTCTGTCCTGGAGCTAGCTCTGCCTTTGCCTCTGCCTCTCGAGTGCTGGTATTAAAGGCATGCACCACCATCACCTGGCCTGAATTCAGTTTCATACCATCGACTATTGAATTCTGAAAGACTCTCTAGGAACTTGCTGTATTATATTCAGCAACAGCGGTGATGACTGCTGGTACCTGAAGACATCTATTCCTACCACGCTGTCAGTGAAGGTTACCCATCTGAGCATCTTACACACTGACCGTGAAGCCCCGCTAGGGAAGACCATGCTATAACATAGCACCTGATGCAGTTTCTTTCTAGCCTTGTCTTGCTTTCCTTGGCCTTTGCTCATAGTCTCTGCTGAGGACAGGTGAGCATCCTCTCTGCAGCAAATGAAGAAGCTTCAAGCTCACAGGACTGAGTCTGACGCAGTGGACCCGTGTGGGTGTATGGAGTTGGTGTGCCTGTGTTATCGGTTTCTGTCAGCCTTTGCCAGTAACTCAAAGTCTATCTTGCTTCATTGGTGGGCATTCCCATGGACTCTTTGCTTCTAGGAGTTCCAGGCTGAGAAGTCAGACAGCCCTATTTATCAGAACTGTGCCTAAAATAAGAGTCAGTATATATGAAGGCACACCTGAGCATCTCCCCTGGGAGAAGCACCCAGGCTAAGGGCAGGGGCCTGCGGTATCTATTTTGGCTATGTTTTCTTTGTCTGCTCATTTCCTCTTTCTGGGACTGGCTTAGAAGATATTATTAGGTAGGAGGTCTCCAGGTAAGCCAGGGCTCCAGAGGCCTAGGGCACTTAGTCCAGCAGGGGAAAGCATGGATGTCCAATGCTGTCCTAGTCACAACACGACAGCATCTTTAAATGACACTCATTAACCCAGAGCACTGAGAAACCCACAAGTCTGTCACTTTCACTTGGAAGTTAATGTTATCATAAGAATGTCTTCCGATCAGTCACGCCATCCTGAGTTCTCCTGAGAATTGTACAGAAGTGTTCGGTGCATTTGTGCATTCTACTTGGTGGGCTCCAGGCTCACCAGCTGCTTTCTCTGTCAGCACGAGGCAGAGGCTCCTCCTTTGTCCTGGCCTTGCCCCTCTGCTTCAACCCTTGCCTACTCTTCTGGGTCCATGTCCTCTGCTGAGCTTCATTCACTTTAGGGGACCACCCTGCGGCTCACCCTGCTGCCCAGGACAGCCCCAGGTAACAAGGACACCAGACTTTGGGTTTGTAGAATCTGCACCTCCTGTCCTTGTTACAGACAGTGCTTCTTCCAGAGGGGTCTCTCAAATTGCAAATGTTTCCATACGGCTTTGCCAAGTGCTCACGGCCTTACAGTAGGGCTGTGACACCTTAAGTGTTGTATTCTAGGCGTGCCTATGTTAGCGGTTTCTGCAGCCTTTGCCAGTAACTCAAGGTCTATCCTGCCTCACTGGTTGGCATTCCCACGGACTTTATGCTTCTAGAAGTTCCAGGCTGAGAAATCAGACAGCCCTATTTATCAGAACTGTGCCTAAAATAAGAGTCAGTATATATGAAGGCACACCTGAGCATCTCCCCTGGGAGAAGCATCCAGGCTGAGGCAGTACAGCAAGCTCCCAGTAAGTCATTTAGAGCTCAATAGTTGATGGTAAGAAACTGAATTCAGGCCAGGCGGTGGTAGTACATGCCTTTAATCCCAGCACTCAGGATTAAGAGGCAGGGGCAGAACTCTCGGACAGCCAGAGCTATACAAAGAAACCCTGTCTTGAAAAATGAAGAAAGAAAGAAAGAAAGAAAGAAAGAAAGAAAGAAAGAAAGAAAGAAAGAGAGAGAGAGAGAGAGAGAGAGAGAGAGAGAGAGAGAAAGAAAGGAAGGAAGGAAGGAAGGAAGGAAGGAAGGAAGGAAGGGAGGAGCTAAAGAGGCAGAGGCAAGGTAGAGCTCTTGCCTAGTGGTTCAGTTCCCAGCAGCTCAGAAAACCTGGTACCATGGTACATGCTGGTAACCTCAGCATTTAGGAGAGGAGAGCAGAGGATCAGGGCTATCCTTGGCTACATTGCAAGATCAAGGCCAGCCTGGGGTATTTGAGACCTTGTCTAAAAATATAACCAAACAAAAATACATCATATTCTATCTCCCTGTGGGGTAGAAAGGGCAGAGACCCTAACACCTGAAAAACTGGGACTCAGACTCCCTCCCTGCAGCACCCAAGGGCATGACTCCTTCCCAACCCTAGACATGGTTGGAGCAATATTTGATGCTTTAAGCCCCATAGAATACTCATGGCACTCAAAAGACTACCAAAGTGAGCACCTGTCTTTCACCTCAACAGGACTGAAGAAACCCAAGTTCATAAGCACCCAGGACTTGGTCATGTGACCACCACAATATTCTGCCTTCAAAGCCTGCCATTTATTTATTATTATTATTATTATTATTATTATTATTATTATTATTATTATTATTATTTTGGTTTTTCGAGACAGGGTTTCTCTGTGTAGCCCTGGCTGTCCTGGAACTCACTCTGTAGACCAGGCTGGCCTCGAACTCAGAAATCTGCCTGCCTCTGCCTCCCGAATGCTAGGATTAAAGGCGTGCGCCACCATTATAACAGCAGCAGAAACCTAGAGTTTCCCAAAGTCCAAGATGAAACAGAACTTACCATAATGTTCCAACCCACAAACCAGCAGCTGCAGTTTCACTTAAATTTCGGATTCCTTAGATCTTTGCCTCCTTTCACAGGTGTGGAGACCCTGGCCCTAGTCACAGAGGACTGAAAGTGATGACTTCAAATCACAGGTGGCTAGAACGGTGTCTGTCCTTGCTGTTCTGCTCAGGGCTGGGCTCCTCAAAGCAGTGTGTGGCTTGCTCTTCACCCCCCTGGGGGTGGGTGCCTTACCACAAATGTTCTGTCTTCAACACGCTGCAGACCATATGAAGGTAACAAAGGTGGAGGCAGGAAGACACCTTATGTAACTAGGTCAATGATTTCACTGTAACATGCAAATTTTTTTTTGTTTCGGAATTATTAGTCTGTGGAATGCTTCTTGATTCTTGGAAATTACATATCACCTAGAAAATTGTAAAGTTCTTTGAAAGGGGGTCCTGTCCACCTAGTGGACTGTAGTCAGCTACCCATATTTTTGCTACTAGAAGAAGGAAGTGTAAAAACCTCAGTGCCCCCAGGACAGTCTTTGTTTGGCCCTTGGTGGAAAACACCAGCAATTTCTGGTAGGCACGATGAGTGACAACCCAGGGCTCTGGTACCCATGCCTCTCCTATCCTTGTGAGTCTCAGTGGTATCATAAAAGGCCATTAATGATTATGTGGCACAAGACAAGGCTACTTTCCATTTACTCCTGACAAATAATTTTTGAAAAATGGATATTGTTACCCTGATTTCTCAGGCGTGAAGAAGCCTATTTAGGTGCTGGGTCATCTGGGGCCGTGGGTTCAGTTCATAAGGCTGCTGAGGGCTTTTCCTACGGAGCCGCATCCATTTCTCCTGTCACCAAACCCTCATTCAGTGCCCAGTCTGTGCAGCACAGTGTTCCAGGAACGAGAGAGAGAGAGAGAGAGAGAGAGAGAGAGAGAGAGAGAGAGAGACAGACAGAGAGAGAGAGAGAGAGAGAGACAGAGAGAGAGAGAGACAGAGAGAGAGACAGAGACAGAGAGAGACAGAGAGACAGAGAGACAGAGACAGAGAGACAGACAGAGACAGACAGAGACAGAGATAGAGAGAAAAAGATAGACAGACAAAAAGACAGAAAGAGACAGACAAACAAAAAGACAGAGAGCAGAGAGAAAAAGAAACAGAGGGGGGAGAGAAACAGAGAGACAGACAAAAAGAGAGAGAGAGAACAGAGAGACAGAGGAGGGAGAGAGAGAGAGAGAGAGGGAGAGAGAGAGAGAGAGAGAACGAGACACAGAGAGAGCAGGGAACCAAACAAGTGGGTCCTTGACCTTGAAGGATTTACAGGCTGATCAAAGGAAGGCAAACACAGTGGAATCAAGTGTGCCCAGTGTGACGGCCTTTGCTGTGGTGCAGCTAGCTAATGGACTCTGTTACATACGGTAACCATGTGAGAGGGTCTCTGATGGCAAAGAAGGAAGTGGTTTTCAGAATAGGGGATCTAACACTGAAAGAGAACCATGGCCTCAGAGCCAAGAGTGATGTTAGAAAGCTGGGACAGAAGCAAGGCAGGTAGCAGGAATGGGGCACTGGACACTTCCCATCTCCACACTGATGCAGGAGACTGCCCTTCCCTAGAAAGGAACTGTGGGTTCCAATGCTTCTGAAGCACCTCGAATTCACATACAGCTGGGGGAGACTTTCAGTTCTCATTATACCAGCTTGCTTGAGTTTCTGTCATCTGGGATACTTCATCATCTGGGTATATGGAAATGAACTGAACTGGCCGAGGTGTGACGTCCCTGGCATCATTCCGGCAGCATGGCTCTTCACTGCGGACAGGATTACAGAATAGAAGTCACTCTTTTTTTTTTTTTTTTTTTTTGGTTTTTCGAGACAGGGTTTCTCTGTGTAGCCCTGGCTGTCCTGGAACTCACTCTGTAGACCGGGCTGACCTCAAACTCAGAAATCTGCCTGCCTCTGCCTCCCAAGTGCTGGGATTAAAGGCGTGCGCCACCACGGCCCGGCCTAGAAGTCACTCTTGCCTTCTGATCCCCATGGCTCAGAGGAGGGAACACATGATACAGCCTCATGTCGACCTGAGTTCTAGATGATTCCAAATCCCACATCTGGAACTGGTTCAGAATCACAAGGAAGGCTGAACTTATCCACCTCTTGTTTCAACACACATATTTGATGCCCTTATTTCTATGGCTTATATCTGATGGTCTCATTCCCACTGGCTTAGGGAGAGCCTGATAAGAGGGCAGAATTGAGTGGCCTGGGCACAAAATAAGACTTTCCATTGTTGCCTAAGTCCAAGCATGCACAACTTGACTCTGAGGCTCAATAACAAGCTACCCTGGGCTTCATGTACCTTCTGTTTTCAGGGCCTCTCAAAGGCCCCTGTCAGGAAATCAGGTCCTCAGATGTTGGGATCAAGCTTTTGCTGGTATTTATAGCCTGTCCACTGGCGATCAACATCTGAACCTGAACCTCATTAAACACACCTTGCTATCACATAACCATGGGGTCTTGGGGTTGCCACACCCAACACCACTTCCTCATTCATTAAATGCAGCCTGCTCAGGCTGGTTTGGAAGCATCAGCAAGTCACCCACGATGTGGCTCTTATATCTAGAGTGTTTTTCTCTAGCTCAGTCCCAGCTCACCATTTTAGGGAAGTTCCTTGTGGTAACAGACATGGTGGGAAGGCTTTGGCCACATGTGCAGCACCATACGGGCATGACCGGAAGCAACTATAACAGTCCACAGAGCATCTAAGGTAGAACATAGGGACAGATCAGCTAAGGTGACATGGCCCGCCTGCCCCGGAAGGACCTCAGAACTGCTCAGGGATGATAGAGAAGAGTGACCTTGTAGATGCAGGCCATAGCAATCCCAGTGCCCAGTAGTGCCCTTCAGGAAGCCCTAAGCAGTCAGCTAGACTGAAGTACCTGCTCTAGGGGTGGCCAGCCCCTACCACCAGCCCCACAAAGTTCAGTGACTCAGTGTAAAAGAAAGGATAAGGTAGTCTTGGGCTCAACAACACAGACATCTCATCATGGAGGTTGGTTAACATTTCTGCCCAATTTGTCAGACCTGAGTCCCATGTGGTATAGTGGCTGGGGAAATCCCAGACACTCAGACGCACTTAGATCTGGGTTCAGACTCGAGGAGACATAGCTTACGACTTCTTCATGCTGTTTCTCTGCTTATTTTCTCCCTGCTGGTTTCATCCAGAGTTCTGTCAGCTTGACCGTATCTCACCTACTGAAAAACCCAACTCAGTATGAAAAGAGGGAGTCCAGCAAAGTGGGATTCATCAGCCTCACCCTGCACCAACTAGACGGAGGCAGTTGCCACAGAGCAGGCTGGGAAATGGCAGTGGTTTCACTAGCTGGACATGTTGGTTTCTATGTCAGGGGCTCACTGAGGCACCCCAGCCTACTCATACACAGGATAACTGCGGGCTGCAGGAATTGCTGTCCACTGAGAAGGAAGAGGTCGGCTTCTCCACAAACAGAACTGTGGAGAGTGTGAGTAGGAGCTTGGAGAGTCCTCTGCGGCACTGCTATGGGAGATAATTTCAACCCTGTTAGTCTGCCTGACAACTAACAAATAGTGCCTCTTTAGATGATTAAATTAAGACAAAGTTATCACTATTGGTCCTGACCTAGTGTGACTGGTATCCTCGTTAGAAAGACAGTGATGGCCATGAGGTAGCTCAGCAGGCAAAGGCAGTTGCTTGATGGGCCTGATAGTCTGCTTTGATACTCAGAACCCTCATTGTGGAAGGAAAGGCCTGCCTCCTACAATTTTCTGACAGCCACCATATGCCCTGGAATGGGTGTCCCTCCTCCTGAATACATGTTAAAGAAAGAGAAACCAAAGAGGAGGAAGTGACTGGAGAGGTGGCTCAGTGGTTGAGAACACTTCTACAGGTCTTCCAGAGGACCTGGGTTTGACTTCCAGCACCCACATAGTGGCTCACAATTGCTTGCAGCTCCAGCTCCAGGGGATCAGATGTCCTCTTCTGGTCTCTACAGGCATCAGGGATGTACACAGTGCACGGACACACATGCAGGTAGACTACTCATACTCACAAACCAAAACCAAAGATGGTGTCCTGTCCTTACACAGTATAAGGGTAGAAGGAGCTCTCTGTGCCCCTCCTTAATAGGAACTCACCCCATTCATGAGACTCTACATTTTTGACTTAATCATACCCCATGTGAATTACTTCCTAAGCCTTGGAGGTGAGGACTTCAATACCTGAGTTTGGGGGACACAACTATTAAAATCACTTGTGCATTTGTGCAGCGGTTTCATAGGGCATGAGGACAAGGGTTTAGCTTCCCAACAGGCAAAAGCCCCTGACCTGCCTCCTCCCCAACATGCTGACCCAGGGCCAGAGGAACAGAAACTTGTCGGCAACTACAGAACCCTAGTGACATCCTGCCCAGCCTGTCCAAGCCAGCAGCTTCAAATGTGTGGATGCTCCTTGCTCAGGCGTAGCCCCTCATCAAAACCTGAGAGGGGCCTCTGTCCTTCGCTGTCGGGCTCAGGACAGAGGAGGAGAAAGGCAGCTTCAGCAGCTAAGACTTGAGCAACCCTACACTACTTCTGGTACATACAGGCTCTAGGCACACACCTCCCAAGGCCATTCTACTGCCCACAACCCAGGCAATATGGTGTCTCCACCACCTGCACAGACTACCATCAGAGTCTTCCCTCCTGACACCTGCTGTCCCTTCTATACATTCCCAATTCTTTGTCCCTGTAATGCTTTCACACGCTGGTGTGTAGGCATACATTTTTTGCAACCTACTTTTAATAAGGTTTCAACCTCTCCTTAGCCCACCACCCAGCAGAGGGAGTGAAAAGTTGGTAGGATCTGGGGGAAGTGGACCTCTTCAGCAGGGGTGAGTTTGATCTTCTTAGGCAACAGTTCAGTCCTGTAGCCAACACCAAATATGACTTAGCAGCTACAGGCCAGTCCTCTAGGCAGGCAGACACCAAGCATGAAGCAGCAGCTACAGTCCAGTCCTTCCAGGGGGCAGACACCAGGCACAAACTGGCAGCTGTAGTTCAATCCTGAAGAAATCTCCAGGCTTACCAACTGGCCTGAGGAGAGGCTGTGGAAGCAGCAAGCTGCTGTGGGAACCTCACGAACCGTTCTTAGGCAAGTTTCTTCTCTCAGTGGTGTCATTATCACAAGTTGAGCTCAACAACGCTATGGAAGGCGAGCCAATATATGCGTGTCTTTACCAAACCAAGGCTCAATGCTCATCCCCCCACTGTCTGTGGGGTCATGTTTCTACTCCTTCATCAAGAGTCCTTTCACGTGTCTGCTATGGACAAACATCCTTTCACCTGTGGCTGCTTCAGGAAAGTCGTCTTTCTTGTGTTTGCTTTAGCAAGACATCCTTTCACCTGTGTGCCCCATCGAAACATCATTTGACATAACTGACTTTCCAAAGAACTAGAAGCTTCCACGTCTCTGGTGTTAGCTAATGGTGTGGAAAGTCTAGAACATGGATGAGGACAGTGTAGTGCCTGCAGTTTGAATGTGTTCTGTTGGATTAAATGGAGGGGGTGAAGTCCTGCGTCTGCTCCCAGGCCTCGCCTCTGGGAGTGGTGGGATGCGTTGGGTTCCCACGCTCTTGGGCATCCCAGATGCCGCTGGATGCCGCAGAAGAGCTGAGAACGGAGTGGGGGCTGCAGGCCAAATCTAGCCCAGGCTGAGGGGCAGAAGCGGGGTCCCACTGGGGACGGGGGTCTGTGGCTTGTCACCGGCTAGCTCACTTGGTTTGGTTTGGTTTGGTGGAGGCTGTGACTGGGAGCACTGGGAGGCCTTCTTCGGGAGACTATATGCGGCTCTTCAGATGAAGGCCTGTTCCATCGGTCCCCACAGCAGATCTCGATGAAGAGAGACAGTCCAGGGTTTCAGGGTGTTTATTGTCATGGCAGAGAGTGGCATGAGTGAATCCGAACCCCCTTGACCTCAGGGAGGGGTGAGGTTGAAATAGTGGCTGAGAAGGCTAAGACTCTAGGTCCTCCTCAAACTTCCACAAGCCCCTCCAAGTGCACTTAGGTAGTTGTGGAGTTTCTGTAGGAGACCCGGGGGTTTTGTGCTACATGGTGAGCACTAGGGGAACCTGGAGTGTTCAGCACAAACGTTAGCCTGGTGACCTCTACACTATTTGTGTGGCCAGAGACTTTTCCAGCACCAGACCCTTATATAAATTGGGTTTTTTTTTTCCCCCAATCTGTAGAACCCATGTCTATGGACTTTACAGAGTTTCAATGTAGTCACATCTGGTCTGTATTTAACTTGCTGTGTTCCTCAAGGACAGGGGTTTTCACCAAATTGTGCTGTGCTTAAATATGCCTAAAATAAACCACTCAGGGTTAGACTCCACAGCTCGTCTCTCTGAAGCCCTTTAAGGCCACAGAGAGCCCCTGAAGATTGCTGATCTTGCCAGCTGTGCACAGTGGGTCTCTCCTCCCCAGCCTTCCACAAGGGAGCTCTGAATTCTGGGTCAGAAACCTTCTCTTCTCCCATCTGTCAGAGGGACTCATCAACTCTGTTTTAATCACTTTAAAGCTTCTGTCATTTGTGGAACACTCAGTGCAAACAGATAGAGTACAAAAGGCGAAGGGTAGCTTAAGCTCGCCTCGAGATCAATCTTGGGCAATTCTGATGGAGGGTCATCGAATCACACCAAACTTAAGCCTGGGATCAACAATCAATTCTTCCCTTCCCTTCCCTTCCCTTCCCTTCCCTTCCCTTCCCTTCCCTTCCCTTCCCTTCCCTTCCCTTCCCTTCCCTTCCCTCCTCTCCCCTCCTCTCTTCTCCCTTCCCCTCCCCTCCCCTTCCTTTTTCTTCTTGCTCCATTTTCTTTTTTGAGTCAGGGTCTTATGTGGCCCAAGCTGGACTCAAACTTGCTACATACCCGAGGGTGACCTTGTCTGCTAAGTGCTCAGATGATAGGCATGTGATCCCCAGCTCAGATTTATTCCCTTTTCTTCCTTCCTTTCTTCCTTCCTTTCTTTCTTTTTAAAAAGAATAACCAAAGATCTTCCAGAGTATACTTTCACATCTGTTTCAGGATCAGGATGGCTCTATGGAGTTCTCTGCAGGACCATGTTCTCTTGAGGACCCCCCATTTGCTTCCACAAGTGAGTCACACACAGGGTCCAGGCTCCCACAGGACAACAGGGGATGGGAGGGACTTGGAGCTAGACCCAAAGGCCCCCAGGTCCCAAACAGAACACGATGAGGAAATGCATGGGCGGTCTGACTCAGTGCCTAGAAAAGTTTTAGTGCACCCTGCAGACTCTGTGGGCTCATAGAAAAGGTAGGGAATCACCTTACTGAGTCACCGAGCAGCTGGCTTCCTTCTTGGGTGGCTCTGAGTCTGGGTGCAATGAAGGCAATGTGGTCAGCGTAGAGCTCGGTTGCCCCAAGCACGTCTTGATTTCGGTGAACTACTTCAGGTTCATTTAAAATCCTCTGGGTAGGGCTAGGGTTACTTCGTCAGTAATGAGCTTCCCATACAAGCCTTGGTACCTGAGCTTGGTACCCCACACCCATACAAACACTAGGTAGAACACCCACATAAAAGCTGGGTGCAGCAGCTTGGAACTGGGGTTGGAGTGAGCACAGAGGTAAACTCTGGGAGCTTCTTGGCCAGCCAGCCAAGACAATTGGTAATATACAGGTCCAAATAATAATAATAATAATAATAATAAAGGCGAGAGTGATTGAGAAAGACACTGACTACACACACACACACACACACACACACACACATACACACACACACACTACTTGGGCAGAATGGTAGCTCTCATTAGGGTGGATCTTTGGCGACTTAATATTTGATTTGCTGATTAGAAGCTCTCTCATACTTACACCTGATATCATGCTGGGGGAAGGCTGAGGCTGGGAGCCTAGATCTCATTCTTTGTACCACACCTCAATCAGAACACATGTCAGGCCAAGCTGGACTCCTGGGCCTGTGATAGAAAGAACTATGAAGCCACACTCCCAAAGCACAGGGATGCTAGACCCCCCCCATCTGCTATCAGTATCATCTGCCTACTGGGAAGGTCACCAGCCGTGGAAAGCAAGCATCCTAACAATCTCTTTATTGATCAGAAAATAAACTGGCCTTTTCTGCCAGACCCAGCCCATGGGCTAGCATAGACTGAGATGCCTCAGAGGGTGGTCTGAACGCTCCGTCGTTTGGTCTGAAATGAGTACGCTCAGTCTCCAAACTAGAAAGGTGGGGGCATCCTGGAAGCTGTGCTGAGGTTGTATAGAGCTGTTGTGGGGAAGAAAAAAGCCTGCTCTCACTTCCCCTAGTATGTCTGAGGGTTTCTTGCATACCAGAAACTGAGCTGGGCATGAGGCACACAGAGGAGAGGCAGGTTTTTTTTTTTTTTTTTTTTTTAACAGATACAATTTTACACAGGGGGAGTGGTCCAAACAATGGAACCGATCACCATTGTCTCATATTCAGCTGACATGGGATAGCTGAACCTGAAAGTGCTTTGGCAGAACACAAGGACCAGGGTCCCTGGTCTTTCCACTGTGACTACTCTGTTTGCAGGACGCCTAATGTCATGCTATAAACATGAGCTACAGAGAGCTTTAATGAGAGGTATGTGACTGGAGGGGCATCAGACAGAGTGTGACTAGCATGTGCAAGGTCTTAGGTTCTATTCCCAGCACCACACAAAACCTCAAGTCAGAGATACAGCAGGATCTATCAAAAATCAACCTCAAGTTTCTAGGTACTTAATAAATTGTCCTGTTACGCTGCAGTGTGGAAAAGTACACAGTGTCTAAACAGCCCAAGATCACATGAGACACTGGTGGAGACTGGAAGTGAAACAGGCTGTGCGGTGCTGCTCCATGCAGACCACAGAGTCCTCATTGCTATCAGACCACAAGCCCTGAGGGACATCAGTGTGCCCTCAATTCCAGTACATCCACTGTGTGTATGCTGCTAAGTGTTTCCTTTATACAAAAAAAAAAAAAAAAAAAAAAAAAAAGATTTGACTTTTAGTTACTGTACTGGCTGGTTTTGTGTGTCAACTTGACACAAGCTGGAGTTATCACAGAGAAAGAGCTTCCATGAGGAAATGCCTCCGTGAGATCCAGCTGTAAGGCATTTTCTCAATTAGTGATCAAGGTGGGGGGCCCTTGTGGGTGGTTCCATCCCTGGGCTGGTAGTCCTGGGTTCTATAAGGAAGCAAACCCAGCAAGCCATTGGGAGCAAGCCAGTAAGCAGCACCCCTCCATAGCCTCTGCACCAGCTCCTGCCTCCAGGTTTCTGTCCTGTGTGAGTTCCAGTCCCGACTTCCTTTGGTGATGAACAGCAATGTGGAAGTGTAAGCTGAATAAACCCTTTCCTCCCCAACTTGCTATTTGGTCATGATGTTTTGTGCAGGAATACAATCCTAACTAAGACAGTTACTATGAAAACAAACCCTTCAGAGAACCAGGATTGGAAGTGAGCCCACAAAACGTTGGGTTGTGTGGAAGGAGCAGAAACCCAGCACTGAAGACACCTACCAAACTCCAGGCACTCCCTGAACTCAGCAAAATGGTGCAGTGATAGAGACAGGAGAGTGTCCAGATAAAGAAGCCATCTTTAGATGCTGAGGGCCATCTGCTCAATCAGAAGAAGCCTTAGAACAGATGGTGGCTGTAAAAATTGTCCTCATAGGCCAGTGAGGAAATCCAGTTGTCAGGTGGCTTTTGGAGGTGGTCTGGTCAGAGCTGCCTTCTGCTTGACTTTGATTTTGCAAAACCTTGAACCTCTCAGAGAAAGGCAGGAAATTCTGCCCCAACAGTGGAGCACTTTTTGAGAGTCCTTTATCAGTTCCTGAAGCCAATGGAGGAACTAAGCCAGAAGGAACGAAGAGGTGGCAGGACTCAGAGGCCTTGGGGAAGTTAGGCGAGGTTCAGGTTCCCTGCAGAGACTGCTCAGAGGCCTCATGTCACCCAGCCTGAGCCCCTTGGGAGCAGTCAAGCATGTGTACCCACCCAGTATAGCTGAAAAATGCTATGGTACAAGATTCCTGTGGAAAGTCCCTCTGGTCATGGCTAATGGTCCCTCTACAATGCCTGTTCTCAGGGACACAGAAACAGTAGCAATGGAAAATAGCCTGACTTCCATCCCCTACCTCCTGCCCTCACCGTCAAGCTAGGGGATGGACTGGTGTCTCCTGTCTCCATATCCATGCCTCTGTTGGCAGGACAGGCCTCAGGGTCCCACCCACAGGGATCTGGGCATGTGTGGAAGAGTGGGTATGGGCAGGGCAGGAAACAGTGACCGTCTGCCAGCTTGGGCAGAAGACTGACCAGGAAGTCACTCTGAATATTAGAAGATACGCCAGGATGGACTAAATGTTAAGCTCACTGGCTCTTTGGGGGAAAGAGCACCAAGCAACAGTACCTGCCCATTTCTGGGTTAAGTACCCTGCCAAGGACAATCTCAGGCACTTAGCATGATGTCACTGTGATGGGACCCATCGCCTGCTGGATGGATTCAAAACCATGACCTAGGGACTGAGGACCCATGAGAGAAAGAATGAGAGACAGACTCCATGTTCAGAGAGAGAGCATGCTCTGAGGATACGCCTGACATGATATTCTGGGACAACATCCCGAAGACAATACTGGCAAATAGGTCAGCTGGTACTTAAAGTGGGAGGGACAGGAAGGTGCAGGATCTGTGAGATGGTAAGTTGGAGGCAGAGGACAGGAATTAGATTCTCTCTTTCTTGATTGTTTTGGTTCTGTTGATCTGGACTTGCTAAAAAGGTACTGAAACCGGTCCTGAAATGAATGCATTTAGCCATATGTAAATTATGTCAGGAGATTTGATATTAAAATGTATGACCTTCCCTCCCCCACCCCAGGCCAGTGAAGACAGTGAGCCAGAGTCTGGTTTTGAGGCCAGGGAGGGCTGAGTCCTCCTGACTGTAGATCCGATGTGAGGCCTCCATTAGGAAAGCTACAGAGGTGTCTGCCAGAGCAGCTGGATGCCTGCCCTGTGCTGTCTGTTCTCACTACTCACCTAATCCCATGGAATGATGGGAGAAAATAGTCTGGTTGAGCTGCTTCGCTGTCTACTCACCTTCTAGTCCTAAATACCAGTACTTAGGGCCCAGGTCGGCAGTGCTTCATCAGAAAAGCACAGAACCTATTGGATTCCCTTAACCAAGAGCCCACACCAGGGCTCACCACACAGATGGACTCTCTCACAGGCAAGGAGGCCATAATGTAGAAATCAAAGGATTAAGATGCAGCATCTGTCTTGTTCCGGAGCAGCTCCTGGGAAGGAGTCTAGGATGGAGGCCAGCTCTGCTCCTCTGAGGTGGTGGCAGCCTGTGGTGTCCTTGACCTGTAAAAGCATCATGTTGACTTCTGCTGTCTCTGGATGTTTGCTTCTAAAAAGCTGTCTCGATTGCACTTGAATTCGTAGCTAACCACACATCCCGAAAGTTACTTCTGAGGGTCCAGGTGACCTTGCATTATGGAGAGACAGATCCTAATACAGACCTTCCATACCAAGCCTTTTCTCTCTCTTCTGTACAAGTGCTCCCCCTGCTCCAACCCCTGTCCTTCATAGTCAGTCTCTGCCCCTCAGAGAAGGAAGACCATTTTAGTGATACTTGGAGTATGTCTATGTTCTGTTCTAGATGCTCCCCCGCCCCCCCCAGGACCAACCAAATGCTTCAGAATAAAACCCTGCATGGTCACCAGGACTCACAGGGCTCATAAGGGATTGGCCATGCTCATAGGTCTACTCCAAATTTTCTTCCCTCTTTGTTGTTTGAACCAGTTGCCTTGGCAACCATGCTATGCCTTGGATGTGCCTCTCCATCCCCTCCCCCCCAACCACCACCACCTCAGACACTCAGCTGACTCCTCCCCTTCCATGACTGTTTCTGACTGCCCTTCTCACGAGAGTGTGGGTTCCCAGAGATTCCTCTGCAACATCTGTCCCCACCTCCTATCTGTCTGATTGCACAAGGTCCAGCCCAGATCGGCCAGCATCTGTTTTGTTCCCTGCTGTTCCTCTCTTGTTTGGGTCAGGGCCAAGCACAGAGCAAGTGCTAAGAGATTTGTTCACACCGAAGGAGGACGTGGTGCAGTGGTTGATGTGATAAACTCGAGTGTGGGTAGTCTCAATGCTTATCTCATTTCTGCAACAATCTGTAGACCCGATCTCGTGTCAATCTTGAGTCGATGTAAAGATAGACGTCAATCTGGGGCAAGCCAGTTTTTTTTTGATTTGTCATCTTCGAAAGGGAAGAGGTTTCAATTTGAAAACCAAAAGCCATAGAAGAGGCACAGTGCTTCTGAGAGGAGGCAACTCCTTTCCAACTTCTCCTTGCTGGAGATCCAGCTCATTTGCCCTGGTAAGGATCCCGTGGACACAGCAAAATCTACAAGGCCATCTCAGCCCTTAGGTATATCTATCTGAGAATATTACTGGGTCCCATCCTAGACACTATCACTTTACAATTCCCTTTTAAAGTGGACAGCCTCTCTCCCACTACCCTATTATGGGGTACTGTGATCTGTTACTTATTTCTGTGACCAAATAACTGACAGGAAACAACTTGAAAGAGGAGGCGCTTCTTTGGAGTGATGGACTGAAGGTACAGTCCATCTTAGAGGGAGGATGTGATTGACAACAGGAGTGACTGTGGTTGTGGCTGTAGGACCTTGCTCACATCTCAGACCCAGAAGCAGAGTGGAGGGCCCTGCTGTTCCCTGTGCTTTCCCATTTCCCCGTTTTATTTGGCCTTGGACCCCAGCCCATGGATGGAGCCACTGACATTCAGAGTGAGTCTTCTCCTCAGCTGAATTTCTCTGGAAACACTTTGACAAATACACTCGGAGGTGTGTCTCTTAGGCAACTCCAAATTCAGCTAAGATGAACCATCCTGGGTACAAACCTAAGAAGCAGATGCAACGCAGTGGCTGACTGTTGTTTGGGTAAGGGACACAGGGTACACGGAGTGTTCAGGGTACACGGAGTGTTTACTGGAGTGGAAGTTGAGAGAGCCCTAAGGCTGAGGGCACCCGCAGTGGTATGGGAATCTTGTCTCTATGACATATCGAACGTTGTGAGCGTCTATTTCCTCCTCTTGGATAGACACAAATATGGATACTCTAAAAGCACACATTAGCTGGGTGGTGGTAACACATCTTTAATTCCAACACTCAGGAGGCAGAAGCAGGCAGATCTCTGAATTTGAGGCCAGCCTGGTCTACAAAACGAGTTACTGGACACTCAGTGCTACCCAGAGAAATCTTGTCTCAAAAAACCTCAAACCAAACCAAACCAAACCAAACCAAACCAAACCAAACCAAACCAAACCAAACCAAACCAAACCAAACCAAAAAGCACACACTAGACACACATTGATGTAAAGAATCAGAGGAGAAACAGATCAGGGATGTCTGAGTCCTGTTAAGGTATGTTAAGACACCACAGATCTAAGTCTTTATGGGCCTAGCATGTCAGAATGATGCTAATGATCCTCCTAGCCAGCCTCAGTTCTGGCTATTCTGTAGCATTGACTTGATGGTGTGTTCTGGAAGCTCACTCTCCAGAGAGTGGATGGGGAAACTATGTGAATTCAGGCATAAGGTCTGTGGGTGTATGTCTGTGAACTTTACACTTTGCCTGGCACACAAAATTCTCTAAGTAGATGTGGGCTGTGGGGAACCAAAGAGAGGAGGCCTCATCCACTGCCTAGTGGAGGGAAGATGAAGCCATCCATTGCCTCCATCTGAGTTCCTCCAGGGAGTCGGTACTCGCCTTGGCCACCTACACAGATGCCACCCTCCCTCCCTCCAGCCTCATCCGAGTGTTCATTGAATGGGCAGAACCCACCAGAGCCTGCATCTGACACAAGACTCACCTCCAGACCACTGCTGCAGTGGAGCAAGGGCCACCTTCTACTCAGTGTAACAAAATGGAGGATGTAAGACTTGTGGGCTAAAGTCCAACCTGGGTTCCTCAGAAAATTGCTGATCTGTGGCCTCTAGAAAAGAGGACAGTAGGTCTTACATTGACCAATGAACCTGACCCATTATAACCAAAAGGGACCCAACAGCTCCCATAGAAGACCCTACACTCCCATTGTAGAGTCCCACAGAGACTCTACAGCTGCCACTCTGGCCACAGAGGACCCAGAGTTCCTCTTCCTCTTAATGAAGACCACTCTAAAATCTGGTGTGGACCCAGTACACCAAAGTTCCCAGAGATCCCTGCTTCTTCATGAGGTCCACCCCAATAAAACAGTTTCTTAACAGAAAGGGTATAAAGGCTTCTGTCAAGGCTCTAGTGCCTCAAGGTTTGAGTCCAACTTCTTGAATCTGGCCTGTCTGCTCCTACCCAGTGAAATCAGCACCTCTTGGAAAAGGCAGCAATCTCTCACAAGTGTGGGGCCATGAATCTCCTCCTGCTTATTCCTCAGGAGTCATTGAAA
>CM052717.1:15212344-15274815 GCA_028551405.1 Uromys caudimaculatus | reverse complement strand
TGCTATTCATGCCGAGCCATCTCTGCAGCCTCTAGTTTGAGATTTTTAGAGTCATAATTGTGTATTGAATTTTATCTAATGAAAGATTTTTCTATCATCTCAATTGGTCAAATCTATTTTTAGGGTATCAGTATATCAGATCACGTTGCTTATCAATATTGAAAACAGATGGGCCCAGGGTCATCATATAACTTCATCCACAATGGGATTTGGGTTGATGGTATTTTTCTCTATCTTTTGATTTGTTTGTGAAAGACATTGGTGTGGTGCCTTTATTTCTGCTTTATCTGTTTCGGTGTCACCAAATCACTCTCAGTATAAATGAGCAAAAACTCATTCCCCTTGTATGGCTTGCTTTGTTTCTTCAAGTATCAGTGACATCACGAGGCACCTAACATTTCCTTTGCTGAAAGGTCTTAGATTCAGTTTAGGGTCTCTAAATAAACCCTTAGATCAACTATTTCTCTTCCTTATTTTGTCTTTTGCGGTCTCTCTTTCTTCTCTCATCCATCCGTCTGTCTGTCTGTCTATCTATCTATCTATCTATCTATCTATCTATCTATCTATCTATCTATCTATCTAATCTATCATCTTCCTATCTATATACCGTTCTATCTATCATCTGTCTGTCTGTCTGTCTGTCTGTCTGTCTCTATATATCTTAGTTGTTACAATAGTATTTGAGGCAGGACCTGATGGACGGTCTTGAGCCTACTGTGAAAACCAGGCCAATCTGTCTTCGGCTTTTGTCAATCCTGCCTCTGTTCTTCCAAATCTTGGGATTATAGGCGTGAGCCACTATGATTGGCCCTTCTTCTGCCAGTTTTGGGAGTCTGTGTCTGTCAAAGATTTGGTTCACTTTAAGTTGTCCATTCCTGTGTACAGAGCTGTCTGTGGAACTCTGTGGGTGTGCACAGAGATATGGAGCTGTGCTCACTGTGGGTGTGCACAGAGACCCGGAGCTGCGCTCACTCACTGTGGGCATACACAGAGACACAGAGCTATGCTCACTGTCAGCTACTTGCTCTCTTTCCTTTGACTTGTTAGAATGTACAGGATTGTACTATTTCTTAGGATGGATTTTTTGGTGTCATTGGATTCTATATTTTTTTTGGTCTCTGGTTTCACTGATTTTTAGAGCTCATCAACTTTACATCTTTCTCTTTTAATAGTTTAATAACAAAAGAAATGTTAGGTTCTTAATATAGCTAATGTATTTGGGCATACAAGAACTTTTGTCAAAATAGGAAAAGCTGGACAACATAATTTTTGGTGACAGAGGTCCCCATAATCCTCACACATTCATGTTTGCTTTTCTTATTCTCCTACAATGTGTACCCCTCCCCCAAGTATTTCAGAAAACCAATCCAGCTAAAATGAAACATTTTATATAAAGATTTATGCATCGTTGTGCTCATTAGCTTTTGTCCCCATGACAAAATTCCAGATGAAAAAGAACTTAAACAAAGGAAAGGATTATTTTGGTTCACAATTTTAAAGGTGAGACTGGACACCATGGGTAAATGGTGACTGACATTAAGGAGGGTGGCTTTGGATTCAAGAAAGAAGTCATTAAATAACCATTTATCAAACAATTGAATTGCATTTCTAAGCACATTATCAATATTAGAGTTTGCAAAGCCTTCATTTAAAGAGAAAGTTGAGTTGGTGAAAAAGATCACCCATTACTGAGTGGTCCTACTTGGCAAGGCTGTGGGTTGAGTCGGGTCTGGGAAATGAGAATTACGCTCACCCCTGTTGAATGCCAGGACTCACTCTCAGCAGGTACATTACTTCTAAAACCACACAAGTCAAACCGCAGTGGAAAATTCAGCTTATCTGGAAAGTAACAGCAAGATAATCTTCTGCAAGCCTTCCTATTTGGGCACAAATCTAATGTGGCCTATTTTCTCTCTCTCTCTCTCTCTCTCTCTCTCTCTCTCTCTCTCTCTCTCTCTCTCTCTCTCTCTCCATGTGTGTGCGTACCCATCCATGTATGCATGCGTAAATAATCTTTATTTGTTTGTGACTGTACTTTTTGGGGATGTTGGTGAGCACACAGAAGCCAACATGCGCAGGCAGAGCTCAGAGGACACCTGTGGGGAGTTGGTTCTTGCTTCCACAATGGGCTCTGGGGGTGAGCTCTGACCATCAGACTTCTCTACCTGCTGAGTCCATCCCACTCACTTTCCACATTCCTTTTTGAGACAGAGGTTCTCATCAAATCTGGAACCTGCCATTTTGCAGGTGGACTGGTTGATTGGGAAGCTCAAAGGATCCTCTTGTTTCTGTCTCCCTGGAACTGGTGTTCCAGATGTTTGCTGCCACACTGAGTTTTATGTGGGTGTCGAGAATCCAAACTCAGGTCTTCATGCTTGCCTCCCTAGCCTCCCCTGCCTGCCTGCTCATGTCCCAGTAGTCCCTCCTCTGGGCCACATCCACAATCCCTTACTCAACCCAGTGAACCAGATGAATACTTATTTGGTCGTATAAAACGGCTCAAATGAATTCAGTTTCCACCTATGGGCCTTTGTTTTCATTTGCCTTTATTTTTATTTTGTTTTTATTTTTTGGTAGACTAGGGATTGAACCCAGGACCTTGCCAGACATGTGTTTTATTACTAAGCTATAGTCCTAGCTTAGAAAAGTCAACTCCTCCAATATTTCAGAGCCTCCAATTTATATTCAGCAGGGGAAAATGTAAAGAAACCACTGTTTCTTAGGGCTCACTGCCAAATGGTTTAAAGCCCATGGTGATTTTTGTTTTTCTTGTTCAAAGAAGTGAAAAATCCCTTGAGATAAGCCACCCCCGGGGCCCAGCAGCATGAAAGCGTGCACAAGGTAGATGACCTAGTTCCTTTGTCCTCGCTACGGGGCATTTGATGCAGGCAATCTTGCTTAGACAAACAAAACCATGAAGCTGTTTTGAGTTTTCTCTGGAGGGATGCATTTAGGACAGTTGGTTCTTCCTTTCGCTTACTCTGAACACAGCTTTCCTAGACCTCAGAGGCCGGTCTGTCTTCATTCCCAGCCTAGGGCTGATGGTTTCTCGGCAGTTCCCTTGGTGGCTTCTTTGTGAAGTCTCACTGTCCTTCAGCAAGTGTTGCCAGTCCTGGATGCCTTGATGCCCATCCCAGCTGCCCTGCCACCTGTCCCAGCTACCTGCCGTCCATCCCAGCTGCCTGCCACCTGTCCCAGCTGCCTGCCACCCGTCCCAGCTCCCCTGCCACCTGTCCCAGCTCCTCTGCCACCTGTCCCAGCTCCCCTGCCACCTGTCCCTGCTCCCCTGCCACCTGTCCCAGCTGCCTGCCACCTGTCCCTGCTCCCCTGCCACCTGTCTCAGCTCCTCTGCCACCTGTCCCAGCTCCCCTGCCACCTGTCCCAGCTCCCCTGCCACCTGTCCCTGCTCCCTTGCCACCTGTCCCAGCTGCCTGCCACCCACGGTTCCAGTTGATGCCTGAGAGTTGACCTGCCCAGCAGTAACTGGTCATTTCAGAAGTCCCAGGAGTCCAAGCAGTCATTGAGGGAAAAGTTTTCCCTTATGCCTTGAGGAGGAAAGTACCACTTTCCTGACTCCACAGTCTACAGGTACCCTAAGACCTAGGGTACAGCTCTGAGGAAGATCTCAGCTCTCACCCTACCAGCAACAGGCTGTGGAGAGCACTGTAGGCCCAGACACTGTCTGACTGCAGAGAGTGTCCATCCTAATCTCCCGAGTCAGCATTCATTTGTTGTTTGTTTGCTGCTTCCTCCAGGACATGTACTCTTGTTCATATAGACTGATTCTTTGACCCCAGGCTCACCTTAACACCTACTTTGGTTAATATTTAAAGCTTAAAATGAAGTTGGAGACAGATATACTGAATGTGATAAAGAAAAGGGGGGATTAGTCTTAAACTCACTGGCACAGGAAAGACTTTCTAAATAGGATCTTGTCAGCACAACACTGAATAAACGGGACCTTGTGAAACTGAAAGGCTTCTGGCTAGCCAAGGGCACCGTCATTTGGATGAAGCAGCAGGCTACAGAATGGGAAAAGATCTTTACCATTATGTATCCGATAGAGGGGTTAATATTGAAAACATGTAAAGAACTAAAAAACAAAAACAAAAAACAAAACCTGGCCACCCAGAAAACAAGTAACTAAAATTAAAAAGTAAAGAACTAAAACCAAAGTTCTCAAAATATGAAACACAAATGCCCGAGAAGCACTTAAAGAGACGTTCAACATCTTAGTCAGCAGGGAAATGCAAATCAAAACTACTCTGAGCTTTTATCTCACAGACTAACCAGTAAGATCGGCCAAGATCAATAAAACAAATGACAGCTCTTGCTGATGGGGATGTGGGAAAGGAGAACACGCATCTGTTAATGGCAGGAGTGAAACCTTGTATAACCACTCTGGAAATCAGTGTGGCAGTTCCTCAGGAAGCTGTGATAGATCTACCTCAGGAGCCCGCCATAGAGCTCTTGGGCAAATACTCAAAGGGGTCAGCCTAGATGTTCATTTACAGGTGATATGTAATGAAAACATGGTTCACTTACACAGTGGGGTATTACTCAGGTGTTATAAACCATGAAATTTCCAGCTAAATGGATGAAGCCACAAAAATCATACTGATTGAGGTAACAAAGACCCTGAAGACAAATACAGTATGCGTTCTATGTGGACCTTAGCCTTTCATCCATCAGTAGGCATGCGTCAATCCATATAACCAAAGAGGTTAGGGATAGAGAAAGGGACTGGGGTGAGGGGAGGATATCCAAGGAAGGAGAGAGAGAATATACAGTTAGACACAGGGTGGAGACTGGAAAGGGAGGATTAAATGGAGGTGGAGGGAGTAAAGAAGGGAATTCCTCAAAGAACTTAGGCTATTGCAAGGCCGTTGGTTGCTCTCCACAAACTGATGCTAAGGCCTTGTTGCTGAAGACGATATTCTCATTGAACAGAGAGCTGGAGCTGGTGCCTAACTAGAGCCTTCACCCCTACTGCCTAGTGTTCATGATACTCAGAGGTCCTCTGTAAGCTACTAGAGGAGACAGGTAAACACCAACCCAACTACAAACCCTTTGATCTATAGTGGTGACCTGCTTGCAAGATGTGCTAGTTCAATAGGGTCACAAACATTGTAGGAGTAACCACCCACTTTCTAATTTGGATTTAAGGCCTATTCTAGGAGATAGAACCTATGCGTGGGGCTTTAGTGGCCAGAAACCGAGACTAGATAGGCCATGGACCTAGGGGAAAAACCAAATACTATTGCTCTACTAAAGGAGCTTGCAATGACATGACTCTTAATGACATTCTGCGATGCCTATAGATCATGTCTCATTCAGCCACCATCAGAGAAACTTTTTCCTGCAGTAGATGGGAGCTAGATAGACATCCATAACTGGGCAATATGCAGACTGAGAGACCTTGGAGCACCCAATCCTAAATCGGGTGTCTTCGCCAACTCTTCCCTTCAGGATGCAGGGACCCCTCAGAAGAGGAGGCAGAAAGATTGTAAGGGCCAGTGGGGATGGAAGACACAGAGGAAAATCTTCAGGCACAGCAGAACTGACATACAGAAACTCGGAGAGACCAAGGCAGCATGGCATGCACAGGGCCTGCATGATCCAAGGCAGGCAGAGTCCTAGTGCTGAGACGGGGATGGGGACATGAGCTCTATCCCTAAGCAACTATCTCCAACTGACCACGACTTGTAAAGAAAAAATTAGTTTTCTCCAATGGAGACTCAAGAGGTATATAAACCACATTTAAGGGCAGGCTCCACAGAGAGTTTTTGGTTTTTGTATTTCTTACTGCTTTGAGCTTTTTTATTTATTTTTTTAACCTTACTGATATGCTGCTTGTGTGTTACGGTTTCATAAGCTTGTACATTGTTTTTTCGTGGGTTTGTGTGTCTCTGTGTTTCACATGCTTTCTTTAATTTTTATTTGTTTGTTTTGCATGTTTTCTAAAGAGAAAGAGAGAAGGTGTGGAGTTGGATGGTTTGGTGATGGTTGGGGAGGGTATGGGTGGAGGGGAGGGGAGGGGTGGAGAGGAGGGCAGGGAAACTGATCAGGATACATTGCATGCAAACATTAAAAAATAATAGGGCTGGAGGGATGGCTCAGTGGGTAAAGCACTGTGTCTACAAGCCTGGCAAAATGACTTTGATCCCCAGGACTTGCAGGAGGAGGTGGGGAGAGTTCCGACTTCCACAAGTTCACCATGGCATATGTACCTACCTCTCTCTCCCTCTCCCTTCCCCCCCTCTGTTTCTGTCCGTCTGTCTCTGTTTAGCATAAACAGTTTAAAATTTAGCACATCTGTATTCCTTTCTAAGGAACGTGTTGACTTTCAGGACTGTGTTGCAGGGGCTGGAGAAATGGCTTGGTGGATAAAGCGCTTGCCTGCCATGTAGTGTGAGGGGCTGACTTCAGATCCCTGGAGCCATGCAGAGCTGGCCACAGCCATGTGCAGCTGTAATCCCAGGGTGCCTAGGAGGTGGAGACAGAATACCCACAAACTTGAGAGTGGGTCACCTATCCCAGTACACACAACAGTGAGCGAGAGTCTGTGTCAAGCAAGGGAGAAGGCGAAGATCAGCACTGGAGGATGTCCTCTGACCTCGACATTCCTGCTCTGGCATGCACACACTGGCACTCACACGAGCGTGCATGCACATACAAAGATAACCCGGAAAGCAGTGTTTTAAGGTAACGTGAGGTCAGTGAGACTATGTGAGTGTTCTTTTGCTGTTACTTATCTTCATCAGATCTTTCTTCCTTAGTCTCTCTGTCACTAGGAGCTTCCCTGGTTCACATCTTAATCTTGGGCACTTAAAAAACACATAGTTATAGAAAGCAGGAATCCCAGCAGACGTTGGGCAGGTTTACTGGGGACAGCACAAAGGCGAAGTGCAGAGGCACGGAAGACTGGCCCTGCATCCTGTAGAGAACCATGATAAACTGACATGTAGGCTATACGACCTGGACCAGTCACAGAGAAAGATAAACAAAAATAAATTTTAAAAGATAAAATATTTAGGGAATTACATGGCAAAGTACGAAAATATTTGCCACATGGAAACAAAAGGAGTATAGCAAAGAAACAGATCTGAGCCTTATTAAAAACCTAATGTTACACATATAAATTCAACTATAAACATTCCATCCAAAATACTTAAAGAATACCAACAAGCAAACTAACCCAACTACACGGTATCTATGGGAGATGGTGTAAAATTCAAAGCCATAACTGTCTCTGATATCCTTTGAATTCAAAGGATGAAAGGAATGACACCCCATGCCAACAGGCACTAGGACAAGAATGGCTACACTGCCACCAGACAAGATGGATGTAAGCAGTCAGCCAGGCAGGGTGGCAAAAGTCTGTAATCCCGGCATTTCCTTGTGGGCCATAAATCTGAGGCTAGCCTGGTCTACATTGTGAACCTCAGGTTTGAGTTGTTTCCAACAGATGGAAACTGGGAATGCTGGTACTGAACGACTTACCCAACACCACTCTATCAGTGGGCCATGCACAGGGATTCTCTCCACTGCTTATATTCACTGTCTCTGCTGCTCCACTTCCTACATCCCTGCTGACCCCTGCTCCTTCCTAGGGACATTTTCCCCGTGGAGTGGCCCTCTGCTTATCCCACGGGATCCAAGGAGCACTGTCAATCACAGGCCACACAACCTAAAAGCATCTTTTCCGGTAGATGTCTGCTTCTTCCCTGCTTGTCCCCATGCACAGCCTGCCGCCATCACTCAGTTAAGCTTCTTCACATGTGGCAGGTGGCACCTGTCTGCTCTCTGTCACTCCATCACAGACTGAGCTAGCCAGGAAGCTGAGTTTCAGGCACAAGCTATAGAATAGGGTCAAGGCCAGAAGGGAATTGGAATGGGCAGCAGGGCGAGGTCTTTAAGGTTCACAGAGAGCTTCCAATGGAGGCTGATGACTGCCTTCCCACTGGATGGTGACATGGCTCTGTGCTTCACAGACCACACCTGGGGGCCACTAGAATCTGGCACGCTCAGTGGCAGAAAACTGCCTCCAACCTGAGCCTTGAAGTGGGGGAAGACTGGCAATGCCGAAGTGTACATAAGACGGGGTGGGCAGGGTCCTGCGGGTAATAAATACATCAGTGCAGCCAACCCAGAAGACCATAGTACCTCAGCAGCATGCACGGTCCAGGAACCAGTGCAGATGGATAGAGAGGCAGGAGACTGCTGTCAAAGCTCTGAACATAGGTTAGAACTAAAGCCTCAGAGCACACAGGAGGGAAGGAGAAGAGAGTGAAGGGCTATTACTTGCCAGCAGTCTTCATTTCCAGAGAGCTATCTGGTTTTAGAAACCCTGAAGTGAGCAGGAGAAGGAAAGGGGCCCATGATGAAACTGCAAGTTGCTTGTATGTTGCAGTGAGAACAGAGGCTGGGGGTGAGGAAGATCAGGGGTTAAAATGGCAAGAACACTGAGGAAGATGGATATGCTGCTTGAAGCCAGGTATGGGATAACCATGCTCCCAGCTGACACCACAAACTACAATCAACTTGGGTGTCCTTGTCCACCCACCCTCACGCCAGCATGGACTCAGGCAGCTACAAGGACCTTCCTCTTTCCAGTTCCTGTTTCTCAGGAAGGAAGGTAGGCCTGCAGGAAACAAACCTTAATCCATACAGCTGCTGTGCAGGAAGGCAGGCATGAAGGCAGGCAGACATGGACAGCACCTTCTAGAAGCTGTCTGGGAACCTTGGGAGGTAACACCTTTGTCTACAAGTAGAATCTGCCCTGCAGGATTACAGTATAACTTTTGATGGTGAGTGTTGGGCTGCGGCAGGGGGAGGGAGCACGAGTGGGGATGGGACTGCGAGCCTCCTCGGCCCAGGTCCTGGCCATAGCGCAAATCCTGTGAGACCTGCAGCCGCTGTTGGCGCATGCCTCAGTGCTCAGCCCGGAGAGCGGATCTCTTCCCAGGCCTAAAGTGCTACAGCTCAGATCCTGAGTCGTTTTCACACCTTTATTCCCTCTGGATGACGGGTGGCGGGTGTGGGCAGAAGTGGGCAGGGCAGGCAGGTAGAGAGGCTATACAGGTCAGGATGGTCTGATATACTGTTTGGGAGGGGTCAGGGGTTTGGTAACCAATACTTCCCATTGGTTTGGTCTGGGGGCTTTGTAGTGCCTCATTTGCTTGTGGGAGGACTCAGAGTTGCTTTCTATGTGACAAGTCTCACATGCCAGGCTTCTCTCGATATATAGGGGTTGTGAAGGCTGCAGCTGTTTTTACAGGAGTCTTCCGGGAGCGTCGGCTAAAAACATAGTCCTGTCCCTCATGGATATTCCATTGGGTCTCCCAGAATTTTTAGCCTGTGCTCAAACGGGTGTCAGATTGCCTGCCACAGACCACTGCCCCACAGGTGAAACTGCTCAACCTCACTGGCCCTGAGCCCCACATTCTTCTGGTAGCAAGACTTTTTAAGGTCTTAAAAATGGTCTTATGGATCTAAGCTCCATCCACAAACCATCTTCCTGGGAACCTGCAGGATCCTACCCAGGGGCATTCTCTTCTCCACCCAGCCAGAGTTTTCTGTGATTACCTCAGTGCTGACCTCAGTTACAGGAGGTCCTTTGGCCAACTTTCCCAAATATTCTTATCTTGGCCGTTTTGTAAACAGAATCCTTTGAATTCATCAGTAAGTTAATGAGTAAGATCGTGATATATCTTGTTAGTCCAAACCTTCCAGCCCTGAATATACAGCCCAATGATTTAAAATTTAAATTCACTTGAGAGTCAGGCACAGTGGTATGTATGGGCCCGTAGCTCCAAACACTTAAGACTGGCAGTACTGACTGAATCCTCCCCAAGTAACGCACTAGGAAACCATGTAAAAGGGGGACAAAACAAAAAAACAACCCACTGGGCTGGCAAAATGGCTCAGCAGTTAAGAGCTTTTCCAGAAGACCTGGGATCAAGTCTCAGCACCTACATGATGGCACAGCACCATCCTTAATTCTAGTCCCAGAGGATCCAGTGCCACCTTCTGGCTTCTACGGGCATGACATACATCTAGTACACAGATATATATGCAGGCAAAGAATCCATATGCAAAAAATAAAGGAAAATTTAAAATCAATCATTTTGTTCACAGCAAAGTGTTTTAGGTAGAAGATGTCAACTCAAATGTAACTAGCTTGACAGGTGTGACTTAATCCTCTGGACTCCATCTCCCCACTAAGGGTTTATCTACAACAGGGGCTAGCAGCAGGGCCTGTTAATGTGCACACTCAGGGGACCATGGGGACCACCTTCCTAGTCTAGTGCTCGGGGCTGAGACTGCACACCTCCCTCTAATACAGCTGCTCCTATGTCAACAAGACCACCAGGGCTGAGAGGGCATCTCCATGTGCGGGAAATGTCCCCCCGGTCTTCAGCCTGAGGAACTGTCAACGCCCAGGATCAGACGTGCACCTAACGACCCCAACTGAAGACTCCAAGCTGGCAGAGACACTAGCCCAAAATACAGCCCTGAGCTTAGAAGGGGTTGCCTGGCCACTACACAGTCCCTGCATTCTGCAGTTCTTATAAAACCCATTTTAAAAGTTTACACTAGGCTCCAAATGCTCTTTTAGGTAAACTAGATTTCAGCAGTTTCTGCTCTTCTGGAGCTTTCAGACAACATCCAGGGACATGGATCATTCTAGAATGAGTGCTATGCGGCTACTTCCTCCTGCGGGGAGAAGGCAGGCACACACATGCCATGGAAACTTGTAGACTCGGCAAGTTTAGGAAGTTACTGCAAGCTTAGTTCAACTCCCTCCCCACAGTTAGATATGCAGTGCACAGTTGCCAAGGACACCCTCGGCAGAGCTGTTCCTAGTTGGTTAGGATGCTCTAGGGATGCTGGATGTAAATAGTCACGTGAGTTGGTGTGAGCTCTATAATTAGCCCCAATAAACCGACAAGTTCACCAAACTAGACTCGAACAGTTTCTTGGGTTTCCTATCTAGCTAGGTGAATGCCATTTGTCCACGTCTCCTACAACAGAGACAAATCAAACACAAGGATAAACGTAAGGGGAGAGGGGGGCACCTGGTCTAGTGTGGCTGCGAGGAAGCCATTTCAGACAAGGAAAGGTGAATACAAGCAGCTTGAGGAGCTGTGGGGTGCAGAAGCTGCGGGGCCCGCAGGACACAGTTCTAGGACAGTGAACAGGAGCGAGGGAGGCAGGAGTACCGTCTGCACCGTGAACCACTGCTGCTGTAATACACGACGGGCAAGATGGTTGCTCATCAACATGAAATGGCATTTTACAAAGCAAAGTCCTGTAGAACATTAAAAAAAAATCCAACACTGTAAAATATAGGTTACTACTGGCCAACATTTTAATTCACTTCTCAAAGAAATATTTATTACACGTAGAACCTGTCATTTCACACACTAAGGTTTAACAGGTTAACAATACCTAAGCAAGGAATACTGTAGAAACCACTTCTGTTGAATTTCACATTTTTTACAAGTATTCAATACCTGCATGTAGTGCTGACCACAAAGTTGCAGTTTGGCTTTTTCTTTCCATCTTCTCAAGACTTACCAAAAGGTCAGTCTCTGGGTAATAGAAAGTGACAGATTTCACATTTGACTGTTGGAAAGTCTTCCTCAAATATAAAAAGCCACATCCTGCCATGCTTGCAGGCCAGCTTACTAACTGTAGTGCCTCCCGAATATTAAATCACACATTTGACCCAGACGCCCGAGGCTCAGCAGCCCCAGGGCTTTTCCACAGTCCTGAAGAGATGACACAGGGCAGTGCAGTTTCTAACAAGCCGACATCGTCTTCATCCAGTGCTGCTCCTGAGAGGGAAGCACGGAAAGCAGGCAGTGCCATGTTGGGCAGACTGAGAACATGAGCACTCGGGGCTTCCAGGCCGCCTGCTTCTGTCCTACTTCCTCTTGATGATTATAGCTCGGTTTCACTTAAGTTTTAAAAAGCCAGACTACTGTGAGTACCCAAGCCTTTGCTATGTTTTCATTTCCTCCGGGGACTGGGACGTGGCACTGACACAGACCACAGCACCTGCTCACTCACTCAGCATGGATCAACCATTTCCAATTTCTCTTTTTAATAATAAAAGTAGCTTTTAATAGTCACAATTGAAAGAAAATGCATCTAAGTTTCACACACTCCCAATTTTTAGCAGTGTGACTGTGTATGTATGGGGCTGAGTTTCTATTTGCACATCTTAAAATGTGCCAGCGGCCTGTATCCCTGCAACAGTACATGCAACAGTGTTAAATTAAATCTGCCAAAAATTCTATTATTGGCTTTATTTTTAAAGGACTACAATACAATTATGTACAGTATACAAAGTTTGTCAAACTGAATATACATGGTCTTAGGCCATTACTACTATTTCACTCCAATTTGGATTTAAATATAATCAACTTACAGATCTGAAATGAAAGCACTGCTTAATGGTTTCAGATGCATTTTGGTATTGAATGTTTCAAAGCATTTTTAGAACTAATAAATTACGACTGTAATGAAGTAATCTGTGACTATGCTGCCTAGAGAGCAGGAAGAACATAACCTTAACTGGTAACTGTTATTGACAAGTCTATGAATCAAGAGTACTAATCATTTCTAGTTTAAAACAAGCAAAACTAATAGTACAGAGTACTTTAATATAACCTTAATGGTCTAACAAACCTTCCAAATGGAAGGAGATACAAAATAAAGTTCATAGATCCAATTTAACTTGCACTGATACTCTTTAGCATCACTGACTTACCAGGTCAGTTTACCAACGTTGGGCTAACCCACCTGACACACACTAAGTGGGTGAGCTCTTGATGGTTAACGCTAAGGTTTCAGAGATCCCTGAACAGCCACAGACACACAGTGGCACAAACCATGGCTGTACTGACCCTCTTTCTGCTCTTTAACACTGATATTTCAGGGTTCCCTTGCCATAATGAGCCTGACTACAGATGATTTCCTTGGAGATATGCAGCTAAGCCAAATTAAGAATATTAAATCTCCTAGACGTGGGCTCATATAGGAAGTATTTGTTTACTAAACTGAAAAGTTAACTTTTAAAAATATCTGCAGTCTTTTTGAAATGCAAGGCACCAGCATGAGCGGACATTCCAGCAAGAGTGACTGAGGAAAATGGAGCCAATGAGTCGTCTGTCCTCTGATGACCAGAATACTTCCTTTCCCTGTCTATGCAACATCTTCCAGATAGTCAGCAACATCGCTGAGCTGGGAAACAGTCAGGTCTTGTGTGAGGTCGTCAAGCTTTGTTGTCCAAAAGAAAGAGAAAAATCAGTATGAGCAAAGTCTGAATCAACCTGTGTATGTTAGAATTTAAATATACAATTTATGAAACTATAATTTATCTTCTGTAGCCTGCTTAGAGGGGCCAGCCCTGGACTAGAGATGGCTTATAGGGAACAGGGACACTGAGTGACAACAAGTCTCCTCTGGAAACTTTGTGACACTTTTTAAAAAAATTTTTTTTGGCTTCTCGGTGTAGCCCTGGCTGTCCTGGAACTCACTCTGTAGACCAGGCTGGCCTCGAACTCAGAAATCCGCCTGCCTCTGCCTCTGCCTCTGCCTCCCAAGTACTGGGATTAAAGGCGTGTGCCACCACTGCCCTGCTTGTGACACTCTCTTAACTCTGCTCATCTGGCCCTTTGCATCTTTCTTTGTTATTTTTTGGAAAAAGGAAATATTAAAAATGGAATCTCTTCATGGCCAAACAGCAGTCTTGGTATACAACTATCTGTCACAAAAAAAAAATTATAATTATTGTACATAACTTTAAGTTGTTGTATTTTTTTAAAAAGAAAATCAAAAAAGCTCCCACACTGCAAAATCCAAAATCCTTTGGATCTGTATTTTTTTTACTCATCATTATTAAATAATGACTTCATTAAGGTAATCCATTTTATTTGCAAAACAACTGAATACTGTATTAATGCTAATTTTAGACTAGAGACAAGAGTGGGGGAAACTATGGATAAAAATGATCTGTCATAATCTACAGGAGATTTCACTTTGTGGGGTTTTAGTTCTTAGTTAAAGCAAGGAAAGACACAGCAAATGGGGTTGCATTTGTTTCTCTTTTCCACTGCTACTGGTGTACAACCATGCTGCTGACTTTTGTATGATTCTGTACTATGCTCACCTGTTAAGCAGTTTAACAGCTTTAAGGTGGACTTCTTTGTATTTTATATGTATTTTGATCAAGCTTGCTGCAAACAATGTCAATTTGATTTCTTCCTTCCCTATTTGGATGCTTATTCTCTCTCTTGCCTAGGATCTCCTGCACTGTGTTAAATCAGGGTGGTCAAAGTGTTGTTTTTCTTCCTCTTGCCTCCCCGTCTCAGTTAATGCTAGCTGCTGCTGGGGATCAAACCCAAGTCTCATGCTTGCTACATAAGTGCTCTATTGCTGAGCTAGCCTGCTTATCTCTGATTTGAAATCTGTGATATTACCAAGAAGCTGAGTTAGTAGCTGACCTCTAACATGAATTCCATTACAAATGCTAAACAAAAATAATAATGCTCAGTATAGTCTTTGATAAGACCTCAAACTGTTTTTTGACTCTCTGGGGTGGTAACTGGTGTAGAGTTAAGAGAAGAACCATCTGTTTGCTTATATACTGGGGTAATAACTACAGATGGTCCCTCACCTGGTGTCATTTAAGTGTTAACATTTTCCCCTCAGATAAGAAACTCGTAAAGCTGGACATAGTGGCAGCACTTAGAAGGCAAAAAAGGCAGACGGATCTCTCTGAGTTCCACAACAGTCAGAGACTAAGTCTAAAAAAAACCAAAAGAACAAAAACACCTTCCAAATAAACAACCAAGAAAGTAAAAAACAATCAAGAACTATGGAAAAAATAAGCCACACCAACAAGAAGAAACTGAGATGTAAGACTCCAGCTTATCTAGGACAACTAGCATCTGAAAGGGGGAGGCAAGAGACTCGGTTCAAGGTTGAGGCCTGCCTTCGCTACAAAGTAAGTTCAAGGGCAGCGGGACTTAGACCAGGACCCTATCTCAAAAAATCCAAACCAGACAACAAAGAAACTCAACACAATAAAAACAACATAACCCTGAATTTTGCTTACTCCTTTTAAATACCACCTTTCTCGAAGGCCTTCTCTCATGTGATAATCAGAACTCAGCCTACACTCACCTTTCTTTGAAGGCCTCGAGCATCTTCTAGTTATCCCATGACATGAGAAGGCAGACCCACCCAAATTGTGAAAAACAGAGATGCTGCTGCTCATCTCTGTTGGGTAAAAACCTCCAGTGTGGACTTTACCAATGGATTCCTGTCTTTAACCTTAAACCAAGGCTATTTCCTTTTGCTATCCTGCCTTGGGTAGCCTGAGATGACCAGAAGACTACCCCTCAACCCCCCGGAGACAGAACCTCACATGTGACCCTAAGAGAGGTAACACCTGACTCTAGTCCTGATCCCTTGTGGCCACTCTTAACTAGAAACAAGCCCAGAGACCTGTCAGAGCACAAGTACCAGCTAACGGACAGCTGAGTCTCACAGATCCTTAAAGGTCTGCTTCAGACTTGAATATGTAAGTATCACAAACTTTGTGTGATTTTCAACCATTTTTTATTAGTCCTACACATTTACTAGGCCTCCCACTAGCCATCAGGCGGACAGACACCCACAGACGCTGGCACCTTACTTTATCACTGGTGTTCACGTCCTCGACTCCCATGGATAGGTCTTCTTCAATTTCTTCACCAATACTTAGCTCACTTTTTTCTGAGCGATGGCTAGCACTAATAAGAAGAGGGAGAAAATGACAAAGAACTCTGAAGAACAATTATCATCGGCTGAAATTTCCAGAGATTCTTAAGCCTCTAAGTAACATGAACGTTATATATATCATCTAAGAAAACTGACAAGGGCAGCAGCAGCAATCACAGAGAAAACCTGGATTTCTCAAATGCCACTCGCCGCAGCTATTCCTATCTCCAAAACACAGTATAATAAATTATTGTAATAAATAGAAATCTCTAATCAAAAGAAGAGTCAAAATACCCAGGCATGCAATTTGAATATTCTAATCATATTTATAACAAATATTACTTTCCCATTAGTAGGCAATTCATACAAGAAAGTTACTTCAAACAAAATGTTAAGTAATTTCACACTGAAGAAGGTAGTTTGCTTAAAGTCAAACACAGACAATTCCCACCCCCAAAGACAAAAATGTGCCTCAGGATAAGCAAGGGACTTGGTTTTCAGTGACAGGCCGACAACATCTCAATGCCACTTCTTTATTCTTTCCAACCCCCACCACAGCACACATACTCATCTGCATTGTACTGTAAGATGAAGAAGTTACTCCAAAATATAATTTTGGATTAACTATTTTTCTGTACTTCCAATCAACAAGAAAAAGAGAATTAAACACAAAATAAACCCAATGTAACTTTGCCATATCTGTATTCAGAAAGTACTTAAAGATTTATATATATTCACCTCAAGGTGTTTCTTACCTATTGAAATCATCAACATAGTCCTCATCTTCTCCAGTCCCTGGCAATCAGTTTTAAAAAAGGAACATGTTAAATATATTATTTAAAATACTTATTTTAAATAAGCATGTTTACTGGGAAAAACAATATATTATTGAATATTACTTCATGAAAATATAAGTACCAAAATAGTATTTAAATGTTTTTAGATGTATTTATTTTACATGCATGAATATTTTGCCTGCATGTATGTATAGTATGTATGTGTGCCATGTGTGTGTGGTGACCAAGTTGAAGAGTACTGGAGTCCCTGGAAGCAGAGTTATGGTGGTGGTGAGCTACCACGTGGGTGCTGTGAAACGAACCCGGACCTCTGCAAGAGCAACACTTACTCTCAACCACTGAGCCATCTTTCCAGCCTCAGGAATAGTATTTTTACCACATGAAAGGAAGGCAAATAACAAAAGCTGTTCAAGCGATTGTATCATATGCTAACTAGTGAATACCTCGTCTGTGCTCTAGGCTCAGGAAGATGGCTTAATCATGGGGCAGCTCACCATGATGCTGCCCTGTGACCTAATGTGAAGCACAGCTGGGGGTGTAGCTCAATGGCACAACATTGGCCCAGCATGGGCTCTAGTCTCATCACCACAAAAAACAGAAAAAATGACACAGCAGCAAGGTACCATCAGCTTCTCTAGTCACCCTGTTTCCAACTGCCATGACCTTCAACTCAATAGTTCACCGAAAACTTTGAAAACGATCGGCATGTGTGAAGAGATGATAGCGCACGTGGGCCAATCACCCAAAAGGGTGCTTTCCCCCTTGTTACGGTCATGTCCATGCACAGCAGGCCCAAACCACAAAGTTTTGAATTCGTAGGAGTTTGGTGCACAAGAGGTTCCAAATGCAGTCACCATGCCAGGAGAAGCTGCCACTAATGCAGACGAACCTTAAGCTTCCTCACACACAAGAGTGTGGAGCTAACTTATAGCTCTCAGTGACAACTGCAAATTAGCTGCTTTCTAATGCCTTTTAGAGCAGTCAAGGAAAGATGCTGGAGAAACAAGACAACCACTTCCAATGGGAAAGATGGCTGCTGGGAAGTGCACAGGAAGTACCTGAGGGACAAGAGGAGGCTGCAGAGCCGGAAAACCCTGGCTGGAGAGTGAACTGCTCAGAGCTGCTGCCTATACTGTCCTGGGTCCTCCAAAACATGGGGCCAGACCTGAGGAGGATTCAAGGCCTAGAGGGGGCAGAGCACTCTCTTACAGTAGTTGATTATTCATCTACCACACTCTGGAGTGACTCTCGGGTCTTCCACAGCACAGCACTTAACACAGAGAGAGGCGTTCCACTGTACAACAGAGAAAAGGTAGCCTGGTGGGTGAAAGAACCTGAGGCAGCTTAAGCTGAAATCTAAGGCAGACAGGGACAAGTCCCAGGAGAATGTGTTCCTGAAGAGAAGCCTGACACAGTGAAGGCCATGTCTGAGACAACCACTGCGGAGCAAGATGGGAGCAGAATAGAAGAGTGACCTCATGTCTTTTCTCACAAGGAGAACTGTGTGTGGGAGAGGCAAGAATGAAAGTTAAAGGTAACGGAGAGCCAGGTGTGTGGCAAAGCTGTGATGACTGTGGTGAGGGCTCCAGTGACAGGTGAGAGAAAGGCACTGCATGGGGTGAGGAGCAGACTCTCTACTGGAGCCCCTGAAGAAAAGTAACAGGCAGTGACAAGTTTCTGGTTGCTCTTCTCTGGAATAGGGAGGCTGTCTCCATCTCCAGCCACAAGAGTCAAGGGGCTGCAAGAGCTTGAGAGAAAGCAGGCAGAGTCTCGTCCTCATGGCAACAGAGGAGGGAAAATGTTCTGATAACAAACCCCAGCCTTGGCTGGTCGACATGTGTCGCTAGCCAAACAGCAGTGGCAGCTGTTAATGTACTAGAGCCTCTAAGGACCAACTGCTGTGTCTCTAAGAATTAAGACAATACGATAGAGGGAACCAAGTCAGGATAGCAGGGCAGCTGGGGCTGCACTTTGGATCCGAGATAAGCCAAATGAATTCTCTGCCTTCTGGCATTTGTAGTTAATTCAAACTCAAGACAATTACTGACTAGTGTGCTACCACACACGAGACTCTCTGCCTTCCTGGTTATTACATGTTTCTGGAAGTTATGAGTTGGAAAGAGTACATTTAACACAGCATCTATTAAATGAGAAGCCAGTACATGCTGCCCACAGCCAGTGACTGACTTTCTTCGTTCTGTCTATACGATCTGGCTCAGCCTTCATCCCTGTCACCTAGCCTACCACTTGTTTCCTTTGCATTCATTCTTGTGTCTGACCAATATTAGCCAATGAGCTAAGAAAGAGTGGCTTTTATATGTCTAAATAAACAATTTGTGTAACTTTTAAAAATCAATCTTTATTTTACATGTATGAGTGTTTTGCCTGCAGGTGTGAGGCTGCTGGGCTGTGGCCCTTGGAGAGTATCAGATCCCTGGAATTAGAGTGTGACATGGACAGTGGTGAGCTGCCATGTAAATGTTGGGAACTGAACCCAGGTCCTCAGAAAGAGCAGCCAGTGCTTTTAAGCACTGGGCCATCTTTCAAGCCCATAAATAAATATTAAAACAAAAACGAAATAATAAATACCACAAAATATGTGCTGGAGATATTTCACAAGGCCTGCCAAGCCTGACTCTACGGAATTTGTTAAGGTTTACTACTCTTGCTGGAAACAGCAAAGTGTGTGTTTCCAAACACACCATTTGTAAAGTTTTGTTTCTTTCTACCTTTAATATAAATCATGCATACTAGCCGGGCAGTGGTGGCACACGCTTTTAATCCCAGCACTTGGGAGGCAGAGGCAGGTGGATTTCTGAGTTCGAGGCCAGCCTAGTCTACAGAGTGATTTCCAGGACAGCCAGGGGTACACAGAGAAACCCTGTCTCGAAAAACCAAAAAAAAAAAAAAAAAAAAAAAAAAAAAAATCAATAAAAAATCATGCATATTTATGTAATATATAGCATGTCTTAACATGGACAGTGCAAAATGATTAGCACAGTGGAGTTTGTTAATGTATTTTTGCTTTAATTTTGTGGTATAAGCAAGCTTGACTGTCTTAGAAAACTTCAGGTACTCACTATACTATCCCAACTGCAGTCACTGTACTGGACTTTAGTCTCTAGGATCTACCTAACTCAGTCTCACTGTGTAGCCTGGCTGGCCTCAAATTCAGAGACCTACCTGTCTCTGCCTCCCAAATGCTAACATCAAAGGTGTTTGCCACAAGACCAGCTCATTTGCCTACTTTTAATTTGTTAAAGTAAAACAGATTGTGTTGAAAAGCTTTATTTTAAAACTGTTCCTATGAAATCTAATTCCCATGAAATGATATTTAAACCATGTCCAAAGAGAACATGAAATCCCGAAGGTTCTAAGTGATACAGCAGGATTCCAGAAGCTTACACTTCGTCTGTAGAACAAAACAGAGTTTGTTTCTCCCTAGGGTGAGAGCCGCACATAACTGACATTATCCTGCACGAACCCAGAGCCACAGCTCTATATCCCTCACTAGATGCACAATCTTGTCATGCACGTTACCACATAAACCGAGGTCAAGTGACAGCGCTGCAGCCACTAAACAACTACTTATTTCATAGGATCTGATGAAGCCCTACTATGTTGCCGTGTACAACACCCAATCTCAACTCAAGGTGTGCTCAAATGCCAGCAGAGGGAAAATGAAGCAGTGACCTGCCATTTTATCACTCCAACAGCCCACAGTCAGGGCTGTCTTCAGCAGGGCAGGGATCCCACACTTCGATAAAAGAACAAGAATGATGAAAATAGGGAGCCCAGTCAGGCCCTGGGGGCGCACGCCTTTAATCCCAGCACTCGGGAGGCAGAGGCAGGCGGATTTCTGAGTTTGAGGCCAGCCTGGTCTACAGAGTGAGTTCCAGGACAGCCAGGGCTACACAGAGAAACCCTGTCTCGAAAAACCAAAAAAAAAAAAAGAAAGAAGAAGAAAAGAAAATAGGGAGCCCAACACAGGCCTGGTACCAAGCGAATCACACCACAAGGTGAAGCGCAACATGAGAATGAGGGGACAGAGCAGCACCTGAGGTGCCATGATCAAAGAAGGGGACAAAAATGCACTGAGGCGCTAGGATAAAGAGCTCCCCTTCGGGTGTGATCACACCCAATGGGGAGGAAGAAGAGCAGGCCCACCAAGGCCTGAGGTAGGGCAGCATTGACAGCCACTCAGCAGTTACCCAGCAGGCCTCCAGGACACTGTGAGGAACAAGAGTCAAGGCAGCTCAGAGAACATGTACTCTGCAAACGGAACAACTGACACACAAAGGAAAGCAGCATGTGAGGCTGAGCCAGGCTCTGTGCTACAGTGCATGTAGACATGATGACATCCTGTGTAGTCTTCAAACCAAGGTACATCTTATTGGTCCTACTTAACAGAGGAGAAACAAAGGCACAGTTTTCTCTAAGTTGGGGCCATAGCTGGAACATTCTCATAAACCTCCCCATCTTTTCCCTGGGTTCTGAGCACAATTCAGAGTGGTTGCCCAGAAACAGGAGCCATACCCACAACATACCCAAGTTCACAAACTGCACAGGGTACATGGTACTTTCTCCCCAGCCTGCCTGAGAAGCAGTGCTCTAAACGCCCCAGAGTCCAGTGCTCTCACAACAGAGCAACTTAGCATCCCATCAATCTGCAGAGGACAGGAGATGGCTAAGTGCCCCGGCTATGCCATTTCCTTCGGGTCAGTGAGAGAGTGAGGTTCTCCTGAGGTTCCTGTGTTACAGCAGTCTGCAGTCCCCACAACTCAGTTCTGTGCACACTGGCCCTCTAACTCCATAGCAATGTTTACTCACACCTGCTCCAAGTAACACAGCAGCCTACAGTTGTCCTCTCGCAAGTGTGACTCTTACACCAGACTGGCTCCTGTGGTCTGGATCTTGTACTCACAGCACCCAGAGATAGGCCTGTCCCTGCACCAACATAACCCACTCTTAACCAAAGCTTCTGTTACAGAGCTCTTCTGGAAGTCTTCCCTGAAAGCCCAGGCCAGAGGCCTTCCCCGACTATAGTCTGAACAGCACAAAACAAAGGCCTGTCCAGCTTGTTGCCACACTCATTCCCTAGGCCAGGGTTGACCTTGACACATGCCAGGTCCTCAATATCTGCCGAACAGCAGCTGGAAGGCTCTCTGTGTAGACTTTAATCTAGAAGACAATCTCAACAATCACACTAAAACTGAAATCTAGTTACCTAGCCCAAGTGACCCAATCTTCTCACCAACCAACTTCAGGTCCTTCATGACGGTGCTGCACCTTTTACCTGTGGACAGATAAAAATACTGTCATGATAGGAACTCAGAACAACACCCTCTAAGCCACAGCAACTTCTCTTTGGGGTGGGACATCTATACCCCTAAGAACACAGAAAAACCTAGAAAAGAAACCATAAATTATAATCAACAGAGGCAAGAATCATGTACTATCATTCCCTGGGTATTCACCATTGGTAAAAGGTATAAGATTCATGTGTGGAGAGAAATCAGATTTTACAATTCTTTATTAGAACACAATCATTAAAATAAAAACATACATGAAACCCAATACTGTGAACTCCAAGTGGATCTACTTCAGTTAACCTGATCAAATACTAAGCTGACTGTGATGGGGTGAAGTCCACACATGCTTCTGAAAGACTTGGCAGTGTTGTCCCAGGGGTAGGGATGGGATGATAGGATGGCATAGTGCAGGGGGCTGCCTATCCTACGTGGTGCTAGCAATCTCTCCTCTGGATCCTGTACTCACAGCACCCAGAGTGCAGGCCACTTCAGATGCAAGCTCCTCATGGCAGAGTGAGTCCTGTAATAATCACTCGATGCCAGAACTTCTTTAAAAATTAAGTTATTTTAAAGGTCCATGAAACATTCTTGGAATGGGACAGCATCTAACACCCATCCTAAGTTGCCAATATTACAAATCAAAACTCCACTGGCGCTATCTAAGCTGAGTACCACAGCCCGGCAAGCAGTGCTCTGTAGAGCGTTATTTGCCGTCCCTAGTGATCATGTGGCTGACTAGCAGGTTGATAAGACACACAAGGGCATGCATATTGCAGCCAGAGAAAAATCAAGACTAAATTTTGGAGTATTTAATGTATATCACATCTGTAAAACTTTAAAAAGTTTAAGTCAAGCTGTAAGCTGCAATACACACACACACATACCTATCAATAGTCTAAACCAGTTAAAAAGGCAGCTTGCTAAAAAATATTCTAATAGCATAGCAAAGAATACAAAATGGTGAATATTGACTACATTAAGAAATAAAAATCCCAGCGCTTGGGAGGCAGAGGCAGGCGGATTTCTGAGTTCGAGGCCAGCCTGGTCTACAGAGTGAGTTCCAGGACAGCCAGGGCTCCACACAGAAACCCTGTCTCAAAAAACCAAAAAAAAAAAAAGAAATAAAAATAACAACATATTGTCCAACTGATTAAAATTAGGAATTTGTAAAAAACAACCTATAGTGATTGTTTCACATATGATTGGCTAGGTTTCTGCTTTCTGTCAACCTGACATTAGCTAGTCATCTAGGAAGACTAAATAACAACTAAGGAACTGCTTTCGTCAGACTGACCTGTTAAGTGTGGAGGCATCTTCTGGGTTAATGATGGAGCAGGGCCCAGGTTCACTGAGCAGTGAGCGCTGCCCCTGGGCAGGTGGGCCTAGCTAGGTTCTATGAGAAAGGAAGCTGAGCAAGCCATGGGGGCGAAGCAGTAAGCAGTGCTCCTCCATGGCCTCTGCTTCAGTTCCTGCCCTCATGTCTCTTCACGAGGAATTAGAATTGTCAGCTGAAATAATGCCTTCTTCCTTAGCTTCTTTTTGGTCATGGTATTTTATCACAGCACAGCAATGGACACCACAGTTATCTGGAGAAAAACAAAACCTAGAGTATTCAAGTACTTACTCTCAGCATCTGTCAGTGAAGGGGCCCCTGCCAGGGAGCTGAGACCACTCCTTAAGTGGGGTTTGTCAGACAGTGAGGCCAGACCGCCCACTTGCTTCCTAGGTTCACTTCTCCTAACAGAAAGCAATTGACAGGTAAAGGACAATTTCAGACCTTGCCACTATAGTTTTTTATTCTGTAAAGATAAAAAAGCAATTTAAAGAAGTTTTATGTGCGTATAATGGCTGAAAATGAATTTACAGGTTGCAAATCATAAAGCAAACCTGCAGAGCAATGCAGACTGCAGAACAAGCTGTGGTTATGGATCAGATCCATGCGCTAAGTTGTCAGTGAAGCTCCAGCTATCTGCTCTCTCTCTAAAGTCTGCACTTCAGAAACCCTTCTCCACATCCCAGGAACAAGACAGTACAGGCGTCAACAAGCAAGCTCCACCTCTCAAATGCACACTGTCAGGAAGGGCAGCGCCTCTGACCTGAGGCTGTTAGTCCTCGCTTTCCCCGCACTCCTAACTCCCCAGCACAGCCACTCAGGCCCACACTGCACACTCTCTTCACCCTGCTGTGACTCCTCCCGGGAGTCCAGCACCAAACAGTACTCCAGAACTCCTTGCTCCCTTATACTAAACCCTGGGTATCATTTTCTTACACTAGTGTTTGCACGCACACACACATGCATGCACCTCGACCCATATTCTGTCTAAGTCCCCACACCTCTGTCCTCTGTACCCTTTTATAACTTACCAGGATTTGTCATTTTAATCCTTCCCCCCCATTCCTTCCTGGTCAACTGTAACCGTTTTATCTGCCCTATTTCCAGTCCAACAAAACTGCCAGCCAAAGTCACCTCTAACCGCCACATGGCGAACCCCAGTGGATGACTTAGATGTCACGCAGCTGCTGCCTCCCGCCATTCCTGTCCCTCACTCTCTCCACTGTCTGTCCTGCCCACTAACATCTAGATCCTAACACGTCACACTCAGGATTCTCAGGCCATCTGTGTCATCTAACCCAACTTTCCCCATTTTTTTTTCACCTGTTTATGGGTTTTAACCTTCTGAGTAGTCAAGCGTAGACCCTCGGGAGCCACCCTGGTTAGCACCTGGCTCTCTTGTACTTATTTGCCAATCCTTTGGCGGTTAGCCTTAAAACATCCCTAAGCCACCTATTTCCATCACTCTATCATTTTGCTCCCGAAGAGTTCTGACACTCTGCTATCTGGAAACTCTGTATGGACTTGGCTCAGCAGCCAGGATCTGTGTGGCCTGGGTCAAGACTTCAGTGCTTCTAATCTTTTTTTTTTTTTCCAAGACAGGGTTTCTCTGTGTAGCCCTGGCTGGCCTCGAACTCAGAAATCCACCTGCCTCTGCCTCCCAAGTGCTGGGATTAAAGGCGTGCGCCACCACTGCCCAGCAGTGCTTCCAATCTTAGCCAGAAGAAGTCATACTCTTGAGATTCACCTCCATCTCCGTATCCAACTTAAACAACCCTCTCTTCTGTGACCACACTGTCCTTCCTGATATCCTGAGGGGCTGATCAGACCCTTGATATTTGCCAGTTCCTCTCTCGGGAGTGGTGCAAACCTGATTCCACATGCCTTGCTCCATGTTGGCTCAGGTGCACTCCAAGAGGGCCCCACTACAGCCTTCTCTGGTCAGCTCCTGAAAGTGACGAGGCCTCTGCACCACAGTGCTGCCCATCGTGCAGCGTCTCCACTGAAGACGAGCCTTGCTGACTACCTGACTGCCTCTGAGGGTGAACTCCAAGGCAGGAGTCACAAATCACTGCTGCACCCTGAAACAAACTGAATCCCGAAACAGCTCCTGTCACATGGTAGGGTCCTGATGTAGGCTCACCTGGTGAAAATAGCTCATACCCAGTTCTTCATTATTCCTCCAATTATTTTTTGACATACTAGGCTTTACTGACACAATATCAGACTTATGGGTTCAATAATTATAAAGTTATTAGCAGATTATTAGTTTTAAAATATAAAGTAAAAGCATTTAGAAATTTTGCCTTTAAATCATGAGTCAGATGGAGGAGGAGGAGGAAGAGAAGAAGAAAAAGAAGAAGAGGAGGAAGAAGAGGAGGAGGAGGAGGAGGAAGAGAAGAGAAGCAGAGGAAGAGGAGGAAGAAGAGGAGGAGGAGAGGAGGAGGAGTCTACTTACCAACCATAAGTTTTTTCTGGTTTAGGAATGGGATCATCAAAGAAAGAGTCTCCTTCCACATCATCCTCATCTGGACAAAGAGCATTTTTGTCTTTGGCATCTACGGTGCTGTTGCTTAAGAAAGATGCAATTCTTGTTTCATGGGCCAGTGAGTGCAGGCTGCTTTTACTCTTGGACTCTGACAAGGAGACACTTGGCTCACTCTGACTGGTCTCATTGCTGATCTTCTGAAAAGAGGGAAAGAGAGCTCTTCTTGGTGATAAAGCTTCTAAGATAGTTTAGACAATCGTCAACACAGGGGCGTGTGTGCGTGCGTGCGTGTGTGTGTGTGTGTGTGTGTGGGGGTGTGTGTGTTGTGTGTCTGGCCTGTAACAACAGAAACTGCAGTGTAACCCTATGGTTTTGCACTTCATCCCCAGGCTTCCTGACATGGCATGTTTTAAATGACAAATGTTAAAGAAATATGGTTACACTGTTTCTTCCTTTCTAAATGAAAAGGTTCTTACTATGCCTATCTCACTTAGCAACTCTCAATCATAACAGCTTTCCCTTTTCATCCTGTATGCGTGTCACTGTTGCATTAAATAACATACTTTCAGCTTGCAACCAGGAGAGAACATTAAAGTTAAGAAGACTATGACGTCACAAAATAAACCAAGTTGCACTATTATTCATCAGAAAAGAGAGCAGTATTCTACCCAACACCAAATAAAAGCCTTTGAATGCTCACATTTACAACAAGCAGACCTTGGCTATAGCAATTACCTTAATTCAGGCCTGCACCCCATGAAATGTACACAAGCAGGCCCATAAATCCTTTTTGTAGTTTAATTCAAGATTAAGAGTTCCTATGGAGGAGCACTTCTATTTCTACCTCATTGATGCAGAGTCAGGTCAGCATGAACTATTACAGTGTTTGGTTTACCCTGAGAACTGCAGTGTAGTTTTAGTCTATACCTGGCTATACCTCTTTTAGTTCCAAACACTTTAATCTATATTAATAACAACCACTACAAAAAATAAAGCCAGTAGTAACAGCAGCGGCTAACAGTTATGGAGAATCCCAAATGCTGTAAGTGCTATGCCTCAATCTTTAGGCTATGCATGTAAGTATGTGTTATCTGTATGGATTCTAAAAAAGAACACAAAGGCGTTTATGTAACTTGTTAAGACCCCAGGGTAGTTAAATGGTAAAATGAACAGCAGATTAGCTCTCCCATTTTCTCCCTTTTTGAGACATGGTCTCATGTGGCACAGGTGGATTTGAACTTGGCTGTACAGCTGAGGGTGACCTTGAACTCCATCTCCTTGCCTCTTACATCCTGAGGGCTGGGATTACAGGAGTTTGCCACTACATCCAGATGAGGTTAGTTCTTAATACTCAAGGTTATATCCTTAGGTTTAGTTATATAAAACTGCATTTAATGTGGACTGAAAAAGACAATTTCCAAAGGTCTGGCCTTATATGCTACAGAGTATAATACTGTAATAGAGACCTGTGAAGGTTCAGGAAAAACACTTGAAATAAGGAACCTGGAAAACACCTGTTCTGAGTTATTAACTCTGTGATTCTAGGTAATGTTTTTAAGACATGAATTTCTTCTAGAGTTAAATTTAGGTCAGTATGCATACATTAAGTTACAAACAGGCTGAGTCGGAGCTGATTAGCAGCAAGGCAACAAGCTGGGCAGTAGAGATGTGGAGTAGACTAATACAGAGGACACTACGCAGGCGCTGCTCTGTTTTCCCACACAAGGACAGCATAGTGTATTGTAGGATGCACAATTACATTTTTAGACTTGAGGCCTTGGGGGGTTTCCAGAAGCAAGACATACACTGCATTAGTTTTAGGGACTTAGATAGAGCTGCGTAGTCTGTGGGCTATTAATAGTGATAAACTAATGATCACAAAGAGATGTCTGGAAAAACAAATTATCCGAGTTATTCTTTTTTTTTTTTTTTTTTTTTTTTCAAGACAGGGTTTCTCTATGGAGCTCTGGCTGTCCTGGAACTCACTCTATAGACCAGGCTGGCCTGGAACTCAGAAATCCACCTGCCTCTGCCTCCCAAGTGCTGGGATTAAAGGCGTGCGCCACCACTGCCTGGCTCAAGTTATTCTTTTAAACTATATAGGAAACTTTTAAGGAGGTATTTTAAAAATTCCTTCCCAAGTTTTCCTGGTATTGCAAAAAACAGAAGTATAATATGTTTACATATATCTAAATAAAATTTGTATCAGTTTCAATTTTTTATTTGAAAATGTTTTAATAGTTGACTTTTTCAAAGGCACTAAAACTAAATGCCCTCAAGTCTTAGGATATTTAAAGACGTTCACAGAGGCTTTGATGGTAACTCTCCAGAACTTTGCTCAGAGTTACTAGGGAGGAGGCAGAGTGAGACAGATACAAAGCAACAGCACAAGTCAGCGACTCCAGGACATGCTCTCCTCCTCCTGGAGTGCACATCTCGGCTCAAGCCCACACAGACTACAGAAGACTGAAGAGCATGCTGATTCGTGCTTGCCATGGACATCACCTGTCTGGGTTCAGTGACATTCGTACTCGTGATGCAGGGCCCAGTCGTAAGAAGCCAAGTTTCACTGAGAAGGACATTATGGTATGGCAGATACATTTTTTGGGGGGGGGTGGGGGGTTTCGAGACAGGGTTTTCTCTGTGTAGCCCTGGCTGTCCTGGAACTCACTCGGTAGACCAGGCTGGTCTTGAACTCAGAAATCCGCCTGTCTCTGCCTCCCAAGTGCTGGGATTAAAGGCGTGTGCCACCACTGCCCGGCGGCAGATACATTTTTAAAATAACAGAATTATTTATTTTATTCTACTTTTGCAGTTCTATTAATGAAGGTGAAAACAAAGTTTCCTAACTCATTAGGGAGCTAGTCAGCAGAGGCAGACATGACACTGAAGCCTGTGCAAGCATGGAGGCAGATACGACCAGAGTGGTCCGTTTGTAAGGGAAGGACCATCACGCAGGCTTGCCTCACACCACAGAAGCCAAGGCAGACGCCTTTCTTCCTGCTCTGCCTTCAGGCTAGGAAACACCAGGCCCTGCTTCTCGACCCCAGCTTAAATTCTGGTAGAAAAGCTGAAGAAAGTCATAGCTGTTTACACACAACCCTTAGCCTTTGTCATTGAATACAAATCAAAGGACTTATGAACAGTACTGCATCAACCATTCCCTTTGATGGAGCTCAAGATTAACAAACTGTATGCTAAATTATGAAAAGTAAGTTTTTCAAACATTTTGTATAGGTTTAACTTTCCAATAAAACACATAATCAAAAATGCAATCATTTAAAAAAAAATAGAAAATGAGCATCAGAGAAAGGTTTCACAATGAAAAAAACTTCCTTGTCTAGTAGCCAAAAATCGAATTATTGCTATAATGTCTTTCAGGTTCAGGTGTGGCTCAATGGTAATAGGACTTGCCAGGACAAAGGCCTCAATTCTCAGCACTGAAGGAAAATACAATTTGTGTTTCCAAAGTAAAAATTTAATGTGCACTGTTCATAAATAGACAAAATACCTCAGTTTTACAAGCATCTACCTACTCTATTTCTTTTCCTCACACAGGGCTCTCTCTGTCACCCTCTGCCTCCTCCTCCTCTGTTCTGCCAAAGGCAGCTTTTGATCCATGACTTATGAAGTTACTTCGACTATTTCTAATATTTACTAACAAAGTATTGAAAGAATATTATTACAATTAAATTGAGTACTATACTTACAGAGTTTTTTTTTTTTGTTGTTTTTTTTTTTTGTTTTTTGAGACATGGTTTCTCTGTGTAGCCCTGGCTGTCCTGGAACTCACTCTGTAGACCAGGCTGGCCTTGAACTCAGAAATCTGCCTGCTTCTGCCTCCCAAGTGTTGGGATTAAAGGCGTGTGCCACCACTGCTCAACCACAGAGTTTTATTTGCTCACCTTACTATCACTGAATTTTAGAAGCCCATGACAAATCTTTAAACGTCTCAGTGTTTCTAGAGAAACCTGCTTCCCACCAGCAGCCAGTCATCTAAGGCGTACATAAACTCAGCCTTTGGGAATGAGCGAGCGAGCCCAAGACAGAATGGCCCCTGTACAGGTGCCTCAACCTTGTCCCCTCAGCCCTCTCTCTTGCCCTTTGCAGCTCAGCCTCATCTGAGGAAAATGCCAAGAGGTCAAGTCCAGAAGCTCGAGAGATAGGGACCCCAGGGCTAGGTAAGTGTGTTTCCCATTACCTACCTCCCACTCACCCAGCCTCATGATGAGGAAAGAATGAGAGAAAGCTAACACTCAATATAGAAAGCCCCAAGGCGACAGCCACAGACAAGCAAGCCCAGCCTGAGAGACATGCAACATGATTGTGACCAATGGCCAAAACCAATATAAAGCTGAATTTATCTAAAAGGAAGTAATGACCTACATCATGTTACTAAGAGTTAAAAGCAAATGTGCCTCATTATACATTACTGTGGAAATGGATGAAGGATGCCTTCTCAGACAACATTTAATGGCACAATACAAAGGGCTTCATTCTAGAGATGCAGAGGTGCTCTGGCACCTGAGGCCCTCAAGTTCCACCTGACCCCGCAGCACTGACACAAAATAAAGTAGGAAGAGAGGAAGAATTCACTGAGGCTAAATATTAAAAATGATACCAACTTGCTTTGTTTTTCTAATTAAATGGTAAAGACCCAAATGAGCAGAGCTTCTCCAAAGTCTGCTACAATGTTTTTTGCTGTTGAGTTCTTGAGACAGGGTCTTACTATACAGTCCAGCCTGGCCTAGAACTGAGTACATAAGCCCAGAATGGCTTTGAAGCAGCAATCCTCCTGCCTCTACTTTTCTAGTGTTGGTATACAGGCACACACCACTACACCTAGTGTTCTAGTTCTTTGTATTTATTATGCTTTAAGAAACATTCTTTGCTAATTGAACATATGTTCTCCCTTCCCCCAACTCCTCCTTTCATCCCCTCCGCCCCCCCCCCCCCGAGTTTTCTTCTCCCCCACTGCCTGCATGGAGCCCCACTTATGCTGTCCAACTAGTCTGGAGAGAGGGGTTTTCTATTGATTTCTCAGACAAATGAGACATTATTTGGAGAAACAAAATGGTAATAAAAGAAATAACCATCGGCACTATCTTGAAAACCTGAGCAGACAGCTCTAAATCTCCCCCTTCACAGCCAGGGAGATGCCTCAGCAGGCAAAGCACCTGCCCCTGAGCCTGGCATTATTCTGAGCTCTGGCCCCAGGCCCATATGATGGAGGACGAGAGCCCACTCTCAGCTTGTCCTCTGTCCTCCACATTGTACTGTGGTACATGTTCAGCTACACAAACACAAATCATTACAGTAATCATTAAAGTAAGTAAGCTCATTAAATAATTACTTCCCACCTAACTTTAACTCTATGTTCTGAATCTATCCATTCTATGGTTTAACAACAAAACGAAGAGACCTTACTGAATTAGTGAGTTATATTTTTACACAAACACACACACACACACACACGCACACACAGATTAAACAACTGCTTTTGGGGTTCTGAGACAATCTCAGCACTGTAACCCTGGCCAGCCTCAGACTTGCAGCAATTATCTGCTTCTGTCTCCAAACTGCTGGGATTACAGGTGCACAAGGCCACCTTGAGATAACTTAGGAATTCAAAAGTGCACTTGCACAATTAGCACAAGCTTGGGCCTCTCAACAAGCCTGCCTCAGAGTGCCAGAGCTCAATGGGAAGCAATCCCCTGGGCTTCCTTGTTTCTGCTCAAGACCCTGAGTTCTGCACACAGAATGCACACTTTGTGTCTGTCCATCACATGGACGAGGCTCTGGCAACTGGAAATGGCACTCACCTGCCAAAGCAGGGCTCCCACTGGCATTTTGGTGGGCATAACCCCAACCACTACATGCCACTAGGTATCTTGATTATGTCGTTAAGAATGTTCTGGAAACTGAAAAGTTACTGCATGCAGAGGGCAAAGCAAAAAGGGAAAGAAAGGAAGAAAGAGCACAGGGCTTAAACCATCTAAGGCTAGAGAGGCAACACTGAGATCCACACTGCTCTAAAAGCAGCTCAGAAACAAGGCCAGGGAAGAAAAGGGGGGAAAAAGACTTCCAAGTGACTGAGAAGGTGATCTCGACTCAAGAAGCACAATACGAAACACAAGGAGCTAGACTTACAGTCTCCACTATGAAACATGGGCCCAAAAGGTTCTCCATTCCCCTCAAGTCAGAGAGCATATGAAGGTTGGAGTCTGGCCCACCACAGCTTTGTCACATTACAGTGAAAACCATGTCTCTTAGTATACACTGGTTTTATGTACTAATTTGTTCAAAATGTTTAAAATTAAAAGACTTAAGATTAAGGTATAATTGAGTAATTCTATGAAACATGCATCTAACTTAAACATTCTAAACAATGCGGTGAATCTCAAGGCACAGGTTAGCATCCTTACATAGTCTCAAGGCACAGGTTAGCATCCTTACATAGTCTCAAGGCACAGGTTAGCATCCTTACACAGTCTCAAGGCTGTCCCACCTCTCCAGTTAGACTGTGCATTCAAACAAAGCCATCTGCACTCTGCAGGTGTTCCAACAGTACTTACTGGTCAACAGAGCATCTTTCCACCCAATAATGTATAAATAGTGAATGCAAAGAGAAGGTGCCTTTAAAATCACTACAGCTAAAGTCAGTTAATAGGCAAATCTAAGGGTTTTTTTGTTTGTTTGTTTTGTTTTATAAAAAAAAGCCTGTATTTCAGATGTCTATGCATCAGACTCCACACAGAACTGAGGGATCCTGGAGAACTAAAAATTAAATCACTGTATCTTATTCTAATTACTGTTATGTTTTGCTTTTTTTTTTTTTAAACTGGAAACTGACAAGTTATTTTGCCAGCATGTCTTCCTACATTCTTCTGCGCCTTGTCTTTTCATTACTGAGGACTGAGCTCAGTGCCTACTAGTCTCTTGCTCTACCATCAGACTATATCCCCAGCCTACTTACTTACTTTGTAGTTTAAGACACGATCTCACTAAATTGCCCAGCTTGGCCTTCAACTTGCAGTCCTTTCCCCTCTCAGGTAGCTTAGATGACAGGCCTGTGCCTTAGCTCTGGCTCTCATGGTCTGATAATAGATGGCAGTCATGTTTAAGAAGAAAGCTTAGAACCCAGGCTAGCAGGAGGCCCCCATGTCTGAGGGCTGTTTTGCTCTTCTGCCCTCATGCATGTTACCTTGTCAACAGACTTCTGACCGCTTGTCTTCTTCTTACCTTGTCCTTTATACCTTGGTATCTGAGCATGAGAATAAAATGACATTTTACCATAAAATGTAAATCTTTACAATAAACTAACTCATTACCGAACTAATAAAGGTTCCTGTTAGACAGGGCCTGTAATTGGACAGTTTAATTAATGTACTCCTCTCCACAGCTTCCTTTCACAACTCCCTGGAGTGCCTGCCCGTTTTAACCGGTTCCCCGCAGGTTTCTGGTCAGCAACAGGCACTGGCTTTTGCTCCACAGTGTCTGCATGTGCAGCCTGGCTTCTTTCACACTGTGCTTCGTACCATTCTACACTGGCCTGGAGAGAATCCCGAGCAGCTTGCTGGGGCTTGCACACTTTGCTGGCCCTTCTCCAGGAGCACAGGAAGCTGGTTCCTAACAGCCGGGCTGAATCCAGTCCTTGGCTACAACTTTCCAGTGTCCCTCACACTTACACTTTCACTCTGTGGGCTCACAAGGCTGATGAGGAATCATGGAGAGGCAAGAAGTGGAGAGCTAGAATCTCAAATTCTTCAGGTATGTAACGGAACTGTACTGCAAGTGACAAAGCAAGGATGTATTTTAAACAGACCCCAGACCTGGCCAGCTAGCAAGATCTCGGGTGTTTCCTAAAAGACCACTCTAACCCCAGCTCACAACATGGGAGGCTACACTGAGAGAAGAAATGGGCGGTGGCAGAAGGGTGGCGCCCCTCTCCCAGGAGCGACACAGGCCTCCACACTAGCCCATGAGAACACTCTTCTGTAAGAACTTACAGTACATTCCTAAAACAGGGCCATCATAGCTCTTAGATAGTACAAAATAGACAGAATAAAACATGCAGTAACAGATCTTAGTGTGTGTGGTTTTTTCTTGGAATGTCAGTAACCCTTATAAAGAATAATTTGCTAAAAAGTGTATTTCCAAATAGGCCAATGCTTCAAGCACTGACACTGTCAGCATTTAAAGGATTTCATAAAATTTACTCATGACCTGTTTTGTCAATCAGGGTTAAAGCTTTCCATAATCATCAAAAGAGAAACATCTTTAAATACTCCTTATCTGAAAAGGCCTGGCCACCTCAGAGGCCACACAACAGAATAACCCCGCTGGCTAAAAAATATGATATTTTTTGGCTTTCAAAACTTAAAAAGGGAACAACTGTCAAAGAACAAGCCATAAGTAACACCAGTGTGTTGTACCAAGACACTTAGCAATGAAGTACTTGGCAGTATACTCACAAGCTCCAAAGGCCGCCTGATTTAAGACACCAGTTTTATCTATAGAATATGTCCCACTCTAAACCCACATGAAGCCTTGTGCTGGGGTACTGCACATCATCTTTCTATTCTGATGGGAAAGTCACAGAGTTCAATGCTGACCTTCACTGAACTTCGAGGCTATGCCTACCCACCCTCCTAAAAACCCTGATAACGTTGGAATCCCACTCCCTACAGTAAGAAGAGGATTAAGTAGGGCCTTTGGGGAATGATTAATCAAGAGTGTGGAGCACTTGTGCATGGTATTAAAGATTTCACTGAGTTCCGCTTCCCCTACATATGGATACATAGAAGGAACTGGGCCTACACCAGACACCAAATCTGCCAATGCGGGGGAAACATTGGAAATGTAAATAAAGTATCAAAAAATAAAAATAAAACAAACAAACAAACAAAAAAGTGGTAAAGGAAATCTAAAAAAACAAAACAAAAACTGCCAATGCCTCAATCTGTGAGAAATGAATGTCTGCTATTCATCTAAATCTGTGAGAAATGAATGTCTGCTATTCATAAGCAATGCAGTCTCTGCCACTTTATGACAGAAGCCTGGGTGGACTAAGATATGACCCAAATCCATTATTTCACAGGACCAACTAGAACCAGTCAGGATGTACTCTATCAGCCTTGGGAGACCATCACTTCAAATCCTCTATTATTAAATACATCTTTGGGCTGGAGAGATGGCTCAGTGGTTAAGAGCACTGATTGCTCTTCCAGAGGTCCCGAGTTCAATTCCCAACAACCACATGGTGGCTCATAACCATCTGTAATGGGATGCACTCTTCTGGAGTGTCTGAAGACAGCTACAGTACACTCACATACATAAAATAAATAATTTTTAAAATAAAAAGTTTACATAAAAACAAAAAACACATCCTTGATCTTAAATTCAAGTGTTCAAAATGTTTTTCTCCATGTAGTATTCCTGAAATCAGGTCCTATCTTTAATAGTGCGTGCGCGCGTGCGCACGCGCACACACACACACACACACACACACACACACACACACACACACACACACACACACATCCACCTAAAAAGTCTACAAAACTCAACTACAATATTTTATATTCTGGAACCTCATGCTCACCAGCTAGGAGCTTCTTACTAGTGCAACACAAAAATATTTCCAACTATCAGTGTCTTCTGATATACAAAATTCAAATATTACCAATAAACAAAAGAAGCAACTTTTAAAAAACACTTCTGTAATCAAAGGGGGAAAGTACCTTCGAGACATTTTAAGAAGACTTGTTACAAAAGGGAGTTTACAGGTAAGAAGAGAGAGTAGAGTACCTGGGTGTCTGCCCAGTGCCCACATCTCTGTCCAGCCATACACTCACCTTACTTGGGGTAGAGTTTGCACTTGTTTTTCCTTCAGGTGACTTTGCTGGAGGATGTCCATCAGATAGATCCAGTGCACCCTAAAAAAAAAAATAAATAAAAAAAAAATAAATAAAAAAAAAATAATAAAAATTTAAAATGAAACACACTGAAACTAAAACATGACTATGCCTATAATACGTCAATAGAAATTTAGCATTTAAGAACATTATATTGACATTTCTTCATAAATCCCTTTTCTAGATTTTCCTCTAATCTGAATACACACACTTACCTGTCAGATTTGAATTACCTGCAAAGTATTTCCCTTAGCCACCTTGAACTGGTCACCCAATCTACAAGCTACACTGTGGGTGCCAGGCCACCTTTCCATCATGGCTTCTTGGATTTGCTTGGCTGGCTAAGTCTATGGAAACATTACAAATTACAAAAACTCAAAAATCTGAACTGCTTCTGCTCCTAAGATTCCAGAGGCAGGGTCTCAGCTGCACACAATCTACACTTTCCATCCCATGCTGGAGTCATTCCAATTTTTAAATAGATAAGGAATGTAATAGCAGAATCTTAAAAAAAACCATTCAGCATGAGTGAAGAGACTGAAGAGAAGCCACTGGCAGGAATGGATGCTTCTAGAAGAGATGAAGATGTAATTGCCAAAGATGCCAAAAAGGAGGGAACTCAATTACTGGGAAACTGAGAAAACATGCAGCGTCTTTAATCATCCACAGCTGGGACGAAAGCCAGCAACACAATTCTTAAGTTAGCTTTTAAAATGCAATTTTAGGGGCTGTTTAGATGGTTCAGTGAGTAAAGGCATTTCCTGTTAAGCCTGACAATTTGCTCCCTGGGACCCATATGGTGGAAGGAGAGAACCAACTCCCACAGGTTGTCTCCTGAACACACACAGACACTAATAATTAAAATACAAACTCTGAAATGCAGCTTTGGTGAAAAGCAACAAAACTGAGTCGATGTGTCCATCTTCATATAGCAGGCTTTCTTATCCATAATCTAAGTTTAGGATCAAAACACCTATCATTTTTTTATTTGTTTTGACAGGTTTCTTTTCAAAGTAACAAAATAAAACAGCAGTGAATTATGGAAATTAAAACAAAGACACTAGCCCCCGCTGAGCTCCTCCTCATTTGTGTTGTTTGTACAAATGCCCCTCAATAACTCCCACCCAAAACTCACTAATGAATTCTATGAAGACAAAAAACTAGCAAAAAGTGAAGATAAACCCCCAATTTCGTAGTGTTGCAATTTGGAGAGCAAAGCATTTCCTTTGAAGATACAAATATCTGTCTGGTCTGCTTAAAGAATTTTAGTTTGTAATGTCACGGTGGACTGAGTTCAGCATTAAACGGTTGCTTCAAACCTTTCTCTATAATCTTAGATGAGTATTTAAATATCAAACTCGTTATACAATCCGAGCTCTTTCAAGACATGGGATATTCTTTTTTTTTTTTTTTTTTTAAAGATTTATTTATTTATTATATGTAAGTACACTGTAGCTGTCTTCAGACACCCCAGCAGAGGGCATCAGATCTCATTATGGATGGTTATGAGCCACCATGTGGTTGCTGGGATTTGAACTCAGGACCTTTGGAAGAGCAGTCAGTGCTCTTACCCGCTGAACCATCTCTCCAGCCCCACATGGGATATTCTTAAATCCTGCTCTTTTATTACCCAGAGAATCTATTTACTATGCCTTAAATGCAATTAGTATTCAGACAAGCTTTCTTGATTTTCATATTCTGAATGATCTTTAAATGGAATCAACAAGTAGTTCATGACCCTCCCGCCTCTCTCAGCTAAATGCTTCTCTGACTGAAAGCACACCCAGTCAGACAGTGGAGCAGCCACTAAGGAGTTGAGTATGCAAAACAGTATGCTTACGTAAAGCTAATGTGTGCAACTAGAAGTCAGATCATCAATCCTACAACCAAGAGTCCATAAAAGAAAGATGACAGGCAAGAAAAGTAACTGCTAATAAGAAAGTATACATTTGTGCAAGGCTTGAGAGCACACACTTGTAACCTGAACACTAAGAAGGCACAAGAAGATCATGAGTTAAAGGCCCACTTACACTACATAGCAAAACTATATAAATCCCAGCACCCACATGGCTGTTTACAACTGTAACTCTAGTTCCAGAGGACCTGATATCCTCTTTTGGTCTCTGTGGCCACCGTACACACATGGTGCATATCCACATGCAGGCAAACATTCATACACATGATACAAATTTTTTTAAAAAAAACTTTATGTCTAAAACGTATATGTAAAGCAGCCTTTCACATTAGTGGATGCTCTCTATGCTGACTGCTGTTCTTACTCTCATTGTCATTTTATAACTGAGGTGATGAAGGTGAAGTACACATGGTCAAGGCAGCGGCTGGTCCCTGAGGAGTTACGATTTACTCCAGCCTGGTTCCTGAACTCTGAGGACCAACAGTCAAAACAGGCACACAAGCACAGTTGCATATTTTAGTTTGCATTAACTATTTATATACCATCACAGTCCATTTCATTTCATTTTAAGGAAAAGTTTCTAGTGCTGAGTAATGGTGGTGCACGCCTTTAGTCCCAGCACTTAGGAGGCAGAGGCAGGCAGATCTCCGAGTTCAAGGCCAGCCTAGTCCGCAGAGCAAGTTCCAGAACAGCCAAGGCTACACAGACAAACCCTGTCCTGAACAAAAAACCAAAACAAAACCTAAAAGAGTGGCCTGAACAAAACAACAACAAAAGGAGTGGCTTCTTTTTTATGCAAGCCTCAATTCAGTAAGCATGTACTCAAATCCATGACTTAAGTAGACAATTACTAAAATAAAATATAGAAAACGGTAGCACAGGATACTTACTTCCACACTGGTAGGTCCTTTTTCTTTCTGTTGACAGCGTCTAATCACCTCTAATAATAAGGGTCCACCCACTGTACCTTCTGCTTCAATGATGCCTAAATCCCGGGCTAAGTTCTCTCGACCTTCAAGACCTTGAATCTAGAAAAGAAGTAAGATTTAGATGCAGAAAATATAACAGAAACCGCCAGGTACCGAAGGAAGTATTCTGAAAACTTAAAAACATCTTTAAATTTAGAGACTGTGTGTGTCGTGAATGAACTTTGGCAGCTTTGTACAGAACTTCTGCTTTAGGACTTCTACTGTGACAGCTGCAGTATAAAGACTAACATCTTAGTAGGATCAACGCTACAGTAACATTCAGTTCTCAGCAGCTTCAAGTGACATGAAGCAGCTCAGATGGCTTTTAGAAAAACAATCTAGCAAACACAAAAAATAACCTAATGTAAGCAACTGTGAAGGGTCAGACTTCTCTAACTTTTTGCTTAGTAAAATCCACACTGTAGAAACTTCAGAGGACAGGTGTGAAATCATTTTCCTTACTGTGCTAGTTTCAGGATGGAAAACAGCCAAGGTGAAGTCAAGATTAAAAAACTGAAGAAATTCTGCGACGAGACTAGCCACTAAACGACCTGTAAAAACCAAGGGGGGAAAAAAGACATGGTGAACAGAGCCCAAAAAACTCTCAATTTTCCTTGTGAACTGAAGCATTCTATGGGAAAAATGAGGTTTCTAGGTTTTTTAAATCACATATTTCCTCCGTGACTTACTCATTTAAGTATAAAAATCTCCATGTTTCTATTTTTGCACTAGGATCATCAACCTGCAACTTCGAGACCATGTAGTGTTTGATAAATAGATTTCAGTGTTTCACTTTCTATACTAAGACTGCTTTAGCCAACAACTTCCCACTATCCAAAATGCTTAATATGACAGCTAGGCATGGTGGTGTGCTCCTGTGTAAAGTCAGCATCAGGCAGGAAGATCCCTGAGGACTACAGGCCAGCATGAGTCAGAGTAAGACTATTCTCTCAACAAATATTGACAAAATTGTAAAGCTCAGAGGAAGATAAAATAAACACAATAATATCTTACCATCTTTTGTATTTAAAAACTTTTTCAAGCTCTCATTGACCAAAGGAGTTTTGTTCTGTTGAAAATAAAAGAAATATTTAAGTGCTATATGTTTACCCTAAAATAACTAAAAAGTGTACATTAATGTTCTCTTTTTCCCATAGCCCAAGTTTATCGTCAGTAGGTGAGAAAATGCAAAGTGGAAAGCACACCCTCCGAATGGAGAGCAGACCAAGTTGTGTCAACAGTCACATTTATTTTGGCAAAGTTATAAAGAATACATTATGTTGCTATTCACGAAATCATGGTTTTTCAATCCATCTCACAACTATTTACTTAGCATAGGACTTACTTTGTGCTATTTAGGAACTTTTCAAGTTAATGAAACCAATCTGTATAAGAAGAAATTTATTTCAACCTTTAAAACACCTTTTTACATTGCTGGGGATTGGACTCAAGACCTTTCACATGACAAGCAGGCAGGCACCCTACACCTGTCTATACCACAAGCCCTCAACGTGTTTAATTAATTGCACTGCTTTTGAAATAGTTTATTTACAAACATGTGTGGCATTAAATTTACTTTAACTGTTTATAGTTCAAGTACATACTATTTGAAATTTATCATCTTAGATATCTACCATTTGCAATTCCAAATTAATCAGTAGTATATGAGATGACTTTGTGTGGCCATAGCTCAACTTATTCTTTTGGATTACAGATCTGAACAAATGTAGTAAAATATACTTCTTGCAAACTGAACCTGTGGTAACTGCTGACACTGAGGATAATGTAGGATACATGATGGGCTTCCTTATTCAGCCTCACATCTCGTGGACGGAAATACAAAATGCACAGGTACTGTGGAAAACACTTGGAAGGTTTGTTTGTTTGTTTTTAGGTTAACATTATCTCTAGCAGGTGAGCCAGTCATTCCACCCTCAAGTATTTTCTCAAGATAAATCCCAGATCCCAGCAAAGATCTGGACAGGACCATTCACAGGAGCAGTATCCTCAAGTGACAAACAGGGACAACCCAAATGTGGTATCAAAGGGTAGATGGCTAATCGAATTCAGACTATCTGCCCAGGGACTAATGCGACAATCTACCATTCCTGAAATCAGGGCTAAGGGAGGAGTAAGATACACACAGCATTATGCTGAGGACCAGACATAAGTGCATTCTACACATTCTCACGTGCACGGCTTTGAAAAGAACTGAGATGCTGGGGAAGGCTGGGGAAGGCAAGCTCAAAGGGTTGTACATATATTTTCTTTCTTGGTTGTGTTCTTCACATTCCGTAAATAGTAAAGTTTGTCAAATCTGACATTTTAAGGTGTGCATTTACAAAAACAATTATACCTCAAGTTAAAGAGGGAGAAAAAAAAATCACAGAAGTACATGGTGTAGAGATTCTAGGATGCTGAGTTAACTGAACTAGTCAAAGAGAAAAGAAGGACAGAATCAGGCATGTGCTACAAACGGCCAATCCAGGACAGATGAAGACCTGAGACATATGATGAGGGCACCAACGACAGGTGGGGAGCAGCAAGTGTCACTCTGGAAAAGCTGTAACTAAGCCAAGAAGGGCAGGCAGACACTGCCAGGAGACCATGGAGCAAGGGTGGAACAGGCCTGGAAAACTCGGGGACATCAGTCGTTATAAGTCTAACACGCGGAACTGAAGCTCAGACGGGGAGCTGTGCACTGCAGACACAAGACAAAGTTACTAGTGGTGCTAAGGTTAGCACGGGGACGCTGCAGAGTAAGTACTGGACAGGGCACCAACGACTAAAGTGTGATGTGCAGGAACGAGGCCTTGTTAAAGAAACCAAGGAGGGGCAAAGGAAAACACATAGAAAAAGGTTCCTAAGGTCAAAACATTTCCAAAAATGAAAGAGGAGTTATTGTCAGATGGTGCAACGGCCAGGTGAGCTGGGTGACAACTGGAGGAGCCTTCTTGACTGTGGCAAGAGAGGGTTTCAAGTATAGCAGTGCTATGTTTAAATGTTTAATGGAGTAAGGGATACCTGGTAATAAAAAAACAGCATGAGATATGCAGTCTTTCAAACCTTGCCTGTTAAAGCAGGAGAAAAAAAATGAATAAAACTATTTTAAGAGCAATTCAACATTTTTATGCTCAAAAGAGCCAGCAGAAAAGAAATCAAAGACATAGTGGTGAACTAAGGAGATGAGAATACATGGCAGACAAAACCAGACAAACTATATTGGCAAGACAGAGCCTCTTCTCCAAAAGCAGGAGTATAGCTAGAGACACAGGTACCCCTTCCTGAACTGACAGACTGGGATAGCAGCAATAGGACACAAAGTTAGAATGCAACTCTGCAGCTTCTCTTTTTCCTGTGAGAGAAGGACGAGCCATCTGAGCAGAGTGAAGAACAGGTAAGAAAGCTAAAGGGGACTAGATGGGAGCACCCCAGATCCTGCTCAGTTAGGACCCACCACTACGGAACTCACGGATTCACCTGGCTAAGTGATTTTTCTTTGGCAATGCTTATGCAGAAACGGGAGAAGAAAATATTTTGCTGGGCCGGGTAGTGGTAGTGCACGCCTTTAATCCCAGCACTTGGTAGGCAGAGACAGGTGGATTTCTGAGTTTGAGGCCAGCCTGGTCTACAGAGTGAGTTCCAGGACAGCCAGGGCTACACAGAGAAACCCTGTCTCGAAAAAACAAAAAAACAAAAAACAAAAAAACAAACAACAACAACAACAACAAAAAAACCCAAAATATTTTGCTGGATCAAATGATCATTACTGTGTAACTAGAAAGCAAAGAAATATGGGAGTCCAAGGTATGGACAATGGGACCTAGCCTAGCCAAGAATGAGGATGAGGAGCAAGGATGAGGAGGAGGAAATTAAGAGCAGGTAGGTTATACAGGTCCATAGACGTGGAAGGATAGAGGCAGATCTGTCACACAGGAAGACTTTGATTATACTGTGATTCTTACTGACAAGGTGTTACAGAACATTTGGTAGAGATGGTTGCTGGGGCCTGGGGTAGGCCGAAAAGCCAAGTTATTAAACGTTCAGGTCTTACTAGATGTTTTTTTGGGGGGAGAGGGGCGGAAGTGGGGGAATAAGATCAGAGATGTTTTAAAAGTAATGGTCAGATTTTTAACCAACCAATCAGAATTTGGTTAAAGATTCCACAGTACATCCCTTACTGCCAAGACATTCAGAGTGTACTAGCTTATAAAAAGTTCAGAGTAATACCTTCAGGTAATTCAACGAAACGCTTTCATGAGACTCCTGCGACTGAGCTTTAGCTATGGTCTGCCGGAATTACTGTGCTACTTTAAGGCCACTCTAAACGTGCAAAATGATTTAGAAAATGAGTATTGGTAAAGAAACACAATCCTTAACGGTTCAGAACCATCCCCGGTTAGTCACTCAACTATTTCAGGATGGCTTTTCATTTATTAGCAACCGGGCGTTAAGAGGTACGGCCTTAACAAGGTCTGGGGCTCTCTTACCTCTACTTTTTCTTGTTCTTCTAGGGCTAAAAACACAGCCGCTCTGAGTTCAGCCTTCAAAAGAAAACCCACAAGATTTTAAGTCAGTTTCGGGACGTGAAAGAACGGGGGCAGGCACGAGGGTGCCGGCCGCCCGTGCAGTGAGCGAGGGAAGACCACGGGCCTGTGAGCTCCATCCCGGGCCCACGAGCTCGGGCCCAGGGCCCCACGGCCGCGTGGCCGCCCCGCGCCGGCGTCACGCGCCCCGTGAAACCGCGAGCCCCAGCAGCCGCCCCGCCGCACCTTGATACGGTTCAGCACGCCGCTGTTCTCCAGCGTCTGCACCAGCAGGTCGCGCAGCTCTGTGTCCTCCTCGGCCACCACCGAGGCGGTAGTCGCCGCCATCTTGCTTCTCCAAGACAACCACCCAAGCCGCGCTAACGGCCAACGGCCGCCGCGGAAGCCGCCCAGCGCGCGAGCGCGCAGTCGCAGCCCCGCCCCTCACTCGGGGTCGAAGACCTACGGGGCGGGGCCTCCAGGCGGTGGGGTCTGCAGGTTTCATGACGCGAGAGGCGGGGCCTCCGTGTGCCGTCTATGGGCGGGGCCTCGGGCGTGGGGCGGGGTCAGGCGCTGGCGACGCGCTCTGTGGCCTATTAACAGAATTGTATTAGAAATTTTACTGAATTGCACTTAATTTCCCCGTTCCTGTGTGAGAGAAGAGTCCACTTTGGCTGAATTAACTGGCCTGACCCTCTAATTTAGACGGCAGTGACAAGGGAGAGGCTCTGGGAGGGAGGGGCGAGGCGAGCTACGGGGCGGGGCCTTCCTAAACTTGAGCAGAGAGTAGGTGTTCTGTTCTTGCCTCTGTGCGTGTGTACACACACTCTCAGCTTAAGTCCGTTTTGCTGGGCGGCAGGGATCTGCTGTCTCTGGTACCTTGCTCTTGTTCTTTTGAAAGAGCAATCGGCCAGGAGGGTAAATTACAGGCTGCTGGGGAGGCTTCAACCATGTCAGCTTGCAACTTCACAAAGATTCCGGTACTGGTGTGTAAAAGGGTTTTGGACTCATTCCCAACGGTAGCCGGTGCAGTATGAATGCAGCAGATTCACATAAAAATAAAGTTAAACGCTTTCTGTGCTGCTTTTCAGTTTTTGAGGAAAACTAGAAGAATGGTTGTTTGTACATCTTCCAAGAAAGAAATCATTGAGAGGTTAGTGGTTTTTGTTGTTGTTGTTGTTTGTTTTTTGTTTTTTCGAGACAGGGTTTCTCTGTGTAGCTGGTTAGTGTTTAAGACTGACCTTGCCGGGCAGTGGTGGCACACGCCTTTAAGCCCAGCACTTGGGAGGCAGAGGCAGGCGGATTTCTGAGTTCAAGGCCAGCCTGGTCTACAGAGTGAGTTCCAGGACAGCCAGGGCTACACAGAGAAACCGTCTCAAAAAACAAAACAAAACAAAACAAGTCAGAAGACTGACCTTAAGGAGAACAGTTAGAGGTTAGAAGGGTTACACTGAACACAGAGGACATAAGAGGGGTCGAAGAGTACTTCCCATGTAGTACTTCCCATGTCTAATTACGATTTGGGCAAAGGAAAGAAAATGGATTTAATAGATTTGGGCAAACTAAGAGGAGTCCTTGGAGTGTGCAAACTTCAAGCTAGGGACAGATGAAGGGGCAAGTGCTCCAGTAAAGGGAGAAACTTGTCTGTGCTTGACTTGGCCCATGTGCAGTGAACGCAGCATTGGTGTAGTGACAGAAGCAAGCAGGACTGGGGTGAGGGAACTGACCCATTGCAGATGATGACACATTACTCTGGAGAAAGACAGGTTTGAGGCATTAGCGGATCTGTAGATTTGGATATTCAGAAAAGTCTGAAATGCATTTAATCAATACTTTAAAATCGAGTGGCTATCCAGTTCTAGACCATAAATTAAGAGGCTCGAAGATGGTCAAAACTATTTCCCAGAGCCAGGCAGCCAACAGACAGGAAACTCAGATAATGATCTCTACAGCAGTCTGAAGCCTTGGAGTGAGCCCTTGTGGGAGGACAGGGAAAAGCGCAGCTAGGGGGCCTGGAGGGAGACTAGGGATGCTGAAGACTCTGAGACTGTAACCTCCGCTGTGATTGCAGTGAAGATGAGACCTCCACAGACTAGTAAGGGTTAGGTGAGGTCATAATCAGTGGGCCAGTGTCCCAAACCCTCCCAACAATGTAACCCAGAAAAAGGTCTCTTATCAGGAACTGAAGACATTGACAGACCATCTTGAACTTCCTCCAGAAGACTAAGATCAGTTTCTATTGTGGAAGACACCTGGTCTGGGGTATTTTGTTATGGCAGCCTGAGCTGCCAAAGCCAGATGGCTTCCCCGAGAGATGGTATTGAACAGCTGTTGTGTTGGGAGGTTTGCTGGTGAGGAAGAGAGAGCACTCCAGACTGAAGGAACTGGACAGACTGCAGTCAGGACCGAAAGGAAGATTACTCTATATGGGAGTAAGTTAGGCCCCAAAGTAAAATTATTCTGTATATGGGAGTAGCAAGATGCCCATGAATATATAAATACACACATACCTACAGGCATAGGACTTTTATTATAATCTGTCCACAAAGTCATGAAGACAAGGGCTTGGGTCTGCAGGGTGAGTTGGAAGCTGGAGACCTAGGAAAACTCTTCCTGAGCTAGCAGGCTCAACACCTGAGGAAACTTTGACTCTGACCCTGCAGTATGTCCCCCTGCCCATTCCCCAGTGTAAAGGCCAGGAGCAAAATAGACTCTCTTATTGGAGAGGCTAAGTCCTTTTTTAAAAATTAGAGGCTGGAGAGATGGTTCAGCAGTTAAGAGCATGTACTGCTCCTGCAGAGGACCCGAGTTTGGCTCCCAGCACCCATGCTGGGCCTTACAAATGCCTGTAACTCCAGTTTCAGAGGATCTGACACCTCTGACCTATTGGGCACCTGTACTCATATGCTCATATCCACTGACCCCCTCCCCAACAACAAAAATAAATCTTTTTAAAAAATAAACTAAGGATAGGAAAGATGGTTTGGTGTGAAGAGTACTGGCTGCTTTTCCAGAGGATCTGTGTTCAATTCCCAGAACCTACATGGCAACTAACTACTGCCTATAACTCCAGCCCCAGAAGGTCCAGCACCCTCCTCTGGCCTCTGCAAACACGTAGTGCACAGATATAAATGTAGGCAAAATACCCACACAGATAAAAACAAAGTGTGTAATATTAATATTTTTAGTAAATCCTGGCAGGGGGTGGCTACCTGCCTCAATGGCTTATGTTCCCAAATGAAAGACACACACACAGTCTTTATATTTTAATATGCCCTAAACAGCACAGTAGCTGGGCAACTGCCTAATCTCCATGCTGTTAGAATCTACCTCCCACCAATAACTCTGAGTTACTACTTACTAATTTCTATGTTCCATCTTGGCTGCTCTTAACTCTAATTAGCCCTCTGGGCGACCTTCTCTTGGCTCAGAGCCCAGGGCACTCTCTCCTTGCTTCTCTACCCCATGGTGGGTCTTGTCTCTGTCCTGCACACTCCTAAGGCATCAAGTCTCTCCTACCTCTTCCTTGTGGTCCCAAGTCCAGGAACCCCAATCCCTGCCTGCCTTTTCCCCCCTCCCCCAGCTATTGGCTTCTGGCATCTTTATTTACTGATCAGAATGAACTGGGGGCAGGTTCCCAGAAGCTATGTACAGATACTCTTGTGCAAAGGGGGGGGCTGATTAACATTAGAATATAAAATTTCCCCCAAATGAGCAAGTCCCATCCCATCTAGTTAGGTTACCAAAATTGAAGCTGCCCCACATACTGGTTGCCCATTCCCGGTCAAGCTAACACATAAAATTAGCCAGTGTAAGGCTGGGCTTTGTGGTGCTTGCCTGTAGTCCGGTGGTGGTTAGGAGAACCAGGAGTCCGAGCTTACCCTTGGTTACATAAAGATCTAAGGCCAGTCTGGGAGATAGGATACTTGTCTCAAAAATAATTCAACATATTGAAAAAGCCTAAGTTCCTATAAGAACAAACAGGGTCTAGCAAGGAAATGCCTTCCCAGCTTCCATTTGAGTTCTCATGGACTAGAATATGTCATTTCTTTACTATTAAAAATGTGTCTGAAATCATGGAAATTTCAGTCTGGATACTGGAGCACTAACCTCTTCTCATTAGCATGTTCTGAGAAGGATCAGGCAGGTAGAGAGTAGCATGTTCTGTGTGGCCTGTGAGACTTCTTCAATGTTCTCAGACCCCGTGTGATGTAGCCCTGCGGGGGGAAGAGGTGAATTCACACACCCTCTGCTAGAAAACCCATCAGAGTGCACTGAAATTGCTTAGTTGGCTATTTCCATGAAGATTTGCACTAGGCTGTGGACAGTGGTTAACGTTCAGCATGGGCTTCAGGGCCATCTTGCGTAGATTTCAATACACTGTCGGCTTGTTGACTATAGCAAGTTATTAGCCTCTCTATGCCCCACGTTCTCAACTGCCAATGGAACAGCGAGCAAATTGCTTTTGTTTTCATACTTGCTTCATGCCCCAGAGAAGGGGTAAAACCTAGAAAAGGTCAGTGGTTTACCCATCGTGTGCAGCTGAAATGAACCACAAGCCTGTCTGGATCCCTGCTCTTGGTTATCTTACTTCCTCCAAGAGTTATAGGGGGTAGCTATCCTGTGGCTGTACTGACTATAAAGGACAGGATTTATTTAGCTCGTGTTTCTGGAGACTGGAAAGAGCAGTGTCAAGGTGTGGCTTCTGGTGAGGCACTGAAAGCCAGTGTGCTAGCCATTACAGAGTCCCACCCCCTCAGTCTCTTAGCTTGTCCTAGCCTCCTCCTGAAGGAGCTTGGGGGTTGAGTTGGTAATACATGAACTTAATGGAGAACCTTTAAGACACAGCAGTGATTTGATTAAGTAAAATAGAATTAAATAATAATAAAGCAGAGAAAATAGAAGCAGAATAAGAGAAATGTAGAATGGGAGACAAGTTCATACCCATAACCACCAGGGGGAAGTGTGCAGCAGAACAAGACCAGAGAGAGCTTTCATTATTTTGTATTACCTGTTCAAAGATGTGATAACCAGAGATCCCCTCAAACGTCCCTCCCCTCACTTTGGCATAAGGACTATTTTAAGCTGAAGGCAGTTTAGAAGAAGCAGGTCTATAAAAATGCGCTCTGCCTTCTGCCTGTCTGCCCACCAGCAGGATGTGCATTTACAAAGGTGTCTACTTCTCTCCACTAGACAACAGGAAAGCCAGTAACCAATAGACAGACCCTCTGCAGCCTAGGAGGTACTGAGGACGCAAACTGTCCTGGGCAGCCTCGTGGGCCATTACAGCTCATGTGTGCTTCTGTCTTTGTTTTCTGCCCTAGAACCCGGGCCTTTGTCAAACATCACATTGCTTTTCTAGGATGTAGATGCTCAAGGCCCAGCTTCTCCCCTTGTCACTCTCCTGGTGCCTCTGAACACCACACAGCACATGGTGATAAGCTTCTGCTTTTCTCTTAACCTCTTTTGCCAGAGCAAAATGGGCCAGATAGTGAAATGGATGGAGGGAACACCTCTCTTCTGCAATGCAGAGAGGTATCAGCTAATTGGCCAACGTTGAGTTCACCCTTTAAGTTAGATTTTTTTTCCTTGCTGTGCTGTGCATAGAGCTGGGACCTCCCACTGAGCTACACCCCCCCCCCCCCAGCCCCTACGTGCTTTTAAAGACAAACATTAATAAGAGAAGAGGTTTGAGTGTTTTGTTATTTACTTCTGCATTTTACTTCACACTGCCTAGCTTTTTTTTTATATTTAATTATCTTGTTGCTAAGTGCATGTCTATGTTAAATTGATTGGTTTAAGAGTTGTCACCATGGTAACAGCAATACCTGGCACATTCAAGCCTGGGAAGGGATGTTCTTAGTGCTACAATGGCTGTGGCTGAAGAGTCACAATTTTAAAAACTACTTCTGACTATTGCTAACCCACCTTTTAAACTGATTACGTATGTATGGCCACACTTAGAATCTGGCTAGATTCTAAGCTATGGTGCTAAGATAAACTTAATTAAATGGGCGATGATATTATTTATCTTTAAAGATTTTTTTTTTCTCATACCGGAGCTAGAACCAAGGACTTTGAAGTCTGCATACTAAGCATATTCTGTAAATCTGACATAGACTTCCAGTCGCCTGCCAGTAGTATTTTAATTTTAAAAATCTATGCAAATTCATTCAAAAAATCTGTGTGCATTTGAGGGGGTTGGGGGTGGGTAGATGGCCCCTGTCAATAGTATCTGTCTTAAAAACCTGAGAACCTGACTGTGGATTCCATAGCTAGGAGTGGTAGGTGTCAGTAATCCCAGCACTGAGGAAGTGAGGTCTGAGACAAGAAGTCGGTCTGCCAGCCTAGGTAACTTCGGGCGGGTTCAGTAAGAAACTCTGCCTTAGAAGGAGTGGGCAGGAGAGTTGGATCAGCAGTTAAGAGACTCTGTTCTTGTAGGTTCAATTCTTGGCAGTGACGTGGCAGTTTTACAACCATCTGTAACTTCTGTCCCAAGGGATCTGAAACCCTCTTCCAACCTTTGAGGGCATCAGAGACACAGGTGGTGCACAGACATATGTGCACGTGAAATACTCATGCACATTAAATAATAAAATAAATAAATCTTAAAAACAAGGTAGAGGAAGACATTGACCTCTGGCCTCCACCCACCCACCCCGCAACCTGAATATGTACATGTTACTCACAAATACAAAAACACCTAGATACCTTCAAAAAATGTTAGAAATTTTTTTTTGTTTTTTCGAGACAGGGTTTCTCTGTGTAGCCCTGGCTGTCCTGGAACTCACTCTGTAGACCAGGCTGGCCTCGAACTCAGAAATCCACCTGCCTCTGCCTCCCAAGTGCTGGACTTAAAGGCGTGAGCCACCACTGCCCGGCTCAGAAATTTTAAAAATTATAAAGAATGTTATGAATTAACTCTCTATTTCAAAAATGAGAATAAAGATAATTGACTTTAGACTGGGAGGCACAGGTCTGAGATCCAGCTGCACCTTAACAAGTTTCTGTCTGGCTACAAATGTGTATGAAATGCAAAAGAAAAAACATTCTGATCTTCCCTGGGAATGCAAGGAAGGAAGCCTTGACTGTAGAAACCTCTGTCGGAAGTCTCTGGTGAGAAGAAGAGGTATAGGAAGCTATAATTTAAAACAGACTTAAAAGACATTTTTAAAAAGTGAGATTATAGTGCTTGGATAATAAAATTATAAAGAATAAGTGACCACCATACAAGCCGGGATGGTTTCCTCCAGGTAATAGCTGTCGAGGACTGGGAGGCTTGTACAGGGCGACCATCTGTAAAGGTTGTCTGGGGGAGCTGGCAAGGGTCTACTGCCTCACATTGAAGGTGACTTAAAAAAAAAAAAAAGAATCACAACAAAACAGCCCAAAGCACAGAAAGCAACTGTGTTTGGTTTTGGATTCACCCCAGTGTGGTAACCTTGAAAGAATGACGAGATATCTTCCAAACAAAGCTACAGGGAAGTGTAACCAAAAACCAGGAAGTGCCCCCACAGTGGAGGAAATAAACTTGGGGTGTCAGGGCCATAGGACAGGGCTTGAGAAAGGACCGCAGCTGTGTTTGTCTGCATGGTGACACTTGCAGTTAGTCTCTGGGATGGAGGATGGGTGGGGGTGGGGGAGGTGAGGGTGGGGGGACTGGCCTTCAGTACCCCTAAAGCAAACCCATCCTCTCTCAACAAAACACCGTTAACTGAAGAGATAGTTGAGAATAAGCAAGGTAGAAGAAAGAGGCTGGAGATGGCTGCGTGGTTAAGAGTGCACACTGCTCTCTGGAGCCAACACTCCTTCCATGGAGGCCTGACTCTTATGTCCTCAGCCAAAGCAAGCTCCATATACATTAGGTGCCTACACCCCCACATTCACTTGTTTACATCATAAGCACATCTAAGGAAATACCTTTCAGGCCCGTGTAGAAACAGAGAGGTGAGAGGTCTAAGCCGGTACACACACACACACACACACACACACACACACACACACACACACACACACACACCCAATCCCCACAGGTACACTGGGAGTGCCTGGGTCCTGCACTGTGACAATCTCACTGGGCAACTCTTTTCTGCGCCCTTATCAAGATCACACATAAATGTTTCCACAACTCATCAGTCCTGTTCCTGAAGGAAACAGAAACTCGAAAAGAATTCTACATGCATGTGCACAGTGACTTTATTTATTATAGCCAAGACTGGAAACTATTCAAATGCCACCAGCAGAGAAGAAATAAACCACTGTGATATTTTCACAATGGAATACTAGTCACTGATAAAAAGGAATGAGTGACAGACATGTAAGACAAGGGTGGATTTCACAAACACAGCACTGAGCAAAAGATGCCAGACACAAAACATTCAAGAATGGGCACAGTCCATTTGTTGGAAGTCAGAGCATGGGTGTTCTGTGAGAGGGTAGGCGGTAACTGAGAAGGGGTGAGGGGCATTCTCGGGACAGGGAGGAAGTGTTCTGTATCTTGAGAGGAACAGGACTTCCTGGATGGAAATACTTGGGGAATGTTAAAAGCAGGGGCTGGTGAGATGGCTGGTCGGGGCTTTCTAATGCAAGTCTAGTGACCTGCATCCAACCAGAACCACATAAAGGGGCTGTGCACAAAACTGTCCTTTGACCTCCACTTGTGTCCCCCCTCAAACATCCCACCACAACCACCAAGAATAAGATTTGAAAACTACAGTTTCGGCTTAGATTTTTTTTTTTAAAAAAACCTACTTTTAATAAAGGTTTTTATATGTTAAAAGACAGGTTAGCTCTCTTTTAGCTCTCCACGCATTAGAGGTGGTGGAAAAGAAAGGTTATTAGGATATGGGGGAAGTGGGCCTGTTTAGAAATAGTTCTTTGGAGCAAATCTAATCTGTGCTGTCAGGATATAAGTCGTTTAGTTCACATGAATCGGCAGTGGCGGCTCAATCAACTAGGAAATACCATTTATGAATTAGTAACAGCAGGTCAATCTAGAAGAAGCAGAGGGGCTCAGTTGTATGTTGTTTAGAAGTAGCTCCTTGGGGCTATTTTAACCTCTGTCAGGATGTCGGTAGTTTAGTTCAGTGGTGTCAAGATAGCAATACCAACCAGCAGTGGTGGCACAATCTAGTGGAAAGTCAGGGCTCCCCCAAATCCATACAAGTCAGCAGGAGCTGCCAGGACTAGTGAGGACACCAGGAGGAGTTCCCTGTCTCTTTCAATGGCGTGAAGATGAAGACCTGAGACCAATGAAGTGTCGTAAGGCTAACTCTGAGATCCAGGCTTCACGTCAGTTGAGTCCTGTTTATACTGTCTCCAAACATCACATGTCCTGCAGGTCTTGCCTTAGCAAAACTCCACACGAGTCTGTCTTAGTAAAACTTCATGTGGGTCTGTATCAGCTGACATATCTAGAAACTTTCACTGACTCTGTAAAATGGCCTGAGCCCGCAGAAGCCACAAGCGGCCGTTAGAATACCACCAGAAGTTTTTTGGTGCATTTCTTTCTATGAAGTCATGACAGATGATGACCATTAAGGAATGGCAAGGAGTGCCAATACCATCCGGCGTCCGTCCACCATCTGTTGGGTTATATTTATATTCCTTCTTAACATCATGTGGCCTTTTCCATGTTTGCTTTAGCAAAACATCCTTTCACCTGTGTGCCCCAGCGAAACATCATTTGACATAACTGACTTTCCAAAGAAACCAGAAGTTTCCACTGTAACACAATATGGGCAATACTGAAACACATTCCTCAGCCAAATGTCTATGCTGTACACAGAACATAATAGCAACTGTTTCAGTAGATTGATGGATTATAAAGTTGAATACATTTAAAAGTTGGAGGCAGTAAAGGTACAGCAATAACAAGCACAGAGTATGTTTAAAGTTTAGAGCATATGTTCTCAACCTGTGGGTTGAGGCTCCTTTGGGGATCAAATGGTCCTTCCACTGGGGTCACCTAAACCCAGCAGAAAACACAAATATTTATATTGCAATTCATAGCTAGCAAAATCACAGTTATGAAGTAGCAATGAAAATAATTTTATGGTTGGGGTCATCAACTTGAGGGAATGAATTAAAGGGTCACAGTATCAGAAAGGTCGAGAACGGCTGATTTAGAAACTCAATCAAGGGAGAGTCAAATCTCATGAGCAGAATTTTCTAGAGAAAACAAGAGGAACCCTGAATAGGAAATTATCACAAAACACTTGAGAAGACTTCCCAGAACTGAAATAAAATTATTTGTAAGTGAAAAGATCAACCAAGTACCCTGAAATGAATTTTGTATCCCACAAGACATTTTTTACTTTATGTGTATGAGTGTTTGCCTTCAACTATACGTGCACGCCACCCATATGTGCAGTGCTGGTGGAGGCAGAAGATGGTGTCAGACCCTTGGAACTGGTGTTACAGATAGCTGGGAACCACTATTTGGGTGCTGGAAAGCAAACCTGGGTCCTCTGCAACGGCAGCCAGTGTTCTTAACCACTGAGCTACCCTCTCCAGCCCCCAGTAATGGATTTTAAATATAACTACTCCCACAACTTTCATATATTTGTGGTTAAGACAGTTGGGTTGGAGAGTTAGCTCAGCAGTGGGGAATACTTGTTCTGCTTGCAGAAGACCCAAGTTCAATTCCCAGCACGCATATAGTGGCTCACAACTATTTGAAACTCTAGTCCAAGGGAATCCAATTCTCTCTTCCAGGTATGCACATGGTATGTAGACTATATGCAAGCAAAATACTTATACACACAAAATGATAAAATGAATCTAGAAAAAAATATGTATATAACCACACCTGAAACTTTTATATATTTGTGGATAAAGTATTGGTTGCCAGAATAAAAGCAAAGCCACCTATGTGTTGAAGATTCTGGGGTGAGGACAGCTAGGGGGTGACTGAGAAGGGGCAGGGGCATTTCTTAGGGGGGAATTCTACAAGGCTGACAGGCTGGAACTTCTATGGCTGTGAAGAATTGGAAGGTTTGCTGGTCCAGGTCTGAATGATCTTGAGCGGCCTTTGGCCCACCGATAGCCAGTCAACTGCCCACCTCCATCCTTGTGACTAGTAGGCAAATCCCAAGGGCTTAGACTGTCCTCAGATAATGTCCGAGGCTTATCATAGATTTCTCTGTGACCCACCTGTTCAATGGATCCGAAAAGTACTGTGACTTATGATTTTTGTTGTTCTGTTACTGAAAAAAAAAACCTTCAAAAAAAGTATTACTGCGTGAGCATGTGGTGCTGAGGTCATCTTTGTCCCAGTGTATGTATCTGCTTCCAGAATGTTTTTTACTTCCCTTGAGGTAATATCTGTGTTTTCCCACCAATACCATTATGGTTTAGATCTGTTCTCCCACAGGCTAACAGGCTAGTTTCCAGATGGCAGTACTTCCTTAGGGATGCTGAGGAACCTTCCTGAAGTGGGACTTGGTTGGCTGAGGCAGGTCACTAATGCAGGGACTAGGAAGGTCACCATCAGCTGCTACTTCTTACTTTGTTTCCTGGTCTGCCATGGTGTGGACAGCTTCCCCCGTACTGTACTGCTGCCAACATGAACTGAAACACCCCAAGTCTCCCCCCCTCCCCCACAACAGGCTTAGCACTCTAGAATTGTGAGACCAAACAAATACCTAATTCCTCAAATTCTGTTAGGTTTAGAGCTACATCACTGCAAAATAACCAACACGCTGTCTGAAAAGGTGTCCGAGGGCTGGTGAGATGGCTCAGCAGGTAAAGGCTCTTGCCACTAAGGCAGACAACCCAAGTTTGATTTCCAGAACCTACATGGTGGACCGGGTGAACTAACTCCCTCAAGTAATTTAACAGGTTTATTGCTGCTATTTTTAATTAGTGTTGTTAGATGTTCTCAGTCTTCATTTACAGTAATGTAGATGTGGACACATATGGAGTAACTTAGCAAACTGGGACTGAAATTGGCCTAGGCTACGCACATGCCCCTTTTCCTAATCACACACTAGAAACTCATTAGCAATCCAGGACCCCCACCTGCATCAAGCCGCATGCATGCCCCACTCCAAACAACGGAGCAAGTTTCTCTTCCTCTTAGTAGCCATCATTCTCCAGTTATGTCGGGCACAAGGGTAGGTAGGGTGGGGGAGGTAATCTAGTTTGAACTGGTTTGGGTACATGTGCAATAAAGCAAACTGTAGTCTCTAGGTGAATTTCTAGGGAGAATTCCCTACTTACCATCTTATGCATATGCATAACTTGACATGCATATGATTAAAATCAGAGGGAAATGCACAGCAAGCTAAGGCTTATGTGATATAAGTCAGCCAATCAAATTAGGGAGCCATCTATGATATGCTCCCTCTATACAGACTCTCAAAATAGAGTCCATGAATACCCTTCACTTGTGTGGCTTCTGATCTGCCCTCTTTGGCTTTGAATAATGTGTTCTCGATACTCTGCAATTTTGAATTTGCTACTTGCAAATTTTACTTTACTCTCGTCTTGAATAAGACATCATAAGAACCTGGAAATATGGATCCCAGACGCTGACCACCATTAACATAGATGTCCTTAAATACAAAGTCTAGGGATATACATTTTGTGAGGTCCTCAAAAAACTTTAAGACTATAAGGGCTCCTGGGACCAAGTAGTTGAAGGACCACAGTCCCAGAGAATGTTAAATCTTGCTCGGTGATGTTCCAGGATGGCAGTGGAAGGACGTGGCCCCTTTGGGCTACTTCTGAGTGTTAAATAACATTGCTTTAAAAATGTTTGCTGGACCTACTATTCTATAAAGGAAGGAATGTCATCAATGCCCTTGGGCTCTGGGCTGTTCGGCGCACAGTGCTTAGCTCTGTCTACTCTGACACACCAAGTGTCACGAAGCTTCACTTTCTGCCTCTGTGAGGTGGTACAGTCACCTAATCTTCTAGACATAGGTATCTTAGGAAACCCAACAAGATAATGAAAGTGAAGCACGTGCTGACCCAACAACTGCTTTGTTTTTTCCTCCACAGTTATGGTTGGATGTGTGGACAGAGCATCTTGGATTGAGTGGATGAAGTAATAAATGAGCAAGCCTGTTTGTCATATACCTCTCCAGGTCACAGGACACAGACTGCATGCACGATCATGAGACAGCTCCGTCCTGTGTCGGGTACGGCACTGCAGGGGGCTGAAGAGACCTAGCTTAGAGAGCAGAGAAACCACACACTGTGTCTGGAAAGCAGACAGAGGAAGTAAGTGGGGTGACTGTGTTGCCAGCAGAGGCTTCAGTACAGGTTGCTGTTACAGTATAGGCAGTCAACGAGCCCCAGGAAAGCAGATTTCCAGAGCTTCTGGCATTGGCTGCCTGCATCCTCGGGTGTTTTCAGATCGTATTCTGTGACTGGTGAGGTGCTGTCGTCTTCTTTCTCCTCCCCAGCAACCATGTTCACACTCTCTCTGCCCCCCTACACATCTTTTTGAAGTCTGCCTGGACATATAAGGAGGTTAATATTAACAATGCACCAAGTGGCCTCCGCCTCCGCCAGACTTCTGAAGTGCTGATGAAATCAAATTACGATGGGATCATGTTGACTTTAAATGAGCAAAGACCAGCGGTGTGTTGCCACCTCAAGCTTTCTAAAACAGAGTCTGCCCCAGGGACCCAGGAAAATTACTTTAATGATTAGTTATATTTTGAAGATGGAGCAGGGTGCCATTTAGACAAAACAGAATTCCCTTGTTAATCTTTGGCCAAATGCTTGTAAGACATTAAAGGAATGTGTAAAAGCCCATCAAAGCAAAGAACCAAAGTGAGAGAGGCTCTCATCCTACGTTTGATTTGCAAATATCACTATGAACTTATGGTAGGTTTCCTTTAAAACAGAAACCAACAGGGCCATCTCCTAGCTTTTGTCTCCTACACAGGGTTAGAAAGGAGTAGCCTAGTGGTAAGGTGTTCTTGAACCAGGCTGTGGTCTCCACACACCAAATCCCAAAGCACCAGCATGCTTTGACAGAATGAGTTTGGAGTCACGATGTGTGTAGTCATGGCTGGAGAACAGGACCAAGAAGTAAGAGTCATGATGCCTGAAACTACAGCCCTGAACGAAAGCCAGAAAAGACAGAGCAGTGCCAGACTTCAAGGCTACATGAAGGTGTGCTGTGTCCTTCTGTATCCGACTGCGGGCCTATTGCCTGGTTACTTCTTTCAGTGTAACACTGGTGGGGCTTCAGGTTACTCGGCTAACCTGAGGTGCAGTTGACACAGAGCAGGAGATACATTGAAGACCTTTGTCAGCTACACATTTTTGGAATTCAGAACTCTACTCATGTGTGCCCCAAAGTGATCAATGGGGACTTTCTTTTCTGTTCTATTATTATTTATCATCTTCACCATCATTACTGTGTACTCATATGCTTTAAGAGATATGAAACTTTCTATGTATCACACATTTTGTACCTATAGGTGCCATTTGAAATTACCTTCCAGGGTCTGCCTTGGCCCAAGGTGTTTTGGGCCTCCTAGCTCTCAGGTGACAGCCTGTCTCACTAAGAGGTCCTGGTTCCTCTTAGTGAAGATATATACTCAGGTGCTCCTGTGCCAAGGGTGCTTATGGCCCTGAGTTGCTCATTGTTACTGGGTTTTTAAAATTAATTAAAAAATCCTTTATTAGTTTACCTTATCTTTATTCTTAATTGAGATTTTTACATTTATTCATTTTTATGTATACGTATGTGTAGTGAGAATTCTGAAATGTTGGTTTCTTTAAAAACACAGAAATGTGATAAGAATGTTTTTGTTTTAATCCCAGGTATAGGGATGTAGGGCCACTTCCAAATGTCTGCAGCAGCTGACTATGATTTGCCCCACGCTCTAGCAGAGGCATGATTTTGCCAGCTGCAGATAGTTACTGCAGTTGTGTGCCATTTGGAATTCTGGGAACTTTACGAGGGTATATAGATGCTAGAGACCTAATAGGCTAGAGGGGTTGGTTGCGGTTTGTTAGTAGTTCCTTCAAAGTAGAAACAAAAGGAAAGAAATTAGACTCAGGGATCTCTCTCGATCTCTCTCTCTCTCTCTCTCTCTCTCTCTCTCTCTCTCTCTCTCCTCCCTATCCTTCTTTCTCTCCTATCTAGTGATAGGGGGTAAAATGGGGGGAGGAGGGTGATAAAAGCTGGGGGAAAAGAACCCACAAAGTAGCAAGGACCAGCACATGTGTGTCCATATATACATGGGTACACCTGAGCTATAGCCTGCATGTGAAGTCAGAGGACAGCTCCAGGGAGTCAGTTCTCTCTATCCACCATGGGGGGTTCTGAAGCTCAGACTCAGGTTTGTCAGCTTGGCGCAGGTACCTTTCCAGCTGAGCCAGCGATTGCACTGGATCAATTTTCATTCCTTTATACACCAGACACCCCTACCATTACTATCAGTGCTCATTTGTTCTATGTATTTGGATCCATGATAACAATGTGAAGTAATCATTAACAAAATGGAAACTGAAAACAACGTAGGGTTTCTTTTTGTGTTGTTTGGTTTTGGTTTTGGATTTCCTTATAAAATGTCCTAGTGAAACTTGGCCACCCACTCACATCTTAATTCCACATATCCCTTCTGCTTTGCTTTTGGTTATTAGGGGTTGCCATTTTAAGAATCAGTTTTTGTTTCATAATTATAAAGAATGCATGCACTGTGCCAAGATAAATCAAACTCAAAGAAGTGTGTCTACCATCCTATTCCATTAGTCTGTTCCTCCATTAACAATCTTCTCTTCCAGTTGCCATGGTGATGTAACAAGTTACCCCCAAAGCTTAGTGCCATGCACACGTTCTGTGTAGGTTCACACATTTTGTGGGTTTAGTCAAGGTTTTGAGGCAGGCAAGAGTGGTGGACAGCATGGGGTTCTATTTGGCTTAGGCTATGCAGCCTGTGACCCTGATCTGCACTTGATACACACCCCTCTCTGAACAAAGCATCTAGCAACTCGTTATCCACCTAGCTCTGATAACCTGCATCAAGCTTCAAGCCCATCCCCCTTCAAACAGTGGAAATAACGAACAGAAGAAACAATGGGTTTCTCCTCTCAAACAACCATTAAACTTAGATTCTCTCATATCATATTTCATTTATGTCTAGGTTTGGAGGTTGGGGAGCTGGTCTGACCTATACTGGTTTTGGGTGCGTGTGCAATAAGGCAAATTGTGTCTTCAAAGTGAACCTGTAGGGAGAATCCCCTGTTTACTGCCTTATGCCTGTGCATAATTGGATACACATATGATTAAAATCAAATACATCTTAAGAAAGGGCATCCATGGTAGAGAAGAGGTCGAATAACTTAAAAGCCCCTCAATCTACCCTTACTATGCCCCTTAGCAGCCAAACTCTTCCTTCTCCTGAACTCCATAAGTTGAAGCCCCAACAACAACTGGGGCCCTTGAGGACCTTCATTCATGTGGCTTGCTGTCAATCTTGATACTGTGTTTCTTCTGACCTGTACTATTGCATTGCTTGGACTAAAGTTTCCTTGCTATGTTGCAATCTGTGCAAGGTTTCAGTTCTTTGAATAAGATATTAAGAGCCTAGAGACACCTGGTCCAGACACTGACCATCACTAACAACATGATGGAAATGTTACAGTTTGCACTTAAAATGCTCCCCAAAGATCTTGGTTGCCAGCCAGTGGGGTTTCTGATTGGGTCCTGAGAGTTCTGAGCCATCAATGGATTATGCACTGAGAGCTTTCTAGTGACAGGAAGGTGATGGCAACTAGATTTGGTGAAGCCTACTTGAGGAAGCTGGGGTGTCCTCCAACCCTGTTTTTGTCAGCATGCTCTTCCACCATGATGAGCTACCTTACCACAGGCCTAGGAATAGCAAAGCCAAGAGGCCTTGGCCTGATAACATTTTAAACCTTGAGCTAAAACAAACATTTCCACTTTTTAACTTTTCCTTTCAGGTATTTTATCACAGTGATAGAAAGGTAGCATCTGGTGATTTCACTGCTCCCTGATATCTGGGTCTCGCTTGTCTTAGTCTCTCTCCTGTTGTTAATAACAGAGTTAAGAAGGGAGGGTTATTTAGCTTGCTTGAGGCTGAAAGCCCACACAGTGCTGCTGGCTCTGGTGATTGATAGCTGTCTTGTTGATAATATCCCAAGGTAGTACATTGAGTTAGAAACAATCTTGTGTATTGTGTGTGTCCTCTAATCTCTCTCTCTTTCCAAAGAAAGATACAATTGGGAAGGCCCAGCCTGTGATCTTATTCAATTATAATTAACCCCCATAAGCCCACCCCATACAGTCCAAGGTTAGATTCAATCTCTTAGCCTCACAGTGAAGGTCAAATTTCAACCGGAGTCAGAAGGGTAAACATTCAAACTAGAGCAGGAAGTGCCAGAGGCTAGAAGAGAGGGAGTTCTTTTGTAGGCCAGCCTTTAATGGATCTCTTGATAAAGGTCATTTGCACATGCCCAGTTTTTATCTTCAGTAAAGGTCCTGAGACACAGGATGTGGAGTAGAGGCTGCAGTTTCTCTGGAGGCGCAGGGCATCGCTTGCTCTGAGATGTTCAGGCTCCTCTCCCTGCATCCACGCTGAGTCTGCTAGGGCTGGCTTACTTCCCTCAAGATGATGGTTTAAAAAGCTCAAGTAAACAGCCTTTCATAATAGCCACGTAGGAGTGTTTATAGGTGCGTGTGGGTGTCTGTACACATGACTGCGTGTGAGGAAGCTCGGCTTTTTTCGTCTTCAGAGTAAATATCCTTTGTGAAAGGAGTCAGAAATATACAGATAATAAATTTTTAGGGCAAAATTTTGTAGATGACATTTTGGTCCAAGGTACAAAAGTTGACATTAAAGGATAAAGATAACACATTTCACATGACAGAGCATCAGGCTGTTTGCTTTATTCTGCGTCTTTCTCATGGCTCTAGTTTTCTCTGTGACATCAACAGGGAAAGGTGACATTTCAAGATACGCCTGATAAGGCTCTTTCATTTCTCTCCTGTCCTTGTTTTGTCATAGCCGTAGCTCAGAATACAAACAACATTTCTATAAAATGTCCCACAACAGCCAGCCTGACATGTCGAGACAAGGAATCCTGGTACTACAAGAGAAAGGGCAGAACAAAACTAGAGCTGTTCCTTTCCAAGATACAGAAGCAAAGGAGTTTTAAAGTAAGACTCGCCATAGTACAGCAAAGCTCTTCAGAATTTGAGTACATACAGCTGGTGGGATAAAGAAGGAACCATACACAAGTATACAACCAAGCCAAGGTAGTTTCTACCAGGAAGCCCTGACTCTACTGTCCCAACTACTCGGTCCCCAGCCTCTATCCCAAGAGAGGAAAAGAACATGGGCTCTTCCTAGGGATTGGGTGTAATGGCTCCTGACACCACTACTGATACTTTCTCTGTAAACCACAGGGCAGGCTACCAAGATGGTTGGTCTCCTGTTTGCAGAAGTGGAAAGCTGGCTGGGAAGAAGGCAGTTAGCTAGCTTGCTTCGTACACAGTGGTCATCACTGGGAAATCATGAGCTGAAGCCCAGGCTCTTCCTCTTAGCCAGGATGTACCCTCAGCTTTAAAACCTCATGGAGTCCAGGTACCTAATCTTGCTCACCTTGACCCTTGCCTGGCCTTTCCACCGGAAATCATCCAGCAGTGTGCACTTTGAACCCAGCTGGGGTGCTCCCTCCTTGTTCTGGCTGACCACTGCCTCCATATTCCCAGGGCCTGTTTTCTTATGTGATGCTTTAAAAGTTTGCTTTCTGACACTTGGTGCATTCAGTAGTAGTTGTATAGTGCTCAACTTGTTAACAACTGACACATTTGTGCTTACAGATGCTGCCAACTATAGCCATTTGCATGGTAGGTCCTGACCCAAAGGATTCCACTGGACGATGAGGCATCAGAACTAACGTGTTGGGGACATCGAAAGTGTCACTCATCCTTCAAAAGGAGCTTTTATCTTCCAGCCTGAGTCTAGAGCAAAAAAATAAAAAAATAAAAAAATAATTTAAAAAAATCCCCATAGGCCTTATTTGCATCTGGAAAGGAAACTATGTTGCAACAAGCCAAAATTCGGGCAGTTTGTTGCTGCAACATAATCTGGCAAAACTGCTGTGGGAAGTCTCAGGACCTCAGCTCATGGACAGGATTAGCCCTGCCCATTACCCACCCCGCCAACGTCCTGCAGATCTACATGCAAACTCCATCCATCAAACCTCACCTTCTGTCCCCTCACACTATGTCACGGGAGGGAATACAATCCCTTCAGAGCTTCACCATCCTGCTGCCTGGCTTCCTCGTAAGCTAGTGCACTTCTTTCCCTTTCTCTTCTTTATTACAAACATTTCCCCTCTCCTCAGGCTGCATGGGGCTGTTTTGGATCCTGCTGGATACTGTAAGACTCTGGGGAGTCTTTTTTTTTTTTTTTTTTTTTTTTTTTTTTTTTTTTTTTTTGTT
>CM052717.1:15152017-15211844 GCA_028551405.1 Uromys caudimaculatus | reverse complement strand
ACCCGATTCTGGTAAGTCTGAGTTTCCTTTGGCCATATACATTTTAAACAGAGGTCTGAGAGTTTCTAAGTGTTTTGGATCGCAGCTTGTGGGAGGCACAAAGAATAGACGAGAGACCCTGTCTCTAGAGGCTGAGAGCTGTCTGTTGTCCAATGACTGGTCTGTCACTTTGGATGCCTCTCTCCAGCAGGTTAAAAATGAGGTCAGGTGGGATTTATATTATGAACTTATTTCTAATCTATTGTTATTTCGTTCATTACTTCATTAACTAAATCAAATGCTTGCATATTTAAAAATCAGTCTGAATCAACTCACACAGAAAGAGACATGCCTTAAAATAGTGGTGTCATGGAGACCTGGGTCAGAGGAAAGGTGAGATTCTCATGGGGATGGTCTTCTTCCAGGTCAGCAGGAGCTGAACCCAGAATTAACGCAATTGTTTGGAAAGCATTGCTTTTTTAAAGAAGATAAAATTGACTCAACAGAGGGCAATTTTTTGACATCTTCCAATATGAAAATTTATAATTCATATTATAGCTAATAATATTTTCCAGATATCTTAATTCAACCTAGAAACATTTCTGTTTTCTAGGATTTTTAGGGGAATAAAACGCTTAAGTTATCGGGGCAGTGGTGATGCATGCCTTTAATCCCAGCACTTGGGAGGCAGAGGCAGGCGGATCTCTGAGTTTGAGGCCAGCCTGGTCTACAGAGTGAGTTCCAGGACAGCCAGGGCTACCCAGAGAAACTCTGTCACAAACAAACAAACAAACAAAAAAACGCTCAAGTTTGGTAAAATGCTACGAAGCAGTGGAATGTAAGGGACGCCCCTGTCTGGATCACGGTGTGGAGTCCGGCTTTTTCTTGAGGAATGCTATTTAGGATCTGTGGACTGAGATGTGTAGGTTGGATCAGCCCTAGCTAACCAGAATGTTTAGTGAAGGCTTCCTGGGCTGAGTCTAGGTTGTCTCCCACATTGACTCCTTTCCCACTGAGTTCAGTTCCCAGTGTTATTTTTAATTCTGAGAAGGCTGCTCACTCAGTTGCTTAGGCTAGCTCACTTTGTAGCCCAGGCAAGTCCTGAACTTGTCTTTCATAGCCTGTATTCAACTTAATGTCTGTACTTAATTGAGGTGAGGGAAAATGAAAAATCCTTTATATAGTATTTCTCAGTGTGCTTGAAGTGATGAATTGTGGTGTGTGTCAGCTTTCTGTAACTGAGACAAATTTCCCAGAAGTCAGATGGAAGGAGAAGATTGTTGGGCCTGTGGTTGTCAGAGGTTTAAGTCTCTGATGGATTCTCTTGCCTGTGGGCCTTTGCAGCACAGTACGTCATTGTGGAGCACGACAGAGGCGGCGACTCACCTCACAGCGGCAAGGAAACACAAGTGCAGGAAGAGGTGGCACAGTGTCGTCTTAGCCACATCCTCCAGTGGCCTGAATTCTTCTCAGAGGCCACATCTCTATAATTTTACATCTCAGGCTAGGAACTAAGCCTTTGATGTATGGGTCAGAACACTCCAGAACCCAGCCATAGCAGTAATTATGTAAAACAGGATTCCAGTTGTACACCATGCCTGAGGCAATCAGTACTTAGTCACATGGCTTGAAATAAATCAGCCCAGATAAGGCATCTCCTTCTGTACACGGAGCCCCTATACAGTTAACCAAACAGTATGGGCAAAATATGAATTTATTTTTGTGTTTTTATTAGTGGCAAACTGATTTGCATTCATTGTAAAGTTGGATGTTACAATGACAAACTGTTCACACGTGACTTGTACATTGGTGTTTGTACTTGGGAGAGCCTGGTGCTGTGTCCCCCTGAGCCTTGTTTGGCTACCTTGCCATCTTGAGGGCTTCATTACAATCCAGCGATCAGGGTGAAGGGAAGCTCTTAGAACAATGTTTAAAACTCCAATTAAAAATACAGGGTCCTTTAAAAAACTCCTTATTTACTTACTTATGTGTGGGGTTGGTTTGCCTGCATTCATTCATGTGTCCCATGGTACCCAAGGAGGACAGAAGAGAAGACTGTCAGATCCTTTGGAGATGGAGTTATGGACGGTGAAAGCTACCGTGTGAGTGCTGGGAACTGAACCTGGGCGCTCTGCAGGAGCAGCATGCACTCTCTGTTGAGCCATTGGTCCAGCCCATAGGATGTCCTTTAAAAAAGTGTGTGTGTGTGTGTGTGTGTGTGTGTGTGTGTGTGTGTGTGTGTGTGCTCGTGGTCGGTTGGTCTTGTGTGTTGGAGCTAGTGGAGGCAGAATTTTCTCATTCATAAACGAACAATACTGTTTCCCTTTGCAGAATTCTGTAAAACAGTAAAGAATGCAAAATGTTTATAAATCCTAGGGGCCAAAGCAAGAAGACAGTCAGAGCTAGTCTGATACACAGCAAGACCCTGTCTCAAAGACCAAATCAACCAAACCAGCCAACACACAACAAAGCCCCTTAATTAGCACTGAAGGCAATGGATTATCATTACATATCTTTTGTAATGCAATAACTACTGACCATTTGCCAGTGTTTCCCCAGGTTTCTTCGTTTGCTGTAGGCTTCAGGAGAACACCTGTGTGAGTGTGGTTAGTTATTAGATTATTACAGGAGGGGCGACAGGGAATGGGCTCAGGTGGTCATGGTGACAAGCTACCCTGCCTCCTCTTTGTCCTCTTTGGCCTGGACTGTGCCACTCTCTGGAATTCCCTGGCTTATGCACTGGCTCTGCAGAGGGCCACACGGCACTACTGTGCAATGTGGCAGGTGTCTCAACAGTGACATTTTCTTCTTTCCCACAGTTAGTTTGTTATTGAGTACTCTGATTGTAGAGATGCCCTGGAAGTGATTTGTAATAGAAAGCATGAGAAGATTGAGCAATGCTCTTTGGAGGTTGTTGTACATTGCTGGGCCTTGGCCTTAGCATGGTGTCTTAGTTAGGGTTTTTTACTGCTGTGAACAGACACCATGACCAAGGCAACATTATAAGGACAATATATAATTGATACTGGCTTACAGGTTCAGAGGTTCAGTCCATTATCATCAAGGCAAGAACATGGCAGCATCCAGGCAGGCTGAGAGTTCTACATCTTCATCTGAAGGCTGTTAATGGAAGTCTGACTTCCAGGAGGCTAGGGTGAGGGTCTTAAGCCCACACCCACAGTGACACACCTACTCTAACAAGGCCACACCTCTGAATAGTGCCACTCCCTGGGTCGAGCATATACAAACTGTCACACATGGGGTATCTGTCCTTCCTGCTTTGTGAGGGCTGCGTATGACAGCTCTGTTGGAGAGGACTTATCTGAGCATTATTACTGTGAATCTCACAGGAAACATGAATGGGATAAGCACGGCACCTGTGCTGCCCAGGTGGACGCCCTCAATTCTGAGAAGAAGTACTTTGGGAAGAGCCTGGATCTGTACAAGCAGATTGACCTCAACAGGTGGGTACACGCCTCACTCCAGGCCTTTGGTCATTGACTTGAGCCCAGGCCCCTGGCAATGAGTGTAGAGCATTCCTCTTAACAGCCCCAAACGTATGGTCCCTGAGCGAGGTGTGGTGGCCTCATTGCTGGGAAGGGATCTAGAGCCCCTGACCACTCTGACCACTCTGGATTATGGCCACAGATGCAGGCTCAGGCTGCCTCAGGTACTGTCTTGTCATCCGTGAATCGGCCCCAGGGAAGGGAAGACTGACAGGCGTGCTGGAACCTCTGGAAAAGCTGCTGTCTTAAGATTATTTCCCTAGAGACACTGAGCATCCATAGATCTTTGTGTCTGGCTGTACTGCTCCTAGAACAGAGGGAGGCAGAGGGCAAGGGTCCTCCAAGCCCTAGAAACGAGCCAAACCCATGGAGACGTTTGCTGCCTGCCTTGACCTCAGTTTCTAGACCAGGGGAATATATTGTCACTACACTAAAGTAGTGTGTAGGAAAGACACACCCTGTAATGGTGGTGGGCTGGCCTGACCCTTTTCATCTGACATGTCTGCTGATCCACGTGTATTGAGTGCTTCTTATTCATTTATTTCTTGAACTTATTTATTTAAGTGTATGTGCATGCATGTGTGTGCATGTGTGTGTACATGCGTGTACCACAGTACATGTGTGCAGGTTAGAGGACAACTTGGTTATCTTCTACTCTACTGGGTATTGAACCCAGTTTGTTAGGCTTCTGTGGGAAGTGCTTTGACCTGCTGAGTCATCTCGCGGGCTCTTAAGTTTTCTTACTGTGACTCAATGTTTTAAGCCAGTGAACTGTGAGAGAGTGGAGAGGGCATCACATGGGAGCCCAGGCTGCTAAAGGCTCAGTATAGACAGTCTAAGGTGGTCGTCACACGGGAGAAACTGTAGGCTGAAACCTTCATCCCCAGGGGCTGGGCCATGACTGTGGAACGCTCACGAATGGAGTTAGTTCCCTTGCAGCAGACCCTAGAGCCAGAGAGATGGTTAATCCTCCCTGTGTAAGGACACAGACAGAGAGACTGTGAGAACCAAATGCCTGCCGATGATGAAAGGTTTTACAGTGTCTGCACACCGCTTGTCACTTCTCCCTCAGGTGGGAATGACCCCAAGTTCCTTTGCTCATCAATCATATTTAAGGTTCATGAATTAAATCTGCTTAAGGATGGGTAAACCATTGGTTCCCTAGAAAATGTGTTGCCTCTTCAGCACAAAAAGCACTCGTGATGATGTCTCGCCGTCTTGCACAGTCTTCTGTGTCATTTCACTCAAAAACAGCTGGATTCGAATTGATTAATCCAGCCGGTGCCATTGGAGAGATGAGGTAACCGTAAAGCCACCAGCCGGCAAAGCACAGCGCTGCAAAGGCCTTGTGATCCTTTCTGACATAAATTGTACAAATTGGCTGTAAAGCCTCTTTAGATCTTTCCTCCGTGTCATAAAAAGAATGGCGGGCAGTGATAAGATTTTGAAGTCCTTCTTCCTTTTAAATTTTTGTGTTGTTAGGCTGGTGTGGTGGTATATACTTTGAATCCCAGCATTTTGGAGGCAGAGGCAGGTGGGTCTCTAAGGTTGAGGCCAGCCTGGTCTGCATAGCAAGCTCTAGGCCAACCTGGCCACAGTGAGACCCTGTCTCAAAACAAAGCACCCAAATATCTTCATTACTAAGTATATGCACTGGGAGTTACATACCAGCATGTGTGACAAGTCCTCAGCGTTGTGAGTTGTGTCTATAGTTTATTCAGCCTGTGGGGTTTCTGGGAACATGGTATTCTTTCAGTAAGGATAAAAGCTTTGGAAACTCTGACTCAGAAACCCACTGGACACCTCAGAAGCCGCTGTGAGGGATCACTGCAAGGTCCACCCTGTATTTCTGGAGCCCAGGAAGGCAGCAATTAAAAAGAGGCTGCCCTTCCAGAAAGGCTGACAGACAAGCCCACAGAAAGCTTCTGCTGCCAAGAATGGCCCCAGGCTGGTAGCCACAAGTTATTCTGAGTTGAAAAATGGCCTAAGTAACTAAGCTGCTCCTACTGGTAGCCTTTAAAGCTTAGTAGTTTCTCGTTACAGACACTTATAGAGCATTTACCCTGGAAACACTGGCTCTGTGGGGTCACAGCCACTCATAGCCACACATCTGGTTGTCAGCAAGTCACCCAGAGGCCTGCTCCATGAAGGCTCTTCCAGTAGTGCCTGCTTAAAATGACAAAGTTGTAGAGGAATGATTGCTCTCCCCAGTTTCTCCACGCACATGTAGGATTCCTGTGTGTTTCATGAGATACAAACAAGGTATCATAGAGCGCACGTCATGCTTCCTCACTCCTTAGTGCAAAAGCTGCTGCGGGGCAGTTCTCGGAGCACCTGCAAGTGCACGCATGCGCTAGCACGCAGCTGTCTTCACTCGGAAGAGCACATGACACAGCTTGGCCCATCTTTCTCTACTTTATTCCTGGGCTGCCTGCATCAGGTGGAATAGTGTATGACCACCAGTGCTAAGCAACATTTTTCAGTAATGCCATGAAAATGCAGCAGTAAAAAATCTGGTCAAAAGCTGTAATAACATGTTAAGCTCAGTCTAACCAAGGCACTAGTGTTGTAACTTAGAATAAATACTGTTTTGAAACTGGAGTATGCTATACTTTCTTGGAACCCATGTTGATCATATACTGATGGCTAGGGTAGGCAGTGGCAAACTTATATAGATTTTGGGGCATTTTGGGGGTTTCAGGGACCTTTCCTGCCTTCTTTTTCCTGCTTGTTCTTTGCTGCCACAGACTGATGGCAAGCCAGCACTTAGACTTGCAAATCTACCCTCTTGGGTCACAATCCAAAAATCATGCAGGAAGCTGTGGTGGACTGCAGAGAATCCCTTTGGAATGAGTGGTCTAGTATTTTAGTTTGTTACCAGAAGTTGGATGGATTTTAGGCTGCACGCATTTCAATTCTTTGAAGATCTGGCCAGCGCAGTTCAGGATAAGCCTAGAGTCACATGAGCGGGGATAAGGTGTCTTGCGGAGCTTGTGTGGCCAGGAGCTTGCAAGGGGTTTGTGGCTGTGGAGGGTGGTGTGGAATACTGGGTAGTTCTGGAGAAGGCCGTGTGGATAGCATGTACCCAGCCCAGAAAAGAAGGGGATGGGAGCTGCCTCTTTGCTGTCCTTGTTAACAGACTGGTTGCTGGAAGTCAGAAGAGACAGACTTCTTTAAAAATATCTTGATTTCCAAAAAAAAAAAAAAAAAAAAAAAAAACAGAGGAAGCTTAACCAAAAAAAAAAAAAAAAAAAAAAAAAATCTTGATTTTTCACTGAAATCCAATAAAAAGAATACAGTGTAATGTGCTGTCATAATGCAGCTAATTTTTAAATTTTATTTTAGTGTACTGCAAAAATTTGGGATCAAGCCATCTATCAACTACTACCAGGTAAGTTTACCTTTATCTATCTAGTGTGTGTCACTGGGGACATTTGGCAGGACCCACTCATCTGCAGGCTGCACTTGGGTTTTAAGGTGACCCAGCACAGACCTACTTGAAATGGGTTTTCCTTGGATTCTTTGTGTTTGCATGTGAACATACACTGTAGACTGCTTATGCCACTGGCTTGGAGGCACAGAAACTTGATCCTCCAGGCCTCAGCACGGGATGGAGCACGAGTCTGAAAAAGTACATTCAAGTCGTGGACTTGGAGGGGAAGCCCATTGGCTCTTGCTTATCATGTAAACTGTGTGACAACAGGAAATAATACCCTGTCTTACTGACCGAGAAGGACATGTGCAGTGTAGATGCCTTCAACTTCAGATTGTCTGTTTTCTGTCTGTCGCAGAGGCACGTGTCACTCACGAATCGTAAATACTACCGGGCTCGCAGGCGAGCTCACAGGCGGGCACTGTGTTACTCTGTCCTGTCGACAGTTTGTCAAGTGACCTAGCAGCTCTGCCTGCGGGACTGTGTTCATTTTCCCAGTTGATTTGCATCTCCCTCTGTAGAGAGTAGGAAGTTGGAACCTGGCCTTGAGGAAGGTGCTGTGGTGGCTAAGTTAGACCCTCTGGCCAACCTCAGGATGGGGGCCTGTAGGGCTTCCCCAAGCTCTTCGAACTCCAGTTTATGGTGATAAGGGGAAGGGGTTTTATAGTTTCACTGACTTGATGTTCAGAGATGATATCTGTGGTGATATCATCTCTGATTCCCTACTGCCGAGCTGCCTTGTGCACTTGGTAAGGTGGCAGGAATACCAGACAGTGGTTTGGTAAAATGCCAGATCCAAAAGCATCTGACATACAGCAGCAGGCTTTCTGCTTTGCGTCCCCCGTAGGCAGCTCTGAGGAGTTCCTAATAAACCTGGGTCCTGAACAGTGTTTTGGTTGCCTGGTGCTGGAGACCAAGGACAAAGGGGGAGTTGACCTCTAGGGAGAACAGAGGCTGAGCTGTGTGGTAGCTGCTGGACTTGGCTTTGTAGGACTCAGTAAGGGGAAGGGTGATAAATGCAACCAGACAGTGTGAATTTAAGTCAAATGAGGCAGCAGACTGGAATAGAAGTGTCCTGTAAAAAAAAGTGCTGCCAAAGTCCACAGCAGAGAGGCCAGCAGAGAGGCCAGGCACATGTGGGTAGAGAACCCACAGAGACCGAGTACTGCAGATGGCCTCCTGGAAGGAAGGAGAGGAAGAGGAGGGAGCTCCATCTGGAACATGATGGGCTGTGTGTTTATCCTATGATGGAGGAGTTTGCAGCACACAGGGTCTAATTTTGTAGTTCACTGATGGGAGGTGGGCACTCTGAGGAGCTACTTTTTTTTTTTTTTTTTTTTTCTGTGATGGAGGCAGTTCCCACTGCAGAGAATGGGAGAGCTGCAGAGGCAGAGGTCTGAGGAGGGGTAGGCCTGGGGAAAAGCTTTGGGGGTCCCAATCATCAGATTGGTAAGGGTGGCTTTAGGTAAGGTAGCATAGTGGGAGAAGTTGGGCTGGGCTGGGCTGGGGACAGGAAAGACTAGAGCTGCCTAGTGGAGGGAGAGCAGACAAACTGTTGATGCTTGGGCCTCCTGGGTAGAGCCCAAGTTGGTTAGTTGGTAGAGACTTGTCCCTCAGTGATGGGTCCAGGATATCCTCAGACTTTACCTCAGGTTCTCTAGGCTTACAGGGCTGGGAGATGCTCTTTAAAAACCTCAGTGAGTGTGTGAGAATTCTCCTGTTAAAGCTCACTGCCAGTGCTTTTGTATAATATCAGCTTGCAGATTTCAAAGATGCACTTACCAGAATCTACGGAGTGGTGCCTAAAATCCAGTGCCTCATGCCAGAACAGGTAAGACATGCGCTTTGTCACTCCCCCACCCCCTCTATTGAAAAGAGCATTTTACTTTCCTGATAGTTTTGTCTCCACTGTGGAGTCTGTGGGACAGGGGTGCATTTGGACTCTGTGTGCAAGCACATAGATGTCTTGAAGTAACTCATGGATTCTAAAATCCCTTCCTTGGGGGAGACATAAACATTTGCTTCCACTCCTAAGGTCCCAGCATCATACTGAGACATGATTCCACCAAAGTTCCCTCTGGGGACCCATGAGTTTATGGAACTTAGTTACAGAGCAAGGGTTACCACAGGGTCATGGTGCGTCTCTTCCAGAAGGCCATACTAGAATGTCTTTAGCTAGCAGGGATGAGGGCATTTACAAAGCCACATGATGGACCCTTACATCTAGTCTTCCCTGCCTGTATACTCAAGCCCCGCCTAGAGACCACGTGCAGTTAGTCTCTATATTATCTCTATAATAGGAGATAGGAAGCCACTGGATATGCAGGCGAGGGTCACGTGACCCTCCTGCCGCTCTGTGAGGGCATGTAAACAGTTAAGGAACCCAGATGGAATGATCTCTTGTAAGTGGCACAGTTGAGCTCGCTGAGATGGAAGCCGTTTGGCCCAAAGGCTAGTTGTGTGCGGCACCACAGGCTTTATTCCTAGGCTGCTTCATTCTAACAAGCAGTATCCTGTTGGAAGAGGAGGGAGAGGGGGAGGGGAAACAAGGAGGTATCATTCTGAGTTAAACATTTCTAAGTTCCTAAGCTTTTTGTGTTTTCTATATTGTCTGTTCATTTACTTGGTTTTGTTTCTCATTTTTGTTTCTGAGACAGGGTTTCTCTATTATATAATGAGATGTCCTGGAACAGCTGTGTAGACCAGGCTGGCCTCCAGTGTACAGAGATCCACCTGTCTCTCTGTGTACCACCACCCCTGTAGGCTTCAAAGCTCTTACCTTAATGTAGTCTTACTGTCTAGTTTCTAGACAAACTTGTACTTTTTCCAAGCTTCTAAATAACACATGGATATTCTTTGGACCGTCAGGAGCTGTTATCTTGACCTTTACTCTGCCGGGGTCTCCTTGTGTGCTGTGTGTATCTTTGTGGTCACTTTTTGATTGTGTTTTCTCCAAGCTGAAAACACCACCTCACCCCAGGCTTTCAGACTAGGAGAGATTAACCCCCGGGGGCTGTGAGAGGCAAGGCTCTGCCCAGGAGGGTTTGCTTAATCTGGAGCCTGATCTGGAGCCACTGCTTTTGTTGTTTGCAAGTGTTCAAGTTTTGTGATTCCCAGATTGAATTCTGAATTGTCTGCCATTTTCTACTTTTAGGGAGAGAGTGTACAGACCATTGGCCAGATAGAGCTGTGCTTCACCAAGGAGGACTTGCATTTGCGGAACTGTACAGAGCCGGATGAGCAGCTGTCCTTCGGGCAGGAAGCCTGGCCAGCCGTGGAGGCTTCCACACATGGCTTGATGGTCTGTGAAGACGGGCCAATCTTCTACCCTCCACCTGCAAAGACCCAACCCTGACGTTCACATTTTGGAAATATTTTATATTCCACAAAGTAAGAAAAGCTCACAAATCATTGCTTTCTAAAATTTCACTAAAAAATTTCTTAAAATGTGTTTGGCTTTTTCTTGCGTGTTGAAGAGTTGATTTTTGTCCGGTCTAATTAGTAGGCACTACTGTGCTGTTCTGCCAGCCTCATTTCCTGTCCCACAGACAGACAGCTGCTGTCGTCAGCCTCATTTCCTGTCCCACAGACAAAAGGCAAGATTCATACTGCTAATAAGAACTTGAAAGTCCTCAGCACAACTTTTTATTTTGGTCAAGTTTAAATTACTCTGTTTATTTAAAATTAAAAAATATTATTGTACATTTATGCATGTATGATCTCTGTGTGTGTGTGTGTGTGTGTGTGTGTGTGTGTGTAGGTACACATACTATGGCACCTATATAGAGGTAAGAAGAACATTTTGGGGAGTCATTTTCTCTAGCATTAGGTGCTGGGTATCAAACTCAGGTCATGTTTCAGTGAAATAACACTCCCCAGTGAGAATTCGCTCTGTGTTCTTCAGTAAAGTGTATGTCTGCTCTGGCAGTCTGGCTGTGCTCAGAGAGCCACTGGCCTTGAGCAGAGACACTTGACAGTTTATATGGATGTTGGGCTACAGCATTCTGCATACATTGCCAGCTGAAAATCTCCTTTACGTCCCTGTCCTGGGTTCACTTTGAGCAATCAAACATGTTTTATAGAGAAAGACAATGCAAGCCTTGCCATTTTGGACAGACACTAGAATTACACAGTGAAACTACTGTCCCAATTATTTTTGAAGTAGAGAATGTTGCTCTTTTCAAGTAGTTGTTACCCAGGGTCCTCCTGTTTACCTGGCAGGATTCTATTAATAGGGCCAGGCCTGTATGGGCAGCTGTTAACCAGTGCCATTCCCTTTGAACTAAATGGTAGACGCCTGTTGTTTTGATATGGGAATAGGGCCCACTGACCAGGGTTGTCCTTTTTGTTACGGGAATAGGGACTAGTGGGTGGTGGCAATCTTGGTGAATAAATCTTAGCAGAAACATATCCTAAGCAAACCTAACTCTTCAATTATGTTAGAGATAGAACTTGTCTGCAGTTTCTAACAAGTTAGTATGCCAGTTATCTTCCCTCCTTCAGCTAAATTCTACTTTTGTAACTTACTCTTTCCTAAGCAACTTTAATGGTAAATCCTTTATAACATTAGCTCATTACTCCCAGTCTTTCCTTATTGGTCAGCCCTGTGCAGCTAGCACTTTTCCAACGGAACCGGCTTACCAGCCCGACCCATCCTGCTTACTAAGCAATTAGAACAGTGCGTGCAGGTATAACGTTAAAACGCTTTAAATTGCTTTAGTCCTCATAACAGCTATGATCTCAAAAACATCTTTAAAAACTGCTGTGTTGATTGGAGTTACTCTATCTGCTTAACCATCAAAAGGCTCTCAGATCAGCTCAGGAAAAACCTGACTTGATGTCTCTAAGAGACATCTGCAGTGCAGTGAGTTTATTAACGGGACTTATGTGGGCCAGGAAAACAGCTGCCATTGTGGTGGAATTGAAGGGACGAGCCCTCCCGGCATAGCGTGTGGATTTAGACAGTTGCTCTGTGGACAGACATTAGTAAGGATTGAGCAGAAGCAATCCTTCAGCTTTTCTGTGGCCAAGCTCAATGCTGGGATAGGGATGTGGTCTGGGGGCTGGGTCCCACCTTTCCAGTCCCTCTCCTTAACTTGTTCCTTTGCCCCTCCCGAGGGCACATCTGTTTCCAGTGCTCCTTTACTTAGGCCCAGAGCATGTACTACTGCTCTCTGGAACTCACTGTTGGTGCTGAGTTGTGAAGGGCCCAGTTGGAAACATGGCTAAGGAAGGGACTTGTCTCCTGTCTGGACTGACACTGGCTCCTTCACTGTCTTACAGCGGGAGAACTGTGTACCTTGGGCTTGTTTAGAAGATGGCTTTGTTTCGAGTCCCTTTGCAAACAGAGCTCAGAGCTGGGTTTCTACAGGAGGCTGTGTTGTCTCTCCTCTTTACAATAGTTTATTTTGTGTCCTTGGAGGTTAAGGGAGACAAGGCCTTCAGTGTTCCTCAGACTTTACCTTAGTCTGCTTTTGTTTTAAAGCAAGCATCATTCTTTAAAATGGGGCATATTTGTAATTCTAGTCCAAGTATTTCTTGAGAGCAGCCTGAATTCACATAGGCTGGCATGATGGGAAGGTATGGACCATGGGATGAAATGAATTTGCTAGAGTCCTGTGGTCCTCATGCAGGCTAAACGGCACAAAAGTTCTCACTTCTGCCACTGGACCAGTGCTCTGACTTTCTGGCCTACTGCACAGCAGCAGGTAGTAAATAAGTTCTCAGTGGCCTTGGCCAAGTCAGGTAAGTGTGTGAGCTTTGATGAGCCAAGGGAGACATGGAGAGGTCATTTCCAGGTACCATTATCATAGCAAATGAGCATTTCCAAGTTTAACTCACTATAAAGCAGCTCTGACACCTTCCTTTGCAGTAAACCTGTCAGAGATGTTTAAGACAGGCTTGCAAGTGGATGGGAACCTATGTTAGGGGTGAGTTGGGTGTATATTGTCGGAACTGGGGTGTGATTCAGCATTTCTGCCTTGATGCTGGCGTGTCAGAACGCTGCTGAGATGCTGCTGCTTGGGAAGGCAAAACACAGAGCCCTGGACTGAGTTTCTTCCTCGAAGCTGGGGTGCCAGGCTCGTGGGACACCAACAACCCACTCGGGAGGCGAAATGCAGTCTAAGATAGGAGTCCCAACTCCTGTTTCTCCAGGTGAGAAACCACAGGGCCTGAGACGGAGGCTGTGGCTCTCCAACTCCTGTGTACCCAGTCACCACTGGGAACTCCCCTTCTCCTGCTACCTAGACACAGCCTGGGGGCCTTGAGGAGTTGGGAATGGGGCTGTGGGCCTGCAATGAGCCTGCACTGGGGGTGGGGCTCTAGGATGAAGCCCCCCCTCCCCGGCTCTGCAGCATCCTTGAAGGAGATAGTCCTTGCTTGTCCAAACTGTTTACTCATGGCAGATGAGGATACATATGATTCACTCAGGCTGAACCAGAGATTAAATACCTTCTTCAGGAAGGGATGTCCAGGAAGGGAAGCTCATTGGCTAAACACTCAGGGCCCCTAGATGCCCCACTGGCATGGAGAACTCTAGGCTTTCTGCTACATGCCCAGTTGTCATGGTCCTCTTAGTGGGGTGTCGTGGTCACATGCTCTAGGACAGGAACCGGGTCGGGAGCTAGTCCATACTCCTGTCGTCCTCAATTATGGGTATTACTGGGATTCTGAACATTGCTACTACCTTACCAGTTCTGTCTGGTGGTACCGTCCACTGCCCCACACTAGGGACCAGTCTATTTTCTGGGATGTGGAATGGAGACAGCCTTTCAGGGGGACAGTTCGCTCAGGGAGGGCGGTCCCTTTGCCTGGAGTATTGGGGATAGGACAACCCTGAAGCCGGACCTGGAGGGATGGCTGAAGTTAAAGGTAAGAAAGTGGAAAGACGCTGAAGAGAACAGACACATGCAGACCATCTCCAGGACTAGCTTCTACCCACAACTACGCCACCATCACCTCTTGCCTTGGTGTGTGTGCCTCCTACCCTGGATGCTTTGCTTAGCCCTGGAGCAGTGCCTCCTATTCAAGTGACAGTGCATGATACAGGATGAATGGCTGTCACTAGCCCAGGCATGCTTCTCAGAGCTGGATTTGGTGGCTTTCCACACCTATTAGCCGTCACACTCAGTCTTTTTTAAATGCGTGTCAGAGCAAACAGTTTTACCTTAATCATGAAAAGCATTGCATTTATTTTGCTTCCCGCTTATCAGCGTGGTTCAGAACCTCATGGTTTCTTATCAGAACCATTCTACAAGCTGTGTTCACACTGCAAATGTCACTCTGGACATCTGTCCACTAGAGAATGGGTCTCCAGCCTACAGTTTGCTGCTCTCCACTGAGCTGTCAGTGTTCACGGAGGGTTTTATCTGAATGCACCTTCTTGGCGTGGATGTGACACCCTTGATCTAGTAGGTGGGAAAATTCCCACCATGGCTTTAACACCCTTACCTCTTAAGACTTGGGATGAAGTCAGCAAATGGAAGGAGGAATCTTCCCCTTGGAGTACACGAATGAGTATTCATTTTAGAAGGTTTCTTTCAACTTCTGCACTGGCTCTGAAGTTATGTAAATACCAAATCCGCCACATCCTCTGTGCTCTTGTAAGTCAGTGGACTCAGGCGTCCAATTTTATTCCGTGAGTTAAGAGTCATTATTTTGAGGATTGGTCCGGTGGGAGTCCCCAGCTGGTGTCTGTGTCTGCTCTCATCTTCCCACATCCTGCCTCTTTCCACCGAGACAAGCCCTGCTCTTTCCACACATTTATGTCTGAATTGACCTGCATGTGCAGCACACAGCTCATGCTAGTTCCAACTGTAGCCTGCTACCCCAGGGAGGGTTATGATCATTCTCCTTCCCACTTCAGCTTCTGTCGAGTAGTAAATCTGCCTCCTATTCCCTCTGGCGTCTTGGCTTATTTGATGGAGCCACTGAGAGGAGCGGAGCTCCTGCCTGCTTCCTCTGCCACACCATGTAGATGAGGATGCTCTGATTCTCCACACTGAGCTATTTCCATCCTTCACTATCATGGTCCTTAATCCACTGGGTCTCTGGTATCCCCCACCCCCACCCCCCAAAAACAAGGAGGAAAAGGAAGGAAGGGAAATCTTGCCAACTTCCAATGCTTCGCTTTCACAACTTGGAAAGTTCAGTATGTGCGTCTCCCACATACTAAAATTCTTGCAGAAGATATAAAATGCCAGTAGTCGGGTCAGAGAGCAGGGTACATGTGTAGCAGTACTGGACATGTTCTAAGGGCTCCCCCTCAGCTGAGCATTTGTCCCGACACTGCCATAAGGTCCTGCAGCGGGCTTATGTGCAGGAGATTGCCCTGGATCTCTCTTTTACCACCTGACACCCCAGTAGATAGACTCTAGGGTGCAGTTCGAGTGGAGAAGCCCTGTAGGCTGAGCAATGGGGCTGTTGCCTCCTCTGCAGAGCTGTAGGGACATATCTTACCTCTTTACCTTGCTTCAATACCATCTTTTACATAATAGCTTGTTTCCACCTTCTGAGTGCTGTTCCTAATGTTTTCTGGTCCTCTTGGACTATCTATAGCTCCCCAGCCCCATGGAATGATGGAACTGGCTCTCCAGGCAGCCTCGGGCAGCAGAACACAGCAAAGCCTGTCAGAACAGGGAGGGGTCAAGGGAAGGCTGAGCAAGCAAGCAATGTTCCTTTATTCAAGAGCTGGCAAGAGAGGAATGTCCTTGAGCTGTTGGAGAGCTGCTGCTGCTGCTGTGGTGACATCTGTGCTTGGAGTTTCTCAGCAGAGCAGTCACACTGTCCATCTGTCTGAGTTCGGGAGTCCTCCTCACAGGTGGGTGAAGCTCCAGCCTTCCATTCGGCATGCTCTTCTCCAGTATGGCTCTGTGGTGAGCCACCCTCTGGGAGTTCAAATGGGAGGCAGTGTTTGCCTTAAGACCCCCTCTTCAAATGATGGACAGTTACTACATAGTCAGTTTAGTTGTATGTTGCCATAGCTTATTGATTTTGCCCCAATGAGATGCCAGTAAAAGAAACATGATTCCTGCATAAGTCTTTGGTGAAGCTATGTCATGTACCAGAATCCTGGCAAGACTTCGCTGTATTTCTACCAAACCATCACCAATCTGACCTCAGTACCCCCCCCCCCCCCCAGACTAACAGCACATCTGTTCTTTTCCTGTGCTGTGTCTTCTGTAAGCTGTTTGGTGGATCAAGGGCACACACCAAAGCTAGTCTCCAGCCACAGCCCATTCCCCTATTCTCTCTCTGTTTCTGTGACATGGCATTATCCTTTTTAAGTTGTGTGTGCTTTTTATGGTGGCTTACTAATTAGTAAACAGAAATAGAAGCTCAGGAAATTTTTTAAAAATGCGTTTGGGTGTTTGTATGTCAAGAAAATCCAGCTGGGCAGTGGTGGCTCACGCCTTTAATCCCAGCACTTGGGAGGCAGAGGCAGGTGGATTTCTGAGTTCGAGGCCAGCCTGGTCTATAGAGTGAGTTCCAGGACAGCCAGGGCTATTCAGAGAAACCCTGTCTCTAAAAACCTAAAAAAAAAAAAAAAGAAAGAAAGAAAATCCATGGCGGCCAATAATGCCATCAATGGGAGTTTATAAGGGCTCTTTTAAAATTAATAATGCTAAGTTACTCTTTATGTATCCTGGAAAGCAGAGAATGTGGCTGGGGACAGCACAAGGGCCATAGGAGAGAGGGGCATTCAGAAAGCCTCATAAAATCTCCTATGTTACGAATAACTTAATTTTTATAGCATTTATTTTGTGTATGTACGTAGATATGTGTATGCCATGACATGCATGTGGCAGTCAGAGGACAAACTGGGAGTCTTTCACTGTGTAGATACTGGAGAGTGAACTCAGGTCGACAGTCTCGGCAAGAGTTTTTCTCCCTGTGCCATCTTGTTGGCCTGTGAGTAACATTTTAGCTTAAGAAAGATGTCCTCGAGTCTGGCCTAAAGGACACTCGATGAGGGTGACCATGCGAAACTGGGAAAAGCACTCAAAAGTCGTAGAAGGGTCAATTTAGACATTCTCAGAGATTCACGATGCTGCACTTCAGCTTCCCAGTGCTGGAATCACCCAGGGCAATCACCCACCTATGTGATGCAGGGCTTTGAGTGAAAGGACCTTTAGTGGCCCAGGTGTGCACTACCTGAGGACCTAAAATGCTGGCACTTAGTCATCAAAGATAGACCTTGTGCAGTGGCTCACCAAAGATTAGAGACTCTGACAATTGCAGTATGCAAAGCGAGAGCAAGCTTTATTAAGAATGATTACAGAAAAGTGGGAAATTGAGGAAAAGTGAGACTCCAAGAAAGAAAAGAAGTCCTTGAGTTTCCTCTGCCTAGGGGGTTTATAGGGTAACAAAGGCTGAGGTAATTCCTACTGAGATTGATAAGTTTCATGAACCATCATAGAGGGAGCCAATGGGAACCCACATAGGCATGCCCTCCTAGCCCCCACCGGGTCTTGTCCATGTGTTACCCACCCAGTCAGGGGCAGGTTGGAGCTTTTCTTGGCCCATCTCTGACTCCAGTTTTGACTTTGGCTGTCTTTTAGCTGTTAGTTACTTGCCCCATGTTATTCCCCTTCGACCTTGTCCATGCTGTTAATTCCACTAAGCTCTCTTTGTTCTCACACTTGCTTGGCCAGCTTGTAGCTTTACCGTGCCAGAGTTAGCCACCATAACTGCTAAGAAACAGTTATAGTTTTTCTTGGTTACCTCATATTTGGCACCATGTTAACAGAGTGGCCTGGGTGTAAGCTAATTAACAGTCAGCTTAAAATCCACTCTGTTACGATTGGATGAATTAGAAGCAAGGACGTGTAATGGGACGAGCATACCCTGTCTATGTGCTGGGGGCTTTGCTGGGGCAGCCAGCCTGCTCTTTCTCAGTGACCCAGAAGGCTGTCCTGCCTCTTTTCCTCTTTTCTGTTCAGCTTGGTTATCTCACACCTCTTACTCATCTTCCTCATGCTCCAGGCTCTGCTGTGTTAATCCCTTTTTTTTTTTTTTTCGGTTTTTCGAGACAGGATTTCTCTGTGTAGCCCTGGCTGTCCTGGAACTCACTCTGTAGACCAGGCTGGCCTCGAACTCAGAAATCCGCCTGCCTCTGCCTCCCGAGTGCTGGGATTAAAGGCGTGCGCCACCACTGCCCGTGTTAATCCTTAATTGTCCTTTCAGCTGCAGCCTCTGTTCTCACTGTAACACGTGAACAACTTACAGTTTTGACCAGGGGACTCTTTCCCTTCCTACCTACAGATGGCTATTTGCTGCCTCATATTCAAGGCCTATGAAGGCAACCAATGTATCCATAGGACCTCACTCCATGTGTGTGCCAACATCAGGAAAGACAGCTCTACCCTGCGTGTGGCTTGGCACCAGCACTGTCCAAAAAGAGTTTGTGTGTGACTCCTTTCCAGCCATGGCTATACTCATGGGTTTCACAAGACCAAGGACTGTACGCCTTGTCATGGGTACTTCTAGCAAACCAGTGATTTTATCTTTCTAGTTGGAGGCCCTCAGACACTGTTGCTCTCCCTTATCTCATGTAGGACATTCTTAGAACTCTCTACCCTCCAGGTCCCCGTACCAGCAGCTACCTTCATCTCCACCTCTGTTTCTTATAAACTCAGCTTTCTGGGCATGCCTCCTTGGCTTTATAAGTCCATTTCCATCATTTTCTGTTAATCTCTTTTGCATAAATCCTGTGACTTTATTATTAATGTTTTATAGAGTGCTCTCTATGCAAGAAGAAAAGACTTGAGCTGACCTTGAGAGTGCTTGAGGTGGAGCGAAAGGCTAAATGAAATGACCAGGGAATAGGCAGGAAGCAAATAAAGCCCATGTGGGGGAACACAGAATGGAGTAGGGTACTGAACAACAGCAGCAAGGCTGGCATAGGCCCAAGAGAGTAAGGGGTTCAAGGATTTGTCCAGCTGCTGAAAGCTTATCAGGAAGTAGACTTATTAAAGCCTTGCTTTCCAAAGAGAAGTGGAGTCAGACAAGCTGAGACCTGTAGTGATGGCTTAGTGGTGGATATTTGGTGGAGAGGTTAGACCAAAAGAGGGACAGTGACAGAAGAGGCCAAAAGTCCTGGGCCGGATCGTGCAGGCGCACAGAGAAGTCTGATGTTCAGGGCTGGTATGGACGATACTTGAACTCATTTCGGGGACTGCCTGCAGAGTGGTCTGCTGGGAATGATGGATACGTCTGGACAACAGAGCCTCACAAGCTGAAGACATGTTGAAATTCCTCTCAGATTCCAGGTGGAAACCACCAGTGTCCCACACACCTTAGAAAATGAATGTACACTCCAGTGAGGAAATGCACGTCCGTCTACACAGAGCCACATCTGCCTCATGATGGGTGGAGAAACATAGAGCTTATTCTAGTTTCTATCCTGTTGGTGTGATAAAACACTCCAAACAGAGCCACTTAGGAGAAGAATAGGTTTGTTTCAGCTTACAGGCCAGGGTCTACCACGGAGGGAAGTCAAGACAGGAACTGAACTAAAGCTGGAAGCAGAAACCATGGAGGAATGCTGCTTGAGGCCTGGTTCACAGGCTCAGGCTCAGCTAGATTTCCCATATAGCCCAGACCACCTGCCCTAGAGTGCACCACCTAGGGAATGGCGCCACCTGTAGTAGGCTGGGCCCTGCTACATCCATTACTAATCAAGCCAGTCCCCCACAGACATGCTCACAGGCCGAAATCTCCATCTGTCTGCCTCAGACTCTGTGGTACTGTCTTCTTTCTACTCTTCTGGATCCTCTGTGTGTTTTCATTGATGTCATTAAATGCAGTTTCTCCCGTCACCGTTGGTAACGTCCTCCCCTGCTCAGTTATCTTCATGCTGTCTTTCAGGTGCTAAACCTTTAAATCCTGTATAATTGGAAAGCCAATTATATAGGCAGTAATCTTACCAGGGTCATGAAAGCCAAGAATCTGTTGACTTACACTCCAAGCAAGCAGCAGGCCCCTAGGGAGAGGGTGGAATTTCTTTTATAGCAGTTAAGATGTAGGTTAATTTTCTTTCTTTCTTTCTTTCTTTCTTTCTTTCTTTCTTTCTTTCTTTCTTTCTTCTTCTTCTTCTTTTTTTTTTTTTTTTTTGCCAGTGAGAGACTCCAGTGGGGACCTGTATCTGAGAAATCAGGTGGACTGCTGGCTACCAGCTAAGCGGTAAATTTTGCAGGACAAGTTATTTTTCTTGAAATTAGCTGTTTGTGTTAGGTAATTAGTCACTGGGCTTCAGTTGTCTATGTAGAACATTGGTTAGATTCTAAATGGTTGTAGCCGGACTGTAAGTGGGAATTTAGATTTTATTTGGGGGTCCTTGTAGCTACACTGGCCTATGTGTCTACAAAATTAGCAAAAATAAGATTGGCTAGCTGAGGACTTGATGGGACCACAGTCCCCAGAACTTCTGTGTTGTTTTCATTCTTGGCTGTTCTGGCCATGGCTCTAAAAGCATAATCCTAATGCTGCGTGCTCTAGATTCAGCAGTCACTGGGCTTGACATTTTAAAGGAAATTTTCATTATTATAATAACATAGTTACTGAAGGACACTTGGAAAATACAGATAGGTCTGACCAAAGAACTAACATTTAGCTGTGATTCTTCAGTACAGTGTCTCACCCCCCCCCACCCCCGCTTGTGATTTTCAGTTTCAGCTATACATGACAATTACCCCGAGTTGTTTTTAAAACACTCATTCCTGTGAGAAGTTCTTCCTGACCAGTTTTACCAAGTCTTTGGACGTCTTATGCACAGAAAAGTTTCGAAACTCTCCTAGGATCTAGCTAGCCACTGTTTAAGTATTAAGTCTTTTCCTCCTATGTTTTATTGACCAAGTTTATCTAGATACAACCTTTAATTTTATTTTTCCTATGGTGGCTCACGTCTGCAATTCCAGCACTCGGGTCAAAGGAGGAGGACTGCTGTGAGCTTGAGGTCAGTCCAGCTCTGGAGTGAGACTCTGTGTCACACACACACACACACACACACACACACACACACACACACACACACACACACACATACACACACACGCACACCCCAAAGAAACCAAATAAACGGTACCTCTCTTCTCCCCTCCAAAACAAAACAAAAACCCCTCAAACCAAAAAGATTAACCATAAAATTAAAAGCCAACCATCTACCCAAGAAAACCCAAACAAAGGGGCTCTCGGGAGACTTCATACTTATCAGCTCTGTTCATCACCAACAGCTTGAAGCACTTGCTTTATTACGTATCTGTCCACTTATTCATCCTTCTAGCTACACTTGTGCAAACCGAATCATCTATACCATAGATTTCAAGCCTTGTTTGATTCTTTTACTTCTAATGTCAGATTTACATTCAACAAGGCTGTCGAAATGGCTTAGTGGATAAAGGAGCCTGCCAGCAAACCCGATGACCTGAGTTCAAGCCCCAAGCTCCCCTAGAGTGGAATGAGAGAGCTGACTTCATCAGGTCCTCTGAACTCTTTACACACACACACATCCATACACATAATACATGCACATGTGAACACAAATAAGTAAAAATATAACAAAAATGCACTTAACCTGATGCACACATCAGAAGTATACATTAACTTTGGTTCATGTACTCATTTTGCATCAGGACCCTGACTAGTGATACACTTCCTCCAGCAAGCTGTGCCACTTCCCCAAACAGTGGCACCTAATGGGACCATGTGTTCAAATACTTGAGCTCATGAGGGATATTTTTTTCACTCAAGTCATTACAAGTACCCTCTAATCCCTCTGGTTTGTGCTGTGGTGTGGTATCAACACGCCCTACCCCCAGGATCTTGCCGTGTAGCTCAGAGCAGGTCTGGACCTCTTGTCTCAGGTGGCCTAGTGCTGAGATTTCGAGCAGGCCCCTGGATTACTCTGGGTCTTTAAAGGTTGAATGCCTTCTGTATCAATGGTTTTTAACTTGTGGGTAGAAGTACTCTTTCATAGGGGTTCCCTAATGACCACCAGATAACACAGATATTTACATTGTGATTCATGACAGTAGCAGATTACAGTAAAGCAGTAGCAATGAAAACAACTTTATGGTTGGAGGTCACCACAACATGAGGAACTGTATTAAGGGGTCGCAGCATCAGGAAGGTTGACAACCATTGCTGTAGGTGACGCCTGCAGCTTCCTTCACTACTATCTGGACTTCTTCCTGCTCTCTGGCTCGGCTGCCGGGTACCTGGCTTGTTTTATGGTGTTCCTTAACAGCTTGGCACATAGTCCCACCCTAAAGGGGACTTTCACATTCTGCAGCCAGAGTAGCTCTTAGGTTATAATCTTGGAATAACCCTTTTATTACCTTATAAGCAAAATTCTAGATAGACAGCAGAGAAAAAGTCCTTAGAAGTCAACTTTTCCACACTAATTCCTGATGAAGAAAGAGAACACGGGGCATGGATGATCCAAGCTGGAGCTGACCTGAAAGCTTTATTTCCCTCAGTCTAGCTTCTGTGGTTCTAGAAAATACTACATAAGCTGCCAAGAGAGGAAGCAATTAGACAGTCCTACCCAGCTGCAACATCTATGAAATGCCCACATTTTTACAGTCACATTCAATTCCCACAATGATGTAATGAGGTTGATAGGCGGAACCAACTTCCCTCGCTCCTTACCCAGTTTGCACGCCCACCCACAAACGCGTGTGTGGAGCCCCTAAGAACAGGATGTCCTTGACCTGACAGACCTTTCTTCCCCCTTGCCGCTCCTGCTTTCTGACTCTGCCCCCCTCCACTCCACACACCATCGCCCCCAGAGGCTTTGTGTCTTGTAGCTTGGTGAATACTTCCTTCCTGGGCTCTGGATTTGAGAATTGCTTGGCTTCCTGGTGCGAAGAGGCTTAACAGAGAGGTTGCCTTTCATGTCTGCTCTGGAGCTAGGAAAATTCGCTCACTACTGCCCTTGTTGGGATTCTTGAATGTGCCACCCCCAAAAGCTTTACTGTTGCTGGTGGTAAATGCCCTGGTTTTGTGGACTATGCGGAAGACTCCATTGGGTCACATGACAGGGGATAATGGAGGGTTCCTGGTTCTCCTGCAACTGGGCTTATCCACCACGCTGTGGTGTCAAGGACTGAGATGGCTCCCCTCTTCCTGAGTCCTGATCTTATTTGGCATTTCTTATCACCTTGGAGATTTCCCCAAAGGCTACACAGCCATGTGCATTTCTGTCTTGTGGGAGGTGCCATGAGCTGTATGTCCACACTTGCATTGAGCCTGGTCCTTGAGCTGCTTGCCACGGGGCTGCTTAGGTTGGAACTGCATCCGGGTTTCTTTTAGCACTTCGCTTAGATGGCAACCACTAAGCCATGGACTGTAATGCAAGCACTAACAAGTCTATAATTTACCCAATTACCAATGGCTCAATTTTTGAAAATAAGTTCGAGACAGATGGTTCATTAAAACATAATGGAAAACATCAAAAGTGTTACAGAAACATAAAGTCTAAGTATGCATGATACTTAGAACTCATGCTTTAAAAGAGTCTTTTAGTCTGAATAAGGAGCAAAACAGAAGCATTTACCCTAAGCTTGCTGAGGGAAGATTTCATGCATATGTTCATGGCGGTGACTTCTCTGCCTATTTTATTTCTATTTTAATTATGTGTGTGGGTTTGTGCACGTGAGTGCAGTACCTGCCGAATCTAGAAGAGGTGGCAGGTCCCCTGGGGCAGGAATTACAAGCAGTTGTTAGTGATCTGATAGCGGGCACTGAGAACTGCACTTGGGTCCTCTGCTTGAGCAGGACATAACTACTATACTAATACTAACTAAAATACTAAAAGCAGTATTGTAACTACTAAGCCATCTTTCCAGCCCTATCTACCTATTAAATCATAGAAACTACCAAAGGGAAGCTGTTACCCTTTGCTATCTTTTAAGGTAATTTTTATGTAGATATACCTTAATTTGGTCTTTTGACATTCATTCTAATTTTGCATGCTTAAAGGGTTACTCTTCAAGCCACATAGATATTTGCCTGTATTTTCTTTCTTTGTTCTTACAATTTCACACTGTAAACAAACTTAACGTTTATTTTATTTGCATATGTGCAGAGGGGCAGAGGATGATATCCCAGCATGCACATGGTTATCATGCCAGGTCATGGAGGTCGGAAGACAGTTTGCAGGCGTGGTTCTTTCTTGTCTTTCACTATGTGGATTGGATCCGAGGGATCAAACTCAGGTCTTCAGGCTTGGTGACAAATGGCTTGACTTGCTTAGCCAGCTTCCTGGTTTCTTACTTTGTGATACTGATTTAAATTACCCTGACTTTGTATATTTGGGAAATAGAGCAAATTTCTCTCAAATGTCTATCCCTGTAACTTGTGTTCAGTCCTTTTTGCTGGTGTCTCCTGGGCCCATATGTACCTATGAGCATCACTGCTTGGACAGTTCTCACCGATGTTTGCATACGAGCTTGCCTTTCACAGCTCTGCGTTAATAGCAATCCTGGAGAGTTGTATACTTTATGTGGCAGGAGGTACTGACCTTCTTATTTTTATTCTCTCTCTTGTCTGGTTTAATCTTGTAGTTTTCATAAGGAATGGATCACAAACAAATCTTGGTTTCAGTGACAATAAGGCTTGATTATAGTTACAATTAATTATTTTCGCAGCCAGAAATATAGCATATGATTTAGTCAAAACTGATAAATCCATTTCGTAGTGCTCCCAAACCTACTTTCATAGTAACCATCCTAAATGTGCAGTGCCTCTGAGTTGGGAAGAACTTTTAGGCCACTTAAAATCTATAGAAGCAAATCTCATTTCCCCTATCTATAAGGCAAGCCTTGCTTTGAAACTATTTTCATTGTTGTATATAATAAGAGGCAGACATGGTCACACTCCTTATTTGCCTAGCAAGTTTACTTTGAGGATTCCCTGAGTATAGAGTGGAAATATCACATTTATTGAAGCAAAAATGTTCATCTGTAGGAACAGATTCTACAAGCAAAGGTATATCAACACAACGGAATACTATACAGAACTCTAAAGTGATTTTAGAAGTGTTTAAAGTGACTATAGAAGTGTTTAATTTTAATTTCACTATTCTCTCTCTCTCTCTCTCTCTTTCTCTCTCTCTCTCTCTCTCTCTCTCTCTCTCTCTCTCTGTGTGTGTGTGTGTGTGTGAGAGAGAGAGAGAGAGAGAGAGAGAGAGAGAGAGAGAGAGAGAGCATGTTCACCATGTTTACGTAGAGGTCAGAGCACACCTCTGTGAAGCTGGTTCTCCCCTTTCCTATTTACACACAAACTCCAGTGACCCAACTCTGGTCCCTAGACCATGGCAAGTGTTTTCAACCATCCGAGCTCAGAAGATATTTTTAATGGGCGTTAATTTAAAAGATGGGGAGACCCCCAAGATGCTTTGCTTTAAGAGAAGCAAAATGTTAAGGTGCTGTGTCTACAGGACAGACCTCCTCCCCATGGTTTCTCCTCTCCCAATCTGATCGCTGTATACAAACCAAAGCTGCCCTGTTCCCGAGTTAGCCAGGTGTGGCCTAGCCCTGGCTCCCCAGCCTGGACCGCTGTGCGTGCATCTGGCCTACTTCCTGCAAGCCCCAAGTCTTTGCTTGCACTTCCATCTCAGTGAGGAGTTCTCTGACCGCACAAGCTGCAGAGTGAACTGTGGCTGGCTTTCCTAGGCTGCCCTCCCCAGCCGTCTTGTGGTATCCAGGAGGCATTTTCTATCCTCTCCTGCTGAAATGGGACCCGGAGAGAGGCTTTTGTGTTTCCTTCACTTTTAGCTCACGCACAAGATAAGCTAGACATGTGAGTCACTGTAACATAAGCAAGAACCCCTGCCTGTAGGAACGGTCTTATTAATATGGCTCTGTGTACTGTAGTACCTTGTCTAGATACAAGGTAGTATCTTGCCTCTTGCCAGAGCAGGTCTGCTCACCTGTCCTTACTAATTCTTCAACAGTTCCCATGGATGAAGAAAACCCAGAGCTAAGGAGGGGATGAGCTAGACATGGTTCTGAAAACTCAGTACTGTTCTAGAAGGATTTAATTGTGGATACAACTTAGGGACAAGCTCAGGTCTCAACTCTTGACCTTAGGAGGGGATGGCACTGTTGCCAGCCTCTGTCCTCACTTGGACCTGAGATGCCAGGGCTCAGCTTCCTGAATCCTGTTCCCTTCTCTGGTCTAATTCTACTTCATAGTCATGTGCCCAAGGCTTGTGGACATTGTGTTATTGAGGAGAAAGATAGTAACAAAGAGGAAAGGTCTTTGTGGATCTCCTGAGTCCTCCTGCTCTCCCGTGTCACGTGACCTCTGTGGATACAATGTTGGTCAGACTCAGACTGATCATCTCTGTCTATCAAGAGCCTGTATTCTTTTCTCAGGATCCAGTTAAATTCTGGACAAGAGACTTATTGCTAAAGGATTTATTTGGAATGTAGTTTGGGGAGGTGTAGTCTGTTGTGCTGGGGAAGGCCTTGTAGCAGATGGGACTCTTACCTCCTAATCTCATTTAACAGGAAGCTAAGAGAGGGGAGTGCAGGAGTCCTTAATTTTCCTCCTTTTCTCTTTCACCCCTTCATCTCATCTGGAACCCCAGTCTCTGGAATGGTACCTACTATAGAGCCATCACAGACATACCCAGTGGTGTATCTCCTAGGAAATTGTAAATCCAGTCAAAGGCCAATGGGAGCAAACCATCACTGTGCCTCAACTTAGCCATTTTTTTCAGAAGCAGTGTAGCAGGTAACTGATGACACATACTCTATAGATTAAAATAATGCATTTCTGTATGTATAAAATAATGTGTTCCTGTATGTATAAAATAATGTATTCATATATATATATATTATTCCTGTATGTATAAAATAATGTATTCCTGTATGCCATTACTTTCCTTTCCTCTGGCTTTTCAAAGTTCAGTTACGAAACTTGTGAGGGCTGGTGAGATGGTTCAGCAGGTAAAATTACTTGCTGTTCAGCCTGACAGTCTGAATTAGATTTCCAGAGGTCAAGGTGAAAGAAGAGAATCAATTTGTGAAAGTTGTCTTCTGATGTCATGTGAGTGTGCATGTACACACCACACACATGCACACACACGTCTGTATACACACCACACACACATCCATATACACACCACACACACGTGCATATACACACCATACACCACACACATACACGCGCACACATGCGTGTATACACACCACACACATACACATACATAAACACACCACACACACATGTGTATAGATACCACACACATGTGCATATACACACTGCACCACACACACGCACGCACGCACGCACGCACACACCCCTTTAAAAAAGATACAGACAGGACATCAGCACCTGACAGCGCAGAGCGCTTCCAGTAGCTCCGAGCAGAGACAGCTATTTTTATTGAAGGAGGAAATGATCTCAGCTGGCACAGCATCTAAAGGACGGTAGCCAGCTGTGGGTAGGAAAACAGATTGACAACACGAGACAAAATGCTGTTTTTAAGGGAAATCAAGCTACACTTAAAAAAAGGAAAGAAAAAAAGAAAAACCTGGATGGAGGGAGCAAGTCTGAAGACTGTTTGGCTTGCCTAAATAGCCAAGTCTTCAGTATTTTATGTGAAAAAAATATGGAAGCCTGACACAGTGAAGCCACTGGCAGAAAATGTAACTAACTGCTCCTGCTGTAGCAAACACAGGGCCATGTGGATCCATTTCCAAGTGCAGCCGGGAAGAAGGGAGACATCCACTTGAGAAAGCATTTTAACTACAGTTTTCTACCACAAGCTAGGGAAGACATATAATAGCTAGAAAGAACCGAAAAAGCACTTTTCCTTCATGAGTATCCTGGGCAGTCAAGTTTGCTCAACTCAACATGTGATTTTGTTATTGAGGAAGTGCACCATTATAGGAACAGCTGAAGCAAATTAAGCTTAGCCTAGTTTACTTGAACAATGAATGACTGGCGCATGTTAGTAGAATTTGGGGGTGCTACACAAAAAGAAGCACAGGTGGTTTTTTTTCATGGGCCAGAAACACTCGGGTTGGCTACAGTTGGGCATTGTCATTTTGGGGGCAAGGTTGGACCAGTTGGTAGCCCACAGGTGACTATCACTATTATGATTTGGCAGAGTCGTGATTTGTTACAAGAGTATATTAATTTGTTTGAGGTTTGCTCACATAGCAATGGGGCTGAAGTGCTATGTATGGAGTCTCCTTTAGGAAAGATGGCCTCCCTTCCAGGGCGGGACACCTACCTTGCTTTGCTCTCAGGTATCTGGGGCCATTTCCCTCCCCATCTTGCCTCCTACAGTGGTTTGAATGAGGAATGCCCTGCTTCAAAGGTTCATATATTTGGATACTTGGTCTCTTGTTGATGGCACTGTTTGGGGAAGTTTAGTGGGTGGGCATTACTGGAGGAAGTACTTGGCAGCAAGGGGCTGGCTTTGAGATATATAGCCTTACCCCACTGTAGTCTGAACTTGCTACTTTGTGTTTGTTGTTGAAGATCTGATCTCTCAACTCCCTGCATATGGTGCCATGCTCCCACTATGGACTCCTGCTCTAGTACTATAAATTCTTTCTTCCATAAGTCACTTTTTGACACAAGCCATCTAGGAAAGACTTTGGCAAGCTAGTGAGTTGCTTGGAGCTGGTCCACCATTTCGCATGGCTGCTATGGGTGCACTCTGGAGAGGCACAGCCCCAGTGACTTCATTCCAGAATTGCTTCTTGATGCTGATATGCCTTTTTCTGCCACTATTATTACATAGCCTAATGATTCCTGGGCATCAGTCCACCCTATTGGGCAAATTTCCTGCAGAATCAATATGACAATGAACTTTCATGAATTAATGCTGTTTAGATGAATTAATGACTTTATCACATTCCTGATTTGATTAAAATAATTTTAGAAGATGCTTTTAGTTGTTTTGCCAGAAAGATAAAGTTAGAATCAAGAATAGCATGTGCCCCCTCCTCATAGAATAGTACGTAAAGGCTGCATAATAAGGAATACAATGAACTTTCATAAATTACACTAAGAAGAAAAATAGGCTTGGAACAGATTTGTGATCAAGGAAAAACATTCATTCTAGGTCAGGTCCAAGGATGAGGCCACAGGTGTGCACTATGACAAAGCAAGGCCGTGTGAAACTATTGCTTTGAACTTATAATGAGCTTATAGAATGAACCATTGCTTTGAAGTTACTATCAACATCTTCTGTAACTCCCCTTTTGTGTAACATTTTATCTAAAAGGTAATTTTATAAAGAACTTTTGTCTAAGAAGATTAAAAAAAAAAAGGCATATGTTGGCATGTGCATGACTGTACCACACACGAACCAGCACCCACCCCACTCCTCTACTGGTTCTTTCATTGGCACCCTGCACTTGTGCTCTGGTGAGCACTGCATGACATGTCCTAAGTACCTTATCAACACTTAAACCTAATGGTTCACAGAGGTGAAATGAGATCCACTGCCGCTGAAGTGCAGTGCACACAAACACAGTAGTTGTTTGGCTCATGACTGGTTTGAACTCTGTACAGATAGGTCCTTCCAAGTAGTCTTCTAAGGCTCTTATTGTCCTAGTCTGGGGGGCCGTCTCTGGTTCCTTTTGCTGCCTGGACACACAGCTTCTTTGTTTAGCTTCTACCCAACATATCCTGATGCACTTGTTCTGTACAAGGACTATAGTTCCCCTAAGAGGTCCAATAGAGCAACAGCAAATTACCTATCTGGCTGCTGTTTTCTGGTTCTGCTAATGTATTGTTCTGAGGTTACCTCTCTGATTTCTCTTCAGAATGTGGCAACACATGGATGCACAGATGCTTCTAATACCTCCCTTCTCTACGAATTTCCTAAGCAGAACACTTCGTGGAGAAAGAACAAGAACAAAAGTTGTTTGCCTGCAAGGCCTCCCATCAAGGCCGCCCAGCTCCTCTGTTCTTAGTCTCCTGCAAGGTAAGAGAGCGTCAATCTATTTTTTTTTTTTTTCTTTTTGAGTCTTGGACTCATGCATTCTATGCTTTCCTTGAACTTGGTATGTAGTCAAGGATGATCTTACATTTCTGATCCTTCTTCTATCTCTTGAGTTCTGGGATTACAGCACCACCATGTCAGGTGTCCAAACAACAGTGCACTTTAGGATTACAAAAGGAAAGAGCTGTGAGTTTTAACATTAAGATGGTAAATGTTTCAGAACAAATATGTTTAAATTGGTTTCAGTAATACCCAGGGTAAGCCTATGTAGAGACATAACATGGTACTCATTAATGTGTACAGAGCCCTTGTTTTTATGTACTAGTGAAAAATCAAAACAAAAAGAAGCAAGTATGTCTGGTCAAGAAAGGAAGCAGGGCCGGGCTCCTCGGGTCTGCTTGGGTGTGCTGTCAGGAGCGCAGCCTTGCATCCCTCCTGGAAGCTCTCCCATTCTTGATTTCTTCTCTCCAACCTACTCACTTGTGGGATCAGGTCGCATGCTTCTCTTGAAGGGATGCCCTTCCATTGAGAGGTTTCCATACCACTAACAGTGTTATCCTGTGGTCCATGAACCTTGTAGGGTACTCGGATGCTGTTGCCAGGGGCGTATACTTGGTTCTGCAGATTATTTGGGAAGTCCTATAAATACTGTGCTTTTAGCAATTACTCATGTTCTGAGAGCATAGCTGCTGTGCTTTGGTGACTTTACCAAGGCTCGTTTGTGCTCGTGTCTAATTTCCTATTGTAAATACCAACTGCAGTGAGGATTTGTTCCAGTTCACCCGAGCCTTGTGGGTACAGAGCAGCCTTTGCTTCACGTGCTCTTTAGTCAACTTCGTGTATTTATTTCTTGGCCTCTTTAATCATTGTGTGTGTGTGTGTGTGTGTGTGTGTGTGCATGTGTGTGTGGGCTGTGCATTTTAGCTAAGTGATCTACACTTAGACTCCTTAGTACATCTGAGACTCCCTTCCACTCTGTCCTTAATGACTGCTGAGCACATCTTTTGTAATAAAGACACTCAGCCATTATGAAGATGCAGCAAGGATGATTAAAAAAACCTCTGTGTGCTGTAGGTTGAGGCTGGCTCATGACACCCCTTACATCTCAGCCACGTTATCTCTACAGCCTCTCTCAGCACCACACTATTATTATTATTATTATTATTATTATTATTATTATTATTATTAGCATTAACATTTCCACATTTGGTCATAGGTTTCATATGCCTGCATATGGTAGAGAAAACACTTTTAAATCCTGCATCTCTCTTCCTTTTGATCTGAAACTCTTGCTGAAGCCATGCTTGTGTGCCTACACCTCCACAGGTGTGCGTGTGTTTGAATGGGATAGCATCTCTCAGCATGGCTCTGAGGAACTACAAAAGCCCTGTCTTCCTGAAGATGGCTTGTCCACAGTTCTAGCTGCACTGTTGCATGATCAGAATCCTGAAGGCTGAAATAAATGTTTAGCTAGTTGATAAGCTAATTTGATAATTAAATTTAATTAGATAATTAAATAAGCCCCAGGGGTTGCTTAGTGGGCAGTCACTGCCAAGGACACTGTGTCTGGAAAGAGCATAGCTTTGGTGTGATCTTCCCATAGCCAGTGAGGCTGGTAAGCTGTATGTCATGAGCCTGCACTAATTTCTGGAAAATGTATGTAGGCAGAGAGTGACTGTGTGGAAGCAGGAGGGTAGACTCATTCTCCCTTCCTTCTGTGCTCTGCGTGTGCACAAGTGTAGCACTAGAACCAGCAGTGCTGGCCCCGAGCTGTGCTGTTCCTCAGGACCGCAGCCTTTGCAGCTGGCAGAATCCCCAGGTGTCCGATGTGGGCAGGCTGGGTTACCATGACTCTCCTCACCCGTGAGATGGAAGGATCAGTTAGGAAAGTGGCAAATTCTTTAAAAATTTCCCCGAGCTTATAATTTGCTTTTCATAATAAAGAGAAGCTGTTTCTCTCTCTCTCTCTCTCTCTCTCTCTCTCTCTCTCTCTCTTTCTCTGCTAAGCCTTTAAATTTTTTTCCTCGTGAGTAATTTTCTGAGGGGAAAACCCGTGGCTGTTCTGTAAAGCATGTCGTGATGCCACGGTGCTGGAGATGGTACTCTGACAGCAGCCTGTAAGAGCTGCTTGGATTCAGCGCCTCGGTATCTTCCTGGATCCGATGAAGTTGCTTTGAGGTCTCACTGTTGCCAGCTGACAGGATGTCTCCATGCTGGACATCCCTGTGCTGGAGAGGGCAGTGCAGGGTCTTCCCTCTTCTTTGTATGGGACACCATAGAATGGCGGTGTTGCAGTGTCTGGTTTACTGTTCTGTTCTCCCCAGTCCCGCAGGGTCTCTATCACTTTGGTTATGTACCACAGCAACAGAACACCAGCTTAGTGGATTGTCTTGGTCCTGAAGGCCAGAGGTCTGCCGTCAAAGTGTGGCAATATGGTGGTATTCCCTGGAGGTCTGGGAGGCAGGATCTTCCATTAGCTTCTTGGAGAATTCACAGTTCCATGGCCTTCCGAGGACAGACTTCAGCTCCACATGGTGTTCTCTGAATGCTGTGTGCATCTGCACAAAGATCTCCCCCCAGCCCTTCCAGTCACTGAGAACAGTGACCTCTACTCTGCTGTGGCTTCTGCATGTACCTTAATTCTATACTATGGAGGCAGGATGTCAAGATTTCAGTGTGAACATCTGAGGGCACAGGACTCACCCAGTACCAATAACTAGCTTGCCTTTTTGTTAAAATGAATTTGGTTCTAAGGTGTGTGTGTGTGTGTGTGTGTGTGTGTGTGTGTGTGTGTGTGTGTGTCTTTGTGTGAATGTGTGCATATGCTTGTGTAAATGTGTCTGTGAGTGAATGCTTGTGATGTGTGTATGTTTGTGTGAATGTGTGTGTGTGAGTGTATTTGTGATGTGTGTTGTGGAGTGTGTGTGAGTGTGTATGTGAGTTGTGTGAGTGTGTGTGTATGTGTGAGTGAATTGTGTGAGTGTGTGTTGTGTGTGTGTGTGTTGTGGAGTGTGTGTGAGTGTGTATGTGAGTTGTGTGAGTGTGTGTGTATGTGTGAGTGTGTGTTTTGTGTGTGTGTGTGTGTGTGTGTGTGTGTGGGTGTGGATATGAGTGTGTGTGTACGTGTGTAAGTGTGTATGTATATGAGTGTATGTTTAGGAATTCTATGGAACCCTAGAATGTGGAAAGAGCAAAACAAGAGAGCACCCACTAGAATTGAGCAGACATCTTATTTTACAAATCCTTAATATACCTCAGCTGCCAGATGCAGGAAGACAGGGCAGAGCCTGAGCCACTTGAAAACCACTGTCATGGACAGAGTGAAGGCCAGGAGCGCCTAGGACCTAAGAATGAGGTAAAGTGGGAAAGGGAGCTTATGAGAGAAAATTAAGATTCCAGGAAGATGTTATCCCTGCTTATAAAGCTTTTATTGCCCCCAAAAAGACACATAAAAGGAGGGGATTCTTCTAGGGGAAAGAATTCCATCTAAATACCAGAAAGGATAAAGATGGCAGTAAGGAACCAAGTTACTTTGGATGAGTGTTCAACTGAATCCCAAGAAAACACAAATGACCTGTTCAACAAGAAGGACAACTCCAAAATCTAGTTTCCAAGAAAGCACCCTTGCAGATAGCAACACTCTTCAGCGAATTCAACTCTCCAGAGTAAAGGTGGTGTGGAGCCCTGATGGAGTCCCAGCCACAGGACTCTACAATCCTGTCCAGCAGGCTGGGCCTCTGTGTGCTGCATTCCCTGAGTGCCCAAGTTGTTTGCTTTGAATAACCTGCTCTCTGTTCCAAAGGCAGCAGTGCAGGGTGAAAGGAGCCTGCTCCCACTACCGAGAGCCTTGCCCTTTCTCCCGTGCAATCTCCTCAGGCTTCTCTGCTTTACCTGGAAGATGGTGGTGTGGGGTCAGCTCATGTAGCAGAGGCTAGAAAGGGGCAGAGTGCTGAATTATGAGCCATATCTGCAGCAATGCCCAACACACCTCTTACAGTAGTCACCATTAGGGTTTGCTGACAGACAGTTCTGGCAAGGACGTTAACCCAAGGCCTCCCATAAACTTTACTCAGGGAAGTGTGGCTTGCCCTGAGAGGCCCTGCCTAAACCTCTTTCCTCCTCATTCTTCCCTCAAAAACGACTAATATTTCTTCTCATCGGGGCATCTGTAGAATGTTCTAGAAGTGGGTTTTGGGGAAAAAAAAAGACAAGGCAACTATTGTGTCTCCCTCCATTGCCTATAGATTTTCAGGTGGTTAGATGAAATGCTTTTCACGTCTTTTCAGCATCATTTTGTAAGTGGTTTCTCTGGCTTTATCACAGAGAAAACCCACTTGGTTTTGGCTGTTGTCAGTCTCTGACCTTTTACCGTGTGTCTCAATTGACTTTATTATGGTCAGCACACAGGGTGTCCTCACTCTGCCCTGTCAGCCAGGAGGTGTCTAGTGTTAAAAAAAAAAAAAAAGAAAAAGAAAAAAAAAAAGAACAATATCACTGTTATTTTTATCCTGAGGAGAATTAATTTTTAAGGTCCTCACTGGCCTCATTTTGTAAAAGGACAAAATATGAAATGCCTATTGTAAACCCACCCAGTCTTGATCTCCTCTGTTACTATCAGATGTTACTATCAGATGCAGTATTTTGTTGCAAAATGTGAAGTGTGCAATATTTGGGCCCCTTTCCTTCCTTAATAAATTGTATTTCTTGGTGATTTTATAGAGATTAAAGGGACATGATAATGTTCTGAATCAGGGAGCCATTTCCCTAGATGTTGTCAAAGACAAGGGCACACAAATGAAAATGGTTGTTCTCAGAGCAAGGTTGAACGACATTCATCTTCAACACTGTTTCCCGAGAGTACAAACCAAGTGTGTCTAGGCTCTGTGCTGAGAGATGAACGCATCCTCTCCTGCGTGCGTTTCTTATTCAAGACAGAGATGGCAGCAACCAAAGATGCACCTGCAGGGAATCAAAGGCAGGAGGTGCGCCCTGAAACACACTCCCTCCTCAGAAACGAAGTTTCTCCACCTCAGGCAAAAATGTCAGGGCTTCCTCTCTTAGATGTCATATATGTTCGTGGGTTACTTTGCTTCTCTTTGAGCCGTGGGACTTTTCTCATCTGTGAAATGGGTGTGAAATACCCGGTTGGGTGGAAAAATCAGACGAGATAATGTGCTCGATGCATAGTGAGTTTTAGAGTAACAACCGTCCATGTTCCTCAGGCTCCCTGTCCTGTCCTCCACAAATCCTGCTGGGGTTTCAACAACCAGGCTCTGCTCTCTCCTGCAGAGAGGAACGGGAGGCCATACTCAATGTTCCTGCAGCTGGTCCTGTCTTCCTGGTTAGAGCAGGAAAAGTAAGGTCAAAGGTTGGATCCCGAGGTACCATTCCGCCAGGTCCCTTCAGCCTATGTGGGAACTTCTTTCTCTTTCTCCTGGCTGTCTCCGGCCCAGTGCCTGAACAAGGCGGTTGGTTGGGGACAGCAGGGAGCCGCTGCACCGTCAGCGCAACCCCCAACGCGCGGGTATCTGAAACCCTGATGTTGAGGGGTGTCTCTGCGGCATCTGGCCTCCAGCCTCAGCAGAACTCCTGGCAGGGGTGGTGGTATAGCGTCCCAGGCAGTGTTGCAGAGCTGGGGAGGGGAAGGGCAGAGCCTGAGCTCCGGTCCTCCTTCTCCCTCCCTGGACGGTGGTTGCTAAGCAGTTTCTATGGCAGCAGCATCCTCAGACTCAACTTTCACCCTCAGAGCCAATTAAGGTAAAATAGTGAGGGGCGGGAGCCGAGTGGCAACGTAACTGGGAGGCAGGGAAGCACTTGGAGGCTGCAAGCAAAGCTTTACTCTGTCAGACGCGCAGGCACAGACACCCAGACGCAGCTGCAGTCTCCTTGCCTCTCTGCAGCCTACTGAGCCTGCTGAGCCTGCTGAGCCTGCTGAGCAGCCGCACTGAAGACCTCAGGACCCTTCTCAGCAGCGGAGATCACCGGGTGTGTCTTTCCCCCTCTCTGCCCCAGCCTGGCCTGCTGCCCCAGCCCCTGACATCCCGTCAGGCCAGTTCTCTGGCTGCTTGGTGTTTATTTACTTTCTTACTATCAACACTTGATTGGAAGAAAGGGAAAGTTTAAAAAATGCCCATTGCACAGTTGCTGGAACTATGGAAGAAGATCGAGGTGGAACCCATGGAGATAGAGGTGAGTACAGAGGAGGGATGCTTGCACTTTCTCACGGTGCCCTCTGGACCGTAGCAAATGGACTCTGCTCGATGGGGAAAAAATGCACAGTTATTAAGGGGCGGCTGGCGTGGCAGAGATGTGGATGCTGTGCATATGTGTTTCACATACGTGGCCACATAAATATTTCCGTTTGTATGCCTGTGGCAGCAGCGTGTGGTATTAGCGCATGCATGAAGGGAACAGAAAATAAGCACTGTTGCCCACCGCCACCCTTCAGCATGCTTCGTGCAGTGTCTTGTGCCCGGAAGTACTCCTTTTGTCAACTAGTTGGCACCAGTTTGCTTTGCTTTCAACAAGTGGCTCATGGTCTAGATCCGCATTTGCCGCAGAGACCAACTAGCTGTGCTCGAAGGAACAGGAGGCAGGGAGAGTGCTGTCCTGACCGCCATGTGTTTAAGTAGAAGGGCCGCTAGAAAGGAGAGGTAAGGAAACCCCAGTGCCTCAGTGCCAGGGCCACAGTGCGGAGGATGCCGCTGGCATGTCGTCCTTGGGCGGTGGACGCCTCTGCTGCCAGGAATCCCATTTGCTCCATTTGGGCTCTACATAAGCACCAGACATAGTTCTGAGAAGAAAGTTTTCCGAAGTTGTTAAGACTGGCTGCCTTTTTAAATATACCTGTACTGTGTCAAGAGCAACTGAAATGGAAATTTAAAATGGCTAATTTTTATAGGCTTCTAAATATCACAGTCCAGGGTCTGGCATTGCACTTATGAATCCCATGTTGACTGCTTTGCATTTCATGACATGGAGACATTCACATAAATAAATCTTTAAACTGATTGAAAAATTCTGTTTTAGAAAACAGATTATTTGGTATTTTATATTGAAGACTTTCTAAGCAGGCAAACTCCCATAAAAATACTTGGGGTAGGGCTTGCAAGTGGGTAAAGGGGCTTGCTGTGAAGCCTGAGTCCTTAAACTCACATGGTAATAGGAAAGAACTGACCCCTGAAAGTTGCCCTCTGACCTCTACACACACACACACACACACACACAGAGAGAGAGAGAGAGAGAGAGAGACAGACAGACAGACAGACAGACAGACACAGACACACAGACATAGAGAGAAGACAAAGAGAGACAGACACACAGACACATGGAGACAGAAAGAGATGACAGACAAAAAAACAGAGACTAAGTAAAGAATGTAAATTGTTTTAAGTGCTTGGAGTAGGTGTTAGCATTACATGGGAGAAGAGCCTTTCACAGAATGTGTGGTGCATCTTGTAGCTAGAGCAGTCTGGGTGTTGGTGCAAGGCTGTTGCCATGGTGAGTGAGGGTGACACTTGGCACGGCCACTGCTGTTTACGCCGCTGGTACCTGAGCCGAAGACAAACCTATCCCTTCCCCAGCCAACAACTCTTTTCTTGAAAGATGTTTCTAAAAAGTCACCTAATAAAGGAGCCAATGATGAGGGCAGACATCCTTATCTCCTGTAGCCAACCCCATTGTTTGTGCTCTGACGTCTAGCTGCTTGGCTTCTTGAACACAGAGCTGTTTTTGGGAGAATTGACTGATGGGGAGAGGCAGGCATGCAAGCAACATTGGGTGCTGTTGGAATTCTGGGTCTGGTGCTATCATCAGGACAGAGACTCCTGAGAGCAGCTTGTGTTTAAAATATTTCTGAAGTTGAATAGAAATAGACTAGCCTCAGGCAGACAAATTCTACTATAAAAATAGGTCATGACCCAAGAAAACTTGCAAATCCAAAGTCTTGAAGCAGAGTAGACAACACCTGCACTGTCCTGCCGCCAGCAGGAGAGACTGTGGTTTCTGGGATGAATCTGTCTGATACAATGAGGAGATCCAGATGCACTAAACCGTCTTGAAAGAAGACCGTTCCTCAGGCTTTCTGGGTTTGTTTTTCAGAATAGCAAACTTGGAGTATGCAGAGTTGGGATGGGCATGATATCGTCAGCAATTCAGAACCAAGAAAAACTAGAGTCCTTTCCACAGAAGGACCACAACTGAAATACTAGAAATGTAGTGTTTCCTGCTCTCCGGGAACCTCCGTGTCAAGGGTGAAGCCCCTGGTCTCAGTACATCGAAGCTGACCTTATTGTTTTATTTCGCCCATGTTTTGTGACCTATGCTACTAAAGTAACTCCTAGATCAAGACGGTGGGCAGAGGTGGGTGGAGCACACGCAGTGTCTGATTTCCTTGCACGGTTGGGAAAATCTGCAGAACACGTTCAACGCCACTGGCTAGAAATCAATGTTCCTGCATTCCTCTTTTAGGCCGACATTACCAACCTTTGCTCTGCTCTCCCTCAACTGTCCCCTGTCCACAGTCCTACAAACCTAGGAATCTGAGGCCCACTGAAGTAGAACACGGTACATTCTTTATAAAACCCATCATCGCTCCAGCATATAAAACAGGAAACCCACCGACTATCTAAGGAGACTAATTGTGGCGCTGTGAATTGGTTTGGGATAGTTTGGATGAAATTTAATCCATGAACTGGGTAAGGAAACATGCTAACTAAAAACTGGAGATTCCAGAGAAGCCCTGAAGAATTTAGTACGAAGGTGAAGCCATGGTGTTCTATGAGGTTTACTCTGTGGCTAGAGGCACGCCCCAGAAGCAGGACTCCAGGGTACCTGTTCTCAGCAGGGTTTCACTGGCCACTGCCATGCTCTAGAGACAAGGGGTGACAAGAGAGCCAGTGTGTGAAGTCACCTGTGAGGCTTAGCTGACTCATTTTAATCTTATTTTTGTGGGAGCAAGTACTAGTTTTCTGGGATGTCATAGTGTGTTGGACCCTGGTTTTCAAACACTACATATCCACCATGATTCCCTGGTGTCTCAGAGTCAAGCTAGTGTGATTTCTAACCCAGCATGGCTGTCAGCAGCTAAACTGGAGCATCAGAACCCACCAGAGCTGGTAGGTGGGAAAGTTTCACTGCGTTCTCCCCGAATCTCAAGGTGGTAGGAGTTGTCACCTTTCTGAGGTTACGTGTGAGGAGACTGAGGCCACCTGAACAGTTCTCCACACTATGGCATAGTGGGCAGAGATGTAACTGTGGTGCTCCTGCTTAAGCCCTGGGCTACACAGAAGCCATCTGATGCCTTCATGAGCCCAGAGCTTTATTATCTATGATTTAATCAGTTCTTCCGAGCTAGGCTTGGCGGCATACACCTGTCACCCCAAAACCCAGGAGATAAGGATGGGAAGACTGCCAGGAGACCAGACATGTTTATATATCAAATTCCAGGCTGCCAGGGTTTATACAAGATAGTCTTTAAAAAACAAAACCCACAAATACCCAGTTCCTATTCCAGAATTAACCAGAGATTTGTTCCATTCAAACAGGAATGATTACAGATGCTCCCACTGTCTGTGTGCATCCTCACCATACTGATGTTTGAGCATCGTGTAAGCTTATGTCTCCTGCCTCTTGCTGGCTGAAGGCTGTGTAAATGTCTTCTTTGGATTGTTCTGGAAGTTATACACTCTTCATTGATTCAGCAGTTGGTGACTTTAGACACACATACCCATGTCTGCGTGTAAAACACTGGTCTCCAGGACAGAACATTCCACAGGTAGAGGTGCAGGTGGAAGGGATCAATGGTGCAGAGTACACCACCTACCAAGCTAGTTATACTGGGGTTGGTTACACACATAACGCCACTGACACAAATTTTGAGATGCTAACCATGTCATCCTGTGTCTCTGTTGTCAGACCACCGAAGAGGAACTCAACCTGGACGTAGAGCCCACCCCAGAAGATACCACAGAAGAAGTAACTATATCTTTTTTTCCTTTTTAAAAATAATCTGGTTATTTGTGGGAGATTTGAACCTGGAAGGCAGACTAGAGAGAGACCTGGAAGTTTAAAATAATAACCCATGAGCAGTCACTTTATCGAGATGTGTGTCTATCTGCAAATGTAAGCATACATGTGCACATGCATGTATTGTGTGAGTAGTATGTCAGTATGTCCCTCAAAAGACACAGTTTAACCCAGGAAGGACAAACATAAGCCAAGGAGAGGTACAGGAGTGTAGGAAATGAGCCTGCCTTCTGGCAATTATGTAACATAGCTCTTAGAAGACTTCCAGAGTGTGCAAGCAAGCCCCAGGATCCAGGCAGGTGGAGTCTTCTGTGGGAATTTCCTCTCCAGAGGCATGGTAGAGGATGAGGGTCCAAACGAGGAGAGTTGAGGGGGCAGTGCTGAGGCCAGTGAAGAATTGGGCAGGAAATGAGGCTGGAACCAAGGAAGAGGTGTGAGGCATCTCTGGATGCTGAGGTGAAATGAAACTCTGAAAGCAAGAAGACCACAGGCTGTTCCATCTGTGTATCATCCGGTTTCTATGTTTCATAGGACCCTGTTACCCTGTTAGCCAGATGGACCCTGGCTTAGACACAATGACAGTGTCCCAGCAAACACTGGTGACATAGAGGGCAAGTTTGTACAAGAGTGTATCTGTCTGAAAGACATTGGACAGTAGGGGCTCAATTCTAAAGCTGAGCTGAAGTTGAAGCATTCTAGATAAGCAACTTTATATCCAACGCTTAGAAAAGAAAGTCTGTCAGTGGTGGGCAGAACTGCAGAAGGATGGCAAACCTGCAGGACTGTCAGTGTGCTCAGACAGGACCACAGGGAACCACAGAAGGTGTCAAATCCACAGCTCTGTCAACTGTCGCTGCATGGGAGAACTGCATTGTTGGACACTGCTAGCCTGCTCACAGATGAGAATTGCCTTTGCTGCATCCTTAGCTACACACGCCAGTGCAAATGTCTGTCTGGTGTCCCCAGGTCTCAGGATCACATGAAGCAGCTTGTTGGTCAGTTAGGAAAATGTCATTAATCTGCCTCACCTTTGCCTCACCCTTTTCCCCTCTGTCTCAGTGTTCTGGAGCTCAGTTTTTTTCCAGAGCTTTGAAGCAACATGACTGAGTTTGGATAAAATATCAGCTTGCCTGTGAGCCTTGGCTTTCTCTGTATAGCAGGCCACAAAAGCAGAGCTTAACGAAACATGAATTAGGTACTTTCCTGAAAAGATGCTCATTTGACTGGATTCTTGCCAAGTTGTGGGGCCCCTAGGACTCATCAGATCTTAGCCATTCCTTTAATGGCCTTGCCACATTCTGGTGAGAGCCATGCTTTCTGGGAACCTTCAGTCCATTCACATAGCGCAGAAGGCAAAGGTTAGGTGACCTATTTCGGCCTGCTCTTTGCAGGAGCGAGTGTGAGCTTTCTTTCTGCGATGTCACAATGCATTAGAGAAAGGAAAGGAGTTGGCCGCCGGAGACAGATTCTGTGGCACTGTCCGTGTAGGTGTGTCTGACTGCTCATTTTGTAACCTCATGTGGAGCAGTAAGATTGGGCATCAGAATGTGTTAGTTCATTTGAGCTGTTACAAGGAAATAGCAGCAGCTCAGTGGCTCTTAAGTGACAGATCCTGTGCCCCAGTTCTGAGGCCAGTGACCTTTCTGCCTCGGCTTCCTTAGAGCTAGGATTATAGCCACGTGCCACACACACTCACCCTCCGTACTTCTTATGGGAATCGGGACACGAATCTACAAATATCGCAGTAGGAACACTTCGCTTTTGTGCAAGTTGTTTTGGGTAATGGGATATGGGGTAGTGGGAATTATTTCTTGATGGTTACTTTGACTAGATGATAGGAAATCAGAATTTTAAAATCTTTAGTAAATAAAGGAGCGCTCCAAATACAACATAATGCTGATACTTAGGTGGGACGATCGTCCCTGGAGAAGTCACCTGTTTGCTTAATGTTTCTGATAGATGACCCTGGAAAGTGGAGCTTTTCCATTGTCCCTGCAGAGTGTTACATTTGGGTATTCCCTGTGGTTGCCTTTTGTTTGCTAGAATCAAGTCATTCTCTACCTATCCTTCTTGGCCTTGAGAGGACAAACTGTAAGGTTTTCTGAAGTAAAGGACTATGGCTCAGGTGATAGAGGGAAATTTGTTGGCCACAAGCTGAGTTCCATCTTTGCCAGTGAGCATGTGACAATAAAAAGTTGTCCTACTTAGGAAGAAATAATCATTCAAATCCTAACTGTGAGTGGAGCGTCATGCTTGTTCTAGAGGATGCTAGAGGGACATTGCACAGTTCCACCTTGGGATGACCATAACACAGGTGGCTGCTTCAAAATAAATTCTTTTTTGAGATGGTGTCTCACTCTCTAGCCTTGGAACTCACTGTGTAGTCCAGGCTGGTCTCCAATTTACAGAGATCTGCCTGCTTCTGTCTCCTAAGTGCTGAGATGAAAGGTGCGCACCACCATACCTGGCCTTCGTTTTATTTTTAATAACGTGTGTGCATATGTGTCTGTGTGGGGCTTTGTTCATGTGAGTGGAGTTTTCTCAGAGGCCAGAAGACGGAGGGCTTCAGATCCTTTGGAGATGGAGTTACAGGCAGTTGTGAGCTACCCAGAGTGCTGGAAACCTAACTCTGCTTCTAAGGGCAGTATGTACCCTTAACTGGCAGCTCAACTCCTCTGCCCCAGGTGGCTTTTGAAAATGGAGACTTTTTCTTGCCTTTTAAAATATAGAACATGTTGGATATTTTATGTCTAAATATCTTCCTGTTAAATCTTTGTCTAACTGTGTCTGTGCCATGGCTCTGCCCAAAAGGAACCCCAGGGAAGTTCCAACATAAAGAGTGGAAATAGGTCAAGAAGCCTGCTTCTGAGTTTGAGAGTTAACACAACGTGGTTTTCCTTCACTGCCGTCCTTTCTAGGGAAAGTGGGTTCCATGCAGGCAGTTTGTGTTTTAAATTCTGAGGAGGGAAGCCTTACTCTGATTCCATTTGATGCACACAAAACAGGTATCTATTATATTCTAAACAATAGCAATGAGCCAGCAGGTTCTCTGTGAATTGTTTCCCTGAGGGTATACTTCAGGGGCTCAGCATAGGGCAGGTTGCAGTCTCAGAAGGAAGCAGATGCAACAGCTCCTGGACTTGAGAAGGAGCCTGCAGTGTAACTCTGAGGCTCTCTTTTTTCCTTTGGAAGATAATGTTGTGAGCAAACTGGAACGCTAGAAAGTTACGGTGTGCTAGAAAATGTAACGTTTAATGCAGACAACAAATGTAACGTTTAATGCAGACAACAAATGTTTGCTTGTCTGAGAAACTGCTATGCAGAGTGAGGGGGCCCGGAGGAGATCCCCAGTGACTGCCTGCACTTTGCCCTTCAGGGTTAACTGAACACATTTATTTATCCATGGTCCAGGAGCAACTGTCACCTCACTGACTGGGAAGCACCTTTCAGCATTGCTTCCGAGTACTTGCTACAAGGACATGCATTTAGCGACTTTGCCCTTATCCATCTGTGTGGGAGATGAGATGTCCGGGATGGAGCCATAGATAGCATAGTTCCTTTGTCAGTCAGTACTCCCTGGGCCCTAGACAGGGAGGAGGGTCAGGTGGGACAGTGGAGTGGGGTGAGCTGGCCTTGGGGGACACTTGGGTATAGTTGCTTCATATGTCTTCTAAGCACCATACCACACCGGGCTCAAATGCCGTTTGTCAGCTTTGGGCACTGGTATTGTCGGTTGCTTAGATGGTTCTTAGGTAAGCTTTTAGTGTATGTGAAAATGCTAGCACTGTTGCAGAGTATGTTTTTAAAGAGCTTAGGTTCCAGAGCTGTGCTCTTTAACCAGCATAGAGAACAGGTTCCTGTCTTGACGACTTTTGATCCAAGGAAACCATGAGACTGTTATGAGATTTCACGTTACTTCTTGTAACTGCGGTGGCGGCAGCGTTTCCCCTCCCCCACCTTTGCTGGCAGCACAGGAAGTGTCTGTAGTGAGTGGGTGGTGAGGATGCCAGCTTCAGTCTGTAGGAGAGAGCCATAGGAACACTACTCAGGCAGGGCTCTGGTTGGCAGACGACAACTGCCCAGAGACAGCTAGGAAGCTGAGGCAGGCAGCACCAGTTCAGCAGCTGGGGGAGATTCTGGAGCTGGGCACACGGTCCCCTCTCAAGGTGTCACCAGGGTTTGTGGGCAGAACATTGATGAGCTCCCGAGCCCATTCCTATCTGCAGTACAGCGACTGGCTCGTGGGAAGGAGACTGGGGCAGGAGACATCAGGATACCAGAGGGAGAGAGCAAACCCAAGGGCATCATCAGGGCTCTGGACAGTCCTGGCACCAGTGGGAGTGGGTCAAGAAAGACCTGCCCTGTGCAGACATGTGTGGAGCCAGCACATCACCTCTCCTTTCTCTGGAATCTATAAACAGCGAGAATTCCTTTCCCCTTAAAGGGGGGGGGGGGAGGAGAAAGAAGAGCAAAAAACCAACCACAACTGGTTTGAATAGAAATGAGACAAGTTGCTAATGAAGCTTAGGAACTAATAAAGCAATTAAGAGTGATGCAATTACAGCTTAAAGAGATAGTTAATAGGTTTGAAAGATTATTAAGACACACTCTCAAGTCCTGCCTATTATGTTACATAGTCAGTTCAGGCGTCTGTGGAATCTCCAGGATCAGTCAGTTCCAGTGACTGCCCCAGTCTCTGGTTTGCAAGTCTTACAGTTTGATGTCGGTTACCCAGACCTGTGCTTGTGCTTATATAGACCATAGAAAATGGTAGCGCACAGTGCTTTCTTGGAAAACAGAAAAACTTGGCCAAGCTACAGGGTCCCTCTCAATTTAAGTTATTGTGGGCATGTGTAAATGACTCATTGGAGCTTAAGCATTTATTGAGGCAAAGTGAGGGGCCATATATGAATTTGCAACAAAAACTGACAGTGCACATAACAGTTTTTTTTTGCAAGAATTCATAGAACACAAAGCCCCCTAGCTCTGGTCATCCATGATATATGTCCCCAGGCAACTGTCCCTTGGACTTCTGTCCCTGGGCTGTCCTTCCTCACTTGAGTGCTGTTGCCCATCTAGGTTGGGTGAAGGGAGGTGGCTTGCAGCCCTGTTCAGCCTGACATCATCATCTTTCTGCTTTTATGGCAGACTAAACATTGCATAATCCCAGAATGAACACAGAGGGACCGTGCAGCCAGTTAACAGGGCTCTCAGGCTGGGGAGGGAGCACAACGGCTGGGGGGAACGTTCTGTGACCTGGATCTGTGAGCGATCTGGATAGGGGCTGTGGCACCTACAAACCGCTGGACAAACCTGGAAACTCGTCTGCACAAGCTCCAGCATGTTCCGTTGCAATCGCAGTGACAGTGTGCCAGGCAGTGACTGCAGCCCAGTGATTTGATGGGTAAAGTTGCATGAAAACGTATTCTGCAGGGCATAAGGGCATAGCATAGTCACATGTAAAAACCACTGTCTCAGCATGAAGACGAGGTGTGGGATCTTTGCTGTCCCCAGCCTTAGCACGCACACTAGCTTGAGAATACTTTAGGTCACTGAAGCCCCTGATGTCCAACAGGGTGACATCTCCAGTCAGAGGAGGAGGAGCAGAGGGGATGCAAACTCTGTGTGCTTCTGAGTTACATCACCTGGACTCTTCCTGGCCCTGGGAAATGGGAGAAGATCTTAGCATAACAACTGAACCAGCAAGGCGATGTCTATGTATGGCTCTTTCTACCAAGACTGTGCCTGCTGTCTCTGGTGTGCTTGCACCTGATATGAGGAACATCAGGTGCAATCCACATCCTTGAATGGAAAGGGGACACAAGCTGTGCAGGGCCTCAGGCCTTCCTTCTGCTCAGGCCTCAAGCACAGTGCCGTGTGTATCTCTGGTGACATAGAGGTGACCCAAGGGGCCTGTGTCCAGTCCATCATATCTTTCATGTAGAAGAGCTGGCTGCCAGGAGCTGGTCATGTTCCTCTGAGCCCCTGTATGAGCTCAGTGCCCTGCGAGCCATGCCTAGCGCAGAGCTGGTCCTGGAGAGCTCCCACCTCTCAGTTAAGGCAGCATCCAACCCAGACACTGAGTCCTCACACAGGGGTTCTCTCAATTTTTAACTCTTCTCTTCAAATAATAATGGTAATAAGCCTACCTAAATTCTTTTTTATGTATATAAAACACTCCAGAAGAACCTTAGTGGTGAGATGCTTTAGAAAAATAACCTCGTCCCCAGGTTTTGGACTATATCTCTTTCTCTCTCTGTCATAAGCAAGATATTGAATTACAAGAATATTTATTTATTTCAAATGGATAATTTGAAAAATTATGGCCTGGCAGGCTGTGTGCATGTGCGCACAAGTATATGTATTTTCAGTAATAATGCTGAGCTTTGATAAGAGGCAAAAAAAAAAAACAAACCCAAAAACAAAACACACACACACACACACACACACACACACACACACACACACACACACACACACTCAGTCTTTGCGTGTACGCCTGCAGCTGGATGTAGAGATGAAGTCTTTACAATTGCTGTGAGAGTCATGACAACCTCTAAGAAAGCAGCAAAGCATATTTTTCCCAGAATGCAAGATCAAAACACCTGAAGTGCCAGGCACGCATAGAAGAGCCAACCATCGCCAAAGAGGGCTTCCTCCCAGTGTTCTCTCAGAGGGAGTCGTGGGTGAACTTCAGCTCCCTCGGTTCCCTTCTCCTCTCATAGATGAGTGGTCCGTCAGAGCACGACTCATGGGTCCAGAGAACAACAGATGAATGAGTTCCAGGCCATTTGACAAGCAACTCTACAAATATTTCCTGAGTATTTATGGGAGACAGAGTCTGTGTTAGCACGTGGGACAGGATCGCCAGCAGGATGTGGTGTGGCTCCCTTCAGAGTCACAATCTGTTTGGGAGCTCAGACATAGAAGAGAGGGTTTTCCAACCTCCGTGGAACAGTGAAGTCTCCCGTGTCCATAGCCCAGTGCTAGATGCCTTATGCCTCTCAACTTGCAAGCCCCAAGTCAGTTCCTTTCTTCTTTCCATCCCTGCTGTCCATCTTCTTCACGTGTGCATACTTGTGTGGGTGCTTGCACACACAGAGACATAGATACACATACCGAGGCACACACAGGTATCACAGACACACAGCAGCAGTAAGGTATCATGTTTTATGCTAATGTGAAATGCATTAGTATTTTATTTATGTATAAGTGTCTATGTGTGCACATGTGTGTAGAGAACAGAGATTGTCTTCTTTTACTGCTCTTCACATCATTAGAGCTCACTGATTCAGATAGACTGCTGGGCCAGTGAACACCGGGATCTTCCTGTCTCCACCTTCCCCATGGTGGCATTATGGGCACATGCTGCTGTACCCAGCTTCTTACGCGGATCCTGGAAAGCTGAGCTTAGGTCCTTGTATTTGTGTCAGGAAGGTCAAAGCACTTCATTGTAGAAGTTAAAACCCATTCGACCTTCTCAGTGTGTTACCATGCTTCCTTGAGGAAGTCAATCACACACACATTGGACAGACATTGATTTCCTACTGGTAATTTTAGCAGACAGCATCAGCTGCTGACTGCCTCCTAAAGACTTCTAGAGAATGAGGCGCTCAGCTGTGACTCAGGCATTGCCATGGAGGGATGCTGAATTTGCCAAGGAGACTGACTAACTCAGAATTATTAATTAGGAGAACCTCTGCTTATTAGTCTGTGGGAACTTTATTTTCACTTTGTAGGAAAGATATTTTGGATAGGTTATTTGTAAAAGGAGAATGGCAATCTACAATAATAACAACAACAAAGGGTATTCTGGTTTAGCTTAGGGTGTTGAAAGCCATAAGTGAACATGGCTAACAACAAAAATAGATGCAGGTCGTCTAAAAGGGGGATGGTGTTTCTTCAACCTTTAAATGGAACAAGGCAACCAGGTAAGCTTCCTCCTGTGGAATGCTGTCTAATGTGAGGGTCATATGGCATGGGGAATTTAGCTGTGGCCAGGATAGAAGCAGACATAGCATCCTCATAGTGGATAAAAAGATGGCCACTGAGTGTGGGCTATGAACCAGTTTAAATCCCCAGAATCCTTAATATAGAGAGTCTCCGTGTGTCTCCAGATCTTGTGTATAGCTCTTCTCCACTGGCCTTGACTGCATGGGCAAGAGAGCAGGGGAAAGGCAGTGACTCTCTGTGGAAGAGTCGTGAGGCAGAGAAGAGGAAATCCAGCTCCTAAATGGTCTCTTATAGGATGCAAAGCCAGAATCTCTTGGGTGAGGGGGAAAGGGATTTTACTAGGGGGTGGTAGAAATTAAAGATGGCCACTCAGAGTGAGATCAGGGAGATTCCCATGCTGCACCTGTGGAGTCTGCAATTAAGAAATGGCAGCAGCCGTTGCTCTGCTGCTGCATATGAGGAAGGCACACAGAGACAGAAGGAGAGGCAGAATCAAGCACCGCCCACTGCTGAGAGAGTCAGAGAGCTGGCATGTATGTCCTGAGCTGAGGAAGAGAAGACAGCTGCCCCCAGAGAAAGCTGGGAGTCATCCTATCCCGAATGTCCCCCAGGAAGGCTGATGGTAGCCTCTTGGTGGGCCATTATGAAACATGGACAAGAGGACCAGAAAACACCACCATCTTGTTCCTTAGCAGGCAGCAAGATATGCAGCAACTTGCTGCCCATGGGGTAAAGACACTGAAAGTCCCATAGCGAGAACAGGAGATCTGAGGTGTTCCCTGGGAGGTGGTGCTACTGTGTCCAGGGAAGGAAGCTGGAACAAGAGACGAAGGAATTTAGTAAGGTTGCTGGATGTAAGGCAAATACAGGAAGGTCAGTTATATTTATATTTGTATTTATATTTGTATTTATATAGATAACAAAACTTGAATTTAAAATAATACATAATAACATCTAGTGACACTAAACAATAAATATTATATAATATGTACAGGCTTTACATATTGAAAACTACAAAAGGCTGCTGACGGGAAGAAAAGAATTCTACAAACAGAATACTCATGGACTGACAAATGGCTCAATGGGTAACGGCACTTACTCAGCCTGACTGCCTGAGTCTGATCCTTGGATCCAATGGTAGAAAGAAAACATTCCTGTAAGTGGTTCTTTGATTTCCACATGCATACCATGTTTTACACACACACACACACACACACACACACACACACACACACACACACACACACACACACACACGCCACCACCACCACCACCACCACCACCACCACCACCACCACCACCACCACCACCACCACAACAACAACAACAACAAGGTAATGAGAACTTGAAACCTGAAACACTGAGACTGTGAGAGCAAGCATAGGCAGTGCCCTACAAGATACAAGGGAAGGAAAAGGCGTTCTGAACTGGACTCCATCCACTCAGGGATTGAGGCCAACAGTTGACAAATGGGACCTCAAATACTAAAAAGCTTTTGTGCAGCCAAGAAAACAATCAACTGAGTGAAAACCTACAGAGGGGGAGAGAACCTTTGCCAGCTATGACGGTAAACGCATGACAGATGGTTACTATCCATAATATCCTTATAGGAACTAAATAATAACAGTCATAATAATAATAATTATATTATAATATACTTCTGCCTTAGTTAGGGATTTACTGTTGTGAACAGACACCACGACCAATGCAATTATAAAGGACAATGTTTAATTGGGGCTGGCTTAGAGGTTCAGAGGTTCAGTCCAGTATCATCAAGGGGGGAGCAGGGCAGCATCCAGGCAGGCATGGTGCAGGTAGAGCTGAGAGTTGTACATCTTCATCTGAAGGCTGCTAGTGGGAGATTGGCTTCCAGGCAGCTAGGGTGAGGGTCTTATAGCCCATACCACAGTGACACACCTACTCCAAAAGGGCCACACCTCCTCCAACAAGGCCACACTTCCAAATAGTGCCACTCTCTGGGCCAACCATATATAAACCATCACAACTGTATAATACATAAAAATAATATTATATTATAAATATAAAATAAATATTTTAAATATTGTTATAACTTTACATAACAAAATAAATATTATAAATAAATATTAAAAATAAAGATAATAAATGACTCAGTAAATAAAGCTATGGATCTGAACGGAAAATTATCCAAAAAAGAAAGAAAAGTGGGTAAGAAATCTTAGAAAGTGCTTAACATCTTGGGCCATCAGGAAGATGCATTGAGAGGATTTCATCTCATGGCAGCCAGAGTGGATAAAAGCAACCAAAACAACTGCTCGTAACTGCCTGGGGGTCATGGGGAGAGGAGCACCCTTATCCACTGCTGGTGGGACTGCAATGGGGTAGCCTCATCCACTGCTGGTGAGATTCTAATGGGGTAGCCTCATCCACTGCTGGTGGGACTGCAATGGGGTAGCCTCATCCACTGCTGGTGGGTCTGCAATGGGTTAGCCTCTCTAATTCTCAACTCAGAGTTGAGAAGTTTCACCTGTCAAGGCACTGCCTTTTCAAAGAGACTGAGACCCAGTGTGCCACAAGTAAAAACTGTAGCATTTCTTCTCAGAGAATGTGTCAAGGCGCCTCTTCAACTTGTGGAAGTGCAAAGGACATAGATAGTCACATCTCTGAAAAGCAAGAATAAAGCAGGCAAACCCATACCGCGCATGTGAGGGCCATGCGTAGAGATTGAGTAATGGAGGCAGTTTGCTGTTGGTATGAAAACCAACACACCAGTGAATGGAACCACAGAAAGAGACTTCTGACATTGTGGTCAATTGATTTTTACACAGATGTCGGGATATTTCACCGGGAAAAGAAGGATCTTTTCAACAAATGGTGTTTGAGCAACTGGATGTTTGTTTAAAAACATGATAATGCAAATATGAAAGGAAGGATTCAAAGTATCCCTATTTTTAGGTGTTAGGATTCTGTCCAGGAGAGACCCCAAAGGCTCACCAGGAAACACCTGGAGCTAGCAAACACTGCTGTAAAGTGGTAGGTTACAAAATTAAGATACCCAGTAGCCTTTTTATATACCACTGACAAATAGTCTGAGAAAGAAATCAGGGAAACAATCCCATTCATAATACAAAACAAACAAAACGAGAAAAACCCAAACAACCTTCCCAAACCCACAACGCATGCAAACCTACCCAAGGAAGCGAAAGACCTACAGAATTGCAACTATGAAACACTGAGGAACAGAAGAAAATGCACATGGATTAGTGGGGTTAATATTGTGAACATGGCCATCTTCCAAAATCAATCTACAGATTCAATGCAATCGCATACAAATTCCAATGCTTGAAGCATCACCCTGATTCATCTCAAGTTATACTGCAGAGTCATAGTCATAAAAACAATATGGCACCTGCACAAAACCCGACACAGTGATCAGTAGAGTCAAGGACCTAGATATAGGTACTATCCTCACATACAGATGCCTGGCTCCTTTTTTGCAAGGATGCCAAAAAATACACATTAGAGATAAGACACCATAAAAAATGGTATTGGGAAACTGGATATCTCGATGGAGAAACATGAAACTTGATCCTTCTCTCTCATCCTGCATATGAATGCACCAACGATCTCAGTGTTGTATCTGAAACTTCTGGAAGAAAGAGTATGGAGTACATTTAAGGTTATTCACTCATCCAAGGACTTCCTGAGTAGGAGTCTGATCACTCAGGAAATGGGACTGGCAGACACCAAGTGGAACTTCCTGGAATTAATACGCTTCTACACTGCAAAACAAACTGGTTTGTTTTTTGTTTTTGTTTTTTTTTGGTTTTTTCGAAACAGGGTTTCTCTGTAGCCCTGGCTGTCCTGGAACTCACTCTGTAGACCAGGCTGACCTTGAACTCAGAAATCCGCCTGCCTCTGCCTCCCGAGTGCTGGGATTAAAGGTGTGCGCCACCACCGCCCGACAAAGATTTATTTATTTTATGTATTGAGTACACTGTCACTCTCTTCAGATACACCAGAAGAGGGCATCAGATTCCATTACAGATGGTTGTGAGTTACCATGTGATTGCTGGGAATTGAACTCAGGACCTCTGGAAGAGCAGTCAGTGCTCTTAACCACTGAGCCATCTCTCTAGCCCTAAAACAAACTGTTAATCAGCAGAAAAGACAGCCTGCAAAGAGAAAAGGTTTTCCAGCCATACATCTGATGAAGGATTGATGTCTAGAATATACAAAGGACTTTTTTTTTAAAGCCCTAAAGAGCAACAAAGCAAGCAACTAAATTAAAATCTGGTCTACTGAACTGAACAGAGTTCTCTCAGGAAGCGCTGCAGATGTGTGAATAGCACTTTTAAAGGGTCATCTTTAGCCACCAAAGAAACACAGAACTACCTTGAGATTTCACCATATTCCAGGCAGGAGGGCTTAGATCAAGGAACACAGACAAGCAATGCTGGCATGGCCCTGCGGAATGGCGAATGCTCGTGGGAATGTGAACTGGTGCAGCTGCTGTGGCAGCCCATGTGGTAGTTTCTCAGGGAACTAGCAATGGATCTACTGCCTGACCCAGTCTACTGTCTGGCCACATACTCAAAAGACTCTATTCCTGCTATAGAGATGCCTGCTCATCCATATTAATTAATTGAATAATTAATATTATTCACAGTCGCTAGGACATTGGAACAGATGTCCATCAATGAGTGAAGAGATAATGGAAATACAGTATCGATGCACAGTGGAGTTTTGGGGAGGGGGTTGGAGAAGTAGCTTTACTTTTCTGTTTGCTTATAAATTCTGTACACTTAATCAACAGAGTTGCTGAACTAAATCACAGGAAACAGTATTTAGAGTGACAGCTTACAGAGAGGAGTGGTCGGAGATCTCATGTTTACGTAGGACTGTTGCCTTCTGCAGACAGAAGATAGTTCCTCATTTGTCTACATGGTTGGCTCTGCAGCCTCCACCACAGTGGAATTTTACCCAGCAAAACAGAAAGAAGCAATTTGTAGGTGAGCTAGTGGAGAGAACGAGAAAACAAAATGCTGAGTGAAGTAACCCACACTTGGAAAGACGACTTACGTTCTTACTCTGTGTGGATCTTTAGTATCAAAATCTTTAGATTTGTATGTTTGACCTTGAGTCCATGTAGAACCCGGGAGACTATAGGGGGCCATTGATGTGGGGGGGAGATTTTAAGGGAGGAGGATAGGAGAACACAGATGATACTTAACACCCTCAATAATTCAGAAAGCGCAAATTGAAAACGTGCTGAGGTTGTACTGTCTGGCTACTGAGGTGCCTAAACTTCAATGCGGAATGGTATTAAATGCGGACCAAGGCAAGATGTGCTGGCTGTTCTTCATGGTGGGTGAGAACACAAAACAGCACAGCTACTTTGAGAAACCACTGGAATGTACCTTATAAAGATGAGTATCCACTTACCTTGAACTTAATAATCCGCTCTTGGATAGTGACCTAAAAATGTCTACCAGATACCTCCCTGTGGACATTTATAGTAGTTTTACTCAAAACACACACACACACACACACACACACACACACACACACACCACACACCAGAGTCACCTCAAATGTCTATCAGCTTGTGCAAAGATAAACATTGTATTCCACTTGTACAAATGAAAGACCAAGCCAAAGGTCCACACGATGTGGGAGCATCTTAACAGTACCAGTTGTAGTGAAAAAAGCCAGTCCCAACACCATAGTGTATACACACTGTCAGTGAAGTCCAGGCTGCAGGAGGACACACTGGTCACAGAGACACACAAAGGACATTTCACCGTGGTCACTTGACTGCATGAATTTGTCTAAGTTCATTGATGTGAGGCCAGGACTGCAGCTCAGTTGGTGAAGTACTGGCCTGGAATGCACAAGGCCTCGGTGGCCCACACCTGTACTCCTATCATTCAAGAGGTAGAGACGGGGAACAGAAGTTCAGAGTCATCTGTAGCTATACAGCACGTTGGGCGCTAGCCTGGGATACAGAAGATTGCTAAAAACACTTATCAATGGGAACTGTCTTGTATGTATAAATAAAAGAGATCTCTAAAATATAAGCGTTAGGAAGTTACAGTTCCAAAAACTCTATAATAAACGCTTATGCTTAGTCACGAGCTCTGTCAATTTGGGCCCCATTCACATAGACTGCTGACGCCTCATCTCTGCTTTGCCCCATAGAATGGACTCTGATCAGAGCCTGAACTGCGAATCTGTTTCTTTCATCACTTCTAAGAGTCCTTTTTTATCCTTTATGGAAATATCTGTGACTCTCTGAATCATGTGTTCTGCATCATGGATTCAATCAAAGGGACTGAGAATACCTAAAAACCCACATCTGTACTAAATACGTACGAATTATTTTGGTTTAATGTTCCTGAAAACATGCCGCCTAGCAACTAAGTGTTTATCTAGTGTGCACAATGTGTTTCGTGTTCTAGGTGATCTAGAGATGATCTCAAGGACACAAGAAATCTCATATGCAAATTGCTCAAGTATCCACGGGGAGCCCAGCATCCACTCCCCCATAAACAAACTGTCTCATGGTCATGAGGATAAAATGGTTCCAGGCCATGCCAGTGGTTGGCTAAATACCTTCATGTAGTAAGCACCTACTCTCTGTTCACCACTGTGATCATTTGTGTTTCTTATGGGAGAAAAAGTTTGCTGAACATCTTAATTAAGCAAATGGATATGACGCCAAGATGTTTTCAAATACATTGGCAAGATCTACTTGTAATACGACATTTTAATATGAGAATTGCAAGTAAAATTTGGTTCTTAAGGTATTATGGATAAAGACAACAATTCATGAATGTTTAGTTTGTCCCATTGTGTGGGCTTGAAAACCATAAACCGCTTACAAAGTATCTCAGCAATTCACAATTTCATAAATTCAGACCGTTTCCCTTCATAGCTCATGTAAATAGCATTGAACATTAAAATAAGCAATTATCAAAACGTTGTTAGCTTTCTGGCACTCACAGCGTTTGATTCTTACATTGTGAACAGCTCTCTTCTCACGAGATGGATGTAGGAAACGTCTCAAGGAGAGACTGGACCTTAGGCATGCTGTGTGGGTATGTTTAGGGCAGCAGGCAATGTAGCCGAGAGTAGTGTTGCCTGGGGTTCCAAGCCTAAGCCCCAGCCTTCACCATAATTCATTCACACTGGATAAGAACGCAGGGCCAGCCTCTAGCATCTCTTGCTCCAGGCGAATCCAACAATATAATTGGAATCCTTACCTGGTTCTGCCCCAAACTGCTAGACCCTGCCCAGCCTCCCATCCAGCATATGCAAATAGTTCTCCTCCTTGCTGGACCAGTGCTTCTCCTCCTTACTGGACCAGTGCTCCTTCTCCTTGCTGGACCAGTGCTCCTCCTCCTTGCTGGACCAGTGTTCCTCCTCCTTGCTGGACCAGTGCTCCTCCTCCTTGCTGGACCAGTGCTCCTCCTCCTTGCTGGACCAGTGCTTCTCCTCCTTACTGGACCAGTGCTCCTTCTCCTTGCTGGACCAGTGCTCCTCCTCCTTGCTGGACCAGTGTTCCTCCTCCTTGCTGGACCAGTGCTCCTCCTCCTTGTTGGACCAGTGCCCCTCCTCCTGGGCTGTGCTCGTGAATACTATCCTCACCAGCCAAGAACCCTGTTACTCTTCCTATGATCACTCAAACCATTCCCAAGTGTCTCCAAAGGCCAAGTCAGAAATGTGTGCATTTCATGTTCTTCCTGAATTCTACACGCCTAAAGGGAACCCCCGTCCAAAGAAGCTTCTCTGAGCTTCTCAGTTGTCACTGCCCTCACTGCCAAATCCTTTTGCCTGACTTGGGTGTGGTGCCAGGCCCTGCATACATAGCCAGCTGCCCAGAGGTGTGTTCTCGTTGTGGTAAGAAGACACAAGATTGCTCAGCACACTCCTGCACACGGAGCAGTGTTACCAATGACAGTCTGCTGCCAGGTATCAGATCTTTAGAATGCGCTCACCTTGTCTGGTAAGCCTGTGTGTCTTGGCTAACAACCCTCCACTTACCATACCCCCCCACCCCCAGCCTGGTCACCATCAATCCATCCTGCTTCTGTACTGAAGGTGAGGTTAGGATCCATACTGTGCGCCTCAAAACCAAGGGATAAGGAGAAAGACTATCAGTCGTATGACTCTTAACATCTATCTGTATGCAAATCCAAGAATAGTCAGAAATACAACCTTTTCATAGTGGTGTAGGGTTAACTTTCCCTGTGTGGATTTGTTGAGGACCAGCAATGAGTTGGTTTCTTCTGCATCTCTCTTACAATATCTTCACTATAACCTGAGACAATGTCAGAGCAGAGCTGGAGATGCAGCTTGGTAGTAAAATGCTTGCCTTAAAAGGTCCTGATTCCACAACTAACATTGGCCACAACAACAACCGCACACACGTACGCACGCACACACCTATGTACACACGCACGTATGCATGCACTCACGTACACACGTAAGCACGCACGCACTCAGTAAAGTTCGGGGGAGAGTGCTGCGAGAGACCGAGGAGTACAGCTCTTATCCAGGGCTCTGTTTCATAAGTTGCAGAAAAGTGCAACGGTAGGAGGGGCTTTTTTGTTTGTGTTTGTTGTTGTTGCTTTTGTTTTGTTTTTTTTAAATTCTCAGTGAAAGCCATTTACCCACTTAAGCTTTTGCAGAAGGCAAATTGCATTTACCTGTGAACAGGAGAGTAGGTGATGGATCCTGGAGTCCTCTGCCCTGCAGGTCAGCTGAAGGCAAGGCTAGACCTTCCGCAGGCCTGTGTGCTGAGCATAGAACTGCCAGATACGCTTTTCTACAGGGTTATGTGCAGTAACATGGTCATCTATTTCCACAATAAGAAAACTACAGTGAGTTTTAGATTTTAAAAAATCCATTAACCTGGAGTTTGTTTGGAAGCTGAAGACAGAAATATGGAAAATTTATATTCTATGCTCCTTTTTACCCCAGACACTTAATAAAATTCGCACGCTTCCCTCAGGAGCTTAAAATACCCAGTGACCTAGAAAAGTTGCCAAAGGAGAACATTTATTTATGTCCTGTGTTTTTAACAACTATTTGGTGAGTGTGGCTCAGTTCAGTCTTTCAGACTGGCTTGTTCCTGTTCTCTTTACTTTCTTCTCACAGTTGGTGTGAAAGGCAGAACCACAGGGTGACAGCCAGGCACAGGGACCCGCTCTTTCTTGCTAGGGCACTTTATTTGTAAATTGATAGAGAATCCTCATTCCCAAGAGACGAGTGGTGTTGGGAGACAAGGCTTTAAGCTAGGATTTAGTCATAAGGTGGGGCCTCATGGGTAGGATTAGTGACCCTACAGCAGAGACCCAGAGAGGTGTCTCCCTCCTGGACCATGTGAAGACTCATTCAAGGTCCCACAGAGTTGTCCAGTCTGTGGTACGCCAGACTAAACCCAAGTACCTCGAGAAAGTCTTCAAGGACCAAGGACAAGCCACAGCAGATGAGGCTGGCCTGGCTAGAAAGCTCTTCATTCATGGCGTTGTCTCGAAGTGAGGGCTTACATCTCTTTATTTCTAGAGTAGACATCAGCTCCTAGATGCAGAGAGATCAGGGGCACACTTAGCTATGCTCCTGTTTGCTGGCCTCATCTTGTCGCCCTATCCTGTAGCAGTCCCTGTGAGAACTTCTCCAACCACATGGAGATACCTCATCTCTCCTGCTTTGAGAGAGGTATTCAAGCAGCTGGTCTTAAAGGAGCTTTTGGAATCTTTGGCCAGGGAGAAAGCACTTTGGGAGATTGCTTCAGGTGTAGAAGCTGAGCGATATTCCAGTCCCATTAATGGCCTCATAGGAGTAGGGAGTGGGGTGGGGGGAGTGCCTTGGAGTGGGCACTATCGCTGTCTGGGGAAGCAGGTCTGCTTGTCTGGGGTGCCACACTGTCACCTCACTGTTTAGCTCAGTGCCCTTGGAAGTGTGGGGGCCGAGATCACCATGGCAGCAGAGAAGGCATAGCACATTTTGGCTTTTAGCTGTTTTGATGTGATTTGTTTTTCATATTTTAAAACACATGAGAATGTGCATGCATCCACATACATAAATGTTTGCATACAAATAAAAAGATTGAACTAAAGACAAGGTTAAATATTCAAGTTTTATTTGAAGTGTAAATGGCCACAGAGACGTTCTTTACTAATATAGCTTAGGGTTCCCAGACTGGATGAACCACACAGCCAGCAGAGTCACCATCTATGGAGTGGGCTGTTCTAGGCTTCAGTGGTTCCTACTTAGGTGAAGAACTGCAGCAGGTCAAATGCTGGTTTGGGCTCATACCACAATGCTGTCATTGTCCAAACTCAGACCCGCTTACAAACTTTGCTTAACCCATCTATCATGAAGTACCTGGGTAACACTGTCTCCTGGATGTGGAGGTATGTGCACAAAAATCTATATCCATGAGCAAGAACACAAATACACACGCATAAACACATGCACAAACTTGTCAAAGGGCAGCAACGCACAAAAATGGCAATTTAAAAAATATTACCAAGTATTTAGTCTTCAGATTTCTCAGCGTCCGGGCTTTAAGTTTACTTTGAATCAAGATCTAACTGTGATTCCTATATAGTCATGGACTACATGTACAACCGTGGTCTCAAAGACTGCAGTGGAGCTGGGGACACCTCAGCCTGTATTTTAAGCTAGGCGTAAATACACCAATACTTCTGTAGGGTTGCAACTGCAACAGCGATGTGCTCTATGGCCCTGGCTCTTCCATTTCGCTGTCCATTCGCTAACTGGAGAATTTTCTTCAGAGAAGTTTGTAGCTCACATAAGAAAAATCCAGAACCAATAACTCTATAAATTGGGGGTAAATTCATTTTCATGGTTCCTTCTGGGAAAATTATAAGATCTGGGATTGTGTGATCTGCATTCATTCATTCATTCATTCACCTATCTGGAAGTATGTGTCCAGTCTCTGTGTGCCAAACATGGCTTCAGGGTGGACAAACGCATGTTCTCTTGCTGAGTTCTTAATGAGCTAAAACAGATGGATGAGCCAACACAGAATGGAAATGCTGTGTGGAGCGAGAGTGGTTACACTTACTGTGACTTCTTTGCATCTGTCTCAGAAGCAGAAAGCCTCCACAGCAGGTTATTGTAATGCTTTTGGAGGCCGGAAGTACAAGGCCAAAGTGCCAGAGGGATTTGTTTTTTTAAGGCCTTGCTCCTTGACTTGCGGGTGACCACCATTTTTCTGAGCACACAAAACCAAGGCATCTTTGCATCTAGGCTTCCTAATCCAGGGGCAGAGTAGATCAGAGACCCCCTTGCAGCCTCGTTTTCACACATTCATTCCTGAGAGGCCCTGACTCAAATGTAGTCATGCCGAGTTGAGATACCAGGCATTAGGATTTCAACATGAGACTTTTTTTTTTTTTTTTGATGGAGGTTAATACCGAGGAAAATGCTAAAGTGGACTCACTTTAAAGTTTTTTTTATTTTTTATTTTTTTATATTTTGATACTTTATTTACATTTCCAATATTTCCCCCTTTCTAGGTCTCTTCTTTGAAAACCACCTATCCCCTCCCCCTCCCCCACCTCTATGAGGGAATTCCACCTCCCACCCACCCGCCCGCCCACTCCCATATTCCCACCTTGACATTCCCCTTTACTGGGGCCTCTCCTCCCCCTGATGGCCAACAAGGCCCTCCTCTGCCACATATGTGGTCCGAACCATGGGTCCCTCCATGTGTATTCTTTGGTTGGTGGTTCAGCCTCCATGAGGACTGGGGATGGGGGTGGGGGGCTGGGTCAGGCCAGTTGACACTGTTGCTCCCTTCATGGGGCTGCAGACTCCCTCAGCTCCTTCAGTCCCTTCTCCAACTCCTCCATCTGGGACCTCACTCTCAGTCCAACAGTTGCTGTGAAGTGAAACTTGGGTATTCCAAACATTTCGGCTAATATCCACTTATCAGTGAGT
>CM052717.1:15127913-15151517 GCA_028551405.1 Uromys caudimaculatus | reverse complement strand
AGGATGTTGAACATTTCTTTAGGTGTTTCTCAGCCCTGCGAATTTCCTCAGTTGAGAATTCTCTGTTTAGCTCTGTTCCCCATTTTTTTTTGATGGGGTTATTTGGTTTTCTGGAGTCTAACTTCTTGAGTTCTTTGTATATGTTGGATATTAGCTCTCTACTGGACATAGGATTGGTTAAGATCTTTTTCCAATCTGTTGGTTGCCGTTTTGTCCTATTGACAGTGTCCTTTGCCTTACAGAAGCTTTGCAATTTTATGAGGTCCCATCTGTCAATTCTTGATCTTAGAGCATAAGCCATTGGTGTTCTGTTCAGGAACTTTTCCCCTGTACCATGTGTTCGAAGCTTTTCTCCACTTTCTCTTCTATTAGATTCAGTGTATCTGGTTTTATGGGGAGGTCCTTGATCCACTTGGACTTGAGCTTTGTACAAGGAGATAGGAATGGATCAATTCTCATTCTTCTGCATGTAGACCGCCAGTTGACCCAGCACCATTTGTTGAAAATGCTGTCTTTTTTTCCACTGGATGGTTTTAGCTCCTTTGTCGAAAATCAAGTGACCATATGTGTGTGGGTTCATTTCTGGGTCCTCAATTCTATTCCATTGATCTACCTGCCTGTCACTGTACCAATACCATGCAGTTATTATCACTACTGCTCTGTAGTACAGCTTGAGGTCAGGAATGCTGATTCCCCCAAAATCATTTTAAAGTTTTAAGGCTACTGTGTGAGGCAGGTGAGCAGGAGATAGCTGAGAAAGGCTGGGGGTGAACATGGCCCATCAGGAGAACTGCCTGCTTCCAGGAATGATGGAGGTTCTCCTAGGGTGAGGATATCAGGAGGTGACTTGGTTCTGTGCTACAGCCAGCATGACTGTGGGCAATGCTGGAACTTGGGAGAGGGGGAAGTGGTAGACAAAGACACAGGACTCTGGGTTCACTTCAGAATGAACAATTTTTATTTTTCTCATTGCTCTTTACATATTGTCTATTAGCTACTAAAGAGAACACTGCAAGTAGAGCTTGAGCAACCCACCTCTTTGACTCCTTCCTCTGAATCCTTTCTTCCATTCTTTTTTTCTTGTCTCTGTGGCCTTGTCCCCCACCCCCCCAGAACATTCCTCCTAGGCCTTATCTCATGTCTGTAGTTTTCTGCAATCCACATCTGGGTTAGGGTTTGTGCCTGAGAAGGAACTGCAGAGCATCTGGACCCCAACAGATCCTGATAGATTTGGAGCTTAGCCACCATTGGATGTAGAGGGTGAGGCAAGAGAGGCCAGCAGGTCAGTGCTCAGGTCTATAACTGGACAACTATTAAGGAAGGAGAGATCTGGAGATACTGTGAAAGGGGAGTCATAGCTAAGTTTGACCTCCATGATTTGAGGGGTATGCTAGTGCCCAGGCATCTCCTTTTAGTCCCTCACCTAGGGGGATAGAGTGTCCACTATGTCCTAGGCACAGATGTACAGCAGTGCCCCTTCAGTGGCTAACAGAACTACAGAACCATTAAGTGCACAGTGATCCTTAGCCTTCATGCAGCTAACATTTTGGGCTAGATGACTATGCCAGTGACTGTGTTGTACACCATCTGATGTGACTATCAGAAGTCCAGCAGTGTCCCTGCCTTCCCCTAGCTATAGCAGGCAGGACTGTCTGTGCCCTCAAGAAATTACTATAGAAGCAAAGAGATGTGTGCTTTGTGTGTGGTGGTTTGTATCAAGCTTAGCCAATGTTTTTATCATTTGGTTTTGTTTATGATAGTATTGGTGATTGAACCTAGGCCTCGTGCTTGTAAGCAAGTGCTTTACCAGTAAGCCACATCCCCAGCCCTGTTTTATTTCAAAATAGGATTATGCTATTTAGCTCATACTGTCTGTCTTAGTTAGGGGTTTTTTGTTTGTTTTGTTTTGCTGTGATGAAACAGCATGACAAAGAGCAAATTGGGAGGAAAAGGTTGATTTGGCTTACACTTCCACATTGCTGTTCATCACTGAAGGAAGTCAGGACAGGAAGTCAAACAGGGCTGGAACCTGGAGACAGGAGCTGATGCAGAGGCCATAGAGGGATGCTGCTTACTGACTTGCTTCTCATGGCTTGCTCAGCCTGCTTTCTTATAGAACCCAAGACTACCAGCCCAGGGATGGTACCACTCACAAGGGCTGGACTCTCCCCCATTGATCACTGTGCTTTATAGCTGCCTCCAATGGAGGCATTTCCTCAAAAGAGGCTCCTTCCTCTCTGGTGGCTCTATCCTGTATCGAGTTGACACAAAAACAGCCAGTATTATCCTCTTGCCTAAGCCTTTTGAGTAGATGGGAGTGAGTCCATGTGCGTAGCTCAACATCCTGGACTCATGACAAGAAACCCTAGACCCTGGCTCCATCCTCTAGTAACTATTGTGTAGATCCTGGAGATAAACTCCTGATTTATACTGTGTTTAAAACTTTATCTGTGAGTGATTCTTATTGATTTTTACTTGTGTCAAACTTAGGTAATGGGTGACTACAGATTTTGTTCTCAAACTAGTAACCACCCATTCTTAGTATAGTAATTAGTTCATAATAATTAAGCAACATAATTGAGGGCCTAAGTGGGTTAATTACTTTTTGGTAAGGAGGTGATATGTTCTCTCATGACAAATGTAGTTAAAAATTTAATGAGCACAGTTCTTTGTTGCAAATGTTCAGAGAACTGTGCTTTCCCATGACGTGTGCATGTAATGTGGGGATAAGCCAGTGCTTCTTGAGACGTCGGAAGCACACCTTTCTCATCACAGGGGAGGGTTGTCTTCTACAGAGCTGAGAGGTACTTCATAACGTAGACTTGAAACAATACAGAACACTCACTAAAGCCTGTGTGCGGCAGGCACATGAGTATCTTCTTACCGTGTCTTTCCCCCTTTTCTTCAAATAGACTGCTCATCAATCACGATGATGTGACCTACAGAACTGCCACCATTCTCACCCTGAAGCAAAACACTAACACCCCCTGAGGCTGAGGGGAGAAGAAAGGGGGACCCTCCAGGAGGAGGGACATCTAAGGGATGGTTAGGAGTAACCTGGGTACACCGGGCCTCCAGAGGAACAGGGGCCTTCTAGAGAGATCTACAAAGAGGAGGATCAGAATACGGGGTGAATAGGAGAGGGGGTCTTGATAATTATATGGCTAAGCTCTGCAGAAGGAAAGATGGTGTGTACAGAAAGATCATAGATGGGAGATTTCTCAGGAAGACTCCACTCTAGATTCCCATAACTTCTGGCCTGGTGTGACAGGCATGCTGCTTCCTGTGCAGGCAGGGTGTCAAGCTCAGTGAGACGATCTGGCATCCTTTACCACACCATGTCTGCCCCCACCCCGCCCTGCTCTTCATTAATAACCCCTGGAGAGATCTCCTTCCGCACGGTGCATGCGGATGACTCCCGTGGTGATGTTGGCATAACAGTTCTTAGAAAGAAACTAATGCCACCCAGAAGACCTCAATCCCTGGCTGACACTTGATCTGTTCCCTTACCAGGACTCCACAGCCCTGAGGCATGAGGTGGTGCTTGCAAGAGCTCGCTGGCTCTTTCCTGGATTTGTCTGGAGGCTTTTCACCAAAAGCTGAATTACATGCAGCAGAGAATGTTTGCAGTATGCTGTGGTTCATATATGTTTACCTGAAATGCAGCTTTTATGTAAACACACACACACACACACACACACACACACACACAAAACCGAGAAGGATATTTTTATATATAGTTTTTTAAAACAAACCCAAAACTACACAAAAAGTGCCCTGCAGATAAATGGCCTCCTCTAGAGGATGCACAGAGTCTGGCAGCATGGGTAAGGACAGGAATAAGACTCCTCAAGTGTGGTTTAACGAATCTTACTTTTAATTTTAACTTGCGTGTCTGTGTGTGGGTGGGTGCACATGACTGCAGGTGCCTACGCAGACTAGAAGAGGGTCCTGGATTCCATGGCACTGGAGTTACAGGTGGTTGTGAGTCTCTCAGCATGGTTGCTGGGAGCAAAATTTGGTTCCTCTGGAAGACCAATAGGCACAAACACCTTTAATCATGGCCCCATCTTTCTGGCCCATCCAGAAGACTTTGTAACTAGGTTTTGTGGGTTTGAAGCATAGTTCTTATAGCAAAGCTCATAGACGCACAGCCCTGTCCACTGAGGGGCATTGGGGTGACACCCAGTTGCCATGAGGAAGCTGCACTGCAGCTTGGTTACTAAGTCACCTGAACCACTGAAGGGAGCAATGGGGTCAGGGGTCATGAAAAGTAAAGTTTCTACGAGTGTGGAGTCTTTGTCTATTCCCAAAGGACATGTTAGTGACTGAAGCGAATATAGAAAGGACACCAGTCTGACACGAAGAGGCTCCCATTGGCCACATTAAAAAAAAAAAAAGTGTACTCAAAAGAATTAACGCATCAAATTATAAATCTCTGCCTTTAAAAAATTGCTAAAGTGGTTGTGGTGAGAAGGCCCAGCATAAGGGGAGGACCAGCATGAGGGGAGGACCAGCACGAGGGGAGGATCAGCACGAGGGGAGGACCAGCACGAGGGGAGGACCAGCACGAGGGGAGGACCAGCACGAGGGGAGGATCAGCACGAGGGGAAGATCAGCACGAGGGGAGGATCAGCATGAGGGGAGGACCAGCATGAGGGGAGGACCAGCATGAGGGGAGGATCAGCATGGGGGGACAAGCACTAGGGGAGGACCAGCACGAGGGGAGGATCAGCATGAGGGGAGGATCAGCATGGGGGGGACAAGCACTAGGGGAGGACCAGCACTAGGGGAGGACCAGCCTGAGAGGCATCATTTCAACCTCCCACTTAACAACGAGGACAAGAAGGATGTACACTGCACACTAGAGCCTTGAAAACCGGCAGCTGTCCAGTCTGAAAGCTGAGCAATGGCCCAGCAGACCCCACCTTCACCAGCACCTGAACGGCACCAGCGTCACATTTCTCCTGGTTGCTGCTGAGGGACACATGCTGCCACCTGTGCAGCATTTGTGCCAGAACGGATGACAGATAGAAAACAGGAAAACTCAGGATGCACTGCCCAGCCCCTCAAAGCTAAAGCAGAGGTGGGTCCTGCACTGGGAGCTAGAGACCGGCAGCGAGGCCCAGTGCTGGTGAGGCAGCATCTCACCCTGCAAACCTTATACTACGGCACTCTGGGCGCTTCCTTGTCCTCACACTGCTATTGCGGTTGTGGGAAGCGTTCTGACTGTGAGACGGTAAATGCTGGCACGAGAACAGGCGAAATGTTGGGATGACTTCCAGTTACTGACGGAGAGGTTAGCCAACATGACTGACTGGAATTATATCCAGCCACCAAGCCTGACAGCTTATGTTCAATCCCCGTGACCCGAGTGGTGCAAGGAGAGAACTGACTCCCGCAGGTTGTCCTCTGACCTCACAGGAGTGCTGTGGAGCACATACGCACGTGCTCGCACACACCGACACCATCAGTGCAATAAAAATGTAGACACAAGAGAAGCGTAAGATAGACTGCAACAATTGGGTGACCATACTGAAATACACAGCCGTGTTTATTGAATCCTTAGAACTGTCTGTGAATTATCCCTTGTTTAAGATGAGACGCTCTAGGAAGAGCCTCCCTGGAGGCCCCAGTTCTGCTCTGTGGCTGACTGGGGTGTCTGTTGGTGGGTGGTGCTCCCTGGGGAGGATGTTGGTGCTGACTTAGACAATCCTGTCTTGGGAGGGAGCACATGAATATGTAAGAAATTTAAGAGGTTATTTTCTGGCCTTGTGATGATAACTCTAAAAACCCACAGAATAACACATACAATAGTAAGTACATTTGAAACACCTTGACCCACTTCATGGCCATTTATCCTAAACTCTTTTCAAAGAACCAGCAATGGGCAAGGTGCTTTTACCATGTTCCGATTTGTCTCAGTAATGTTTTAGGTAACAACTATGGATGTTCACGGATGTCGTCCTTCCAGGACCTGATGGTGACATCCATAGATAGGACAACACTATGTGGGGAGCTGGGCATAATAACTGTGCTCCAGGGGGTCAGAGTGGCGATCTCTGTGACACTGGCTGGCACCTAACACCCACACTAGTGTAAACTGAGGAATGGTTTTAGATGTCTTTACTGTTGCCTGGCTAGCTCAGTCAGTAGCGCATGAGACTCTTAATCCCAGGGTCGTGGGTTCAAGCCCCACATTGGGCGCCAGATGTTTGCGACCCTGACCAAGACCCTTGGGTGTTAGGGGTAAAAAGGCTCAAAGTCAATGACACAGACTCTGGGAGTCAGGCAAATAGTAAAAGCAGACTCGCTTATTGTAGGAACTGGGCAAACCTTTATACCACCCCCCTTCCTAGCATCTCATTGGCTCTCAAGTAGCCAGATGTGGCGCTGTCTCTTTCTCATTGGCTCGCTCCATTGCCTGATTGAGCGTCAGCAGTCTCTAGCCATGTCAGCAGATCCTAGGTTAGCTGGAGAGGAAGTATCAGTGGCGCATGCGCCAGCATTGCAGCTGGGCCTGCTTGGCTAAGTTCCTCCTGCACTTTACTTTTAGCTATTGACAGCAGCAGCAGCACTTTCTAAATCTGAGTGTTTACTGATAGGCCTGGCGCTATGTAGCTGGTGGTGCCCCTTTGCAGAAGGAAGCAGTCTAGCAGAGGGAAGTGTGCGGAGCTCTCTGTCCATGGTCCTGACATTCTCGTTAAGGCTTACAGAAGCTGGCGGCCCTGGGCAACCCCCATCTGCCCTCCCCCACCCCTTCCATCAGAACTTCTGCTGACTCTGTGCCTTCCTGTCTAGTCCACTGCCCTTCAGTCATCCCACATCACCTCATGACATGCTCATGTTCGTTGAGTGTGGCTGCGTCTTAGAGAAGGTGCTGGAATGAAACCACAGAGCCAGTGCTAACTCTGGACACCGCCTTCTGCCTGCTCCTTAAGGCGGTCGATGTGTGTGGGTCTTCAGCTAAAGCCTAAAGACTGTGCTGTTCAGTGTATTCATTTGGATTTAGTTTCCATGGCATTTGGATTGTAAAAGTATTTAGTATCCAAGCTGAAAGCGCAAACAGATCGCCCAGTGTCTCAGCAGCTTGATGCAACAATGGTCAGTCATTGCCCTCTCACACCCGTTAAAGCTTTGGCAAGCAGCCTTCACATAGTGGTTTGGGGTCTGTCATGTTCCTGCGCCCTAAGTGACCTACCCAGCTTTCATGGGGCCTTACACTGGCCAGAGAAGATGAGAGAGATAAGACAGTTTTACGTTACACAGAATGACTGCAGATAGTCCACATGTGTATAGACAGTGCTAGCACTTCCCGCAGGGTCTGCCTTCTTGCTTGGTCCTATCCCATTCAGAAAAGCATGTCTGAAATGTTGCGATAAGACTTTCCTACCTTCCAGGAGCACATTAAAGACCATTTGTGCATGCTGCCAAAACGCTGTCTTCTACTGCCAGTGTACAGCATGAGCAATTCAAAAGTTGTGTTTCTTTGTTCTACTGTGCCTTAAAATCAAAGCATGCTTGTAATTTTTTATTGGATTTTTAAAATATTTACATTTTCCTTTGCTGATTAACATAGCTAACATTTTGCAATTGCTCTTAATTACAAAAGCTTCTGACTTACCAGGCAGGGGTGACATACACCTTTTATTCCAGCACTTGGGAGGCAGAGTAAGATAGATCTCTGTGAGTTCAAGGCCAACCTGGTCTGTACAGATCGAGTTCAAGGATAGCCAGGGCTACACAGGAAATCTGGTCTCTAAAAAAAACAAGACAAAACAACAGCAATTGCTTCTGAAAGTCTTTAAAAGCCCAATGATATCCACATGGAATCCTAGTGAGATAACCCTACTGTAACAAAAGTTTTTGGCTTAAGCCTATATATATGAGTTAAATATAGTAAGCACAGTCTATGTTTATAATAGCAAATTGTATGCGTGTTAAAAATGGAGTTGATCAGTAACAATCCATACATTTATACACATTTATCTGATATTTTCTCTATGCCTGATAGAATACCAGATGCTATCTATCCTTATTCTTTGAGGTACAAAACTATCCCAAGAAAATACCCAATGGACATGTGGTTTCAGTTTCTTAAACTGCCCTCGGCCCCACACAGGGTCGCAACTGAATGTGGAGGTCATAAAAAATTTGGCAACAGCAAAAGGTCTCAACACTCATTTTGAAATCAATATCGAACCAAGTGTTTGTGGCAGCTCTCGCTTTGCTCTATCCTGCGGCTTCACTGCAGCCCTGGCTGCAGACATGCAGCACATGCTGGACACTGCTCAGCAGTCCCAGCAGCTCTGAGGCACGTGGCCTGAAACCCCTCAGCCCAGTATTTATCAAGAGCTGTGCTGTTTCTACTGTGTTTACAAACTCCCATAGAAGCAGAATCATTTAATTACAGAAAACAATGTTTTCAAGATGTTTAATATCTTCTCACCGCCGTTCCTCGGTGTGTGAGCATCAAACCAATATATTTCTGATCGTTTTCCATAGCGATGTTTGATTTTCTAAAATTGTTTTTTGAAGGCATATACAAGAGGTCCCAGCAAGTGTTTGCTGCAAAGCCTGAAGATCTGAGTTTGATCCCTAGGACTCATGGTTCAGGTGGAGAACTATCTCCTGTAGGTTGTCCTCTGACCTCCAAGTGTTCACTCTCTCTACACTAAATAAAATACAATTTAAAAAATTTAAAAAAATTGCTATTTCAGCGTAGATATGGTGGTGCAAGTCTGTAATTCAAGTACTTGAGGGGTGTGGAAGCATGTGTATCAAGAGTTCAGGTCTACCCTCGGCTACATAGGAAGTTCAAAGCTAGCCTGGGCTACATAAGACCTTGTCTCAAAAACAAAAGACAAAGCAAACCAAAAACCATAACAATTGCCGTTTGAGTTGCTGGCCTGAGTTTCATTTTTAAAAAAGTCATTAAATTTTGGCTTAGGATCAGGGTAGACGTTCCAGCCATTTCTGAACCGGCTCTAAGCAAACACCTACCATGTTGTACCACATGTTTATGCAAAGGAGCATCTTGAACATTGATGATTATAGCAATAAAACCAAAACATTGATCAGCTGAAAAAATGCTGCGGATGTCGCACATCCTGCTGTGTCAATTATTCAGAGTTTAATTCTTCAAATAAAAACAAATAAGCAGTTCAATTCTAGTACAAAAATCTGCTTTCAGCTTTAGTAAATATATCCAAATCAAAGAATTTTAAATGAAATTTCTTTATGATTTATCAGCAGATATTTAGTTTATATCTAGTTTCATTTATCTGTATATCTTGAGTCTTGTAAAAAAAAAAAACCAAAAAACAAAATACAAAAACAAAATAAAAAACAAAAGGCCTTTGGGCAAAAATGAGTTGTGAACAGGAAAAGCTTTAGAATTCCTGAACTGGGGTAAGATGAAATTAAATAGTCTCTGTTCAATGCTCTCCTGACACAGGACATTCTGCATTCAACTAAAGCTTGACACACTTACTCGGGAAAAAAAGTCTGAAGATTTTTGTGTATAGTGAAAGCAGAGTTTCTTGGGTATTTGACTCGTGTACCTCAAAAACAAGTTTGGGGAATCTTACCCCAGCATCTGCGACTATGATTATTGACCCTATTTGGAAATGGTTTCATTATAGATCCCACTGAGATAAGAACTCCTTAGGACACGTTCTTACTGAATGTGCCTGGCATCCGTAGAAGAGACACAGGCAGGGATGCAGAAAGCAGATCATGTGTATTGCAGAATGAGGTGGGGATTACTTGCGGGTGTTAGTTACCCCAGAGACTGCCAGAGGCAAGGAAGAGTTCTCTCCCAGGTTTCTGAGGGAGCACAATCTGCAGACATCCTCATGTCAGACTTCTGGGCTCCAGAAAGAAACTCAGGAGGGTATTTCTCCCATTTTAAACAACTTAGTTTGTGATTCTTTGCTGTGGTAGCCCTATGAAACCAATGAGGTATATCACATATGAACTTGAAAAACAAAATTCCAAATGTAAAGTGAATTTCTTGTCATTAGAGCTGGACACAATCAGATTTGCTGTTATCTGTTCCTGGAAAGGGCTGCGTGGAGGCAGCCATCCAAGGCAAGGCCGGAAGGGGCGGGGAGAAGTGGAACTCAAGGCTCAGTCCTGCTGTGGGGCTTCCGGTCCTCCCACCAAGGGTGCAGGTCCCCGCCCCTTAGTGCAGCCCCCACGCTCTCCCTGATCCCCACTCATCAGCATTTACAGTCTGCGACACAGCAATGTCCTGAACTAGACACAATTGAGAAGTGGAATCTTCACAGGATCTGAAGATTTAATCTGAGTTAGTTGGTTTGTCTGGAAATAAAACCCACGAGGCCTCTTTTGCTCTGAGTTGTCAGTTATTTTCCATTGGAGACGGAGAGTTCTTGACTTGTATAGGAATTGTCTTGGCACAGTTTAGTTTTCAGTGAGATTGTCATTTACAACGTGTCCAACAGTCCTTGACTTCTTTCTCAGTGATTCTGCTGCAAAGTCTGTTAAGTCGAGATGCTCGTGAGGTCATTAGAAAACAGGAAGACTAGTTTCTCTTAAAATATTTCAGGTTTTAGCTCCTATTACTCATGAAGGAGCTATGAAGCTGCAAAGAAAGAGGGTCTGGGAGTGGCTTGTGGGGTTTCACACACATGCATTCGCAGTCTGATGTGCAGGGAGGGAGACCCAGGTCAAACACTAACATGCCAGAGGTGGAGTTCCTCTGTGAGGTGTGGGAACAAACCTGGCGCGGTGGAAAGAAGCCCCATGTGTCTGTTCCGGGTGCTGTGGCTCTGGGTGGGACAGGAGACATGAGGGAAGTGGCTTCGAGTCTTCTCACACAGTGGGGGAGGGGGCCATTCTCCGTGGGTTCTCTAGCCGGGGCACTGCAGTCGCTGCAGAGAGCCGCAGCTGGGCTAGCCGGAGTGCAGCTGGGGTTCCCGCAGAGGCTGGGTTTCCGGTGGCTTGGGGCACCAGGCTAGGTGCTTAGGCTTGGGTGAATGGGTACCATCTGGGAGCGCTGGAAAGCCCTCGGTGAGAGATTAGATGCAGATCCCTAATCGAGGGCTGGATCCCTCGCTTCCCGCGGTGGGTCCAGATGAAGAGACAGTCCATAATTCTAAGACGTTTATTGTCATCGTGTGGAGTGGCGTGGATGGAATTGTACCCCTGCCTTTCTGGGAGAGGCGAGGCAGATATAGTAACTGGGAAGGGGCATGGCTAAGCCTCTAGGTGTCTCATTAACATGGGGATGGCTTGGGGCTGTGTGGCCACGCCTCTACCTGAGAAGGGGTGGTACATGACTGTGACTGGAGCCAAAAGCCTCCCAGGAGTGTTGGCATAACATTTTCTGGTCCCTTGCGGATTGTTCCACTGGGTCACCCAGATTTTACACCACCAGACCGCCTGTCACAGATCACTGCCCCACAGTGAGGGGCACCAGAGAGAGGTGTGGTAGGGCTGCCTCAGACCTTGTGCCGTGTGCCTTGTACGGTCTCTTTGCAGACGTGAGGGAGAGAAGACAGAGGGGCTGTGTTGGAGGGCAGGCGTCAGCACACCGCAGGGGGTATATGGGGAGAGCAGGCGTCCTTGGCACACCACAGGGACTGTGTTGGAGGCAGGCGACTGCACACTGCAGGCTTTTACATACTCTTCTTTCAGGACTGTGTGGACACAGCAAGGGTTTTGTTCTGTTCTGATTTGAGTTCTAGCTTTTGAAACAGGAGAAAGGATCTCAGGTATCCCAGGCTAGCCTAAAACTCACTATGTAGCTGAGGATGACCTGGAACCTCTGAGCTTCTTCCTTCACCTCCGAAACGCTGGGTCACATACAGGTGCCACCTCCGAGGTTTTATAAGATATTCCTTCCACTAATCCCAGAGTCTATCATGCACTTGGCACCCATTGTTCAGCCTTGTAATTACCATCCTGATGAGGCTCTGAAATATTTTTAGAGGACTCTGGAGCCACTAGAAAAAGAATGCATTATGCTTAATGTAATTCTCTTGTTAAGTGAATTTTAATTTATGAGAGCTGTTATTCCAGGAACTGTCTAGGTAACTGGATTGTAAGGAACAGGTAACTAGACACGACTTTTCTTTCCTCCCTGTAGAACTGAAGTAGAATCCTGGCAGCACTCAGATTTACAAAAATCTGTTTGGGCGTTACTCCGAAAGGTTTAGGGGATGTCTTCTTGTGGTCAGAGGGTTAAAAATAATTCTTGTACACTTAAAGCATCTTTTAAAGATTGTGGCATACTTAGAATGTGTGGTGTTAGCTCACAGGCAGTAAGAGATGTCTACTTCTCATCACAGGCTCTTTATGCAACCCATTCAATGCAAGCATAGCACAGCGTCAGGTGAACTTATGATATGGACAGTTATTTTATAGGGACAAGCAAGTGCTCTGTCACTGTGAACCTACCACCCAGATGGCTCCTTCTGCCAGTGTGATCCCTGCGTGGGTCATACAGATATGGAAAGAATTAGAAATTGACCACCCAAGGGTGAGATGTGTGGCCTGCCCTCACTATGTGTGACTGTGGGACCATCTTAGTTAGGGTTTCACTGCTGTGAACAGACACCATGACCAAGGCAACTCTTATAAGGACAACATTTAATGGGGGCTGGCTTACAGGTTCAGAGGTTCAGTCCGTTATCATCAAGGCGGGAGCATGGCAGCATCCAGGCAGGCATGGTGCAGGAGGAGCTGAGAGTTCTCCATCTTCATGTGAAGGCTGCTAGTAGAATACTGATTTCCAGGCAGCTAGGATGAGGGTCTTAAAGCCCACACCCACAATGCCACACCTACTCCAACAAGGCCACACCTTCAAATAGTGCCACTCTCTGGACTGACCGTATTCAAACCATTACAGAGAGATAGACCAAGGACCGAGCCAGGAGTTTGTTCTTCCCATGTGAGTGCACGATGAGACTTGTCACTGTTGGTGACTTCATAAGATGATTAGAGGGAGGGGTTTGCATGGTGGCAGCTAAGACCCCGCTAGAGGAATCAATGAAGCTACCTGCGTGCAACTCTATATGGTTACACTGTGTGAGGTACGCAGTATGATCTTTGCTAATGCACACTGACCCTTTTAGAAGTGTTTATTTTTACAACCACTTCATGGTGTGTTTGGAATCTGTTTGGAGCTCTGAGGGAGTGAATTCTACAAGTCATGTGGGTTGGCCCATAGATATGTTTCCAAATGAGAAGAAGTCCTAAGATTGGTAGGTACAGTCTATTGCCCTGTATGTCATAGTTATTTGTGTACAATTGTCACAATTCTGAGACAGTAATGACTACACCATTGCTTCTTGCATCTGGTCACAACAGTGCTGTCAGCTGGTCAGCCAGACAGCCTTGTTTTGTGTGTGTCTATATTGAATATATATCTATTATTTTGTACACATCCAATGCACTAGCTTTTCCTTATGCTAACTGAAGCTTCTCTAGCGTGTGTGCGTCCTCTCTGTACTTGGGAATATAAGCAGCACTTTTGACACTTGGATTAGGGCGACTTTGAGAAGAAAATCAACTGAAAATATAAAAATATCAAAATGCATGATTCTAAATAGATGGTGAAGAGGATGCTTATTATACTGTGACCAGAACCCTCCAGACAGAGACTCCCCATGTTCGATCTTAGCAGGGGATGAGGGTATCAAGGGACAGACTTCTGGCCTCTGTAGATGTCCTAGAATGGCCTCAAACTCTCACAGTTTTGAGTTATAGTTAAGTTCTAATGAGCGGCTGTGGCCCAAAGTCATGGCTTCATACCAGCTTAAAAATGTTGCCACAGATTTTAGTAACATTGTCTTTCCTTGGAAGTGCATGGGTGGTGGAACGGCTTAAACGCTGGCCTTCTCTGACTTGCCACCTCTGAGGTGTGATGTAGCTGCTGTCCCCACAGGAGAGACAGTCACTGGCAACAAAGGGATTGGATTGGCACCTGCAGCATTGTACATCTGTGGCTAAATTGGATCTTCTAGAGGAATACTGCCCAGGAGATAGGGCACTGAGGTTCTGGTGTCCCGGGCACAACTGCCTTCACAAGTCTTCCCCTCTACTTATCTTATGCACCAACAGTCCTGAGCAACGAGGCTGGGATTTGGGTGAACGAGTATGTGTGAGCTCTAAAGCAAGGAGCAGGCCGAGAGATGCCGTGGGGAGGTCCCAACATGGCCATTAGTATAGCTCGGCCTTCACAACCTTAGTTTTGTTACTGGATCTATTCTTGCCAACTCTCAATATTGTAGAGAAGGCACCGGATGGGGTGTATGTCCTCATTTTTAAAAAAATTATGTATGTGGGTGCTCTGCGGGCATGTATGTGTGTGCTGCATGCTGTGTGCAGAGCCCAAAGAGCCCAGAAGCGGGTGCTGGATCCCCTAGGACTGGAGTTACGTTCTGGGCATTGAATCTGTGTCCTCTAGAAGACAGACAGTGCTCTTCACTGCTGAACCAATTCTCTAACCTCTAGTCCCAATTTTTACCATTGTACAATAAACACAGATATATGGTGTGAACCATTTTAAATTGCGCAGTTTGGTGTTGGTAAGTAAGTTCATGCTGTTACGTGGCCACTACCACCTACGACAGACCTTTTCAGCACTGGGACTTGGGATCTACTACCCTGACTTCCTGCTCTCTCCACCGGCAGACCCAGCACCTCCCTTCCACCTCCTGGCTTTCTGTTTGATTACTACACTGTGAAGAAATGAGTTCATATGCCATTTTTCTTTTTCTTTTTCTTTTCTTTCCTTCTTTTTTTTTTTTTTTTTTTTTTTTTTTTTTTTTTTTTTGGTTTTTCGAGACAGGGTTTCTCTGTGTAGCTCTGGCTGTCCTGGAACTCACTCTGTAGACCAGGCTGGCCTTGAACTCAGAAATCCACCTGCCTCTGCCTCCCGAGTGCTGGGATTAAAGGCATGCACCACCAGGGCCCGGCTCCATTTTCTTTTTGTGACTGGTTTTCCTTTAGCATGCTGTCTTCAGGGGTCACATATGTTGTAGCGTCTGTCACAGTTTTACTCCTTGAAGGCTGTATGTCTAACACACCTTTTGGGTATCCGTTTGTCAACAGACATTTGAGTTGTGTCCATGAGTCCTTGGACTGAACCCAGGGCCTCTCTTCTGGTGGCAAGCATTCTAGCCCTGAGCTGTAGGCTCAGCCCTACTTCCGCATAGTAACTGTTATGAATAATGGTTCTTATAAACGTCTCTTTGAGGCCCACTTCCTGCTCCTGATGGGCCATTTTATTTTAATCTTTTTAGACACCACACTGAGTCCACAGCAGTTGTACCATTTTTACTTCTAACAACGGTTCACAGGGTTCTGGTTTTTCTCCATTTTGCCAACATTTGATATCTTCTCTGTGTAGTTGCTATTTTGATAGGTGTGAGACGGCTCACTGTAGTGCTGACTTGGATTCACTTAATGGTTTCTCTTTTTTTAAAAGTTTGTTGGCAGTTTGTAGAAATGACAGCTCAGTTCCTTTTCACATTTTTAATTTATTTTTACCAGATCTTTATATATTCTTGCTATTATTCCTTCACCAGATAAATGACTGGCAAATGCTCAGTCCTACTCTGCAGGTTGACTTTTTACTGCTGGCAGTATCTTTTGATGCCTGTGACATCCGCGAAGTCAGAGTTATCAGTGTTTTCCTTTTGATGTCTGACGTCTTGCTTTTGCTGATATATCCAAGAAATTGTTGGCATATCTGCTGCCACCCATTGTTCCGCCGGGATTTTATAGCTTTGCGCTTTACGTTTAGCCCTTATGTTGGGTGGTTATATGCCAGCTTGAGACAAGCTGGAGTCATTTGGGAAGAGGATTCTCAATGGAGAAAAATGCCTCAATCAGATTTGCCTGTAGGCGAGTCTGTAGTGTGTTTTCTTGATTGATGATGTGGGTGGGCCTAGCCCACTAGGGATAGTGATAGCCCTTGGTAGGTTATCCTGGGGAGATTTGAAAAACTGAGCTGAGCAAGCCCTCAGGTGCAGATCAGTAAGTAGCACTCCTCCTTGGTCTCCACTGCAGTTCCTGCCTCTGAGCTGCCCGGCAGTAAGCTCCTGGTCGGCTTCCCTCATGATGGAGCTTGACCCCAGATCTGTAAGCTGACAAAAACCCTTTCCTCCCAGGTTGCTTTTGGTGACGGTGACTTATCACAACAATAGAAACCCTAACTAAGGCCAGTCTCAAATCTATTCTGAGTTATGTCTTATAGATGCTTTCAGAGTGATCCAGTACTGTTGTTTGACCGTGGATATTTGATTTTCCCAGCCTGTGTTGAAAAGGTCATTCTTTATCTAGGGAATGACTGGTACCCTTGTTGAAAGTCATGTGGCCCTTTCCGTGAGGATTCACTTCTGGTTTGTATATCTGACTTAATTTGGTTTATATGTCTGACTTTCTACCAGTCCCCCAGTGTTGTAAATACCTTGTCATCTTAAGTTTTGGGATTGGGACATATGATTCCCTCAGCTTTGTTCTTGGCTAACAGTGTTTTGTTTATTTGATGCCCATTGATTACATCTGACTTAGCATAGATATTTCTACTTCAGCAAAGTAAGCCCTTTACCTTCTGGTAGCCACTTATGTTAAAGCCACCCAGAGTGTCACACATGTTAACTTCTTGTTGATTTTACATGTGTGTGAACACGGTTCATTTCCCCTCATTCATGTGTCCCTCAGGTCCCCCAGAAACGCTTTCCAGTTTTCATTAACATGAACTTTTATTTTTGCTTAATCACCAAGTCTTTTACTTTTTTCAATCCTCTTGTAAGTAGAATTGATTTCTTAATTTCTCTTTCATATTATTTATTGTTACCATGGAGAAATGCTTCTGGTTTCTTTTTGTGGAGTTTGTATACCACGGCTTTATTGAATTTAGTTTATTGGTTCTGACGTTTTTGTGGAATAATTTGCATTACATAATCTGGCAAGAGATAAATTTACTAGATTTCCACTTTGAATAACTTCTAATTTTTTTCTTGCCTAGTCGATCTGTCTTGTAGAACTGTGTTAAGTTGAGGTGGAAAGAGTGGGCATCCTTGGCTTGCCCTGACCTTGGAAAAGGTTCTGGCTTTCTCCAGAGTCTGATCTTTGCTGTGTCTTTTTCACGTGTGGTTTTTATCATGCAGACCTGACTTTCTCTTAGTCCTAGTTTGTTGAGTGGTTCTCATGGGGAAAGCGTGTGGAATCTCGTTTGCGTTTTCTTGGGTACCACTCAGGTGTTTGTGCCTTCTCTTTAATTTCATCCAGCTGTTTCTGATGCAGACGCCTTTGTTGTAGTAGTTATTTAATCTCAAATGGGAGTTTCTACTCTGCCTTTGATCATTCAGTCCCCAGATAAAAGACACATAACCTTTATAATACGCTTTTATACCTCTAGAGCTGGGCAGATATCTACCCCCTAAGCTAGTAGAATTTACTTCCCCATCAATAACCCCGAGTTATAACTTGCCATGTCCCAGCTGGGCAGCTCTTAACTCCAATTGGCTGGTCCTCATGGCCATGTTTTCATGATTCCTAACCCATGGGGTCTTGTCCTCTCTCCTTCCTCATGGTCTACTCAGCCCCCCAAGCCCTGGAACCCAAACTCTGTCTATCTCTCTTCTGATAACTTGCTGGGTGGGGGTGGGGAAGGTTACACAGCATCACTCGGGTCTATGTGTGGATTCTCTCATCGCTGGGGACAACCAGACCTTGAGGGCCAGTATTTTAGCATAATAATACACAGCAATAGACCAAACCTCAACACTCCTTGAAGTCTTGGAAGTTTGTGAATGTTCTTTTAAGTTCTGTGTCCTGGGCTCATCCAGGTCATTCTCACCGCAAACATATCCACAGGTGGGCTTTGGAGAGACGATCCTGGTTTGAGCTTTCATATTGTTTGTATTTTGCAATGAGGTCTGAGCGTATGGATTTCTTTAGTTAGTTCTGTGTCTGAGGTGGACAGAGCAGGTTGGGACAGAAGAGAGGATGTGTGGGTTGGGCATGGAGGTTGGAGATCTCTTCAGTGAAATGAAGTCAGGTGGATACAGGGAACTGGTCTAGCGTGTAGGATGAGCATAGACAGATCTAGAATAGCGGTTCTCAACCTTCCCAATACTGTGACCCCTTAATACAGCTCCTCACGGGTGGTGAGCCCCAATCATAAAATCATTTCATTGCAACCTCATATTGTAATTTTGTGAATGTTATGAATTGTAATGCAAATATCTGATATGTGACCCCCCCCAAGGGGTCACGACTCACAGGTTGAGAACCTATGATCTAAAGGTCAGTCAGGGTGCATGAAGGGGAGACTCAGAGAGAGTCACTGGTCTAGACCATGAAGAAGATGTGGTTGCATGAAGAGCTTGGGGATGGCATGGGGGGGGGAGAGCCTCCACAGAAGATATTTTAAATGAACAAAATACCTTTAACCTTTAACAATCGAATATAATCAAACGACTAAAATTTGATTGATCAGAAGTGATAGGAACTCCTCGTCCTTTTCTCCTTCCTCCTCGGAGAACCGCCGCACGGTTTATGATTCCTAGCAAACCCCATCAAGTAAATGGTACAAAGCATCAGTACATTCGCAGGAAACCATTTACAGATGGGCTAATGCCATAACGCTTCCTCGTTGTTGTCTCAGTTTCACCGAGACTGAGTTCCCGGTTGCCTAGAGAGTTTCTCAGCTCTGCCCTCTCTCCCCGTTGCCTCTCATATACGGATCTAGATCCCACTGCTGCTCAGGAGCTGGCATCTTCCTGACCTTCAACCTGCCCACTGCAAAAGTTGAAATGGGGAGCCTTCCTTCAGCCGTTTTACGTTATTAATTTTCTTTGCAATTACAGGACAAACTGAAGGCATGCTTCCCATGTCTCACGAAATCAAGCTTTAATTTGGGCAAGCAATTGAATCGAGGGCAAGGGAGTTTATAGCTATCCCTGGTAAAGAAACGCCAAGGGGCTTGGCCCACTTGGACTCTGTGACAAGCTGCAATGGGCTTGGTGGCTCATGAGCACCAGAAGCTTAGCCCTCAGTGCTGGAGTCTAGATGTGCACAGGGAGGTGTCCTGTGTACTCTGTCCCTAGTGCAGAGGTAGAAACTTCTTGTTGCAACCTTGCCTGATACAAGGTTGAAGTTCTCTGGGGCTTTAATCCCACTTTCGGAGCTCCATTCTCCCAACCCGATCACCTCATAACAGCTGGCCTCCTGACATGGCACACTGGGGCTAGAACCCATCCCTTGGACCCTTGCGAGTATAATTTGATTAATTTCTCATTCTTGCTGCTGAGTTTGTTCCTGCTGTTATAATAAAATATCCCAGACTTCATGTTTTACAAAACCAGACATTATTTTTCGCAGATCAGAGGCTGGCTGTCACGGTCAAAGGGATGGCGTCTGCATCCACCTCCAGAGGGCACAACCGCTATGTCCTCAAATACCAGAAGGACCTTGCTTATTCTCCAGGCCTTCCTTTCTAAGGCTGCCGATCCCAGGTTCCCTCCTCCAGCACTCTTAGTACTGTATCTGGAGTTTAGAACCTCACCATGAGCTCTAGACATGTGCATCTAAGCTGCCCTACGACCCATCTTTCTTTTAGTCACAAGCCCTGCCCTAGCATCTGGCCTTGGAGAGCAGGTTGTGGAGGCCAGAAGTTGTTGTGGAACTCCCGGCTCTAACTCTGGGCCAGGGCAGATGTGCCCCAAGTTTGTCCAGGCCTTTAAGGATTCCTGCCTATTGCTCAATTGCCTTGTCCCAATGAGTCATTGGCTCTAAATATCTCTCAAAGCTACTGAGGGGCCGGTCTGATGACTTGAGATGCCCGTTTTCCTGGACCCACAGGCATCCTTTACAGCAGAAACAGACAGCTTAAGAATGCTCTCTTGGCCCTGCCAGAGTCTTACAAATACAGAGGCAGATGCTCAAAGCCAACCATTGGACTGAGCGCAGGGTCCCCAATGGAGGAGTTGGAGAAGGGACTGAAGGAGCTGAAGGGGTTTGCAACCCCAGAGGAAGAACAATATCAACCAACCAGACCCCTCAGAGCTCCCAGGGACTAAGTCACCAACCAAGGAGTTCACATGGAGGGACCCATGGCTCCAGCCACATATGTAGCAGAGGATGGCCTTGTCCAGCATCAATGGGAAGAGAGGTCTTTGGTCCTATGAAGGCTCCATAGATGCTCCAGTGTAGGGGAATTGAGGGTGGAGAGGTGGGAGTGGGTGGGTGGGTGGAGGGACGCCCTCATAGAAACAGGGGGAAGGGGAGATGGGATAGGGAGTTTCTGGGGGGTGGGGGGGACCGGGAAAGGGGATAACATTTGAAATGTAAATAAAGAAAATATCCAATTTAAAAAAAAAAAAAAAAAAAAGAATCCTCTCTCACAGGCTCCTGTTAGGGCTTCACAGGGAAGTGCTGCATTTCTCAGCATGTAAACATCCTGGTATTTTACAATAAAACTCCTGGCACTGCTTAATGTTTCCATGGTAATTAGACAGCTTGCCAGGCCTCTTCAAAAACTCAAAAAATGTGTTTGTTTCCGAGAATGCAAAATGTTGTTGTCAGTCTTCCCTTTAGCTTGGGTTCCCATTCTGTTCACCCCCTTGGGGAGCTAAGCCACACAATAGGGCCTCCCCCCTTTCTCCCTCCCTCTCTCGCTCCCTGACAGCATTGTATCAATTACCTTCCTAAACCACCTTGCAGTAAAAGATCTTTCTAAACTGAAATTTGGTTTTAAAGGTAATGTTCTGCTACCACAAGCTCCATCGTTAGGCTGAAAATTACAGCCTTTGTTAGTATATGATTGATTAGTTACACTCTTTGATTGATAACACAAGACCTAAAATGGTTGGTTGGGAACTGGCTCTACATGGTGATGTGAGTGCTTGTATGTCCGTGGAGGACCCAGTCTATGCTAACCAGGGCTCTGCACCACTTCTTCTAGTTTTCAGACATCGCGAGCAGAAGCAAACATCCACATAAACAGCCATGGAGAGGAGGGAATGAAAAGAGCTTTGCTCTGACAACGTCACTTGATTTCTTTTTCTTTTTTTCTTTTTGAGCCCCTTCCAAGTGCATTCCCAGAATCAGCTGCTGATCATTACGAAAACTCATTTGGAAAGACCTGTCGGCTGATAACTTGAGTGTCTGAACATGTGCACAGTTCCCAGGCAGTGTGCCTTTCTCTCTGGTCCTCCATAGTGTTCCATCTCGCCCTGAGCTGGGCTGGGAAGCCCTGCGTTAGGACACCAGGAGGCCTGTGGGGTTCAGAGGCCTTGAGTTTCCCTGCCTTGGAGGGAAGTTTTTCTCCCTGTGGCCCTGAAAGCAACAGGGAGTGGGCTCTCCTGCCCCTACCCCCTTTCACATTAGCCTTTTTCTGTCTCCTGGGCCTGTCATGGCTGGCTCTTGGGGCGTTCCTGCAGCAACCCCTTCCTTGATCACGCCCATTTGGTTCTCTGCCAGGACCCTCTCTCTCCAGCAATCTGATAGTAATAGACCCGTCTAGTTCAGAATGCAGAAGACATCAGTAAGGGGACCCATTAGTCCATGCCAGTTTGCACTACAGCCCATTTCCAGCTCCATTTCCAGGTCAAGTCCAGAACGGGCTGGCAGGAGCTGAACTTGAGATGGTCTCCCAGCCAAACTGATGTGCATCTCAGGTTCTCCAAAGAAGCTTAGCCAACAGGAGGTGCTTGGAAGCAGCAGCAAGCTAGGTAGATGAATGCAGTGTCTGGAGCTACATGCAGATATCTATGTAGATATTCAGACGGGTTTGTTTTAAGGAATTGGCCTCAGAGGAGTATGAGTGAGCAGGCTAAAATCTGTAGGGCCGAGTCACAGAGGGAAAATCCTTCTAGACAGGGGGTCAGGACTTTAGCCCAAAGCCTGTCTGGAGGCAGGTTTCTCTCCTTGGGGAGGTCTTTTAAGGTCATTGGCTGGTTAGATGAAACCATTACACTATGGAAGGCCAGACTCATTAGTCAGCAATACTGCTTTAAATGTTAACCTGACACAAGCTAGAGTCATTGCAGAGGAAGGAGCTTCAGTTGAGAAATTTCCTCCAGAAGATCAGCCTGTAGAGAATTTTCTTAATTAGTGACTGATGTGGGAGGCCATTGTGTGTGGGGCCATCCATCCCTGGTAGTTCTAGGTTCTAAAAGAAAGCAGGCTGTACAAGCCCTGGGGAGCAAGCCAGTAAGCATCCCTCCTCTGTCCCCTCCATGGCTTCTCCTCTATGGTCTCTGCATCAGCTCCTGCCTCTAGGTTCCTGCCGTGTCCGGACTTCCTTTGATAGTGAACAGTAATATGGAAGTGTAAATCAAATAAACCCCTCCCTCCCAAAGTCTCTTTGGTCATGGCACTTCATCACAGAAATAGTCACCCCGATTAAGACAACACCCAACAGCCACCTCACAGCAACATCTCAACTGGTGTTTGGCCCAGCATCTGTGCTCCATGACCCAGCCACGTGGACGTAGTAGTTACCTCCCTGGGGATCCAAGGACCACGATAAACCAGAGGTGAGCACATCTGGGGCAGAAGAAGACAAGTCTCCTGAGTGAACTCTGTCGTTGCTGCGCTGCCTGGTTTATGAGGTTGACATGGAAGATAGTACCCACACAGGGCCCCAGCACCATGTTCCTTTGGGGCACAGGAATGTTTCTACCCCTGACCTACAGTCCCAGGAGATTCAGGGAGGCTATCCCACCCGCTTAGGCCTGGGATCTGTTATCCTCTGTTATCCAGTTGCTCTAACCTTTTTGGTGCTGAAGGTCCACACTGTTCCTGAAAGCATGACTTCCCGATAGTGTACACCAAGGCCTTAACCTCCTACCATCTGCCAAGAACCTGGACTCTTACTCCTAAAAGTGCAATTGGTTATTAACCCAGGGTGACTGTCACAAAACGTTTAGCAGGCAGGGAGACATGTTATTGGCTTCTGGTGTTCAGGCCAGGACTGTGTAGTGTTCTCAGCCCCATGTCTCCAGGTCCTCTCCAGTCCCACTGCATGCTGTTTGGGTGCCTGCTCCTGCTCTCAGGGACCAGAGCTGTGACTTTCTGAGGAGGAACAATGCATGCTTTCATTCCCTTCTTATTGCTGGAGGTTATGAGTATATTGTTCTGCCCTATGGCTTAGCTGGACTTTGTGATATCTTTTTTTGTTTGTTTTTTATTATTTATTTATTTTTTGATACTTTATTTACATTTCCAATGTTTCCCCCTTTCCAGGTCTCCCCTTTGGAAACCCCCTATTCCCTCCCCCTCCCCCGCCTCTGTGAGGGTATTCCACCTCTCACCCACCTGCCCACCCACTCCCGTATTCCCACTTTGACATTCCCCTTTACTGGGGCTCCATGGGACTGCAAACTCCCTCAGCTCCTTCAGTCCCTTCTCCAATTCCTCCATCTGGGACCTCACTCTCGGTCCAGCTGTTACTGTAAAGTGAAACTAGGGTATTCCGAACTTTTGGGCTAATATCCACTTATCAGTGAGTACATACCATGTTCGTTCTTTTGTGACTGAGTTACCTCGCTCAGGATGATATTTTCAAGTTCCATCCATTTGCCTGCAAATTTCATTAAATCATTGTTTTTAATAGCT
>CM052717.1:15114919-15127413 GCA_028551405.1 Uromys caudimaculatus | reverse complement strand
TTCTATTTCTATTTTTAGTTCCTGGATGGTTTTGTTCATTTCCTTTGTCTGTTTGATTGTGTTTTCCTGTAATTCTGCCTGTTTGATTGTGTTTTCCTGTAATTCTTTAATGGATTTTTGTGTTTCCTCTTTAAGGGCTTCTAGCTGTATACCTGTGTTCTCTTGTATTTCTTTAAGGGAGTTATTTATGTCCTCTTAAAGTCTTCTATCATCATCATGAGAACTGATTTTAAATCTGAGTCTTGCTTTTCTGGTGTGTTGGGGAATCCAGTGCTTGATGTGGTGGGAGAGCTGGGTTCTCATGATGCCAAGTAGCCTTGGTTTCTGTTCCTTATGTTCTTGCCCTTACCTTTTGCCATCTTGTTAACTCTGATGTTAGTTGATCTTACTCTGTCTGGCTGTGGCTTGTTCCTCCTGCAGGCCTCTGTATCAATACTCCTTGAAGACCAGCTCTCTCTGAGAGGTGTTTGGATTTGGAGTGCTGTGGCACAGGGTAAGCTCTGGGGTGCAGATAGAAACCAGAAGGATCTTGTCCCCAGCAGTCCCTTGGTTCCTGTGTCCTGATGGCTCTGCAAGGGTCTCTCTTGATCCAGTGAGTTTGAACAGAAGTGGCGGTTTTGCCTATGCTCGAAGGTGTGTCAGCACTCCTGGGATACCAGCTCTCTCCTGGAGCCCTGTGGCCCAGGTTGAGGTCCCCAGGTCCTGGTGAGCAGTGGTGCTTGACTTATCCCCACTCACGGTTTTTCCATGCTCCTGGGAGGGTGACTTTCTCCTGGCACTGCTTGGCTATGGAACCCTTGTGGCCCAGGCAGAGGTCTCCTGCCACAGATGGAAACTGGAAGGTACTTATGCCCAACTTTACTTCAGTCCCTTTGTCCCACAGGTTCTGGGTGGGTCCCAGTGAGCAGTGGTGCTCGTCTTAACCCCACTCACGGCTTTTCCACGCTCCTGGGAGCGTAGCTTTCTCCCTGCGCTGCTTGTCTATGGAACCCTGGTGGCCCAGGCACAGGTCTCCTGACTTTGTGATGTCTTTTAACCTTCAACACACTTGCGCTTATGTGAATTGACAGGGTGTTAAAGATTCTGCCAGGAGAGTGGCTGATTAGAACCCTGGGGTTGCTGAGGCCCAGTCCCGCGTTGTCTTGGGCTCCTTTACATCTCCTTAGGAGAGGGGAGCACTTGTGGAAATGCTTTGGCTTTCTTCTTTTTACCCTGACTTCATTTATGTTACCACATCTTTTATGATGTTGTACTTAGTTTACGTTCCCTTTAGTATTGCTCTCATCCGGAATTCTTGGCTCAGATGTGGCTTTTGGCCACACCCACCCAGAGTGGATGATCTCCTTAGGCTCTAGGTGAGGACAGTTCAGGCACCTCCCTCTTCCTCAGCATGCCTCCTGGGCCTGGCTTCGTGTGGTGGCTGTTTGGAGTTTTGTGTGTTGTGTCTTCCAAGGGACTCACACACAGTTCTAGTACAAGACCAACTGTCATGTTGAGCTTCAGCTTGAATCACGCTGCTGACGCAGATTCACACAAACTCACAGAAGGCCCATGCCTGCCACTCTGAATTGGCAAGAAGTCTGAGAGGCCCACATATGTTTAGCCTGAGTCCAGGACAAGGCAGATCCATTTCCTTGCTCTATCCTTGCTTGGGGCTTGGGCTCTAGTGTTCCTTACCAGCAAAGTACATTACCCACTGTACATCCTCCCAGGTGGCCCAGGGCAGGGAGAACAGCAAGCTGCAAGTTGGATATAGTATGCAGGTAAGGCGGAATCCCACACAGCACGATCTGGCAACTGCACTACCTGCTCAGTTGACTTGTGTCGGGTAATCTGGGTACATTCTAAGAGGGGACGTTGCTGGGTCACATGGGAGTCTGCCACATGTGTGCCTACCATCTGTTTGACTTCCAGTGCTGAGAATGTTCTGGGGCCTCATTTGTGTGAGGCTAGTGTTATAATCTCAACCCAATTGCTTGCTTTGCAATGATCAATATTATATTATGGGAAATTCACCTCATTAACTAAATTGAAACAACATTCTAAACCTGATGATGACAAAAATGGGAACTCCCCAGCAGAGCCATGGTGAATCTAGGGTGCTCCCCTCAGGTGAGTGTAAGGGTGCTCCCCTCAGGTGAGTGTAAGGGTGCTCCCCTCAGGTGAGTGTAGAGTGTTCTCCTCAGGTGAGTGTAAGGGTGCTCCCCTCAGGTGAGTGTAAGGGTGCTCCCCTCAGATGAGTGTAAGGGTGCTCCCCTCTCTAGGCCCCTTACCATGCTGTAGCCACAGGTGAGTGTAAGGGTGCTCCCCTCTCACTCCTCACCACTCTGGCCTTCCCTCTCACTTTCACTTTTGCCCATCCTCTAAGCAGGGGTCAGTTGGCCCTGGGGTTCTGGACGGCCCCTGCTGTGAGTAGAGAGCCTCCAAGTGTGTCTTTCTGCACTAGCCTGTCCTGAGGCAGATCTAGGGTGAGAGGGCATCTCTGACTGCCATCCATAGGCCCAGATCTAGTCTCCACTCTACTCCTACTGCGAGGCCATCAGTTCAGACTCTCCTTTGAGCTGGCAGGCAGAGCCTCATGGTCCCTACTGACTGTCTGACTGCTCAGTGGTCCCTCCACCTCTGTGGAAGTCATTCCTCTCTGATAAATGGCTGCATACCTCCGTTGTCCCTCTATCCCTGCCGCCTCCCATGTGAAAGCCACTATAATCTTGACACATCAGAGCAGATTATGACAATAGCTAGGAATTCTGAGGGGAAGGTTGCAATATGATAGTACTGTCTTAGCAATATTTTCAGAAACACCAGAGCACAGAGATAGTGAGACCAGACAGTGTCAGGGGAGCACACTTGCTTGTGCTTGTGAGCACTGTGGGCAAGGTTCATTCACCTGGTCAGCAAGAGGCTTTGGGGTTTCTCCCAGTCCAACTTCAGTATCTGAGGTCTTGAGACACTGATTCTTTGACCACTCAAGCCAACTAGGTGAGGAAGGGCTTCTTTATTTTTCAGTTCTGGGATTGGACATAGGCCTCACACATGCTGGGCAAATGTTCTTCCACTAAGTCACAAACCAGCCATTTTTAACTTTCATATTTTTGAAATTTCCCAGTATGTACTTGTATTAGTCAGGGTTCTCTAAAGACACAGAACTTATGGAATCTCTATATATATTAAGGGAATTTATTGTAATCACTTATAGTCTGTAGTCCAACTAACCCAACAATGGGCAGCTATGAATGGGAAGTCCAAAAATCTAGTAGTCCCTCAATCCAATGAAGCTAGTTGTTTCACCTGGTCTTCTGTATAAGTCGGAGTCCTGAAGAAGTAGGTTCCAACGACAGTTGTGCTGGCAAGGAAGTGCAAGCACATGAAGAGTGAGCCTTCTTCTGATGTTCTTATGTAGGCCTCCAGCAGAAGGTGAGGCCCACATTAAAGGTGTGTACCACCGCACCTGGATCTGGAACTTGCTTTGTCCCAGGCTGGCCTTGAACTCAGAGATCTGCTTGCCTCAGTCTCCTGGGATTAAAAGCTTGTACTCCCTTGCCTGGGCCTAAGATTTCCATAGCCACTATGTGTTGCGGGAAATATTAAAAAAGAATGGATTTATGGCATTCTGACTCAGAGCTCCATGATCTCTCCACCTAGCTCACTAGGTTCCCACTGGCAGATCACTACCACGCCAGCCCCATGCTTCAATACTCCCATGGCCTCTGTGGTGCACATCAGGCAAACCCACACTTTGCTGCTGTACCTTTCTGTCTTGAACCCAGATGAGCCACCATGTGAAGGAAAACACAACACAAACTTAGCTCAGAGTCTCTAGGCGCATCAACTAGAACCTTATCTTGTAAACCTTATCAAAGTCTGATTCCTCTGGTGGTGAATCCTTGTGGATCCGCCATGATACCAGGAGACTCTAGTAGCTACATTTTACCTACATACTGTCCCCGTTCCAAAAGGCACCTCTCTCTCTCTCTCTCCTGCTTCCTCTATTCCTCTCTCTGATCTAGAAGTCTCCTATGTGCTCAGTGATTCACTCCTTTATTCATTAGGGGATTGGGTCACAAGAAGTCACAGGTGTAACTCACTCCTTGTCTGAAGTCCCTCCCAGAGGGCAGAATTAGCAGAATACCAACAGCCCCAGGGCTATCTACAACAACTATGCCTCAAGATCTCCATGCCAAGATCCAGGTCAGCAGCCTGTGTCTTCCAGCCTCAAGATCTGGATCACAGGTGTGCTCTCCATTTCTGGATTATAGTTTAATCCAGATGTAGTCAAGTTACAACCAACCATTACAGTTCTCCTTTGTGTTTGAGTAGTGCAGGTAGGGTGGGGTGGGGAGAGGAAAATCAAACAATAAACCGCCTGTGGAGGAGTGTCCCTTCCTTCAGGACAAGGATGCCATAGTTTCTGGGAGTGTTCTGGACAGGACTTAGAGTGTGAATGAGCTTAAGAGAAGATGGGTCAGAGTCACTGCCCTAGGAGCCTGTCTTTATTGCCTTGTGGGACTCTCCTTCAGCTCTCTCTTGATCCTGCAGAGTGGTGACAGTCAGCCTGAGGCCTCTGCAGCACACCAGTCCCTGCTCCTGTCTAGCAGGCGATCCCTGAAGATTCTCCTCTGATTGGGGACTCAGGCCTCCTGTCCTGATGCCTCCCGCAGAACCCTAAGCCAGCCATCATGCCCTTTGCATCTCTTTGGCCTGGCTCTGGTGAGGTTCCTTTAGGCTCTGAGAGCCTCTGCTGATTTCTATCTGGCCAGGAGCATTGGTGGAATGTGAGACATCCCGTTTCTTGGCTCTCAGTGAAATCTCAGTGTTGGAAAAGCCATGCCTGCATTCTCCTTTCCTCTGGGCTTTGGCCCACAGGGGACATCAGATGTCTCAGAGTCCTGGATGAGGTCAGAGTGCTCTCCCCGAATGAAGGCAATCTACCAACTTTATCCTTAGCATGGAAATCCTGACTGAATCTCTGGAGCTTCTGGCGTGTCAGGCAGGGCATTGACCAGCTCTTGGGTGCTCCACATGTGGAGTCCTTCAGCATTCCAAGTCGGCAAGAAATCTCTATTGAGCTTGCACATGGCTCCAGAAGAGTGTTTGTTTAAAGCCACATGTCCATACAGGACCTACTGTTTTGAATGTTGGAGTCTCAGTGACCCCAGAGTGTGTTTCAGGTCTTCTGTGAAACCAGGCCATTTCCTGCTTGTCCTCTGGGCTGCTAATAAAGTCTCAGTTGCAGGAGGAGCATGCATATCTTCAGTCTCCTGTCTCAGCAGATGTGTATGTATGGAAGACTTGCACTGTGGACTGTCTGTTTCTGAAGATGCCATAGACAGTCTCCCACTGGGTGTGGGAGGCTCTGGGCCCTGTGATCACCCTGCTCTTGGCCAGCAGCTGTGACTTTCTGAGGTTTCCACAGTGTGGCCAACTTTTTAGGTGTTTCTGGTGGTGGGAGGATGGTGTATTCATGGATGCTCTGAAAACTGGGTGGGAGCCTGCACTTTTGTCACTGGATGGTAGGTAGGTGCTAGGCCAGGGTGGGCTGCATGGTGAGACTGTCAAAAAAACCCCAAACCACCATGAGCACCCTTCCAACTCTCCAGAAACCCGACTTTCAGGCGCTCAGCTACAACCCTCTTCCTTTTGTTTTCATAAAAGGGTCTCTGGGGATTCACAGGTGGTTGGCTAGATGCTTGCTTCTCCCTGTATCCTCTGCTGACATCTAGTGGTGTGGGGTGAATATGCAGGTGAGACATGGAAGGCTGAAGGGATCAAGGGACTCAGAATCCTCTGTGTGTGTGTGTGTGTGTGTGTGTGTGTGTGTGTGTGTGTGTGTGTGTGTGTGTGGTGTGGTGTGTGGGGGGGCATGGTGTGTGTGTGTGTGTGTGTGTGTGTGTGTGTGTGTGTGTGGTGTGGTGTGTGGGGGGCATGGTGTGTGTGTGTGTGTGTGTGTGTGTGTGTGTGTGTGTGTGTGTGTGTACAGGCATGTGTGCACATGATATGTGTCTGTGATACACATGTGATGTATTTACTATGTGTGTGCACGCACAGTTGTGTATGTGGACAGAGGACTATGGTGTGGTGTAGAAGTCGGGAAACGGCTGTGGGTGTTGGTCCTTATGAACTTCGTTTGAGCCTGGGTTTATTGGTTGTTTCCCAGTGTGTGGAAATACTCTTCTAGCTGGCTCAGAAGCTTCTAGAATTTTGGTCTCGACCCCTGACTCTCCGTACGATGGCTGGGGTTGCAGACACGTGTGCTACATGTCCTGTTTTTATGTGATTGTGGGATTTGAACTCAACTCCTCAGCCTTGCATAGTAAGTGACTTTTCCCACTGAGCCCTCTCCTCAGCCCCTAAATGGCTTTTAAAAAGTGATGGAATATTGATGTTGAATGTATGACCTAACTCTTTATAGGAAATAAAATTTAGGTGGTGCCGGGCCTTTATGTATATACCCAGGCCCCTCAGCTCGTTTGAATTGCCCTCTCCCCCATAGATAGTCTGTGGTCCCTCTCTGGGTACACTCTTACGGACCTGGAGCTGGGTGGCTGCAGACCTTGGGTCAGATGGATATAAATATGTTACTAATGTTCTCAAAGATGAGCTAGAGGCTCCTGGGTTCCCCATGAGGTTAAACTGTGAAGGAAGCCTCCGTGCTCCTCACATCACTAGCTGGGCCAGCATCTGCACCTTTTGGCAATTCGCCACTGGAAGTTGGCACTTGTTTCTCCCCACACCCTGTGTGTGGCAAGTCCTCTTCATCTTGACTATACAAATGGGGAAGTTGGGGCTGAGCAGTGGACCCACTTGCCCAAGGTCTGGTGTCTGGAAATAACCCTGGCTGGCAACCGAGGAGGACGCAAGGACCCCTGCAGGTTGCAGCATGACCTGGTGGTGGGCGTGATAGAGAGCCTCCAGAACAATGACCATCAGCATGCTGCTTGGCTGTGACAGGAGCAGCAACTAGGCTTGGACAAGTTATCACCTGAAGGGATGAGCCTTTCTAGACCGCCATGTGCTGACCTCATTTAGAAAACGACTACATGGGTGTGGAGGTCAGAGGACCACTTGTGGGAGTTAGCCTTGTCCTTCCTCCATCTGGATCAAGGGACTAACCAAGTCCTCAGGCTTGGTGGCAAGCATACTTATCCATGTACACACACACACACACACACACACACACACACACACACACACAAACACACACACACACACACACACACACACACTAATATAAACTGTAAGGAAATCAATTTTAAATTTTTTAGAAAATTGCTTACACATTGGTTCTACCTGCTGCTTGCCAATATGGCAGTACAGAGGTGTGCACAAAGGCTCAGGCAACTCCATCATCCAGTGAGCAGGGGCCACTTCATTCCCAGCTTCTCTCAAAGGGCCAAGTTGAAAGAACATGGGGCATTTAAGATAGAGTGGTGTTCAGACCAGAAACCCCAGGCAACCTGAGTGCTATGTGTACGTTGCCCACGATAGCACACACACATCTGTTTGGACCGTTCTCTACTCCCTTCCTATCTCCTTTCCATCCGCCCCATCACAGAGACTCCAGGAGAGAGGTGGGAGCTGTCTTCCCCACTCACTCCTGGGTAGCTGCAGGGAAGTGGGGCATTTGGAGAAAACCCCTCCCCCAGGTCTGGCTCAGGACAGAGAAGATATGAACTCCTTAACAGGACAGCAGAGGGGCTGGTGACGAGAGAATAAGAAAGGGTAGTATGACCGCAAGATTGTGGGAGATCGCTGGTCCCTAAGCCACTTCCGAGTTCTCTGTTTGATTCCTGGTTATCCTGAGTATTTCTTGCAGATCTCTGGAGGTGAGAAGGGCCAAAAGCCCAATTTCTAAATAAGAAAATGGGCACAACTTAGCAACTTGTATCTTCAGGGGTCCTAAGCAGATCAGGTGTACGTAGTCCAAGGAATTTGTTGGCGCCTGGCGCATGCGCAGGGTGAGGCCATTGCTTGGTGGGTTGGTCATGGATAGAGTGAGGAGTGAATACCATGTCATGACATGCTCCATGTGATGAGGCATCTGCCAGCCAGTGTATCACTAGATAGGGACCAAATCAAACTGGCTTAGAAAAATTAGCAATCTGTCAGAACACATTCTGAACAATAACGGTCTCTATTGGATTTGAACCAAAATGTTCCAAAGAGTCAGAGGGATCTGGGTTTCTTCACATCTGTCTCAGTTAGGGTTTCCATTGCTGTGAGCAGACACCGTGACCATGGCAACTCTTATAAAGAACAATATTTAATTGGGGCTGGCTTACAGTTCAGAGATTCAGTCCATTATCATCAAGGTGGGAGCTTGGCAGTGTCTAGGCAGACATGGTGCTGGAGGAGTTGAGAGTTCTACATCTTGTTCTGAAGACTGGCTCACGGGCAGCTAGGATGAGGGTTTCATTGCCCACTCCCACAATGACATGCTTCCTCCAACAAGGCCACACCCACCCCAACAAGGCCACACCCACTCCAACAAGGCCACACCTCCTATAGTGGCACTCCCTGGGCCAAGCATATTCAAAGATCACACCATTCATGCTTCACTTCACTCTCTGGAGGGGGTGGGCTTCTCCTGCACAAAACAAGCACATGGGTACACTTGGATCCTCAGCAAAGGTAACACCTCAGGACGAGACAAGGTAAGGCCTGGACCTCATGATCTCTGAGAGGAAGGGATAGTGATGGGGAAGGTCACACACATCTGGATTAGATAGAACTATTGTCCCACAGAAAAGAAGAGCCCCTTTGCCACAGAGAGAGAAACGGCTACATTGACCCAATCCAGTGCTATGTTCTCTATGCATGCCCGTGCCATGGGAGCTGGTATAAAAGCTGCAAGTCAGCTAAGGAGGAAAGCCAGAGACTGTGCACATGCTGTCCAGCCATTGCTGTCTAGCTGGGGATATACCAGGCAATGGCTCTCACACACACTCACGTGAACACAGCCAGTATCTGTCCCGCAGAGGGTCTTATTGTCTGGGCTGGGAGTGCTTACAGCTCCCAGGTGGCTCCAAGGTTCCCAATGTGAGACTCCCAGCCTTCTGTTGGTCCTATGGGAAGACATGCTGAGCTGAGGGTCAGAACCAATAGATGCAGGACTCTCTCCACACCCTAAAGTTTGCATCATGGTAACTTAAGACAACCTAGGGCAGCCCATCCAACAGTGACACAGCAAAGACCTTTGACTTCATTTGGGAAGTTGGCAAGTCTGGCTCTCCCTGACAGCTGACCACAGTTATTATTACGTAGCAGAGATATGAGCTTGAATTTTGCCTTTTCCTCATCTCTGATTCACTGGTAAATGTGAGGTAAGGGACAGAGGTCAGAGAATACAGGACAGTGCAGCAAGGGAAGTCCTGATCAAACAGAGCAAAAAGCAGTCTTCCTTTTAAAAATGATATTGATTCATTTGGTGTGTCTATGTGAACATTTGTATGCCATGGTACATGTGTAGAGGGGTTAGTGGGAGAAAAAGGAAAAAGGGAAATTATATAATTATATTTTAATTAAGTAAAAATTCTTATTGAAAAAAAGCAATTATAAAGTTGGGCATTACTTTAAAAAAAACATTGAAACAAACATGTGAACATTAGAATCCACAGTATGGCACCCAGAATAGCCACAATGAGGTCTGATTGACAAAAGCCAAAGCCAAATATAATGATAAGGACTCCTTAGATTTCATAGTAACCCCGCCTTGTTTGTAGACTCTTATGTAAGCAACCTGTTATCTATTCAATCAAGATAGTAGGAATTAAGAAAGTTGAGAATATTTATTTGTGTGTGTGTGTGTGTGTACACATATGCCTTATGCATTTGTAGAGGGGTCAGAGGATAACTTGAGGAATGAGGAAGTCTGCTTTCTCCGGCCACCATGTTGGTTCTAGGGATTGAACTCAGGTCATCAGGCTTGGTGGCAAGCCCCTTTACACTCTGAGCCATCTCACAGGCCTTAGAGATGTGCAGAGATAGGGACAGGCACGACCTCTGTCCTCAAGCCCCTAAGGGCACATTGTCAAGCAAACCTCCAAACTTTCTCTAAATCATTGTGGCCTGTTCTGGCTGGTTTTGTGTCAACTTGACACAAGCTGGAGTTATCACAGAGAAAGGAGTTTCAGTTGAGAAAATGCCTCCATGAGATCCAGCTGTAAGGCATTTTCTCAATTAGTGATCAAGGGCGGAGGGCCCCTTGTGGGTGGTACCATCTGTGGGCTGGTCATCTTGGGTTCTATAAGAAAGCAGGCTGAGCAAGCCAGGAGAAGCAAGCAAGCAAGCAAGCCAGTAAGCAGCATTCCCCCATGGCCTCTGCATCAGCTCCTGCTCCTTGACCTCCTTGAGTTCCAGTCCCGACTTCCTTTCTTGATGAACAGCGTTGTGGAAGTGTAAACTCAATAAACCCTTTCCTCCCCAACTTGCCTCCTGGTCATGATGCTTGTGCAGGGATAGAACCCCTGACTAAGACATGGCCAAAGGGGATTTGGAAAGGACAGGCTCCTGGGTGAGTGGTAGTCTTGGGTTTAGGCATCAGTGGTTGAGTGTGACTGGGTTTTAACTATGTGTACGCTTACATATTGTAGTTACATTCATGGTTACAGTCGCTGCAGGGAGATTTCCACGCAATAGGTACCAAAGACTCAGGCTTAGCGGTTGCTCCCTCTCCACGGCTTAAGCAAATGGCCGTTTTCAGTTGCGATTTGAGGCTCAGGATGGGAGCATCATCATTTCCTCTGGCAAAGTCTTAAAAGTTGCACAAAAGCTGCCAGTTCCCCTCTCTGTCCTCTCTGAGAGATCCTGTCCAGCGTCAGAAGCCCCTGAGCCATGTGGAGGTTTATGTTCAGAATCAAAAGGAGGGCAGTCTTGGTGGGTACCCACGGGCAGGCGAGGACTGCAGACGTCATGTGCTGTGGCCAAGCAAACTTACCCACAATCCTTCTCCACTCTGCTTTCCCAGGGCAAAGGTGACACAACCCCCTCAGCTGAGACGCAGCCGGCCTCCTCGTCGTCCGCAGAGGTAGGATGATTTGCACTGTCGTTTCCCTCTGCTAACGTGGCAGGACCTAGGAAAAATGACCACCATGAAGTCTTTCTCAGTTTCTTTGGTTGTTTATTCCTCCTGGAGTCTGATGAAGCAAACTGTGATGTGCTTTCTGGAAGAGTAAGGTACAAAATTGAAAACTGACATTCTAGGGAACCTGCCGCATAGTAGGTTGTGCAATAATGTCTTCGAACAGTAGGGGTCGCCTTGTGTACCAAATGGGGACCAACACCCAGCTAACAGTCCTTACGGTGGGGCTGGGGTCCTTTAGGTGGGGTGTGTCTTTTTGCCAGAATCTATGGGTCATCATAATTATTATACCATGTCATGTGCAATACTCCTTTAAGACATCTGTGTGCCGTTGGTGCTTGCCAGCTCCTGAACTTTATTAAATCAGGGTCCTCGTAGTAACATTTTGGGAGCTAGGCCTAAGAGGAGTATCTTTGGATGGGGGTGGGTTTCTCATTTTTCAAATGGCTGTTTGCTTTTAATAATATTGCAAATGAGAAAGTTTCTAAGGTCTCTTTTGTGTTAGTTCTCAATGTCTGGCTCCCAGGAAACAAGCAGTCCTTACCATTTGGAAGGAGGGTACTGGAACCCAGCCAGGCAGTGACCTTTTTTGACTGAGTGATGTTAATTTATATTAATGTAGTAGGTGCTGAACAAAAACTCTCCTAATTTTTTGCTTTCTTAAAGCAAGAGAGAGAGAGAGAGAGAGAGAGAGAGAGAGAGATTGATTTTTCATAATGATAATGATACATAATAATATTACAATAATAATAATCAAGGAAAGAAAAAGAGTAGAAAGGTTTATAAAGAGAAAGGTACTGTAGAGTGTGCTCAAGGATCAAGCCCATCCTCTAAGTAACAGGTATTTCCCTCTGCACAGAAGGTGCTGAGAGGGTGGGGACAGAGGAAGGCCCCTGACACCCAGTTACTGCATGCTGAGTAACACAAGGCACAGACTTGGCTTGTCTCCTACCCTCCTCTCACCGGGCAGATTTGTAGGGCCCTCCATTAGCCTTCACATGCTTTACCTGACAGCCCAACACCAAGAATGGGTCTGATAAGAGTCTCATTCTCAACATCATCCTCTCACCATGACATCATCCTCCCACCATGACATCATCCTCTCACCATGACATCATCCTCTCACCATGACATCATCCTCTCACCATGACATCATCCTCTCACTAAGGTGCGCTTCTATGTTAGGCATAAGAACTGTGTTGGTAGAACTGTCTGCTCTGTGATAATGGGTGCTGGCATGTCATATCTCAAAGTGCCTCCAGTTGGTTTTATCAAAGGATAAGATGGATGTCAGAATGCTGTTTTGAAGGACATCCTAGTTTCAGTGAACTCAGGAGGCAGTGTGGATTGCAGAGGGGGTTAGAGGACTTCTGCTTCAAGCCTGGGACTCTATCAATCTGATTTTTATCCTCCT
>CM052717.1:15102419-15109919 GCA_028551405.1 Uromys caudimaculatus | reverse complement strand
GGAGGGGACTGGGCAGACTGGATGCTCTAGCTCTGTCAGTTCTCCTCCCACAGCCCCGCAACTAACTCACTCTCTCCGGCAAGCTTCCGGGCAGTCTCCTGTCCCTGCCTTGCATCTCATGTCAGAGCGCTGGGATTACCATGGAGACAGGTGCTATCATGCCTGGCTTTATGTGGGTTTGGGGGATTTGAAATCAGATCTGTACACTTCCACAACAAGCACTTTACCCACTGTTCTCCCTCCACAGTCTTGAATTGTCCCGTTCCTAAGCTTTGTGAGTGTTAACCCCTTAATCAGTCACTGCCACACACAGCAGTCATGGACGTCTGTGTCCCCAGCTTTCAAATGAGAACACAGAGGACATGGATCGAGGATGTGGGGTAGGAATTTGAATCATGTGGTCTGGGCTCAGTGTCTTCACTCTGACCATGAATCTGTCATGTAGACATTTACTGGAATCCAAGATAAACTCCTGTAATCCATTTTAGGAAAATAAATAACATGTAACTTTTTCTCTGTGTAACTGTTTGAGAACAGAGAAGGAATTCAGGATTGCTCCCAGCCTTGCTTGCTCCATGCTGAGCAAATGCCACTAACAAGGCTCTGCTAACGCTGGGGCTGAAACTGTGAAGCACGGAGTGTAATTCCCCCCACCATCCTGATTTGCCCCTGGCACTCTGAAGGAGTGGGTCCCCAACATGTTCTTAATACAAGACCCCTGCTTGAAGTAATAGTAACGGCAAATCAAGACCCATATTCCACAAGTCTTACCTTTGGTGTCCGAGCACTGGGAAGAACTGTGTGAACCGTCAGTACCTGCACCACAGAAGTGTCAACTTCTGAACACCAGTATAGAGAGGAAGGGGGTGTGTCTCACAATCGCAGAGAGTCCCATTCCCCACTGAGCAGATCTGTTGTTTCTAGACAGGGTGAGGGCACCTGAAGACATTGTGAACGCATAGTGTAGCCAGCTGCTCATGGCAGGAAAGCAGAAGAAAAGAGGCTAAGAGACCAGTATCCCACATCCTTCGAGAGATGCCACTAATCACCCCAGGCCTCCCTCGAGGCTTCTTAACAGCTCCAACTCCGATAGTGTTTCAGGCTGGGGACCAAACTCTTCAATACATGAGCCTCTGAGGGACATTTAAGATCCAAACTGTAGTCCTTCTAAATTACGTGTGCATGTGGGTGGGTGCAGGTTATGCACTCCTGTGGGTGTGTATGTGTTATGTGCATGTGGAACCAGAGGTGAATGTTGAGGCTCTTCCTCAGTTGCTCTCTGCCTTACTTTCTGAGGAAAGGTATTTTGCTGGTGAACCTGGAGTTCATCAGTTCAGCTAAACAGCTCTGAGGGCCCACGTGACTTCTCAATACTCCACTTCCACCCCTGCCCTGCGCTGAGATTATATATGCATGCAGCTGTGCCCAGATCTTATATTTGGGGGCCCATCTGAAATTAGGTCACCATACTTGTGCAGCAAGTGCATCATTGACAGAGCCCCTCTTCTAAGCAGTTTTAGTCATGATGTCGTCCTCATATGTAGCCCACAGGCATGTGAAGTAGCATCTGAGCCTGCCCAGACACTGTGATGGCAGCTCTCTCTACACTTCCTGCTGGCCCAGGCACCCACTAAAATTCCTTCTCCATCTGCCACTGGGAGTGGACAGAGGTGATGCAGTTCCCAGCAGAGCCAAACTGTGGAGCTCTGCCTTTCCTCTGCAGAGTGGCTGACTCCCTGTGAGTGGAGGTGCTTGGAATTCTCCCAGAGACACAGAGCACCCTCAGAGGCTGGGATGTCAGGGTGTGGTGGGACCTCACCCCGTGCCTCCTGGAGATGGCCCCCAGTGACTATGACCAGCTCTGTGGAGGTAGAGGCTTGCTCTCACATGACAACGCAGTTGTGCATGCATCCAGGGTGGGGACCACACAGGGGACCACCAAATGTTCTCTTCCCTCTCCCGTGGACACGTGGACACAGATGGGGCACACATGCACACATTTGGAGTCCCTGGAGGATGCTGAGGATTAGACTAACTGCTAAAGTGACAAGGGACAGTGGCTATGGAATTGCTGTTTGACTGCACTTGAGGATAAATGCAGTCAGATGTGGGAAAGAGAGTTCTGTTTCCAGTTTGTTTGAAACTTCTCTGATTTTCAATCTCTTTTCTGTGCCTTGTGGAGCTCAAAGACTCCTGTCAGGAGCCTTCATCCAGACAGGCCAGGCTGTGTGGCTCTGTGAGGAGAGAGGGTACCAGGGGCTGGGCTCTTAACACAGGGAACAGGCTTCCTGTCCTTGTCAGTAGGCTCCTTGACAGGCTTTCTTCAGCACCTCTCCAGATGGAAACTCTCCTGCCCTAAGCCCCTGATTCCTGGTCCTGACACGAGACACACGCACTGTACAGAGACATGCATCACTTCCAACCCCAACTGTAATGGGGACGACATGATACACGGTGTCCTCGACATCAGGCCCTCAGTGTGTTGTTCTGAGTGGGTCCAAAGCAAGAAAACACAGTGTTTCACATGGCAGAGGAAGACAGGGTGCTCAAGATTGAGCATGTTGGCTGGAAGTGCTGCTGTGGCAGAGGAAGACAGGACACTCAAGGCTGAGCATGGTGGCAGGAAGGGAACAGCAAGCATCACTGTCACCGCTGTCACAGCATTGGTGTTGATTCTCTGGACATGACTGTGTGACCCATGGGCCCTTCTGCTGGAGTGATGCCCATGTGGCAATGGTGTACATTTCCTCAAAGCATGGGCCAACAAATAGGGAGCTGCTTCTCAAAATCATTTCTTTAAACATGCAGCTGGAGATAAAAATGCCAAGGTTGTTATGACAATCTTCCGTGGCATTCAATAAAGGCAATTCTTGTCACGGTCACCATGACAACATCCAGTCTACACCTTACGTGCATCTACAATTACATTCCATTAAAAATGAAAGGTTTCTGTTGCTGCCCTCCAACCTGACATGACCACCATTTTCCCGGAGATCAAAGCCCTGGTCTGTTGGCTAATGCACTTTCAAAGGCATTGAGTCTTGGGTGATTGCCTTTTAATTCTTGTGGAAGTTGGAATGGAATTACATTTGTGACGGCTCAAACTGCAATTATACAATGTAGTCATTTTAGGTCAGGGTTATTCAGACTTGCTTCTCAGCCCTCTGCCCAGTTTTCTTTATACCAACCCCATGCTCAGCTATGTCGTCATTGAGAGCCAAGAGGCACAGCACCTCCAGTGAGGGTGCTTGTTCTAAATCACAAGCAAACAGGCTGCAAGCCTGTCAGACTGAAGCACTTGTGAGCTTCGCAGGCCATTAAAAATTACTCCTGTTTCAATCAAGCTTGGTCATTGTAGATTGAAATAATTAAAATAAGCTTGATCATGAAGGCCATAAGAGTCTATAATTCCAGGGAAACATTTCGTTTTGTCCTCTGCGACACTAAGGACACCCTGTAGGCCAGGGCAAAGAAGCTTTGCCATTTCTCCTCACAATGTCACCAGTGGTATGTGCAAAGACTGGCAGTGCTGGGCTGCAGGCCACATTTACAGGGGCGCTCTGCTTCCAGTGCCATACAGTGGGGGGGGGGGGGGAGGATGATGCTTCTTCTTAGTGACAGGGCTCAGGCTGAACCCAGGGCTTCTGGGGAGGGATGCAGATCCAGTCCAGACACAAGGATGGAGAGGGTGATTTTTAATTATCTGGTGGTTTCATAGAGGGAGGAGTCAAGACTGAGCTGGGTCAGGATTACCTAGAGCAGAGAAAACAGCAGGAAGAGATGAGTGGAGAAAGGCTGGACATGGTAGCCCAGGCCCATCTGTCAGCCATCTCCCTGATGTGGTGGGCCAGGCCCATCTGTCAGCCATCTCTCTGATGTGGTGGGCCAGGCCCATCCGTCAGCTATCTCCCTGATGTGGTGGCCCAGGCCCATTCGTCAGCCATCTCCCTGATGTGGTGGGCCAGGCCCAGCAGCCATCTCCCTGATGTGGTGGCCCAGGCCCAGCAGCCATCTCCCTGATGTGGTGGCCCAGGCCCAGCAACCATCTCCCGGGGAGGCTGAAGCAGGAGGGTGTTGAGGCGTGGCCACCTTGGACAACTTATCCAGACTTTATTTCCAAAATGAAGAGACTGAGGCGTAGCTCAGTGGTAGGTAACTGCCATCACGGGCAAGGCCCTCACTTCAGTTCCTAATATTGAAAAACAGGAGAAGGAAGAGGAGGAGAGGAAGAGGAGAAAGAGTAGGGGGGAGAAAAAGGAAAAGGTTAAAAACAATTGTGAGACAAGGGTCAAACATGGTTGGTGAGGGTCTGTAATCCCGGCACTGTCAGGAGGATTGTGAGTTAAAGGCCAGCATAGGCTACAACGAGACCTGTTACACAAGATAAACACGCAACCAGAGACAAAGACAAAATTGTGTGAAAAGGAAGACTGTTTGCTTTAACTCATTTCCCCACTGTTCCGTGTCCCTGTCAGCTGCTGGAAGTAATACAAAAGTTTCTAAAAACAGGCATTTCCCTATACTGCCCAAACCTGTCCCGGAACAAGGAGGTGGCAAACGTGTGTGCGTGTCTCTGTGGCTCACGTGCCACACGAAGGAACAACACAGGGCTAGTGTCACCATGACACAACCTTGTGCACAGGGCAAGCCACCTTACCATCCCTCAACTAAAGCCAATGCCTGGGTAAAGGACATAGAAGAGGGGAACGGAGGAGCCTTTTTACATGCTGCTAAGAGGCTGTCGGCCTGGCCAGTGACAGGTGGACAGGCAGACTGTGGGGAGGGCCACAGAGCGGCCACTCCAGGTCTCTGACAGTTCTGAACATTACAATAATTCTTCAGAGCTTTGGCTCTGACGGATTCTGCCAGATGCGGTAACTCCCTGAGGGACCTGAACAGCGCGGAGAGCCTGCACTTAGCACACAGGAAGAGCCAGAGCGGTGCCTTGCGGCTGAGTTCTGTCTCCCATTCTTCTGGAGTTCGCAGAACTGGGTTTTGTCTGCAGTCACCCAGCCAATGCCTAGTAAATGGACTCCTCCTCTGATGGCCTTGATGGCTGCTGAAGAGGGCTGCAGGGAGGAGGAGGGGAAGAGATGGCCTGGGTTGCCTGCCGCTAATGCCTGGTGACGTGCTGCACAGCACTGAGGGGGGAGATAAAAGAAGAGACAGCTGCCCGGTGGTCAGAATGGCTCGAGCATCTGTGGAACCAAAGCGGCCCTGGGCAGTGAGAGATGATCAGGCGGTCACACAGGAAGCTGCAGAAACTGTTTCTCAGAAAGGTAAAGGGACACACGGTGGTGGGTGGAGAGGGTACTGGGGGTCGATTTCACCCTTGGGAATCACCAGGGGTACAGAACTTGCCACTGAGAGCCAAGGAAAAGGAAAAATTACCTTCTGGAGCAGAATGAAATTCCATCTTTCATAAAGGAAAAAGATGCCCAGGCGGGAGGTTTCAGGTGAGGCCCAGGTGGGAGGTTGCAGGTGAGGCCCAGGTGGGAGGTTGCAGGTGAGGCCCAGGTGGGAGGTTACAGGTGAGGCCCAGGTTGGAGGTTGCAGGTGAGACCCAGGTGGGAGGTTGCAGGTGAGGCCCAGGTGGAGGTTGCAGGTGAGGCCCAGGTGGAGGTTGCAGGTGAGACCCAGGTGGGAGGTTGCAGGTGAGACCCAGGTGGGAGGTTACAGGTGAGGCCCAGGTGGGAGGTTGCAGGTGAGGCCCAGGTGGGAGGTTGCAGGTGAGGCCCAGGTGGGAGGTTGCAGGTGAGGCCCAGGTGGAGGTTGCAGGTGAGGCCCAGGTGGAGGTTGCAGGTGAGGCCCAGGTGGAGGTTACAGGTGAGGCCCAGGTGGAGGTTGCAGGTGAGGTCCAGGTGGAGGTTGCAGGTGGATATAAAGCTCCAGTCAGTACCCGCTGACAGCTCTGTCAGTTTCTATTTTTTTGCTCTTGCGTTGTGGCCCAAGCAGATCCCTATGTGTAGTTTCACTGTTAATAGCAAGGGCCCATTCTCAGTTTCTGTACATTTAGAAAGAAGAGAAAGAGAGGATGATAGGCAGTCATTATTTAGACTTAATAAAAAGTAGAGTTTCACGTGAAGATAATCAACTAAGCATGTTCTAACTGTTTATCATTGTGGGCTCTTATTTTTCTTTTTAAAAAAGCTGTTAGTGTGGTAACTATACCTAACATAAAGTATCATCTTTACCTCTTTCTCTCTCCTGCTTGGCGTCATCAAATGATTTAGGTTTGTACAGCCATCATGACCAAACACTGACAGTCTCCACTCTGTGAACTTCTCACTCCGCACCCCCTCCATCTGCTCACTTAAAAGTTAAATGACAAAACACATTTATGTTCTCCAGTAAGTCCACGTCAGGTTACAACCAGCCCGGGTCTTAACGAATGGCTCCTCTGGTCTCTATGCCGGACTGGTTAGAGAGTTTACTTTTTATTGATTGATTTTTATGAGACCAAGGCTTATATAGCTCAGGCTATCCTCAAACTCCTCTGTGTTGCCAAGGATGCCCTTCTTCTGCTCCTCCTGCCTCCACCTCCTAAGTGCTAGGATTACAGGTGTGTGCCACCACACCTGGTTCATCTAGCACAGGGAGTTTAATCAAAGGCTTTGTGCATGATAGTGAAACAGGGTCTGGACCGAGCGACATCCTCAACCCGAGGAATTGCTTTTAATTGTGTCTTCTGAATCTCTTTAAAGAAAAGGAAAGTAATGGCCAGGCAGTGCTGGCACACATCTTTAATCCCAGCGCTTGGTAGACAGAGGCAGGAGAATCTCTGTGAGTTCCAGGACAGCCAGGGCTACACAGAGAAACTCTGTTTTGAAAAACAAAAACAAAAACAACAAAACAAAACAAAACAAACCCAATAACAATAACAACAACAACAAAACTAGAGCAGAGTGGGGTGGGGGCTGTCCCTGACTCTGTTGCCTGCCTGTGGATCCCATTCCCCTAACTGGGCTGCCTTGTCTGGCCTCAGTGAGAGAGGATGTGCCTTGTCCTGCAGTGACTGATACACAGGGGTGTGTGTGTGTGTGTGTGTGTGAGAGAGAGAGAGAGAGAGAGAGACAGACAGACACATACACACACAGACAGAGACAGAGACACAGAGAGAGAGACAGAGAGAGAGACATAGACAAAGAGACACACAAACATACACACACAGAGAGACAGAGAGAGACACAGAGAGAGAGAGACAGAGAGACAGAGAGACACACAAACACACACAGAGACAGAGAGACAGAGACAGAGAGACACACAAACACACACACACACAGGCAGAGAGAGAGAGAGAGAGAGAGAGAGAGAGACAGACAGACAGACAGACAGACCCAGATGGGGAATTCCCTCTTCTCAGAGGAGAAGGGGAGGGAAGTGGGGGAAGAAGCTGTGGGGGGATGGGAGAGGAGACTGAGATTGGGATGTAAAATGAATAAATAAGTTAATTTTTAAAAATACCAAAAAAAAAAAAAAAAAAAAAAAAGGAAGGAAGGG